>CM023482.1:78643464-79240193 GCA_013339685.2 Hyalomma asiaticum
CTATAGACTTACCATTTTTGAAAAATGCGACCCCGTTCGAATCGAATGAAACAGCCTGAATACGACGATATTGCATTTTACACGATTTTAATTAATTTCCAAGGCTATAGACTTACCATTTTTGAGAAAAATGCGACCCCGTTCGAATCGAATGAAACAGGCCTGATACGACGATATTGCATTTTACACGATTTTAATTAATTTCCAAGGCTATAGACTTACCATTTTTGAGAAAAATGCGACCCCGTTCGAATCGAATGAAACAGGCCTGAATACGACGATATGCATTTTACACGATTTTAATTAATTTCCCAGGCTATAGACTTACCATTTTTGAGAAAAATGCGACCCCGTTCGAATCGAATGAACAGGCCTGAATACGACGATATGCATTTTACACGATTTTAATTAATTTCCCAAGGCTATAGACTTACCATTTTAGAGAAAAATGCGACCCCGTTCGAATCGAATGAAACAGGGCTGAATACGACGATATTGCATTTTACACGATTTTAATTAATTTCCCAAGGCTATAGACTTACCATTTTTGAGAAAAATGCGACCCCGTTCGAATCGAATGAAACAGGCCTGAATACGACGATATTGCATTTTACACGATTTTAATTAATTTCCCAAGGCTATAGACTTACCATTTTTGAGAAAAATGCGACCCCGTTCGAATCCGAATGAAACAGGCCTGAATACGACGATATTGCATTTTACACGATTTTAATTAATTTCCCAAGGCTATAGACTTACCATTTTTGAGAAAAATGCGACCCCGTTCGAATCGAATGAAACAGGCCTGAATACGACGATATTGCATTTTACACGATTTTAATTAATTTCCCAAGGCTATAGACTTACCATTTTTGAGAAAAATGCGACCCCGTTCGAATCGAATGAAACAGGCCTGAATACGACGATATTGCATTTTACACGATTTTAATTAATTTCCCAAGGCTATAGACTTACCATTTTTGAGAAAAATGCGACCCCGTTCGATCCGAATGAAACAGGCCTGAATACGACGATATTGCATTTTACACGATTTTAATTAATTTCCCAAGGCTATAGACTTACCATTTTTGAGAAAAATGCGACCCCGTTCGAACCGAATGAAACAGGCCTGAATACGACGATATTGCATTTTACACGATTTTAATTAATTTCCCAAGGCTATAGACTTACCATTTTGAGAAAAATGCGACCCCGTTCGAATCGAATGAAACAGGCCTGAATACGACGATATTGCATTTTACACGATTTTAATTAATTTCCCAAGGCTATAGACTTACCATTTTTGAGAAAAATGCGACCCCGTTCGAATCGAATGAAACAGGCCTGAATACGACGATATTGCATTTTACACGATTTTAATTAATTTCCCAAGGCTATAGACTTACCATTTTTGAGAAAAATGCGACCCCGTTCGAATCGAATGAAACAGGCCTGAATACGACGATATTGCATTTTACACGATTTTAATTAATTTCCCAAGGCTATAGACTTACCATTTTTGAGAAAAATGCGACCCCGTTCGAACCGAATGAAACAGGCCTGATTACGACGATATTGCATTTTACACGATTTTAATTAATTTCCCAAGGCTATAGACTTACCATTTTTGAGAAAAATGCGACCCCGTTCGAACCGAATGAAACAGGCCTGAATACGACGATATTGCATTTTACACGATTTTAATTAATTTCCCAAGGCTATAGACTTACCATTTTTGAGAAAAATGCGACCCCGTTCGAACCGAATGAAACAGGCCTGAATACGACGATATTGCATTTTACACGATTTTAATTAATTTCCCAAGGCTATAGACTTACCATTTTTGAGAAAAATGCGACCCCGTTCGAATCGAATGAAACAGGCCTGAATACGACGATATTGCATTTTACACGATTTTAATTAATTTCCCAAGGCTATAGACTTACCATTTTTGAGAAAAATGCGACCCCGTTCGAATCGAATGAAACAGGCCTGAATACGACGATATTGCATTTTACACGATTTTAATTAATTTCCCAAGGCTATAGACTTACCATTTTGAGAAAAATGCGACCCCGTTCGAATCGAATGAAACAGGCCTGAATACGACGATATTGCATTTTACACGATTTTAATTAATTTCCCAAGGCTATAGACTTACCATTTTTGAGAAAAATGCGACCCCGTTCGAATCGAATGAAACAGGCCTGAATACGACGATATTGCATTTTACACGATTTTAATTAATTTCCCAAGGCTATAGACTTACCATTTTTGAGAAAAATGCGACCCCGTTCGAATCGAATGAAACAGGCCTGAATACGACGATATTGCATTTTACACGATTTTAATTAATTTCCCAAGGCTATAGACTTACCATTTTCGAGAAAAATGCGACCCCGTTCGAATCGAATGAAACAGGCCTGAATACGACGATATTGCATTTTACACGATTTTAATTAATTTCCCAAGGCTATAGACTTACCATTTTTGAGAAAAATGCGACCCCGTTCGAACCGAATGAAACAGGCCTGATTACGACGATATTGCATTTTACACGATTTTAATTAATTTCCCAAGGCTATAGACTTACCATTTTTGAGAAAAATGCGACCCCGTTCGAATCGAATGAAACAGGCCTGAATACGACGATATTGCATTTTACACGATTTTAATTAATTTCCCAAGGCTAAAGACTTACCATTTTTGAGAAAAAAGCGACCCCGTTCGAATACGTAGCACTGCTTCCAGTAAACACCAGTGGCTATAAGTGATTTGCACTAATGAATGCACAGGTGCAATGTTATCAACAAATCACACTCATGTGCCTACTATCACAGTATTCAAGAAACTTTGAAAAAGGAAGTAGCTTTGCATGCTGTGTTCAACATATGTATACACCTTGTATGCACTGCAAAATGTTGATTGTATCGTAGAATGCAAGCATGACTAAGCCTGCAAAATATTGCTGTTTCAGGTATGGAGTTTCAAGTGAAGCCGTGGCTGTTCAGAAATACGAAACAACGCTGCGCACCATCAGGCACAACATCCAGACATTTCACTGCGGCCTTGTCGTGGACCCAGGGTGCCCGTGGCTTGGTGCCTCTCCTGATCGTGTGGTATGGGACGCCGAGGAACAGGAACCTCATGGCATCGTAGAAATCAAGTGCCCCTACTCAATGAAAGACCTTAAAGAACCATGTATTCATGGCTCATGCCTTATAAAGAACAATAATGGCACATATAGGCTAAACCGCACCCACTGTTACTATTATCAGGTGCTTGGGCAGATGGCAATTGCAGGGGTGACTTGGGGCGACTTTGTTGTGTATGCTCCACAATTTCTGGTTGTCGAAAGAATTCGATTCAATGAATCTGAGTGGAAGAAATGCAGAATGAAGTTGGACAGCTTTTATTTCTCGACACTTCTGCCGTACTTGGCAAAAAAGTCATGCACTGCATAGGTCGGCAAAATTTTTTAACTCACTCAGACGCACTCATGCTGTGAAAGCTCACTCGAACTCGGATTCACGGAAATTTTCCTCTACCGGACTCACTCATACTCACAGCTCGATCTGAGTCTGAATGAGTCGACTCATGAGTGAGTTTGCTGACCTATGATGCAGTGCACAGGATGATTTTTGAACTGTTGATGTGTCAATAAAATTGATACTACATAGCCTTGTGTTCTTTTCTTGCAACTTGAGTAAAAGTCGTGGCTTTCACTGAGCCATCTTGGTTGTCCCTGCAATGTTATACTGAACTGACACGACACGTACATGACTGCAGCAAGACTGCTGCTACTGCAAACCCTACGTTGCTATTAAAGGACTTTGGAAATTGCTTAAGAATGCACACAATGCCCAAATTTCACTGATGATTGGTGCAATAGACAGTGGAATAGGCCTATCAAAAATGTGGAAGGCCTTAATTCGTTGAATGCGTCGCTCGACATGTATTCTGAGGCTTGCAATTTCTTCTGTTGCTATAACTTCTTCAGTCAGGCGCTGCCTCTGCAGGAAAGGGGGAATGTTCAAAGCAACTCCTTTTGCGCTGAGCAGGTCCTGTATCTTGAAGCCCTTGTCGGCCATTACCGAGTCGCCAGGCTGAAACTGTAGGTTTAAAAAACCACTTTTTTCGACAAGCTCTTTGTCTGACACTGACCTGTAAATAGCTTTGACAAAAACGTGATCGCGCCGTCGGGTGCAACGACAACCAAACCCTTCATTGTATTATTTGGTTTGTAGGTTGAGTATGTAGCTGACTGAAGAACCAGGGAAATTGGTACTTCGCATCTCAGTTCTGTTGTGTCAATAATGGCCCTTGTTGTTGGGTATCGCTCTTTAAAAATGGCTGGCATAGTTCTGTCAACCTCCTCTCTGCTCACCCATAGGTCCATCTGGCCAACTTGCAAATAAATGAAGCTGATCCATGTGGTGCATATTCTTGAAACTGTAGCAACTGACACCTTGAACCTGTATGCTAGGTCCCTTTCGAAGAGACCGAGGCGCAGCCTCACAAGAACAAGAAAAAGCTGGTCCTCGGCTGTCAACATGTGTGGCCTTCCTGCATTACTTGGCCTACCTGAGTAGCTCCTAGACCATACTCTTATATTTTCTGCATTCTCACCGGGGTCTATCAAACGCAGCAAGCTCATGAATGATTCAAAGTTGGGAAGCCCAGTGTAGAACCTTATGTCCTCAGGGCTGTCCATGAAACATTCGATTGAAAATCGCCTGCTTTTCTGTTGATCAAGTTTTTTGTTTTCCATAGTGACTATTTCGCACTCTCTTTGAGCTTTATAAAGCGCATCTTTTGCTGACTTCACCTCCTTGGTTCTAGCTTCCAAGTCGCTCTTTAGCTGTTGAACGTGGACTTGAAGCAGAGATAGCTGCATTTCGAGCTCGGGCACTCTCGCTGCACTGGCACTCGCACACTTGACCTCTTCGGTCCTACCTTCTAAATCGCTTTCCAGATGGCTTGGTGCTCAGACAGCTGCTCCTCCAGATTGACCACTGTGGCTGCACATGTGCGTCCACACACTTCCTGGCGCTCTTGAAAGTCCGTCGCACTGGTTGGCGCTGAAGCACTATCACTGCACTCGGTGGCGTCCAGAACCTCATCTGCTGTCGCGCAGTCCCGCGACACGGCGACATCGCCACCGGGAGAAAGCGTTGTTCCCAACGCAAGCTCGGAGCTGCCAGCCTGACCGATGGCGGACAGCCGTTGCGCTCGCGAGACGCACTGCTGTCGGTCCCTCGGCTTTCTTCTAGCTGGACGCTGGGGTTTTCCAAACGCAAACACGCTCGGTACGGCGTCAACACGAAGATAACGCCGACCGCCGACTACATTCGGCAAGTAGTCGTCGCTGGCGAAATGTGTCGAGCACACTTTTGTGTGCTTCGTCACGGCAAACAACTTTCCTTCGTCGCGTTTGATTGCAACAAGCCATCTCTTTTTCAGAAGCGGGTCCTTTGGGAAGGCGAAGAACGACACCTGCAAGTCGACAAAAGCGACGTAAGACGCGCGCTAGCAAAAGTAACACATAGGAAGCTAACGAAATGTATAAACGCAGACTTGCCTTCGAGCCGTCATCGCCTAATACTCCTCGCTGTTTGCAAAGCGGCACGCAGCAATGCACAGGCATGTCACCGAATCAACAAGCGATAGGATTTTGCGGCGAGCTAGGGGTGCCGTTCGCCGGTTCTCTACGTGTAGCGCCCGCGAGTCCGACCAACTGATGGCGGCCGTCTCATAGTCCCCATCCTTCTCAATAGGTGGCGCTGTATTCCGAAAAGGGTCTATTATTGTGGCAGTAGGAAACGTAAGGTTGGTATTTTGGCACCAGAGATTATCGTAAGATGGAGCTTTTAATTTTTTTTGGTTCATTCGCGGGGTTTAATTTTCGACACCGTATTTACACCGTATGTATTTCTCTACATTCAAAGCTCTGTATCTGCACTAGCGAATATGAATGTCTCACAACTGACTGCAGAAATGCTTTTAAACGAGCGCGCCATCTCGTGACTTCTCTGCCAAGTAATTTTTTTCTCCACTACCCTCGCCGCCGACTGATGTCGCCACAAGCCCAGCATTTCTAAGCATTGGCAGATTGCAGAGGGCTAAGTGAATCTACTTCCTCATGGCGAAAAGTTCGGCGAGTGGTTGTGCATCGCTTCGTAAGCTACCGCGAGGTGGAGGTTTGGTTGAAAATTGGTTTTAATTTGTTTGGTTTTGGTTTTAATCTGTCACACAAAGAGGGCGGCGTGATGATTGAGCAGAGGCTTCCGGGTTTATTTTATGCTGATGATATTGTCTTATTCGCGGACAGTCGAGATGATATACAACGGCTGTTGAATATATGCGGGAAGGAAGGCGAGGCTCTAGGACTAGGATTTGGTGTAACAAAATGCGGACTGATGGTATTCAATGATCCCAACGACCAGGCGGTATCCATACAGGGCCAAGAAATACCGAGAGTAAGCGAATACAAGTACCTTGGCGTATGGGTAAATGAGGATTATAGATACATGAAGGTACACGAAAAAGCCTTGGCAGCAAAGGGAAAGAGGAACGCAGCAATAATGAAGCACAGAGCGTTATGGGGACACAATAGGTACGAGGTCCTTAGGGGTCTGTGGAAAGGGGTAATGATACCGGGGCTTACATTTGGGAACTCAGTGGTGTGCAAGAGGCCAGAGATACAATCAGGAATGGATGTGAATCAAAGAACTGTGGGACGCCTCGCGTTGGGTGCCCACGGGAAAACGACAAACGAGGCTGTAAAGGGCGATATGGGATGGGCGAGTTTTGAGGCAAGGGAAGCGCAGAGCAAAATAAGGTTTGAAGAGAGGCTAAGGAATATGAAAGAGAGTAGGTGGGCAGTGAAGGTGTTCCGCTATTTATATAGAAAGAGCGTTGACACGCAGTGGAGAAAGAGAACTAGGAGGCTCACCAGTAAATATACGGCTCTAAGAGAACTGACAACAAAGAGCGTAAAGGGAAAAGTCAGAGAGGCGGAGAAGATTTACTGGAGGGCAGCGATGGAAAAAAAACCGACTCTGAATAACTACCGAGAGGGCAAAAACGAAATAAAGAGGGAGGCATTTTATGATAATTCAAGAGGAAGCGCTTTATTGTTTGAAGCGAGATCGGGCTGCCTTAGAACGCGTATTTATAAAGCGAAATTCAGTAAAGAAGAGGAAAAATGCACATGCTGCGAGGAAGATAGGGAAACGACGGAGCATGTTCTGATTGAATGCGGAAATGTCCACCCAGGTGTACGTTTGGGCACCACCCTACAGGAAGCCTTGGGTTTTAGGGCGAACAACGGGAAGCTGAACATAGCCGCGATTGAAATAAGTAAGAGACGGTTAGAATACTGGTGGCAGAAAACTAGAGAGAACGGACAAAAATAATTATAAAAAAAATATGGACTTTCTGCCATAAGGGACAGGGAACTGGGCTATGAATTTCCGTTTTTGCTATAGTATGATCGATTTGATTGAAGTAAATTTAAAAGGCATGAGGAAAATTTAAAGAGAGGGAAAAAAAAAGTTCTACGAGCCTGGTGGCGCACAAGTCACCGCCCCGTTACAAAGGGGACGCTCATAGCATCCATCCATCCATCCATCCAGAGGGGCCATGTGGAATATAAAGAATGCCATAGAAGTTGAAAATGTGGAATAAACTTAATAAGAATGGAGTACCTGTGTTATAGAAACTAATGCCAGTCCCACACTTGTGAAATCGTAGTCAACACCGACGCTGAGCATGGGTGTCAAGTTCAGTATCCCACTCATTTTCAGCATCATTTTCACTATTACTGTCATGGAACCGTGGTCTGAAAGCATGGTTGTGGGCAGAAGGGGGATTACAAGCGCGGCTTTGCTCTTCGCGTAGGCGCAACACGAGGCTTTCTTTTTCTTTATTTGCTTCTTCCTTATTCTTCATTTCTTTCTTGCTTCCTTGCTTCCTTTCTCTATTATCCTCCGCGTAATCACTATCGTGTAGGCGCGATTAAACATGGTCAAGTTAAGCACGGTTAAGTGCACGATCAGCCCGTTTACGTGCGCTCTATTTTACCTTTGATACCTGTGGTCTTCGAATCCCTGATTGTAAATGAGCTGCATGATTGTAATTGAGGAGAGGTAACTACAACATGTGTTTTAGGGCGTGAGAAAAGTTGAAAAGTGCCACTAGGCGAATATGCAGGCAGTCCGAAACGCAACGTATACATTTCGTCGCATGTTTCACGCGCGTTATATCTGTTTTTCTCGCTGGGCACAAGTTAACATATACGGCGGTAACACATTTCTCATGGCTTTATCAGAACCTTCCAACAAGTCAATGATTACCCAGTCAACAGTCTGGGCCACTCGGCATATATATCCCTCGGTTATGTGCCTGGACTAATAGCTTTAGTAATGTTGGTACGCGATCATTCTTTGCTGACCGCCTAGAGAGCATGTGCTACTCAGGCACATGCACATGTTTTTCTCAAGCGCAGAGTAACGTAACGGTCATGTTAAACAGGTTATCAACCTCCCTGCTTTAGCAGCCAATCTGCTTAGGCCAACTGTAAAAACTCTGTCGTGCCACTTTTAGCAGCGACGCTGTTTAAGCTAGTAGTACTTTGTCATGAGCCATGCAATACCACGTGACATTGCATTACGTGATCTTGGAGGAAACCTGTCACATGACATTGTATTGCGTGATGTTGGCGGAAACATGTCACTTGACATTTCCTTACGGGATTTCGACAGACGTGTGTGACGAGACATTGAGTTACGTTGTATTGGCGGACACATGTACGTGACATTGCGTTACGTGATTTGTGCAGGAACATGTCACGTGACACTGCTCTACGCGATTTTGAATGATCACGCGGCATGTTCCCGCCAAAATCACCTGACGCGACGTCACGTGACATGTTCCCGCCAAAATCAGGTAACGTAAGGCCACGGGACATGTTCTCGTCAAAATATCGCATGACTGTCAGGTGACCTGTTTCAGTAAAAAACGGCCAGCTTCGCTGTGATCTGGCCTAACGGGAGCTGCGTACTTTTTTAGGGGCGAAGCTCCTCTTAGTCTAACCAGAGTCCTTCAATGCTTTCTGGTCACGAAACTCCGCCGTCACTCTATGGGAGAGCTTCATACGCTGCTCAAGGTTGCCGCGATGCGGCGCCACTGCGCCACAGAGGGCATCGTTCGGGCTGCTCGCGTACTGAAACGGGTGCGCACAGCGAGACAAGCTGGTGGATAAGGTGTGTGTATGTGTCCGAGTTAGCTAAAATGTTGGATGACAACGATGCCCAACACGTGTTGCATGCTGGGGTGCCGTTCCGGCTACAAAGGAACGACCGAAAAGGTGTCGTTGTTTTCTTTACCATCGGACAAGGAGCAGCGCGAAAAATGGAAGCGGGCCATACCGAGGCAGGAAAGTGGCGACTTCAACTTTCAGTCGAAATATACACGTGTGTGTGCAAACCATTTCGACACTTCGGACATTGTCACTTCTTTCTGACATTGATGGCAATATCAGCATCGATGACTGGAATATATTAGCCCCTCGTAAATACTTGCGCATTAAAAGAACCAAAATAACTTCTTTTGTCGCGTTTTTGTCGAAAGCACGAGCGGCGTAAGTTACTGGTTTACTGTCTCTTCTATATGAGACTGCTTATAAAACAATGGCCTAATTACAATACACTGTCAAATGTGTTGGACCTTACTTTTCATGTTCAAACTAAACTCCACACCGATTGATTTGAGGGGTTTCACGTCCCAAAACCAGCTGTGATTATGAGAGACACTCCGTAGTGGAGGGCTCCGGGGTAATTTTGACCACCTGGGGTCCTTTAACGTGCACCTAACTCCAAGTTGACGGGCTTCAACATTTCGCTTCAGTCAAAATGCAGCCGACGCGGCCGCGATTAGATCCCGCGACCTTCGGATCTGCAGCCAAGTGCCATAACCACTAGACCACCGTGGCGGGGCAAACCGCCACACTGAAGACTGCTATGAGGTTCGTATTACGTATATTGTACCCAAGGCTCATACTGGAATGTAATCGATCTGTCGAGAAATCTGAAGCGCACGGAACAGCTGTTTCCCTTTTTTTTTCTCGTCATAAAAAGAAGGCATTCTACGGAAGCAGTTCTTTCAGTAATGGTTTAATTGTTTCGGTTTTCAGTCGAATAAAATACCACCAGGAGTCTGATACTGTTCACAGTTTAATGGAAATTAAGCAGCCGTGCTGTGCGAACCATCTGGCCTTATGCCCAATTTGGCGCAGTCGAGAGGTTTCGCCCACTTGCGGGCAAATGGACGTGTGTCATCTCTTATGTTCGCCTCTGTTTACAAGTGGCACGACAGGCGCATTATTGCGAATGTACAGTGTTCGATTTCAGGCAAATTTTGAAAAGCTGGCCCAGTTGCAGTGTTGAGAACGAGTGGCGCTCCCCCGGCCACGGCGGCTACATTTCGACTAGGGAAACGCAAGAGAACATAACAGGCGTGTACTTTGATTTACGTGCGTATAAAAAGGACGCCAGGTATCAAAAATTAGTCCCCCACTACGACGTGTCTCAAAATCATATCATGGTTCCGGTGCGGCAAACCCCGCATTTTTGTGTCATTTTCGACTGCGACCGCCGCGAGCTGCATGCCCAGAGCTGTTGTTTTTTTCTCCCGGGTGCTCATTTCAAGGCAGACGGCACGTTCACGCAGTTACCGACGCACGCTGAATGTTCGAAGTAAATGAGGGAAAGTGAAACGGTTGTTGCGGGAGTATAGAAAGCTTGGAAATCGAGCCAGACCAACACACTACCGCAGCGGTAGCGGGCCGCAGCATGCCCTCACGTGCACAGCTGCGCCCCTAGCGGCGAGTGCTGGCTCCATATGAAGCTGAGGCCGCAGTTTCGTGACCAGAAAAGCATTGAAGGACTCTGCTCAGGCGTAACCGGCGTGCCGGGAGGCACGCGCTCGCCCTCGGCGCGTGCCTCCCGGCGCGTGCCTCTCTCTCTCACTCTTCCATCATTTGTCTTGTGAGAGAGAGAGAGAGAAAGCGAAAGGCGCGCGTTGACTATGGAAACGCTCTTTCTTAGATGAACGCTCTACCAGCTCGCAAAGAAGGAGAACGCGCCCTCACCCGCGAGAGACAACGTTGGCGCAGGCAGCGTCTCCTAGCGAGTTTCTTGATTGAGAAATACCGACTGCTCGCGTTGGAGAACCGTTCACCGGCCACATATATATATAATAGGCACTGGACCTTGACTTGCAATGAAGTGCCAGTGGGAGATTTCACTTGTGCGTAGTTGAACCATAACGATTCGTAGCGTGCGCGTTAACTAAATTAATCCGGAACTCGGCACGATCTACGATGAACCTCCCGAGCTTCGCCCACTCATCATCATTCACTCCGTGGATATGCTGTAATTTTTTCCTATAACTGTTGCTCTCTTTCCTTTTGACACAATGTGTACAAACACCTCAAAGCATTCGGATACCTGCGGTATTTTCATTATTTTCGTTATATTTGTGCATACATGTCACATCAACATTGTTCTCCTCGCAAATCACCATACGTTACCATTATCGGCGCGTCACGTGCATCTAATAGCTTCAAAAGACGAGACTGGGCTCGAGCGCTCCGCTGTACCCACATACTTCGCTTAATGAACAATTATGTTTCCTTTCCTAACGGAACCACAATCATCATATCATCATCATCATCATCATCATCATCTCATTCTTATTCCAGCCTACTTTCAAAGCTGCTCGTTGTTTTTCTTTTTTTTTTTTGGGGGGGGGGGGGGGAATATAACACAACATCGATTTGTTTACGCCACAACTATCTTCTTACCAACCTCGACGCAAAGTAATATTGTCTTTTGAGAATAAGCCAGGTGATTATTTACTATGACGATTAAACTGCGGAAATAACAAGGTAAGAAGCGCTGAAAGGTCACCGAACCACACGTTTCCCCAACTGAAGCCCACATTTGGTGGTCCGGCCTATGTACGCGACTATAGTATTGAACACTTCATAAAAACATTTATATGACGGCAGAGGCCATCCGCAGCTATTATTGGAGCTGATGGTAAACATTTCTTAATACTCCCAATTCGTGAACCTAATGTTTATCGCCATCTCTGACTTCGGATGTAGCTGGGCTGGTAAGTGTTTACAAGGAGCTACATGCTTGAAAGAAAACTCGGGTTTCGGCGAACATTTAACTTCACAAATTGCAGTATTTTTCTTCTAGCACAATGTTGCGTTCTGTCGTAAAGCTTGAAACAATTGTTTCACATTAAAGCCTACTTCGGTTTTAGTTTCAGTTAATTGAAAGTAATTGGATGAAAGGTTACATATGAGAAGGGACATACAGAAAGAAGTCCGTTAGTGTGAACACTGCAATGGGACCTCTTGTTATAAAACACATAAAATAGAATACAAATAGAAGCAAAAATAATGAAATGCATGCATACAATGCATACGAAATATGTGCTGCAACATATGACGAAATGATAATAGAAATAAGCGATAGTGACATAGACAAACAAAATAAAATAGTAAATAAGTAAATGCAAACATAGTGTGACAGAGACAATCTTCAGAAGTTAAAAAGAAATTAAAAAATCTAATGAACCTAAATAATCAATTCACGAAAAGCACTGCAGAATCGATAAAAAGTAACGAAAGTGATTATATGGAAGTCAAGGATTCGAAGACCGACGCAAATAATGGCGAACTGAATGTTTGAATGCATATAGTAAGGGTGAGGTTTTAACCTCACCTTCACCTAGATCTATTGCAAGTATTCTTTGTTTTTCTTTTTGACCCGCGGCATATCAAAGGGAGTGAAACGCCATTTGAATATTGCAAACTTATTTCTCGGATAAAATTTCCAAAGTTATGAAGTTAAGCCCGTTAAGCCAGGTAAACAAGTAAACGATGTCCCAGTTCGTGGATATCGATTATGCGAGCACGTTGCTGCCAATGCATACGTGCTCCGCTCGTGCCCAGCCAGCCTCGACCGAATTGCAGCGAGCAACCCGTGCCTACATGTTTGTGTGTTTCTTCTCCTGTGACGGCAGCACTGTAGCATCAGGTGATATGGGACCGTGTTTTTACAGCACTGAGAGTTTGTAAGCCTAATGTTCCCGTAGAATCTTCCCTAGAAGACTACTTCTATTTTGCTGTGAGGATTACATATAATTACAACTTACCACGTCCCCGTGGGCAGTCACCATTACCGAAAGTTCTAGCTGTAAGGCATTGTTGCAGAAGCTATGCCGTAATTACAATAATCACCCATAATTACGAAAGCCTTCCTTGTAATTACGTTCCTTGTAATTACCAGCATGAGCTGCCCTTTACGGTGCGTTGGCTCCTCCTTTCACTTAATCGTTCTACATATGAAAACATTCCTGGGCGCCGCATGCTTAAGCAGCACAGAAAGGTTGTTGTAAACTAAAGTGAAGTCCATTGCACTATTCGTGAAATGAAATCGCTACGACTGATAGAAAACATCTAATAAACTTCGCAGGTACTCTCTACAGCAAAGGCAACGCAGAATATTAAGAATCGTTAGCGTTGTGCTATACGACACATTAATTGACAACCATTAAATATGGGAAGATAGCTTACAAAGCAGTTGGGGCCGGCATCAAGCACACCGTGGCTGCATTGACGGGGCCTGGGCTTCAGATTACGATACCAATTCAGGCAACCTAGCTTGAGCGAGACTTCTATAGGCAGCCCACTAGCAGGCTCGCTCAATTTTCCGCCCATGCCTCTCACACTCAATATTCTGTCTTGCTCTGCGACCGTAGAAACTCTACGTTCGCACACACTAGATTGCACATGTCTTGTATTTTCCTCTGCCTTCGATATTTGAAAAACACGACGGATGAATTTGGGCTTCAAGCTATGCGTGCCACCGCGACATCCATATTGTTGTTGTTGTGGCCTCTATAGTTGGCACATACCCACGAGGGGGATTGGCCACACTACAAGTAATGATGTAAAGACCAGGAAAATTAAAAGTCTAAGGCCGAAATCTTAGAAAAAATAAAAAGGAAGGAAGAACGTCTAATTAAAATTAATAATTAGAATTTACTAAATGAAACATGGGGATCGAAACCCTGTGGTCGACAGCACTAGCAGCGTAATCTTCCGGAGGCTTCGATAAATTTATGTAATGCTGACAAAACAGCGTGACGGCTTGTACCATCCTGAGAGGCACCAAAAGATAAAAGATTTGGTGTTGTTAAAGGTAAACGTAGTTTATGGAATAATGAATTTAGATACATTCGGCGGAGTGAAGAAAATCGCCGGCAAGACAGAAGGAAGTGATCAATCGTTTCTGGCTCATTGCACAGCAAACAGAGGTTAGTTAAGGAGAAACCAGATTTATTAAGATAGAAATTTAGACTGGGAACTCTACATCTGAGACTCGCTATAGTCACTTCGCACTGACGTGAAAGGCATTTGTCCGTATTCCATGCAAACTGAAGGTGGCGATAGTCGTCCAAATCTAGCAGAGATGTCTTAGTACATGTCAGTAGAAGAAAGCGTTTAAACCTCTCGGCTGTAATAAACGAAAAATTCGGCAGAACATTTAACACTGGGCCGTCTAAAGATGACGTTGCCAGAGAGTCAGCTGATTCATTTAGGAAAATGCCAGTGTGGCCAGGGACCCAGACCAAGCGGACCTCTGCTATGTAAGACGGTGCAAGTGTCGAGAAAATATTCAGTAAGGGTGACTGCTTTGGAGATGTTACATGCGAACAGACAGACAAAGCATCTGTAATAATGATTACTTTAGTCTGGCTCGGGCTCAATTTCCTAATCGCCAATGCAATAGCCAGAAATTCGGCTAGGAATATAGGGGTAAAATCAGGCAGCCGCAGTGCAAACGACCAATTCAACTGGGAAGAAAATATACCAACTCCAGCCTTCTCCACTCTTTGAGTCGCATCCGTAGCAATTACAAGATGCTCAGGAAACTGGGCGAGATGATCCTGAAGGCATCCTTCAAGAATACGTAAGGTCGAAATATAGATTGTCCCTCAAGGATGATTGTGGCCTTAGGGGAGTAAGGTTCTGCATAGAAACTTGTATGTCAGATATCATATATTGGACGAAAACGACCTGAGGCCATTGATAACGTCGCCATCGGTTTCTAAAAAAGAAATCACTAGAAGTAATGAAGATTGACTGCGAACGGGAGAGTGGCGTGTCGTAGAGCTTTAGAAATGTTTGCACAGTCAATTGTTTAAACCTTGATTCCAGGGGTATCACCCGAGCTTCTAAATATAGCACGTTATTGGCCGCACATTTTGGTAGACCGAGACAAATACGTAGGGCTTGCCTTTCTAACAAAAGTAGAGGTCGTAGCTTATAGGCCGCACAGCCGGAAAACAGGACGCAACCGAATTCCAAAATAGGGCGTACGTACAGTTTGTATATGATCAGCAATGTTGACCTTCGCATCCCGGTGCTTTTGCTACTGAAACGTCGCAACAGGCCCATGGCCCGCTCTCCTTTGCATCTGTTTGCTTCAATTTGCTGTTGCCAGCTTAGATTCTCTTCATATATGATACCTAGGTATTTCAATGTCGAGACTTGTGGAATCTGTTCATTGCCATAGTAAAGAGAAATTAATACATTATCTGTTTGTGGGAACACCAGTAAAGCGCACTTACCAACGTTAAGCGTGAGAAAGAGACCATTAAGCCACGCTTCAAGCTCAGACAAATAATACTGCAAAATTTTGTATAATTCGTGAACATCATGGGACGATGAGAAAAATGCAATATCATCGGCGTACACATACAGTTGAACATTCTGATGAAGCGGCACAGAAGATAATAAAATATTAAATAACAGAGGGGACAAAACTGATCCCTGCGGCACACCCCTTGTTTGTTTAAATAAAGAAGATGTAGCTCCTTCCTGGAAACAAAAAAACTGCCTTTCAGAAAGAAATTCCTGAACCCAAGATACAATATAGTTTAGAACATTGCATTCGACTAATCTAGAAATTAAAAGTCCATGTTCGACAGAGTCATAGGCTTTTGCTATATCCAATGTGACTAATGCTGAAATCTCTCCTGATAGCCTTGCAAGCCGTATTCGGCTTTCAAGGTCCACATGAGCCGACCATATAGAGCAACCTTGCCTAAATCCTATTTGTCTCGAAGAAAGGATGTTCTCACGAGAAATAAACTCATTGAGTCGAGCGTATACAATTTTTTCAATTACCTTTACTATATTAGAAGTAAGTGAGATTGGCCGAATATTATCTAGATCGTATCCCAGACTTTTATTTTTCTGCACGAGCATTACTTTTGCGATTTTCCATGAAATTGGAATCCACGTATACTGTAGGGAACAGTTAACTATATTCAGTAGCTCATTTGGATATTGATCGTACATTAATTTAAGCATAGAAGTAGTAATACGATCCGGACCAGGAGCTGCTTGATGTGTAGTCAGCATAACATCTGCAAGTTCCGCCATGGCCACCTCCTGAAAATCGGATACTAAACTTTTAACCACTATAGGTGCCCGATATAATGAAGTGAACCGATTTTCAAGTCCGTTACCTATATTTTCTAACAAATCAGCTATTTCTTTAGGGGATAATACAACAGATGGCGAATAAGTATCTTGTTGAGGTGATGTTCTGTTGCGAATAAATCTAAAAAGAGCGGTTCTTCTATCAGGCCGCGACAGTAGCGAGTGCAAATTCTTCTTGTGATCTTCTTTAGCTGCTGCAACAGTTCTTTTGAATATTGCAGAACAAAATTTATAGTCCATCCATACTTTAGGCGCATAATTATGTTGCAGACGTTTCCATGCTGCTTTCCGTCGCCTATAGTTAAGCGTGCACGCCTCATTCCACCAAGCAGTGTTTGACGGGGAACCTCCAGCCCGTACAGAAAACTGTGCTGTCTCAATAGCAGAAGTCATACTGTTTATGACTGACTGAGCTCTCTGTCGCTCTTCACATCTACTAAGAGATGCTAAAGCCTCCTTCAGCGCAGTATCGTATGCTTTATAATTAATGAAGTAGCGTTGTCGTGTGACAGTGGCGTGGTGAGAGAGCATGATATCAAAGGTAATGGGAATGTGGTCACTGCTAGTTCCATTGTCAAATGTTGCCCAAGATGAGATAGCCAATTGATTTGAAGAAAAAGTTAGGTCTAACGCTGATGAAGAGCGCCCGCGTAAAAAGGTGATTTCACCTGAGTTGTGGCAATAAAAGTTGTTACTCTGTGTCCAATCCCACAGCCGCTTTCCACAACTATCTGTTTTTATTCCCCAAGAAGTATGGTGTGAGTTGAAGTCCCCTGCGAGTACAACCGCCTTAGAACGACAATTACGGAAAACTGAATCCAAATGATCTGTATTTCTCACTCCATTCGGGAAGTATGCATTAACCACTGCAAACGTGGAGGATCCAGGCAACACGAAATTTAATCCCAAAATTTCACAGTCTGAACAGGCATGTTCGAAAGTAACGGAAGCTTTATGAAAAATTTTCGACGAAACTAAAATTATCAACCCGCCACCCCTACCTGGGCGATCCAGGCGGAATGTTCGGAAATTATTAATAGTAAATTTCTGATGTGTAGAAAGCCATGACTCTTGAAGTAATATAATATCAGGAGCTATTTCGTGTACTAGATAAAGAAGGTCAGTGCAACCGGCGAATACAGAGCGGCAGTTCCATTGTAGAACCTTTATGCGAGCTATTATTAACTTAAGATAGTCGACTCGACTGCAGAACGCAATACGTCCTGCTTCTGTTTATCAGTAGTAGAGCCTTTCTTGGGCTTCAACAAGGATGACTGTGTCGGAGATAATGGGGTACTCCTGCGCTTATTAGCAACGTTTCCCAACCTCATCTCTCCGAAAGAATTACTGGGTTCGGCGTTAGCAGGTGATGGTGAGCTGGCAACAGTGGGATTATTTTGTACAAATTCCATTTGATTCTCACTGTATGAATGGCGTTCTGGACACGCAGGTCCACCAGCAGCAGCGGCAGCAACCGGGAAAGAGTTACATAGGCTGTTTAACCTAGCGGCTAGCATCTCGGTCAAGCCTTCAGCGAATGTATTGAACAGACGTTCCATGAGAATAGGTATTGCCTTATCAATTGCTGTAGTAACAGCAGCAGAGACTGTAGCCTCTAGAGATATGGACTGGCGAGATGCAACTGCTGCATAGCCACTATCACGCTCTTTAATGAACGATACAGCCTCTGCTCGGGAACAATGCCGTTTCTCAATGATCTCAATGACTTGCAACTCGCGGCCTCGGGCCGGGCAACTGTTGTCTGAAGCAATGTGAATTCCCTCACATAAACAGCACAAGGGAGTTTTCACGTTGAAGTCTGATGTGGAATGCGATCCACCACATTTTACACATCGCGTAGCGGACCTGCAAGCGTTAGCACTGTGTCCAAACCGCCACCAGTTCCGGCACTGCAGTGGTCGTGGAGACAACGCCTCTACACGAAACAAATACGGCCATGCCTTCACTTCAGTCGGGCGCGTTAAACCGGCAAACGAGACGATAACGCTCTCAGTTGGGACCCGTGTATCGCCTACAGACCTATTACATCTGTACACTGAGACGACATCAGCCGGTGCAAGCATCTTTAAGAAAGCCTCTGGAGAGATATTTGTAGGTACACCACGAACAATGCCTTTCACGCAAGCGAGGTGAGGTGGTATAAATGCACGAACCGAAGTGTGCGCGAACCTTGTGCAGGCAAGCAAGTCGGTCAAGCACTCTACATTGGATGACCTGCACAAAATACCAGTTTTGCCAAAACGCCTCACCTCCTCAATGTCAAGGTACCTGCCGGTTATTTTGCGTAGATCCTGCTGGAAAAGCTCCGACTCACTCAGCCGAATAGCTCCCCCATCGGTTGGTACAAGCGCCACAGGCAAACTGCTTACTCCATTCCGGAAGAAACTCTGTAGTGGTACCGACTCGGTAGGGCGACTAGCCGACCAGGGCGAGCCCTGGCCGGGACCGGAAACCGGCATGCAGAAGTACCTGAAAAGACAACAAATAAATCTAAGTAAAAAGGAAGACTAGAAACAATTAAACGTGGCCAATCCCCACTCGAAGGAACACCAGAGCTGCTGCGTGGCAGCAATGCGCGCGAGCGAGTGTATGTCGCATAATAACACATTCCACAGCTCTCCTATATAACAAAGTAAAGCACATGCGCATTAATTTAAAGTTGCATAGGAGGTAGCCCTCAATTAAAATAAGGTTTGACATCAAGCTTATACATAAATTTATGTAGAGTGTGGCTCCACCGCTGTGGCCTCTGTATTATTAGTTTATAAGCGGTAAAACGTAGACAACTACTTTCGTTCCGTACGCTTCACTAAAGTGACCTAGAACTACTTCACTCAAATTTCACCAACGAAAAAGGGACCTCTGAGGCTACTTTCCCGTGTTACTGTCCTGGCCCTAGGTGCCATTTATTAGCGCCATTTATTTGCGATCGTGAGCCTCAAAGTAAGCTTTAGCTATATCGCCTTAGCGTAACTTCCAGTATTTCCACCGCCAGCACACTATTCTACGCAAATTATCCTGCTAAAATTTCGTTATGGAAGAAGTGTACTCGCGGTTTTTTCAATTACTTTTTTCTTTGCAAGACGTTCCTTGCACTGGAATAAGCGCAGCGCGCTTTCCGAAGTAATTAGCAGAACTAATGCAATTTAATGGATTAACTGGGAATTCTATGTGCAGTAATTCAGATAATAATTCAAGGACCTTCGAATTCTGCGCTTTGTTTGGCACCTCCGGATTTCGACTGCCTGTGCACAATGCTGTCCTCACTAGATTCACGATAACTGACTGCAATATACACTTGACACTGCTTACATTCGTAAAGGACACAGACCTAAATACTAGCATATATACCCTATATACGTTATCCCATATGACGAGCTTTGTAAAAATTAGAAAGGATGTACAGATGAAAGCTTAGTGTGGTGTATCTTGCTATATTCAGAACTATCGTGATGAGGTCTATCGTGTGGTGTATATCTTACTATATTCAAAGCTATCGGTGATTACCAGCTGAAGCATATGAGATTTAAACAGCTCGCCATCGTGAAGATCGCAGCTGCTTTGACGCGCACATCCAATTTTCTCCAAAATAAAAGTCAAATCCCACAACCACTCCAAATAAGCAAATATAGGCCCAGGCATTTTTCAGCAAGAGTGTATCCCCACAAGTATCTACTAAAATATGCGCAAAGGGGACTTCAGTCACTGCTTTTTTTATCTCTTGAGCACTGCGCTATCCGGCAGAAAGTGCCGAGTAGCCATCACTCATACTGTGCTTCAAAGCTTCTCGGTTCATCCATCAACCACAACGTGTGCCTGCCGATGGCAGCGCCTTTCGAATTCCCCGGTATTTGAAAGAGGAGCCTGGAGCTCAATACTTCTAAATTTCCGGCGTGGGTATCGAGCATCTTCTACTCTTACTCTCTGTGCCATTAGTTTTACCGGACCTGGACTTGACAAATTGACCCTTACCAAAATTTGGTCACCGTTACCGCATACATCCCTGCAGCCCAACGTTCTTGTCGGCGCATCTCATGGTGTATCACCGAAATGACATCCCTAGTTCTTCCGGCCTTGTTGGTAAATGGCACTTAGTGAAGTGGTCATATCAGCATGCCTATTACGTCGGTGACAGCCAGCAGCTACCCGCAATGGCGACTACATTGCGATAAGCTTTTTACAACTACCTCGATAGTTGGTGTAAATCTTATAATTGTTGATCTTTTGGCTAGTCACAACGTCACGTGAAATAAGGCTTAAATGAAATCATCGTCGAGGACGGAGGAAGCACGACCTGCAATGACCACCAGTGGTGCTTATTAGTATAAGCGTCGAACAAGAAAGCAAAAAAATCACAGCATATCCACGGGGTGAACGATGATGAGTGGGCGAAGCTCCGGATGTTCATGACTCTTCCGTGAAAATTCGCCCATTGCATCATCATGAGAGACGTGAGAACCAGTGTGTGAGGTTATATAAGAACTTTTATTCATTTTCTTAGATGAGGTTTGGCTTCCGTTGTCCCTTCCAAATGACGGCTTTATGCTCCGTGAAATGCAAGGAGAACGGTTCTTTTATGGGTTGCAGTTGGACGTTCGTAAATGCCATGTCTATGCACGTCCCTCACCCATTCACCCCGTGGATATGCTGTGATTCTCGGCGTCGCGTTTCCTCGCCGCTTTTCGGGCTCTCACAGTTTCTGGATCCGCTTCTCGGCGTCGCCGTGCACCTTCTGCTTCGCGGACTCGAACGTCGGGATACGTTTCTCGGTGCCTCCGTGCAGCTTCGGCTTCGCGGGCTCTCACCTCCGGGTTCTGTCTGCGAGCGCGCGCTGCAGCCGCTTTCCGTGCCCTCCGCTCCGCCGCCTTGTCTTCCATATGGCGCAGCGACTCCGAGCGAAAGAGGAAGCGCGCCAAGAGCGAGCGCATTTTATAGCTCTCACCCCTAGCGGTCTCCCATCGCACTGCATCGAAACACCTCGAACGATCGCCTCCATCCAATGATCTAGTGATCTCTCATCACACTATGCGCTCCCATACATCTGAATGGATGGATGGATGGATGGATGGATGCTATGAGCGTCCCCTTTGTAGCGGGGCGGTGACATGTGCGCCACCAGGCTCGTAAGAAGATTTAAGCACTTTTTTTTTCTCTCTCTCTTTAAATTTTCCTCATGCCTTTTAAATTTACTTCAATCAAATCGATCATACTATAGAAAAAACGGAAATTCATAGCCCAGTTCCCTGCCCCTTATGGCAGAAGGTCCTTATTTTTCTCTATAATTATTTTTGTCCGTTCTCTCTAGTTTTCTGCCACCAGTATTCTAACCGTCTCTTACTTATTTCAGTCGCGGCTATGTTCAGCTTCCCGTTGTTCGCCCTAAAACCCAAGGCTTCCTGTAGGGTGGTGCCCAAACGTACATGGAGCGAGCGCCGCAGCGCCATCTCGTATTTTAATGCGTCAACTATGCTGCGCTAGCGCCATCTAGTGATATCCCGTCACACTAGCCTTTACCATGTATCTCTATGGAGCGAGTGCCACCAACGCCATGTAGTGATCACTTCACGAGCTAGACGAGGTGGCTACGACGGAGGAGGTACAGACCCACGGCGTAAGGAGCTTCGCCCCTGAAACAAAACAGGGGAAGGCACGCGTTCCATATACCCGTAGTTCAACGCACTGCGTGGCGCGCGTAAGTAATCCAGTGATGGGGCATGACTCTGCCTAATACTGACGCCATATTTGCTTCAACCGATCTGATGTCCGAAACAATGATGGAGACCGCTACACACAACAAAAGCAAAGCAAGGCCTGCACAAGTACTATATCAGCTCGCAGCAACGTAATTTAAAAGATCCCAGGACTTCGCAGAGGACGTGCAGCGTAAGCTACATTTCGCTGCGTGCCCTCTCAGTCCTTTTCTTTCAGTCTTACTTTTTTCCTAGTTCTCACTGCGGATGTAAGAATGACAGCTAGTGAGACCTGCACAAGTTTGCGTGTGTATGGGTACACACGGAAACTAAGACACAGGCGGTACAACTACGAGGCTTACTTAATTGTCTAATGTATTGATTCCACTACCAATTTTCTGATTAAACGGTGAAATTTCTCGTTTCTTTCCTCCTTTTCGTTCTATTTTCTTTTACTCTTTCTCAACCCCTGCCATTATTACATCCACTTCGGAAGATAATTTATAGAGGGCAATTTAAACCCTTCTTTTTCTTTGTTTTGTACAATTCCACTTCGAATCGAATACACTCCGTCAGGTCTTGTCGCCACTAGAAACTACGGATAGATGTCCGACGTAAATTGCGACAGGGGTCTGAAACCTAAATGAAAAGAGAATAATAAAAGCCGTAAGAACACAGAAGTCATTACGACTACTGCAAAGGTAGCAGAAAATGGTCAAATCCCAACCACCCGCCCACCAGCGTCTATGCCATCGTGGCGTTCATCCTAAGACTGATCGAATTCTGGGCCGCCGTGCACCGGTCGAACCGAGCGATAACGGAGCTCCCTGGGGGATTCCGCCCTTCTGCCGCTGGATCGATTCGTCGAACTACAAATCTTCACGGCCGTAAAATTCTTGGAAAGACAAAAGTTCAATAATTTTATTAATACTTTTGCTATTTAACGCGAAATGGAACTCGCGAGTGGACCAAAACCAGGGAACGGTGCACCAAACCGGTGAAGTGGAGTTGCTTTCGTTAGGAAGAAGACCGTTATCCGACTAGACATTTGCATTTGTTACATAGGCACAGTGCTGCGGTTATCTCTGGTCAGTGCCACGTTAACAGAAAAAATCGGCTGTCCAGTGGTCAATTCCGCCTCCCAATACAGAATAGCCTCTTTCCACCACCATCGACGTGAAGGAAGGTTCAGCTAGTAGAATTATCTAAATTCAATATCACTGTCGTCAAACGTATGACGTCGCTCCAAACGAACAGAATATGAAAGTACTATTCACTCACGGAATAACGAAGCGAGAAGCAAAATTTCAAAACTACACAGGGAATGCAAGAACATTTAGAGGAAATTCTTACTGGGTGAGTTGGTTCGCGTTTGTAAAAGGCATCTTTGCGCAAAGTGGTCAGACAACACAGGGAAACGAAGCTGTGTGGGTGACATATCTGTCTCTTTGTACGGTGCAGAAACCTAGTTCTCTGCACAGCATGTGTTAATATGATGATGAGCGCACGTGTAGGTTTTTTTTTTTCTCCTCTACTTTTGTTCCCTCTTTCACCCCGTACTCTTATCCCCCATTTGGGGCCGTTTGAACAACGCTAATATCCGCAGCAGTCAAAAACAATAAAGCATTTGAAAGCTGCGCTCTTTCGGCCCGCTTGGTTTTCCTGTGTTGTATAGCCACTTCGCGCAAACATGCCTGTTACGATTCCAAGGAAGCTGTATATTTGAAAGGATGCGCAATAATCGAGCGAAATATACATATACCAGGCCTCAATATTTCGTCGAGAACAGTTGCCTCCGCCTAAATTAGCTCCTTGCTGTAAACGAATCCTCTTGTAGAATTGTTTATTGTTCCTTTAAATGTGTCTCTCGTTTAACCACCTATAAAGTACAAGTAAGGTTCTCGGAATCATTTACAAAAAAATAATAATAATAACAGAGGCCGATATTTAAACCATCCACTATTTCCTATAGCATATGGCCCTGTGCTGCTGAACGTAAATGTCGCGGTGTCCAGCCCAGTCATGGCGGCTGCCCTTTTGAGAGAAAAAACGAGGTTCAAGTGGGGGCGGGGAGGGGGGGGCTATACGCTTGTAGCGCACTTAGGGTAAGATTAGTATTCCCATTATACCAGAATCAGAAACCTGCGTACGCAAACTACCTTAACCTTATCTCTCCTTTCCCTCATCGTCCCTGTGCCCAGAACATCCTTCATATAAGACTGAAGTGCTGTGTATGTCCTCTTCTGTGTGTGTCCTCTTCTCTTGTCCTTGTGTCTTGCGCGCTGTAGTCACTTCAGTCATGTTACATCAACAAGCCAAAATCTACACACTTCATGGCTTCATATAAGATTTGTACAATATCTACAAACAATCCTTATCACATTCTCCCACAGTGCTTACCTTCTGAGCATTTTTAACATGTCTTAAGGGCACAGGAACGGTAAGAAAAACAGATAATAAAGAAAAAGTACACTTATGGATACTGGCCGCAGAGTTAAACATCGAACGACATTTAAGCTTTGCCTTGAAGTGGCCCTGCAACACTTTTTTTTAACATACTCTGAAAGTGGTGCCCATCAGTCACGTTAGCTCCTTCGTACGCCTCAGCCAAATATTAGTGCGCTGCGCGCGCCAGGAAATTCGTAATCTTGTTTCAAATACGGCTGCATATTACCTGCTCATCTTTCAAGGACGGAGTCAATGTCACAAGGAACATTGACTCCGTCGCTTGAAGCAGAATTAGCATTAGTGATTCGATGATCGCAGAAACGTCCTTGGTAATGCTTTATTTGTTCGTTTTGAGTTTAACAAATAAAGAAAGCATACGTACCTTTCCTTCAGAACCAACAACAAGAAAGTCAAGTGACTTTTTCGATGTCTCATGTGACGTCATTTGTTGAAAGGAGAGCAAGGGCGTTCCAGCTGTATTTGAAATAAAATTGCTAATTTCATGTTGCAAGCAGAGCACTTATACCTGGCTCACATGTTCAGGAGTTTCCACGACTGATTACCGCGGTTTTCAGATTACGCTCAAAACGTCTTGCAGCGCCCCTTTAAGAGTGTAACGCGATACCTTTGCCGGATCCACTAGCATAAATTCAAAATATGCGTAGACCTCCACTAACCTACGTGATTCTCACCTGGCCCACTGCCCTGTTTCTGCGCGGCACTGCGGTTGGGATATCTCGGGGCTATACGCAGTGGTGGGTGGCATGTGCCAACCAGTTACCGGTTGTACTGCGGTGCATGGTACCTATGGTGCAGGTTAGAAGCGTCACACTTTTTGTTCCTTGCATTTGTCGGCTTCTTTCAGTCACGGACAACACTACCAATGGATCTTCCCCAACACGAGCTTCTCAGTGCTATACCACGCTACAGACCTAAAGGCACCGGCGTAACCAGACGACACAAGAAGAGTGTCGTCTTGTGTCGTCTGGTTGTGCCGGTGCCTTTAGGTCTCAAGAATGCACCAACTCGCCCAACAAGAGGTTTTGATGATATACCGCGCTAATGAGTAGTTTTGGAATAGGGTATCGTAAGGTTTGCGTTTGCACTTGTTGCTACTGTGCATGCGTCACCAAGCCCTTGGCTACGCACGTTATTTTTCGTAAATAGCGTGCTTACCCAAGGAAGCCAAGGCTTGCATACCCTAGTTTAAAGTTAGCTAATAGCAAGACACCCGTCATAATATCAATCAAAACAGATTGGCACGCGTAATAGCCGGGAAACGACAAGTTAACATTAAAAATGTCAGAGGGATATTTTTAACTGGTTGCCTAGCGTGATGAATTTTCACACAACACTGCAGAAGGAACACGGACGCTGAACGGGTGGCTATTTTGAATGATCGAACACGCATTGTGGAATTAACAATGCGACAATCCGTTGTTCCTGGGGGTGAGAATACCTTCACCAATCTAGCTCGCTTGATCTCCCCTGTGCCGCGGTAATAGTGCATTTTCCAAAATCGTCGTCTTTGTAATGAATGTGCCATCATTTCTGATCAGCATCCCGTTAAAACAGAAGTTTCGGGACAAGTGCAATAACTTAGGTGCCGCGTCCTTTTCTCACTATTTCTATGGCAGCTTATCACTCAGGGAGACGCAGTTCGATATGATAGACAATCTACCTAGCCGATGGGAACCGGTCACGAAGGAAAATGGATTGCACAGGTGCGGACAAATAGGGAGAAAGATCCGGCAACACAAATTCCTTGTTGTCTGCTTCTTTCTTTTTCGTTTCGTCCGTGAAGGATCGAAGCCCTTCATGGCGACTCGGGCGAACGGGCTTTCACTGTACCTTTGTCGTCATCTTCACTGCCTCTTCGCGGAGCTGATATAAGTTGTTTAAATCGCTCAATTTTCTCCGTCCTCCTTTTTAATATTTTATGTTTCGAAATCCGGCGTTCATCCCAATGTTCTTTGTTTTATTTTTTTCTCTCTCAGCTCCCGCGAGATCGGAAGCCGCATCAGCACGGTGCCTTCTTGGAATCCCCGTAAAGCTTTTAGGGCTGTGCACGGTTGTTATTGAAAGAAGGAAGAAAGATAGCCAAGATATCTCACGTCGTTCTAACTTCAATGCCGCTTTCAGCGTGCTCCTGAAGACTAGAAAGAACAGTTCTGTTGACGCAGCAAAGTTCAAGCTGCGATGAGGCAAGAAACGACGGTGAGCAATGAAAACTTGCGAGTCTTCTTGATGCGCATCGGAAGCCATACATCTGGAAGCGTCGCCGGTTTGAATCTTCTAATACAACCTAATGGTCCCTACAGCTCCTGCATTTCCGCTGTGATTTGTTCTCGTAAACGCCATTTCCTATTATGTAACATGGGTTTTTTTCTGTTTCTGGAAGAGGGACGTTCCCATTTACAGTCTCTCAAATGTGCAATTGGTACCACTGAACAGCGTATGAAGCTTCGGGCCCAGCAGTTCGCAAACTCTGTTGCTGCAATGGTTACCAGCTCACTGTGGTATACAAGGCAATGTCCAGCCCCGCCACGGTGGTCTAGTGGCTATGGTACTCGGGTGCAGATCCGAGGGTCGCGGGATCGAATCCCGGCCGCGGCGGCTGCATTTCGATGGAGGCGAAATGTGGAGGCCCGTGTGCTGTGCGATGTCGGTGCACGTTAAAGAAACCCAGGTGGTCAAAATTTCCGGAGCCTTCCACTACGGCGTCTCTCATAATCAGAGCTGGTTTCGGGACGTTAAACCCCACAACTCAATCAAGGCAATGTCCATGCTGATTACGCTGCCAAACTTCGACATCAAGCTCCGAGTGAAGTGGTCGAGATACCTTTATCAAGAAAAGACGCTGCGATACTCGTAATAGCACGCGCTTGGCCTTTTCAATGATTACACTGGACAGATGCAAATCATCAGTATAGACGCCTGTACAAAACTGACCCATTATGTGAATTTTACATGTCGCGAAAGCTCAATAGACAAGACCTAACGTGCCTAAACCGTATCAGACTAAACGTATCCTATACAACTATTTCAAGAGCGCGATCAAATTATTTGATTCGCCATTATGCCTCCAGTGTATCACCCTGAAAACTGGCGGCGTGTCCCGTGTGAATGCAGGCGCTACGCGTCTGAGAGGCTATCTCTGAAGGCGGCACTACAACTTCCACGGGACTCCAGCCTATGGGACTGCGCCAATATTGTCTGCCCATGGCAAAATGCCACCTGTTCATCATGCACTACGAAAGCTTTGACGACCTTCTTGCGGGCCACACGCCTCAAAGACACTTTGTTAAAAGTGTGCGTGTTTGTGTGGCTGTATGCGATGTTCTTTATCATGTGGTTATCAGTGTGTATATTGTAATCATCACCCAGAACCTGGAGTAATATGTCAGGCCCGCAGCCAGGCAAACTTCTCCAGCACTTGATTAGAGGTTTTCTCTCTCTCTTCTGGCCTAGCGGTGCTCTTCTTTCAAAATTCTATTATTAACAAAATTATTTATCTAAGGACACTATCGTAGCCTTTAAGTGCTCGAACAAGACTTCCGACTGGAATCTCGATGGTGAATCCCATCTTAATTGCTTTGATTACAGTGTCGTGCTACATCGCCGCGGCTGCAAAAGCTTCCGTTCCAAGGCCACGGCCCCTTGCTTCTTTAGCATAGTCAGTGCCTCATTCTTGTCATGAAGACCCGAGACATTTCTTAGTCATTTGAACTGCAGCAATTTATTGATGTCCGTACCTCTCCTGTCTCACGGTTCGCAGACTTCGTGAGAGGGATTGTTCTAACCGAGTAGAGCAGAATCAAGTAAAGTGCAAACATATGGACGTGCGAATGAAAGCCTACGCAAAAATAGTGTATTACGCTCGTGGTTGCGGTGTTTTGGGGCCAAAGCCCTTTTTCCAACATAAGTCGCGGATTGCGCGCCACAATCTCTTTCGCTCGCAAGATTATGTGTTCGTTCATTCCCTCACGGAAGCCGGCAATTTCGAGGCGCGCACCTGCGCGACAGTGAGTATACGTGCGATATTTTTTGTGACCATGATTGCGTGTGTAATTTAGCGCATGTACATGTTCTTTTCAGTAATTTTCGTGACAGTTCTGAGTTGACAGTTAACGCTGTGTTTGTGTATTTCTTGTCTTGTCTGTGCAGGTTTCGCGTTGCCCTATTCCACAATGTAATACCAACTCGCCCAGCCACTCAACTTTCTGCAGTGCCCCTGTACATGGGAAAGAGAAAGAAAGCGAAAGATGAAGAGAAGAAGAGAAGAGAACTTCACACTTCACACTTACATTGACAAAAAATATCCAGATTCCAGGCCACTCGCCGTAATTTTTTTTTTTCGTCTAGATTGCCGCTTTCTGTCCCGAGAAGCGCTGCAACTTTTTCCTACCGCTGTGCATCGCCGACACATGCGGCGATCACAACTTTGCTGCTAAAGGCCTGTGACCTAACGACCTAATGCTCACCAAAGGTCAAACCTTTTATCATCCTATACCAGACAGTCGCTCAGAAGATACTCTATAGTTGCTTTTACCAGTCCATTTCCACCAGTCCATTTAAGAAGGTGTGGGCGTTCGTAAAATGATCCTCTAAATATAACAGTCGAAGGCGGCAATAATCTAGCTTTGTCCCTTCGTATATAGCCTGGTGGTAGTTGTTATGTCTGTCTCTGTGACATTTAGAAGTTCACATCGTAACTTCGCTCAGTGTTCTGAAGTTAAGTGCACCATACTGCACAGACTGTGCTCCGCCGCTTTCCCGTCGCAATTTCGCGTTGGAAGAGCGCCTCCACATACAATAAGAATGAAGGCATATTCAGAATACATGGGTACCTTTTGTCTACTTCTTTTCTTTCCTGCAGCCACACTTCGTTGCCCCGCCACGGTGGTCTAGTGACTATGGTACTCGGCTGCAGATCCGAGGGTCGCGGGATCGAATCCCAGCCGCGGCGGCTGCATTTTGATGGTGGCGAAATGTTGAGGCCCGTGTACTGTACGATGTCAGTGCACGATAAAGAACACCAGGCGGTGTTCTTTAACGTCATCCACTACGGCGTCTCTCATAATCAATGATGGTTTTGGGACGCCCAGAAATCAAATCAATCACTCCTTCGTTAATGCAGGCGTGCTTCAAACGTCAACATTTAGCTTCTTTTAGTTTTTAGGACACCGTGGGCGGCTGTGACAAAGAAATATCGACGGCCAGCGCGTAGGAAGACGCACCGCGTTTCCCATTGTGTGGTGCAATAGCTTCGGCACCAGCGCTATCAACCGAGAAGCCTTGGCCGTGGATAAAGGTTTGCGCAGCACCGCGGTATACCCGGAAGGAGCTATAGGAGTACTCCCTTTATATAAAGCCCAGCAACACTCGCTTCCGTAGCTAATACGCGTTAGAGCGTGCCAGCTTATCGGATTTCTACGCGCCGCGTCTTATACCGAGTGCGCAGAGAAGCCACTGACGCAGAACGTCGAATCAAGAAGTGTGTTTCCAGTATGGGTTGCGTTGAAGAGAAAGCGCCTAACTCCTCTCTTAGTCTTCTTTTACCTTTTTTTTTTTTACTGTCTTGCAAGCCGTAACTCATCTCTTAATTTTTTTGTTTGTTTTTTTCACCTTTATTTTTACTGTTTTGCAAGCCGTCTTACCAAGGCGAACGCCTACATCGAAAACGCCAGCATCTTCTTTTTGAACTTCTTTACTCGCTAACTTCGTACATTGTACCGAAGGTTTAGGTAAGTCGGAAATCGCCGTAAACATGTTAGCCTGACCTAATAGACGTCGATGGCATCATATGTGTCGGTGCCAGCAACCCGTGACGTTGTGTGATGTTGCGACAAAAGGAAATGAAAAGAAAAAAAAGTAACAGCCTTGACGAAATTTCTTTTCTCTGCAGTCTAGCCGGCGCAAAACGCGCAATGGTAAGCGTACCGGTGCCTTTGGAAGGAAAGATGTATTCCGGCGAGTGATGTAGCGGGCTGAGCGCGAGTGCAGTAACCAATTTAGGCACCTGCGCTCGACATAGCACTAGTGAAATGCACTGAGTGATGTCTCACAGGAATGTCCGCAAGTACGTAGAGAAACTGCAAGTAAATCGAGAACAATAATTGCTCAGATAAGTTACTTTTTGAAGTTTCTGAAGATGGAAACAGAGGTAATTTTTTTCCTCTAACTCAAAACTAATGATTCAAGCGCTACTGACGACGTTTTCACGATCAAAAAACCGCCAATTTCCCCAACGACGTTGTCGGCAGCATCATTTGAGTAATTATCCGGAAAAAAAAAGCAGTAAATTCCTGCTGTCTTTGAAATGAAAGTGCAAATTCTCTGCTGCGTCTAGTGCGATTGTTCGCTGGAGCCATCATTAGCAATCGGTAGCGTTTTTTTTTTTCGTTTGTTTGTTTGTTTTATTGGTTTGCTGTATTCAAAAATTGTTGCGGAGCTCATTTAACACATGCAGTTATCTGCGACGACGGTACGACACTCTCAAATAATTCCTTAATAAATGATTTGCTACCATTGCCTTTGATTAAATGGCAAAACTTTCGTCGGCATGCGGCTTTACTGTAGCGCCTCCCTCCCCCCGCCTTTTAGTAAAATTTGGCGTTGTTGGAGAGAACGAGAGAGAGAGGTGAGAAGCAAGGCAGGGAGGATAACCAGAAGTTGGCATCCGATTTGCTACCCGGCGCTAGGGGGGGGGGGGGGGGGGGCGGAATGGGATGAGAATGTGGGCAGAGACACAGAGCGGAAAAAAAGGTACACAGGCAAAGAAAAATAAAAAGAAAAAAAAACGCACTCCGCACACAGGAAGAACATTCTGGTTAAAGCCTTCCAGACAGTCCCGTCGCTCGCAAGAAGAGCCCTAGTGCCTGCATACCCTCTTCTTTTTTTTTTTTGCGACGTTGAGTCCTGTCGTCGTTGGAGTTACTGTGCTATTTGTAAAGCGTGTTTGTAGCGCTACGGAGCGCTGTCATCAGCAATTTACTGCAGGAGTTGCAGTTAGCCCGCTCACATTAAACTTCGTCCATAAACCTGGCCGCTACTTTCACGAAGCAAGAAAAAAATGTGAAAGTGGAAAAGTGACTCCTTCAGTACACTGAGGACACGACGCGAAGCTTGCATCACGAATGAAAGTGCAAGAAAAACGAAGACACATGAAAAATATATGCTTCGAAGGACGGGCGCATGCATACCTTGTCGGTTCCTTTTCTTGTGCGCAAGCAACGCGCCGTTTTGTTTACACTTTTGTTACTTGTGTATTTCGTGCATGCAGGACTGTATGTTCTGTTTTTAGTTAACAGTTTATTGTTCTGCGTTTGTTTCTTTCGTATTTTTCTTATGTTTGGTATGTTCATATGCGCGTATACATTGTGTAATGCCCCGCCCCTACTCAAATTCCCCCATGAGGCCTGTAAGGTACTTTGAAATAAATACAAATAAATAAGAATATTCGCAACGCATTGCGCATAGAATTTCCTTCGCTTGCATTAAATGTAAACGTGGTGTTCTTTCGTGACGTTAGCGAATGAAGCCAACAACACACGGTCACTTAACACTTCCTTTTTTTCTTTCGAGATGCATTTATTCCACCCGACCTGAAATAACTGAAATTCACTCTCACATTTGAATAGGCGTTCGCGCTAAACAGGAAGATAAAAGGAAAGGAAGGGGGGAGGGGATTGCATTGGGTCTTGTAAGCTTTGTTATTTTTTTTTTAAGCAGCACAATGAAATTCCTGTACCTTCCTTGAAACAACGGCGAGGAGCACCGAAAACCTTCTGCGTCCTTACTTTGGCTTTGTTTGTTGTTCATATAAGTAGAAATCCATGTTTCGCTGAAAATCAATCACGCAGTTTGTGAGAGTGAGTGCGCGTTTCCTTCCCATTTCTTTCGCACATGTTTTTTTTTTTTTTGTATAACGGTTGTCAATGTCAGAAAAATAAGAGGGGCGACCCGTGAGTAGTAGTATATACCCCTCCCACAGTAAAGAAAGGTCACACACACACACACACACACACACACACACACACACACACACACACACACACACACGCACGCACGCACGCACGCACGCACGCGCGCGCGCTCAGGGGCACATGGTCCTAATGGAAAATCATATGCAAGCCTGTAAGTATATTTGCAATTATCGTCCCGAATTTGTAAGGAGCTCTGTCTTCGCGAATTCCTTACTTGCGTCAGGCTGGCGTGCTAAGCACTGCGCCATTCGTAGAGCTCTGTCAAAGTGCTTTCAAGCGTTGCAGCACAGACAAAATTTCATGGAGCACACAAACACTTCGAACTCTGCCTACATCTTCGTCACATTCGACAAATGTAAATTTCGTGTGACGTAGAATTATTTTCAAATACATGGAAACATGACCTGAGGGACAGAGGGAGAGAGGCATAAGACAAAGTTCGGCTATAATGGACATTGTACCATTGTACTGGGGAGAGGAAAAGGTGGCTGAACGGGCAGGAGGACGAGAAGAAGAATGAGGAGCAAATCTTGTGCTTCGTGCAAACAGAGGCGAAGTCGTCAAATAGCGTTTCAATCACGTGCTAACAAAACTTTAAAGAAAAAGCGAGCAGACGTTGTCGAACAGCTTCGTGCATGTGAGTTGCTCCAGAGCACATGCTCTCAACGTCGAAAGCAGCACGGCCTCCAACCTACCAAAACTGGTCAAACAGCAGGGAAGCGAGCTAGTCAAATAAAAATAGAAATGCATTGCCGTTAGAGACGATCGAGCGGGCTGAATCTACGCACGAAGTGCATTAACGCTAACGCGCAGAGGGTGTTTTCCAAGGGTGCGCTATGGGTCATAGACTGTCCGTGCACTTTAGCGCTCGCTGATTGGATATAGCTGGAGAGCCGGAAGCCCGGTGCTAATCATGGCCGCCATGTGTCTGAGCTTCGTTCAGTTCAATCATTGCTCTCCGAAATGGGCAGTCCACTTAGGGGACTCGCACAATTCTCACCGTTCGTCCTCTTCCTCCCGTTCCTTCCTTTGATGTCACGCGACAAAATTGTTCCTTCCGTCAGATGCCCGTAATGCAACGGCAGGTCGAATCCAATTTCTTGAGCACGGCGCTGAGTGATTGCCTCTGCATGTGTACCGTGAGTGCAAATTAATTCATTTTTTTTTACTTAATGTAAAGGTTACGTCCTCCTCGACGGCAATATATACAGAACGCATAGGCACTGGTGAACTCCTGTCATCGAATACAGGCGACACGCAAAAAGATAAAAAGGAAAAAAAAAGAAGACGGAGGAAAGAAAATGTCTTTTAGAATCGGACTTGACCATATTTAAAGGTTTGAACTTTGCTTTCTTATACAGCCTCGCCACGGTGGTCTAGTGGCTACGGCACTCGGTTGCCTATGCGAGGGTCGCGGGATTCAACCCCGGCCGCGGCGGCTGCATTTCAGGTGGAGGCGAAATGTTGAGGCCCGTGTAGCGTACGATGCCGGTGCACGTTGAAGAACCTCAGGCGGTCGAAATTTCCGGAGCCCTCCACTACGGCGTCTCTCATTATCATAGCGTGGTTTTGGGACTTGAACCCTGACCTCGTAGGAAACCGGTGGTTTTTTACATAAATTTGTGTACTACTAAGGGTGCTTGAAACCCCAGAAATCGATCAAATATAACACAGTCTTGTGCAGCCTGTATACGTTCTTGCGTAGCCCCTGTTCAACTCAGGTATGTCCACATCATCATCATCATATTCATCATCATATTTTATCTTATGTCCACTGCAGGACGAAAGCCTCTCCCAATGATCTCCATCTTTTCCTGTCCTGCGCGAGCTGATTCCATTTGACGCCTGCGATTTTTCTTTAAGGGGCGAGGCATGTCCGTCCACGTTGTCCGTCCGACCCTGCACCAGAGTCCTTAGCAGTACTGCAGTACAGAACAACATGAGTATGTGGATGTAGGCCCATGTGGGCCCATGCTGGGGGCAGTGCAGTCAAACGGTGTGTGTGCATGTGCGGGCCGATCCTGGATGAAGTGCACCCAGGACAGTGCTATACGTAGGGTATATGTAGAGGAACTCAGTGCCCAGTACGATACCCAGGCACAGCATCGTACAAAATATAAACCGAAACTGACCGCGTTATAGACCATTCTTTTGCTGCCATGGATGAAAACTGAACGTGAAGGCTCTCGCCTGCGAAAAACAACGCCGACGCCGACAACATACTCCGGAGGTGAGGGTGCGGGAAGCAGCGACAAAACGGCAACGCCGACAACAACGGCTGCTACTCCGGAGGCGAGGGCGCGGCATGCGGCGGCTCAACGGCAAAAACGTCAAGCGGACCCGGAGTTGAGAACTCGGGAAGCAGTGGCTCAACATCTACGTCGACAATAAGCTGCTACCCCGGAGGCAAGAGCTCGGGAAGCGGCGGGCCGGTAAACGCCAGAAGCGTTGCCTACCGGAAATGGGAGGCGCCGATGAGCGGTTCAAGCGTGATATTCCCTCGACCGGAGCCTCGCAGGCTTTGAAGGTCCTACGACAGTTTACCTTGGTTTTGCTGAACGCTCGCTCCCTCAATGCCCACGCAGACGACGTCGAACGAGATCCCATAATAACGAAAGCAGACCTCCTTTGCTTTACCGAAACGTGTAACGCGAAAAGACCGCACATCAATAGATTCTTTCCCGTCGTCTGCACAGAAGAAGCAGAGCGATCGGCGAGTGTTGTTGGAATTGATGTACGTGAAATGGCCACAGACCACGGTGAATCTCTACCTACCAATAACGAGCCAATGTCGCAACGGCGAACACGCTGCAATAAAACTATCTGACGGAACCGTCGTCTTGACAGTGTACTTGGCCCCGAATCTCTCCCGAGGCAACGTAGAACAGTACATCGATCTCGCCATGCGCGATTACGAAACGAAGTACAAGAACAACCCCTTCGTACTTGTCGGAGACTTCAACGTAAACATCACGGACAACGACTGGCTTGTGCAGTGTATGACGCCTCGATTCGCTTTACGATGCATTTCGTATGATTGGAAACAACCGACAACCACCAGGGGAACGTGCATAGACCTTGTCTTTACCAATTTCAGGCTAGCTCCAATCGAAAAACCGATGGCTGTACATTTCACGGACCACAAAGATGTGATAACGAAGAGGAAAACGGAATCCAGAACTCAACACGGCATACGAGTTATAACAAATATAACATTGTATATACTGTACACACGCGTCGTCGCTCGTTTACATGCGCGAGTGGGCAGTGTTACGGGTGATTTACGGTAAGAGCGATACCCAGTACTTCGCCCACTCGTCATGATCCACTTCGTGGAGATGGGTGGATCTTTAAATTCGTCACCCCATCTTACTCTCTCTCGTCCACGGCTACGCTTACTCTCTCTTGGTATCCATTCCGTCGTTCTAACAGTCCATCGATTATCTATCCTTCTGATCACGTGGCCTGCCCATGTCCATTTATTTAGTATCGATTATTATGTCGGCTACCCTTGTCTGTTCCCTGACCTACTCGGCTGTCTTCCTACATCTTGATGTAACGCCTATCATTTTTCGTTCCATCGCCGGCTGTGCGGTTCTTAACTTCCTCTCGAGCTTCTTTGTAATTCTCCAAATGTCTGCCCCGTATGCAGCATTGGCAAAATACAGCAGTTATTCAATTTCAGCTTGAATGAGAGTGGAAGGTTTTCGTTTATGAGTTGGGTATGTCTCTCGTATGCGCGCCATCCTGTTTATTCTACGGTGGATTTTTTTTTTTTTACATGGATGGTTTCTCCTGTCATAGCTGTCCTAGATATAAGTATTCTTGTGCGACTTGTAATGTCTGGTTTTCAATCGTGAAGGCACTATTTTTTCGCCGTGCCATTAGCATTAGCCTCGTTTTCTCCACGTTCATCTTTAATCCTACGTTAACGCTTTCTCGGCTTAAATCTTCAATGATCTGCTGCAGTTCGTCGCCATCATTGCTAAAGAGTACTATGTCGTCGGCAAAGCGTAAGCTACTCAAATATTCGCCGTTAATCCTTAGCCATCTTTCGTCCCCGTTTACTCTTTTGAATATATCGTCCAAACATGCAGTAAATATCATTGGAGAAATTGTATCTCCGTGCCTGACACCTTTCTCTATCGGGATTTTCCTGCTTTTCCTAAGGAGAAGCAGCGTGGCTGTAGAATGATTATACGTGTTGGCTATGGTATTTACGTAGCTGTCACATATTCCTTGACGGTGCAATGCCTCCAGAATTGCTGGTATCTCGAGTCAAAAGCCTTTCCGCAGTCTATGAGAGCCACACTAGAGCGAAAGTATGCCACTGTTATTGAAGATTTGGATTTACAAGGCGGGATCAATAGACAGGTCCTCTGCCTCGGCTGGACATTCCAGCTGCTACATTTGCACGTTCGTTGCGGTTGGGTGCCACGGTAAATTTCTAATTACTGAAAAATAACCAGGTGTCCTCCCTCAGCATGATAACATGATGTTTCTCCAATTCCAAATTGTGCTCTTTTAGGATGGGACAAAGCTCGTCGGTAAGCGATGTAGTGTCATTGTAAAACGAAAAAAAGTGCCGAGTTAGCTATCGCAGTCAATGCTTTGCTGTTTGGAATACACTGCAGACACTTTCTTGCCTTGATAACAACACTTACGATTCATGTGCCATTATGGATTTTGAGTAGAGAGCTTTTCAATGTGTACTTCGGGAAATTATAAACATCTATCATCAGGAAATTAGTTTTTAAGTTTCGCGCTAGAAGGCATCGTCACAACGTTGGTGTCTTTTCGTTTCTCCGATTCAGTCCACTCTTACATATATAATTACGATATGTGCGAGCACCGTGATTCTTTTTTTTTTTTGAAAAGTTGCCTTTGTCCCGTTTTCCAGCAACAGGAAATAGAGACGCGATGTAAATGCCCAAGTGACGCGCAGAACAACGTTATTCCACATACTTATCCATAGGAAGCGTTAACATGATGTAACACACGCCATTCTGTTTTCCTGTAGGTAGCTGCTACTCGGCTTCCAGAGATAAACGGGTCGGAGTAAAGCGTGCCTGTAAACATTCACGGCGGTCGAACGACACAGTGATATCGATAACATCAGTGTACACTGCACGCTAAGTGGCGGATTAGAATGAAATATGGTTCGAAGTTGCCTAGCGAGTTAGGGAAGCCGTTGTATCCTCAGACGAACACGCTGGCCCCCATACTCTGCTTACGTTGACTTGTTCTTCGTTCTGCTTTCGACCCTATGGATCTGGATCCCTTCCAACTATAACAGCTTCCCTTATGACCATGAAAAAACTTGATAACGCTGAAGAAAGCATTTTGTTCGAAAACTTACTCCATGAAACTCTATAATTGGCTAAGACGGGCGTAGTAGGGGAGGGCTGCAATGTGATTCTTATTGTCCAGTGTCCGGCACCATGCGCTCAATACGTGGTATGCGAACACACGACCTCGCGCTCAGCAGCTCAGGGTCATATATTATGATATGTGGCCCCGATAATAATAATAATAATAATAATAATAATAATAATAATAATAATAATAATAATAATTGTCACCTTGAAAATGCAACTACGATAACAGGTCTCTCAGAGGCAATAGGACGCTTGCAGGACGAGGCCTGGCACATCAGCTGACGATCGATGACAATATGCTCGACAAAGTTTGTATGTTACCTCATGTAAAATAATACAATACCAAATAAGTAGCTCATTTACAATGTACCTTAAACACGGTAGAAAACATGACGTAGAATTCATGACATAACAATAATTATGTAATGAACATGAATAATAATTCCTGATCTTCCACGTCCCAAAACCGCGATTCGATTATGAGAGGCGCCGTAGTCGAGGGATCCGGGATAGCGAAACAAATAAAGAAAATGGGGAGTCCTAGAATGAAGTCATTGGTAAGTGTAGTTATATATAGGGGATCACGCAGAGGTCGGCAGCGAAAACAGAAAACAAAAACTGTTTTCATTCGTGAGTGCAAGCTATCAATGAGGCCGTATGAGGAATAGCTTCTTCTACCGATTCACCTTACAAATGTGATTGTGTCTTTTCAGTTAACTTTTAAGTTAACTGCGCCTGACATTTTGAGTTCACTCCGGATATGCTAATTGCAAGAGGCATCGGTTAAAATAAAGTTGAGAAGCCATCAGTATATTTCCACGTGAGTGTATGATATGGGCAGTTCATCGCGTCCACCTGAAGCCAAGCTTCTGCGCTGCTCAATGTCACTGCAGTAATTAGGAATAGTTATGCTAGAATGCACTGCACTGGCGAGCATTCATTGATTCCCTTGTAGCGTGTACTGTGCATCCGCTGATCGCCAAGTCGAAGAAACAAGCCCACGATCACCCTTTCCTGCTTTCGATCTCTAGTGAAACCGATGCAATTAAGTCTAACCTCTGTTAGCACAGCCCCTTGTAGTGACCAAAAAGATGTATACCCGAACACGAGTCGCTATTTTTTAAATGCGAAGCATTTCTTAGCGAACTTCGGCGAGTTTCAGCGTATCTATCTATCTATCTATCTATCTATCTATCTATCTATCTATCTATCTATCTATCTATCTATCTATCTATCTATCTATCTATCTAGCCGCCTACGATTTTGTGCTCTCCTAGCCGTTTCGCTAATGGGATATTCACGAAAATTGGTATGCTACATCATGACTACATGACGAACATAAATGACAGGTCATAACATGAAAATCATGACATGCATGTCATGAGCGGCATGATTTACATGCCACGGTCTTGGTGCTCTCCTGGCCGTTTCGCTAATGGGATGTATGCGAAAATTGGTCTGGCACAACATGACTGCCTGACGAGCATAAATGGCAGGTCATAACATGAAAATCATGATATGCATGTCATTAGTGGCATGATTTACATGCCACGGTCTTAGTGCTCTCCTGGCCGTTTCGCTAATGGGATCTATGCGAAAATTGGTATGGCACAACATGACTGCCTGACGAACATAAATGGCTGGTCATAACATGAAAAGCATGACACGCTTGTCATGAGCGGCATGATTTACATGTTCCGGTCTTGGTGCCCTCCTGGTCTTCTCGTTATTGGGATGTATACAAAAATTGGTATGCCACAATATGACTGCATGGCGAACATAAATGACAGGTCATAACATGAAAATCGTGACATGCATGTCATGAGCGACATAATTTACATACCACGCGTTTCGTTAATGGGACGTATACGGAAATTGGCATGCCACAACGTGACTGCATGGCAAGCGTAAATGACAGGTTATAACACGAAAATCATGACATGCATGTCATGAGTGACATGATTTACATGCGACGATCTTGGTGCTCTCCTGGCCGTTTCGTTAATGGGACGTATACGAAAATTGGTATGCCACAACATGACTGCATGGTGAACATGACTGACAGGTCACAACATGAAAATCATGATATGCATGTCATGAGCGATATGATTTACATGCCACACGTTTCGTTAAGGGGATGTATACGAAAATTGGCATGCCACAAGATGACTGCATCACGAACGTAAATGACAGGTCATAACATGAAAATCTTGACATGCATGTCATGAGCGACATGATTTACATGCCACGGTCTTGGTGCTCTCTTGGCCGTTTCGTTAGTGGGATGTATAGGAAAATTGGTATGCAACAACATGACTGCATGACGGACGTAAATGACAGGTCATAATATGAAAAGCATAACATGCATGTCATGGGCGGCATGATTTACATTCCAGGCGTTTCGTTAATGGGATGTATACCAAAATTACTATGGCACAGCACGACAGCATGACGAACGTAAATGACAGGTCATAACATTAGAATAATCACACGCGTGTCATAACCGGCATGATTTACATGCCATGGTCCTGGCGCTATACTGCCGTTTCGTTAATGGGATGTATACGAAAATTGGTTTGGCACAACATGACTGCATGACGATCATAAATGACAGGTCATAACATGAAAATCGTGACATGCATGTCATGAGCGGCATGATCTACATGCCATTCGTTTCCTTAATGGGATGTATACCAAAATTGCAATGGCGCAACATGACTGCATGACGAACGTAAATGACAGGTCATAACGTTAGAATCATGACATGCGTGTATGAGCGGCCTGGTTTACAAGCCAGAGTCATGGTGCTCTTGCGGCCGTTTCGTTAACTTCATATGTACCAAACTTGGTATAGCGAGACAACAATGCAAATCCATTTGACGTTCCTTATGCGTGCTTCAGCATTTCCTTGATTCCCACTGCACGTGGGATCTGCCAATTTTTTTATTCTTGCTTTAACATCTCGGACGTTATTCTTAGCGTCCTTAACATGTTATTTTTGTTGAGGTTTATTTTCTTATAAGGAGAAAATGTCGGTTCCGGCGTCCCTCTTTTCCATGTGACCTTTTCCTGCCTCTCCTACTTTCCACAGAACACAAAATCTATCGTCCCGAGCCCTCAGGGAGAGCTTAGTTGCATATGCATTTGCCAGTTCCGGTACGCTAAAGGTTAAACTAACCTTTTTTTGTTGGGCGCGTTCCTTCGGGACCCCTAACTCAGTGAAATCGAAAAACCGTTGACGGGGATGCCCAGCTTCTCGCAAAGGAAAGATTGTTTTTTTTTTCTATGGCATAAAATAGACACAAGACCGCGCACATTTTATAGGTCAGTAGCGGCGCATTTTTGGTGCACTAATGCGCTTTTTTATTTTGCTGGATTTTATGCAAAATGGACGTCATGTTATCGCACACTTACGGGTGATGAGTTACGCTTTTAAAAAAATGAAACACCGCCCCTGCGCCGTTCCATGAAGTCACTCGCGACCGAAAAACAAGTATTAAAGGAAGCGGAAACTGTGCCGGTGGGAATTCCCAGCTGTCAACAACTTGATGTACTATCCCGATAGACGTACTCAATGGTCTGTCCAAGAGAGATGGGTCTCGTGTGAGGTTCAAAGAGTTTACCATAACTTATATGCAACCTGCTATCTTCTATTTTCTTCGGCGTCGGGCCATCTAAGGAAGCAGAGAGTTGGAGGAGTTTATGGATGAAGCTTTCAAACATTTTATTCATTAAAGCAGCCACGGTACGTACGCGTCGGCGCTCTTACTGTACGATACCCGTCTTCATGAGCAATAATAAATTGTCATAACGTAGCTGTTATGTTCATGGGACATATTAACTACCGCTTCAGAAACATAGTATCAAGAGAAATAGCATAGTAGCCTCAGGCTCTCGCAATATCTGTAATTTATGGCAATGGGTTAATTGTTGGAATTACTTCACCCGTTCCACATTGACTTGACTGACGTACCTACACACGACTATCCTGCAGGAACAGGGGAAACCAATGAACATGTACAGCTAAGTTCCTGCGACCGTTTGTATACTCGCGGTTTTCACCTTCAATTAGGCGTGCAACAATTTCTTAATCTATCTTCGCTTCCAACATCACCCTCACGCCTCTGTTCCTCTCACCCGGAGCACCGTAGCCAATGGGACGTGCTTTTCATTAACGTCCTTGCTTTTATATAGCTTTTTTTTTATTTGCGTATATGTCTACGAACATTGCACTCAAAGGCACGGGAATATATTTGTCGGTTTGTTAGAAATCCATCTTTACCTAATCAAGACTGGTAACTTATCTATATAGCCTATGGTACATTCGAAACGTTAATGCATGAGTTATTGCTTTGTACACCTGTCTTATGCTATTCACAATTCGATGCACAATAAGGCCAAGATGTACAGACATAGATTTTAGTACACAAGTCGCCCGTAGCGTGGGTGCTGGCAAAGAAAGATTTCACGTAGCATAATGGACGGCAGTCAGATAAAAGGCAAGTTGTTTCAAACTGCGGTCACTGCGTCTCACCTTCCCGGTCATTTCCACGTCCTGCATTACGCCAGGGTGATCGCATAGTAGGAAGTCATTTCATTCTTATGCTCCCCGTTAGGGCGCTTCCACGTCCACGGATGAAACTATTACAAAAAAATTGGCAGATGCCACGTGCAGTGGGAATCAAGGAAATTTGAAGCAGGCATCAGGAACGTAAAATGGATTTGCATTGTTGTCTCGCTATATACAGAGTTTGGTACATATGAAGTTAACGAAACGGCCGCAAGAGCCCCATGTCTGTGGCATGGAAACCACGCCGCTCATACATTCATGTCATGATTCTAACGTTATGACCTGTCATTTACGTTCGTCATGCAGTCGCGTTGTGCCATAGCAATTTTGGTATACATCCCATTAACATAACGCCTGGCATGTAAATCATGCCGCTCATGATACGCCTATCACGATTTTCATGTTATGACCTGTCATTTGTGATCGTCATGCAGTCTTGTTGTGCCATACCAATTTTAGTATGCATGCCATTAACGAAACGGCAGTATAGCGCCAGGACCGTGGCATGTAAATCATTCCGCTCATGACATGCACGCCATGATTTTCACGTTATGACCTGTCATTTATGATGCTCATGCAGTCGTGTTGTGGCATACCACTTTTCATACACATCCAATTAACGAAACGGCCAGGAGAGCACTAAGGCCGTCGAATGTAAATCATGTCGCTCATGACATGCATGTCATGATTTTCATTTTATGACCAGTCATTTATGTTCGTCATGCAGTCATGTTATGGCATACCAATAATTTTCGTATACATCCAATTAACGAAACTGGCAGGAGAGCACCAAGACCGTCGCATGTAAATCCTGTCGCTCATGACATGCATGTCATGATTTTCATTTTATGACCTGTCAGTCATGTTCGCATTGCAGTCATGTTGTGGCATACCAATTTTCGTATACATCCCATCAACGAAACGGCCAGAAGAGCACCAAGACCGTCGCATGTAAATCATGTCGCTCATGACATGCATGTCATGATTTTCATGTTATGACCAGTCATTTATGTTCATCATGCACTCATGTTGTGGTATACCAATTTTCGTAAACATCCCATTAGCCAAACGGCCAGGAGAGCACGAAATTGTACGCGGCTAGATAGATAGATAGATAGATAGATAGATAGATAGATAGATAGATAGATAGATAGATAGATAGATAGATAGATAGATAGATAGATAGATAGATAGATAGATAGATACGCTCAAAGTCGCCGAAGTTCGCTAAGAAATGCTTCGCATTTAAAACGCAGATCATTGGGTTCTACGAAATCCATTAATACCTCCTGTTACGACTTAAGCTGCGACAGCCAGACGGCCCAGTGTAGAAACTGAGAAAGGGAGACGCCGCGCGGAGAAATTTGACCATGACCGTCTTCCACGTTCCAAGTTTGGTCTCCCCAGCTCGGTGCTCATGATGACAGGTGCTACGGTGGAAAGGGATTGCGGTTGACGTCAACGCTCCCTTAAGGGATTAGGGGAGTCAACAGCATGACGGCAAGGGCGAGCTGTCGGTTGCATTGTTGCAAGGAGGAAACATGCATAACCTGCAGCTCCCGGGAATACAGATCGGTCCACTCCAACGGGTTCGGATGGTCTCTGGAATGCGAGACGGTATGTGTAGTCTGCTCCAGCCGGTTTGGCTGGTGCCAAGATTAAGAATCGGCATGCGTCGTCTGGGATGTGGCCTGTGCTTCATAGGTCCTCGCCGAGAAGGAGGGCGCGAATTAAGGTGTACTTAAGGACGATGCAAAACCAAGGAAAAAATGCTCTGGACACTGGGTATCGATGTACATCCAGTTCACTTCCCGCTGTACACAATCTTTTGTATCTATCATGTAACGAAGTCTTCCTAGCGTCAGTAAACCTTCTTGCTATAGTCTTCCCAACTCCGACCTTCAGTGTTCCTCAAAGCGAACACCTTGCACGCTACCAAGGGAGGTCTGAGTTCCGTGCAACCCTGCGTCACGACACTTCCCCCTGCTATTTTTACAACATATGACATAGGTTCTCAACTGTCTTGTCTCCAGACTCCTTCTTGCCTGCTTTAGCATTGAAGTCTCCCAGAACTATGATATTGACACGTGCGGTTGTTTTGGTTTAAGTGAAAGGCCGTTATCACTAGATGTCACACGATCGTGACACACGCAGTGCTCGAGACGAAGCACGCAGGACTCAAGGCGATGTCAGGCGACACGCAGTAGTGGAGGTCTCCGGAACATTCGACCACCTGGGGTTCCTTAACGTGCACTGACATCGCACAGCACACGGGCCGCAACATTTCGCCTCCGTCGAAATGCAGCCGCCGCTGCCGGGATTCGATCCCGTGACCTTCGGATCAGCAGCCGAGTGCCATAACCACTAGACCACCGTGGCGGGGCATACGGGAACGTAAAGGCGCAGGCGAGCGCGTGCTTCAGTCAGCGTTTGTCTGTGTCTGTGTTCCAATCTTTCGCCTCGTAATCTCAAGATCATGAACCAACTAACTCGTACCGAAGTTCTAAGAAAGACATGACTCACACAAGCATGTATTTCATGCTACTTACCTTGCTCTCCACATTTATTTTTTTCGAAGAACGCATGCAGGCAAGCAAGCGCACTCCTCGGGTTCTTTTTTCCTTCAAGTCGTTAGTTACTAATAAAGTGAAGTTTATTAGCAACTAGCGTCTCTCGAACAACCACATTGCCAAGAGATACACCATGAAGAGACCAACATATAACAGCAGGAAACCCTAGGATCTCTTTATTAGATATATCGTGGAATATATATAGCATGTATATATATAATATGTATAGATATAGGTACATTGTATAAGCTTATCTCTCTTTTTTTTTCTATTGTTGGGGAGGAGACGGAGAGAAGAATGGTTGATCCCAGCTCCTGTTAAAAGTGGCCTCTGGAGCGGGTTCTCATTCGTAGAAAGCACCCATAGCAGGCGGCGCCGATTTGTGCCTTGTGTCCCTGTTTCATCTTTTTTTTTTTTTACTTGTTCACTGCACGCCCGTGGGAACCCCCATCAAACAATATTCCTTAAACGAACAAAAACGAGCACGCAGTGATGAACACGAACACAGCTGGTTGCAGCTGCTGGTGATCAGCGAACCATGCTCACACTGATAAAAGATCGCGAAAAACGTGACCTACCGGAACAACACTCATGCGAATTACCACAGCACCCTCTTCACAGTGTCCCTTCCCTTAGATGCTACGCTAAAACTATTCAATTTCATACGAAAGATTGGGCAACGAAGCTTTGCCGTGATGAGGATCGCAGGTAGTACGTAACACATTGTTTTGCAGACTCCGCCATACGTTCCAATGATAACATGTGCGTGCCTTCGCTGATATCGTTAGTGGTTTGACCAGGATGGAACCGTGAAAGCAACAATGAACAAATAAATTCCATAGTAATAGTTACAATACAAGGCCTGCATCCGGTGTTAAAGAAAAGTTTAGAAATTTTCCTCGCCGAAAAGAGCTTGGCAAGAACTGCTGTCGCTCGTAGTCAACACACACCGCATATAATTTAAAATATGCCCCATGTATCCGCGCAGCCTACAAAGCGATAAATACGGTTCAGTTAATGCCAACTCAGGCTACCATCCACTGACCTCTTCACGAAATGCAATGCTGGCGACGTGCTCATTCTCGCTTGCACGATTCACAGTAGGTGCGACATTTGGCTATAGAGATCTGTAGTGTATCACAGTCATAATCTGACTAAGCACCAAATACAGTTCAGAGTGGCGCCGTTATTTCGACAGAGGCTATCGACGGCAAAACAGGTATACTGACTACACAACCGTTGATTTCATGTTTATTTTGTGTCCACGCCACCGCCTATTTTTGACCGCTGGATGTTAAGACTAGTCTGCTTGACATGCCGTCTTTCTTCCATATCGCTTCGCAGATAAGCCGCCCTATCTGCACAGAATTGCAATGGCCCATGCTGGTACCCTGCTTTTCTATGGTTACCCCTAAACCATACGGTGTGAACCTCACGAACGCTAATATGAGGCGGTAGCCAAGACTAACCTAAATGTAACCTAAATTAAAGCAGTAAACGCATTCCTAGTAGACATACATAGCAAATGATGGTCAGAAATATTTGGTTTTGCCAAGGGGGAAAAAAAACTAGAATTGATATGGCAGTGCATCAACAAAAGCTGTTGATGCATTGTAAATTTGGCAGACTAACACTTGCAGCGCCCCCCCAAAAATATGTGGGAGACAGAATTGTGCAGAAAGACTCGGAAACTGCTGATTCATTTTACACATTTAAAACACAGAGTCTACATTTTTTTGTATCCGGGATTATTCTTTCGCTTCAGACGACTTCGTGTTAGCACTATGTTACCTTTTTAACTGGATGCTCAGTGAGCTCTTTTCATCGACTCTGTCAACTCGGGAGCTAATGTAACGCCTTAAACGCACCTAATGTTTACTGTAGCAATAGCGGCGAGCCCTGTTAAACCGGCGAACTGACAGAAGTACTACATTCCAGTGTTAGGGAGGTCGCTCACACTTAGTGCGCATGCACAGTAAGCCAAGCACGTCATTTTAGTTTTGTTTTTGTTTTTTTGTTTTTTTACTCAGCGCTTCAATGCACTTTGTACAGAATCACAAAATAAAAGAGAATTTCTTGCCGTAATAACTGGATCCGAGGACATTTTTCATTTCTTCGGCTGCTTAGTTCAAAATCTCAAGCGTCGGGTGTCGCCATAAAGAAATCATGCACGCCCTGCCGGTATGGTCATATCCTGAAAGTGCGATATCGTCGGAAAATTAGTACAACAGAATTGCGAGAAGATATCTCTCGCATCAGTCAGTGGGCATCGATAGCGCTTGGAGGGGATCTTTATCAAACACGGATCTCTACCACTGAACAACTTCGACATCAATGTTTTTGGGGCACCCGCAAAGAGGAATGGCTGGCAGCGCGATAACCCCCGAATATCATTTACACGTTCATAAGTTCTTTTTTTTTTCTTCGAGGTTCAATAGAAAAACACGTCGATACCGATAGAGTGCTAAGAGTATCTATCTGTAGTGCTGCTTGCGAAGCGATCTCTACTACGGCTTATAGTATACAAATGCGCTAAGCTCTCTATAAAGTTTTCTCGGTCCCCGAGCTCGACTTCTCGCGCGGAACTGCTGCGGGAGTGGTACTTATATATATGTGTGTCTGCGAGTAAGTGAAGTATAACGATCTACTCTTGTGTATAAGAGAGACAAGAGTGTATAATTTGGCGAATAAGCGTGTAAAGGTGTCGTGAGAGAAGACTAACTACGCGTGGCTGCTATAGCCGCAATGAAAACATGTGGTCAGTAGTTGTGTCGCGCTGTGAAGGACCGTGCGGAAGAGTGCGCGCGTCTCACGTAGACGCGAAGCGTGCGATCTCGTGCGATATCGTTCGTGCGATGGTGCCTAAGGATCCGTGCTCGGTAGTGGACAGGGCGTTCGGTTGGGCACACTCACACTATTATCGCACAATCACCCCGTATAGCATAGAGTATGAATAAAGAGCGAGTCAAGCAAGCCTTCGCTCGTGTATAGTGCTCACTTGATAAAACCGTCCCTGTATGAAAAAAAAAAAAAAGTAGCCAGTGAGATCTCTTCCCTTGTAGTTCCGATCGTCGCTCCTTCGCGACTGTCGCCTTGGTCTGTACACGGTGTGGGCGTTTCATATTGCTACCAGCCAATTAGCTGGTGTAACTGATCAAATACGCGATTTCGAATAAGTCAACCTCACGCGCCGCGCGGTGTCACTGTCAAGTTTGTGAGAGAACGTTCGCGAGAAGCCGAATCGAAGTCAACAACGTAAAACAGCATGTTTTAGAAATTTCACCTTAGGGTCTCGCCTCCTCGACAACTGCGTAAAATTTTGTCATTGTTGTTCAAATTTACTTTCTTGTAGGCGCTGATAGTGTAACCACTGAGAGAGGCTATGAGGCGTCAACTTTTTCCTTTGCCTGATAGTTTTTGTTAAAATTCATTGTCCCCCAAGTAAAAGTGATTTTTCTTCCCTCTGCACTTTTTTGTTTCGATTATTTTGCTGGTTCGTTTGGATTTGCAGTAGCAAATGATAAAGCGAACGAGGACAACTATGTCCAAACGTATATGAAAAAGAAATATAGATGGAAACACCGCAGTTAAAAAGCTTAAAGATGAAAGATCGCTTTCGTTTTCGTTTTATGCAATGTGCTCTCAAGCCAGCCATACAATAGACAGCAAAACGTATGAGATTCGGTGGCTTTTAAGATACGTTTGTAACCTTTCGTGGCTTTGATACTAGCTCAAATTGCGCCTATGGAACGCACCACTCACGAAACGGGAAATTCGAGTCGATTCTAAAGGTGTTGGTGAAGCTATTTCAACACACCACGTCAGACGCAAAACTGAAAGAGTTACGTCAATTTAATGCGGTCGTGTGTTACCCGCTTCCTTTTTGTCTCAGGAACGTATTTGTCAAGCGTTAAGCGCCCTTGAAATAATGTTAACGTACTCACGCAATTTGGTCAATGAGTAACGATGGAATAGTTTCAGGTTTTCCAGGCTTCAATTTTTCCAGCGCCTTTCAACACATATATAGCCATTGGTTACGCTTGCCGTATGGACTCCCGAACAAATTTAATCACTGTACTAACAGCAACAGAAACAGGCAAACTAATTTGGGTACTTGCAGTTAAATATTGCCAATACAGGTAAGTAAGTAAGTTAACGCCGAAGCCGCTGATTCGTTGGATGCTGCTACTGTTATTGGCACTGCAACATTTACATAAGCGATTCTCCTGAACGCGCTCGTTTTTTTGCATGATATAGCTTCTCAATAACGTGCCCTTTTCATATACGTATCCCTTTCGCAATCTAAAATATTCGAATGATTTCGAGCGCTTCACTAAGCGCACCATTGCCCTTTGGCAGTATCTGTAAATTGAGTGAAGCTACGCGGCGCTCGAAATCCTAGCAGGTTTCCCCAACGCGTTTCGCATGGGATCGTTATGGCTTCGCTCGATACTCCATTTTCGTGCGAACGTTCGGCTTCTCGCACTAGGTAGTATATAGACCATCACCTGCAGCGACAGACAGATTCTCTTGAACAAAAAAAGAAGAAAATAGTATCCTCACTAGATATTTTTTGAACATTGGACAGAAACCTGTTAAAGAAAGATGACAGCAAGTGAACACGGCGTAGCTTGTGACGGCACTCCAAAAGAGTACGGTGATTTCTCTATTGTTGACGCCGTCAACATCTGTTCGCGCTGCTTTCCACACACGCCAAAATAATTGTCATCTACGAGTACCAAGAAGTCAACGTCGCATAAGAAATGTTGATGGCGAGGGAGGTACATGTATCACCGAGGAACAGTCTCTGCATGTGAATGCATGGTGCAATAGTCACATAGAGTATTACATGTCTGGCAACGGGCGCAGGGTCTCTTTTTCTTTTTTTCTTTTTCTCGTCCCGTAATGGTGACTGCTTGCTGCGCCATGTAAACAAGCAGGACCCGTGGTAGGAAAATGTCTGCAGTCGTGAGGCTTCGACGCCTAGACGCCACCCCTTGCTTCCTGAGCCACCTGGGAAAAAAAAGGAAAAGAAAGAAAAGGAGGAGGCGATTGTTTGGAAGTGTGCTATTCAGAAATATATTCGGCCAGCGCAACCATAAATTTGCACGCAAATGCAGAGAGAGAGAGAGAGAGAGCAGAACAAAGGAGAGAGAGGGAACGAAGAAGGAAGCAGCAAGCAGTGACTGAAACAGACAGTAGGTCCGAATGTACTGGCGTCCTCCCTTCACGATCCCCCAATAATTCTTTGATGTATACGCCCAAGAAGTGAACCTATCAGGTCCTAGATAAAGTCCAGTTAGCGACAACCCCTTGACGACGACAACTGCGCTTACAGATGTTCTGGAGAACAATGCAAAGGTGACCTGTGGAGCCGAAACTCCACACTTAGCTTTAGGCATCGGACTTGCAAAACCTGAACCCGCCCACCCGCTAATTCTCGGAAAAATCCTCTATCAGACACTGGGCGCGGCCACTTTGTAACAAGCCATAGGTATATAGTTCCTTTCTGTGCAAGAGTCTCCTTTCTCTGTTACACTTAAATACGGGCTATCTTTAAATAGCGCCGTTCTGTCGACCGTAAGGGAAAGTATCACAGAATCGCTACTTGCTGAGATGAAGTTAGCTTACTCTTGGCATCAGTGTTGCTAAATATGACGCACTTCCCATGTAGTAAGCGAAGGTAATTAATCTCTTTTTAGTGTGGCTCAAACAGGAAGTATTTATCGTCAATAAAAATACTGCTTAATTTGTTATCTCTAGATATCTTATTCTGCATCCTCACAGCAATAGCAGAGGAACAAGGTAATCTTGAAGATCGCCCTGCATGGTTTCTGATAGATGGCTGGTTCTAGTTGGTTCTACGTGCTTCTACTTAGCCATTTATTTTGTTTTCTCTTTTATTATATTTCCATAGGCATTGAAGTCTGCTTTGAAGATGCAGCATCGTATGCGGCCCTCTGTGCGTTCCATCGCGCCCACAGTATAGTGAACTTGAGGGATGAGACAACCTAGCGAGTAGAAGCAAGAGTAGTGAGACAGAGGAGAAAAAATATGGGCTGGCGGACGCTCAAGGACAAGTCCGCGGGCATTTTTTTTTCTTCGCTCTCTTCTCATTCATAATAACGTGGCAGGTCTTTATCTGTCGTATATGTACTTTTCTGTTACACATCTTCTGAAGCAAGAAAAAAGTTATCAACACAGGAAGAAAATGGGAGGAGAGTAAGCCCCAATCATAGTCCAAACAAATTGAAAAAATCATCGGTCTGGATTAGCCTGTATAAAAATGTCGTCACGCTCGTTCGAGGTTTCCTTTTTACTTTCTTCAGTTTTTATTCTTCCAAGTTTCACTCTGTCGTTCGTAATAAGGATATATCTTACGGCCCATCGAGAAAGGCGATTTATAAAATATTTCACCACTTTTTGTCTCCGATGCGCTTCTTATCTGAAGGCAAACAAGAAATCGAGTCGAAGAAATGTGAAGTCTCAGCTTGCGCCTCTTGAGAAACTAACAGTAGTGCTTTAAGGTCGCGCCAGTCCTATATTTAGTATTCTCGGTGACGCAAAATATCGAGCAAAGGATAGAACAACTCTATACACAGCCCAGATCATATTAACGCTTCGTGATGGCCGAAGTATCCGGAGGATAATACTTTAGAGCGCAAAGCTTACGAGAACGTGTCTGGGCGTTAAACGATGGTTGCGCAACTGCATCAATGTGGATTAAATCTCGCCCAGCTCTGCCTTCGACTGGATTAAAGTGCCGCACTTCGTCTGCGACACTCTTTGTTCACTCCAATATTCTTTTTTTTTTTCCTCTCATCAGCTCGCTATTTCGCATCACGAACCTCTATCGCTTCTTTTTTTTTTCTCTCTCTCTCACTCCGTTCTACAAAATTGTCCGCTCTGGCTTCTTTCAATATTCTCCCTTTCTCGATTCGCCCCAAAGTGATGGCCTTGGAGTCGACCCAACGAGCCGAGAACGCATAGAAGATATCGGCTTAGCGCGTGGCAATTCACGTTCAAGTTTGCGCGGATGATGACCGTCGTTTGGGTGGAGAACTGCCGCATCGTTTCTTCCGCTTGCCAGCCGCTGCCATTCGCGCTTTTCGCATAAGCTTTCAGCGATTCACCCCTCCCCCCGCCCTCCCTCCACGAGTCAGTGTAGCCGTTCCCTCCTTATCGCCTCCTCTACGGGCAGTGCGGTTCATTTTCCGTTCGGCAATCAAATCCAGCTGCGACTTCTCGTCGGGGGAAGTCGCTTGTGACTCTCGTCCTTATTTTTCTTTTTTCTTTTTCTCTTTTTTTTTTTTTGAGCGAGACAAAAAGGCGCGCACGCGGCCTTCATTAAGGTCGCACAATTCTCTCACTATTTGTTGAACAAGAATGAACATTAAGACAAGGGAACGATGCTTAACGCTTAAAGAAAGCTGGCCATTCCAACGTCAAGGTTTCTTTCGAATCTCTCTATTAGAAAGGGGGTAGGACGAACCCTTTTGTTGGCTAGAGCGTGCTTCTGAGTGTGAAGCTCGAGCTACCGCGAGCGGTTCGTGCGTCTCCGGCCACGCCACGAAGCTTGCGCTTGTGCTCCGCACAAAGAAAAAGCGGAGACATGCCAGTTCGCCACACGAGCAGACACTTAGGGTGCATTACCAGCCGACATAACCTTGACGGTGTCAACCGCTTAGCACTTATGCTACAAGGTGGACATAGCGTTTTTTTCTGCAAACACCCTGACTTATGCTGTAAACTCGTCTAACTCACTAAAGCAACAAAAAATGTTTTAAATGTGAAAAAAGCTGAGAGCTCGGCGATAGAAAGTTTGCCGCTGTCCTACAGTTGCGCACAGAAAAAACAGAGAAGGGAGTGAGAGTGCGAGATATCGTGACTGTGAAGAACATAAAGTGCAGATTGTGCCCTGGGTGTCAGATACATCTGCAACCAAATGAGGCTTTGGAAAGACATTAACCACATTACAATGCCCACGCACCACTGGATAGTCAATCTTTAGGGGATCGATGGTACACCAAATTGAAATGCTTGTACTTTTGAAGCCACACTTACCGAGTGCAATTGTTGTGCTCGAAAAATGCACCGATTAAGAATGAGAATTCAACGCAGTTTTATACATCACCTCGGTGCGTGAAATGTAAACAGTGGCTCATGAGTAGCGTTCATACAGACTGCCGATTGTCTAGTTTGAACGACACGCGAGTGTCCGAGCTAAACATTAATAGCCAGGCGAATAACTCGAATTCCACTGCGAGTAACAAGAGCGCTCCTGAAATTCTTTAACAGAAACGACACGTGATTGGTCATTGTAGCGTGTGAACATGTTTGCACATTGCATTCACGTGTACATAGATGGTTACCCCTATGATAGGCGGCAGTGGTTTTACCACCCACACACCGGCCAGCCGCCCACCCTATGGCGACCCGCCAACCTTTCGGGCTTGAAATTTTTCAGCACTCGCGGACCACTTTCTGCTGCCTCCGAGTAGAATCAACATTCGATTTTTCAAACTCCCCTGCGTGGTGTTGGTGAAATATTATTGAAGTTCTGCTCAGGTAGTGTCCGGCAGGCTCGAGCATTAGGATGGACCCCTTCCGAGGAGCGACCCTTCCTATCCAGGCGACGACGACTTTCTGTCCCTTCCGAGGAGTGACCCTTTATACCCAGGCGACGACGACTTTCTGTCCAGGGCCCCGCCACGGTGGTCTAGTGGTTATGGTACTCGGCTGCAGATCCGAGGGTCGCGGGATCGAATCCCGGTCGCGGCGGCTGCATTTCGATGGAGGCGAAATGTTGAGGCCCGTGTACTCTACGATGTCAGTGCACGTAAAAAAACCCCAGGTGGTCGAAATTTCCGGCGTCCTCCACTACGGCGTCTCTCATAATCAGTGGTGGTTTCAGGACGTAAAACCCCAGGAATCAATCAATCAATCAATTTCTGTCCTGGAAATGCGAAATCGTCTGGAAGGTTTGTTACTCCAAAACCTAGGCGCGTGGTCTTCAGTTCCCAATTATGCGAATGAAAGTGATCGCGGTGCGCGATGACCTGTACGCGCACCGCGCACAAACCATTGCGCAGCAGTCTGTGAGTACATTAGGCTGAATCGTCGCAGCTACGTCTTTAACCACCGGTACGCTTAAAACCCGTACGTCATCATGACATTTCATCGGAAGGGGACCGCAGGCGTTCGTTCGTGTAATTTAGGAACACACACCGTGTAGTAGTACCGTGACAACGTCTCATTCTGCTAATTAATATGCTTCACCACACAGCGATAGCATTCTTCAGCGAAGCCACCTTGTGAGGTGCGCTACGGCTGCCCGCAGACAGGCCGGCACACGAGGCATTGACATTGGCCGCATTCTTGGCTTCAAATAACGCCATTTCGCACCTGCAGTTAGAGAACGTCCTAAAAGTGGATGCTAAAGAATTTCCGAAGTTCCACCTCGATTCAACTTCAAGTTAAAACCGAAAACCACACGATCAAAACTGTAACACCGAAGCAGCCCTTCTTGAACACCCCCCCTTCCCACCACTTCCTTCCGTTTCGTCCTGGCAAGGCATATTTTGCAAAACGATAGAAAGTTAATAAAATAGGAGCGCATCAATCAAGCAAACAAGCAAGAATGGCATCAACGTTAAGCCACTAACAAAGTTTCCTTCGGCACGTTTTATATGATGACACCCGGCTGGGCTTCACTGTCTGTACCATGGCTAAGAGCATCGTCAATATCCGTCAGGTTGGCGCGCTGCTTAAATTTATAGCACGCCTTCGCGTCTTACACGAAAAAACCAGCTTCTCTAAAGAATATATATATATATATATCTTTTTTGCGACTGGCAAAAGCTGGTCATTGTTTTTCGTTGCTCAGCAAGATATTTCCGGAAGCGACAGTCTCTATGAAGGATTACGGAACAAAGCAAGGAAAAAGGTTTGCAGATTTTCTAAAAAAAAAGATAACCTTGCCATTGCTTTATAATTCTGGGCACAACTCACGTTCCCTCTTGGCCCAGCTCCAGACGGCCAGTAAGCTCAAATTTCGCTGACGAAAGTTTTGCGAAGCGGGCAGTTTTGTTTCGTCTTTGTTTCTTGCGGAAGAGGATAAAATAGAAAAGAAAAACAAAACGGTACATGCCTCGCGCAGTGTCAGCGGGGCTAGCTGATGTGCGACCGGCACAGGCAGCAGAGGTGGTGTCCCAGCTGCCCGTAGAGGCCTCCCTTCCGGCGCCACTTGAACAGCCCTTCCTCGATGAGGTTCTTGCCTGCAAAGCATGCGAAGCACACGCACTGGCATTAGTGGGCAGGCCGTATCGCGCCTGTAATGGCCATGGCAGCGTCGACTAATGCTGCCACGCAGCCTCGCTGGTAAGCCATCTAATGCCGCGTGAACGAGGAGCTCTAGCATGAGCCATCTCTCATTACATAAGATATAAAATGTCGAGTTCATTTCCCGTGTGACTGCCGAATTGGCACGAATAATATTTGCCGTACTTGAAAAATAAGTATGGGAAAAATTTGTCGCAGAACGTAAACCCTTCTATAAAACACTAAGCTCATAAAAACAGGAGAGAGTACCACTATACTTAACAATAATTTATGGGTTTTTACGTGCATTGCGTACTAAAACCACGATGTGATAATTAGGCACGCCATAAGAGCGGGCTCCTGATTAGGTTTGATTCTTTGGAGTTACTTAAACGTGCACCTAAATATAAGCACACGGTGTTTATGCATTTGGCCCATGTCTGAATGCGACCACTGCAATCAGTAATCGCACCCACGTTCTCGAGTCGTCATTCTTCCCTAAGTGTGAATGCACAATGCAGTAAAAGGTGCTATTTTTATTTTCAAACAACAAGAAAAGGGCGTGGTGAGAAGGGAAGCGATGTAACCTGGCGTTATTGTACACAAGGATGCAGTGCAAAACGGGTGAGGGAAGATAGTAACAACGGAGTAAAAGAGCAGTGGGAAGATATCAAGCCATCTCTCATAGAGAAACTATAAGGCGGTGGCATAAAAGCGCCACAGTGAAACGTGCCAAGAACGAAAATGTAACGCTCACACTGCTAGCGAACTTCGGGAATGAAAAGCCTCGATAATCAAAAAATGAAAAAAAAAGCAACCTAGGAGAGTGTGGCATGTTTGTTGTTGTCACCACCTCAAATGGTCTAACTTGTTTTAGGGGAAGGAAACATATATGTGACCACCTTCCGAACCAAAGCCAACAAGCACACTATGTATGTCCAATCATGTTGCGTTTCCTTTCTTGATTTTGTAACATATATGTGCATAATCACCTCTACAGGTTATCCTACTCAGGAGTGTTCCTCAATGTACTATTTTGACATTGCCAAACAAAAAAAGCAACGGCTGCATCTTTTTTTCTCACAAACAGAAATTGATTTTTGAAACATCGTGCACACTTACAGTTGCTTTCGTGAGGCATGAACTCCTGCATCTCGGCCAGGACTGACCGGACGGTCTCCGCATCCCTGCGCCAGAGCATGTTGCGTTGTACAGTGATCTGTCACGCTTAACCCTAACAATCGTCTGTGTACAGGTTAAAGAACGTGGACAATGAGAAGCACACACCGGAGGCCCTAAAATGAATTCGCCCTAATCCTACTACCCTTCAAGCAGATGCCCTCAGCATCCTCGACAGAAATGCTCATAATGTTCCCGAGTAGCCTCCTTATAATTACCAAGCATTCACCAGCCCGCTTCTCAGAGAGTGTGATCTGATTTAGTGATTCGATGAAATCCAAAGTAATAAAATCATTACCACGACACGAGTGTTGGCCCGCGAAGCATAGACATTATGATTTGCCCCAAGTGGCTGTGTGAGCATGCATTTTTTCTTTCCTTTTATGTGTATATGACGCTGTGAAAACACCTCTTGGTCGAGGCAACAGATTAACAAGAGATGCGTCGACCAAGCGAAACTTCCCGATGCAAAGAGAGAAAGGTAAGGCGTACAGGTCAGCAAGGCACCCCTCGGGCTTGCGGGCTTTCTGCTGGCCGCTAGACTATAAACAAAGAGCGCTAGAGGCAGAGAAACACAAGACCATAAAGGGAAAGCTATGAGGGAGGCCACTAGCAGCACGCGCACACTAGACAACGGCAGTTTGTGCTGTCAATTTCCGACGCTTTCAGGAAAGTGCATCAGCTGACTCGCCTGATGTCAGGAGAAAGAATTGTCTTACTCGCTGCAGACGCATTTATTCTTTTAGGCAACATCTCCAAAAAGTGTCAGATCCCTTACATATTACGTCAAGATCGGAGAAAAAAATGTCTGTGCCGGGGAGCATGGGCAAGTCACTCCTATCGAAAGCTTGGCTCCTGACTGAAGCTTGTTCCTTCCACCCCCTAGCATTCGGAAAAGACTGCTGCTATAGCGACGAACTCGACAAGTCGGCGGCCTCACTCTTTGAGCAAGCGTTCGCTTACCTGTCAATGGAACGCAATTCTTCGAGGTGGTAGTCTTTGGGTGGAGGCCTCCATAGAACCAGTTTGTCGAGCACCGCTACTCCTCCCGGCGGTCCCACAGGTTCTGCAGCAAGTTTTAAGGAACACAAGTATGAAAACGTTTGGACACCGCGTGAAACTTGGAGAGCTAGGAAGCAACACATGCAACTATACATCCAAAGTAATCTAGATCCAAAGCAACTACATGCCAAAGTCCACCATGGAGGACTTTGGCAAATGTCGATGTGACGACCATGAAGGAACGTGCACATTTGTTAGCAGGCAAGCCACCGGACAGCCCGCGACCGAAAGACTTTAAACGTGATACAGAGACGTTCGTCGGACGCTTCGTGCTCCAATAAATTATGAAATCTCCGGCGCTCGCTTTTGAAATACTTCACCGCGTGGCATGGCGAAAGAGCAGCTTGCGAAGCCCTCTTCTGTTACGTAATTTTCCCACGATATATGGCATGGTCGGAGGGGGAAGCACGAAAAGCAAAATAAACAGATCTGTGCGCTCGCGCATGTGAATGTCGCTAATAAAGATAAATGGCATGCCCATCGCAGCTATAGCGCCGTATGTTATACTTTCCCCAATTTTACAATCTCGCCTCCGTCGTCCCGATGATTCCACCATTCGCTGGAACGCGCATACCGGCGATGGCTGAACAGAAACATTAAGCTCGACTGAAATAAACAAGGTAAGTAACGCCTAAATTTCACCACCTTAAAGCCTGTCGCATCGCACCGCTTGTGCCGCTCGTAAACACGCCTCTTTGCTTTACCTTTCTTTTCTTTCTTCTTTCTCCTTTAGAAGGCGGCAAATGATGATATTGCAGGATGACAATAGGGTTAGTGCCCCGCCATGAAAGCTGAGATCCGGCTCTGACAAACTCTTCATAAATAAACTCGTTACTGCAACCCATAACACCCATAACCTCCTAAACAGTTACGAGGTTAAGGCTGTTACAGCTACACCACTGCTATTATTACCTTTACAGACAGACGCCTTTCGTTAGGCTTTTAGCGCCAATATTGCCACTGCTGTCGAACCGCGCACCTAATTTAACGGAACACGTCTCGTCCAAGCGGCCAGACGAAGTGGATGGCCGAAGTGGATGAAGTGGATGAGAGGTCTCTCTCATGCGGCCGCTTATAAGCGTCCAGACGTGAGTGGTATGCGTATTCTTCCAGATGAGAATCGCTCCGGTAATTTCTATGCGTATTTCGACATCACGGATATGTCGGGCCACTTATAACCACGCTTCTCCAAGTCCCCACGTTTCTCCGCCTGCTTATAAGCGGCCACATGCGTGAGAGGACTCGGAGAAAACGTGATCAAGGACAAGGACGGCAGGCCGACAATATTTTGTGTTTAGGAGCGCTACAGTCTCAAAGGACGTCATACACTTAGTCTATGGCATATTCGCAACCTCTAGCCGGGTCATATGGTATCTTGCGTCACGTGCAGTTCTTGCGTCACGACCTCCTCGCTGCATCGAGAAGGCCGAGAATGCCGAGGAAACTATACTCCGGCGCGAACAAAACGTTATATAGGAAGCAAGTGGTTGGCACATTGCGCCACAGGAAACCCGATAGTTGCACCCTCACACTTTCTTCTTTTTTTTTTCTATTAAGGACGAATGTCAGGAATAAGAGTGACTATTCACTCTCCCGTTCCTAGGAAACATTGCGCACGAAAGCAGGCAAAAGAAGAAAGAAGAGGAAGTTAGAGACGAAGAAAAGAGGATAAATGAAAAAGTCATTCGGGGTTTGGACGAAGAGCGTTTCAGCGCGCCACGGAGTAAATCACAGTGCAAGAAAAACACGGTGCCTATGCTTACAGAAATACGAGCGCTCACATCAGAAACGAATAAAAGTAATGCTTGCCCCGTGCGTAATTAAGGCCACTGTCCAATCCAGAAGCTTTCCGCTTGTGTTTAACCGCAGGCACCGCTTGTCATTTTTTTTTTTTTTTGCTCGCGAGTAGTTACAAATATCTGCTGTGTCGTGCCCTCATTCCACGTTTTTCTTTGCGCTATTATTGGTTCGTTCATGTACACAAACTACAGAGAATATAAGTATACAGTTACGTATACCCAACGCCTTCGGTTGCCTCATTTCTGACCCTTCTTCACGGTTGCATAGATTACAGCGGCAACAATAAATAAAAGCTACAACGGATGCTTGAGCGAGTTTGTGCGCAGCTTCAGTGAAAACTAGCATCAGAAAGGTGGAATACAGGGAAGAGGGCGCACGGATACGAAGCTGTGTCCGGGCGTTTCTTCTGTTGTGCCTTTCTTGCGCTGGCTTCCGTTTAAAAAAATCCAATGGCTTCATTAGTTTTCAAATCTTCGCGCTTCGAAAACCAGACCAGACGTGTTCAAGAAATTGATCACAACAGTGTTGAGTGTGATTTCCAATCCTTCTTGTGGGAATTGGAAAGATGGTAGTGATAGTGATGTTGTGGCTACAAGCGGTGTTAGCCTGGCAGACCTGGACGGCAATTGCTCCGCCGGAGCGTCTCTGTCCATGTCGCATTAGTCACCACGTGTCACTCAATCCTCTCTCTCTTGGAGAAATGTTACAAAAGCAGGGCCTGACACTTCCTTGGGAACCGTCCGTATACACCTTCAGGACACATGAAGAAAGAAGGCTCCCCACGCGCGCCCTGAGCGGCATTGGAAAGACGCTTGTGAAGTTAATCTATATTTCATAAAAATAAGGGGGGAAAAGGGAGGAGGTAGAAGGAACGCGATTTAGATGTGACAAAAGTCGTGTGCTTAGTCGAGTAAACGTTACTTTTTTAGAAATCTTTATGGCAGTCCTTTGTCCTGGTCCACCACCTCCAATACAAGGAGGAACTAACCCTACTCCACTTTGCTGTGCATTCCTGCAACATTGTAGAAGTTCCTCGCACTCTATTTTCGCTTTCCCGCTCACCGCTTCCTTCTATTACGATTAAAACAGTCAACCTAGATGATACAGTGAGATAGCAAGGACGTTAATTATGAGTGCATATTAATGCATCTAGCCTTGCAGTCATTATTGTGTAGCTTTGGAGCTGTTTCCATACGTGAAAGATGAATTCTGTGTTCCAAGCTGCCAATAGTGGTATGTTAGGCATGGCATATCTTGAGGTAGTTTCTTAGAGACGAATAGGGTCTGGCAGTCAAAAACCACGAACTTAGGTCACACACGCATCGACGAGGAAAAATTCTACAAGAGACATCAATAATGCTCTTACTGACATTTTATTGTGGCAGTTCACGCAGCGAAGCTAAATCCGGGCCAAAATTCACTTGCGCAATACATATTGGATTCCAGCGCAAGCTTACCTTTGTAGACTAAAGAGAGTCGAATAAACTCGCCGTAATTGGTCTACGGGGCCAATTAACTTATTTCTAGGATAACCCGCCCCAGGACGCAAATGCTCAGAAAGCGGGGCTTTCACTGCTGATTTCACTTTACAACAAGCTAAATACTAAAACAAGAGATTACCATCGTGACTTTTCATGTCCTGACATTTTTCATGACGAGTAGTCGTGGCCACGCATTGTAAAAAGAGGTGCTTGACCAGTGCTAGAACAAGGTGTATTTGCATAACTATACAACAAGAAAAATGACGAGACACCACGTAAATGATGTAATACACGCGCATGCTGGTTGCCGAAATTCAACAGTTGCTGCTCATAGTTATCTGCACACTCGTATTGCACAAGAAAGAAAAGCGCTAACAGCCTGCCAAGGAGTGATGCTCCCGTGTTTTGGTTAAGCTATCTATCTATCTATCTATCTATCTATCTATCTATCTATCTATCTATCTATCTATCTATCTATCTATCTATCTATCTATCTATCTATCTATCTATCTATCTATGTGTTTGCGTCTTTCTAACCAGCATCTTTTGCTCTGTAGTGAAAGGAACAGGCATTACCTTGACTACTTCACGTCGTGCTAACGTTTACGCTGCCCTGAAACGCGGTATTCTGGGAGAAAAAAATCATGCTGAGGCATCCAGTCAGTCCGCCCACCTGAAAAGGTTCGGCAGAGCACCATAAATAAGTAAGCAAGCATTAACGGAGCATTTCCTTTCGAGTAGGAACTTCTTCACAGACGGAATAAAGACGCCACTCTGGCTTCAGGCCGACATAATGCACTGCCTTGAGGTTGCAAGCACTCCGTTCGCAGCCGTTCGAGACAGTCGTGAGGGCATCATCATCTCGTACTGCAGGAGTCAAAACATGTGCTTCTTTTTTCGAACACACGTAGGCAGGATACGTCCTCGTGCATATTTAGCTGTTCCTGAAAGGTGCTGATGTGAACTAAAAGCGAAAAAGCACACATTTTGACTAGGCCCCCAGTGGAGAACTACTTCATGCTCTAAACATCGTCGTTCTCATTTTGTTCCAGCGTTTCTGCTTTTCGACGTCCTTACTCTGCACTCTCACTCACAGGCAAAAAGAGAGAGAGAAAGAAAAAGAAAGGGCGTGGGGAACATAAGTGCACGCACTCGCACGAAGCAAGCCTCGTGTGTTTCATCGTAAATCCGCGTTTCTTCTATCAATGCAGCCACATCTCCAGCACACGCTCGCGTTGTCTCGAGTAACACGTGGCAAAAGAAAAAAATAATGCACCTCCGCTACATTGAAACCTGGGCAGGTGCGAAGCAGTGATGCGCCGGTGTTTTCCGCAGGAACACATCGGTCTCTGCGCCGAACCGGTTTTCATCAATTATGCAGTTGGTTGGCCTGTCGACAAAATGTGTGGGCCGATCCTGAAGGCAGTGAAGTCAGACGGCGTACGTGCGGGGTTTCGTGTCAAAAGGGATTTTTGCGAGTTTCTACTAATTAATGCGATTAGATAATCATTATTTCTGTCTCTTAAATGATTGTAAATCACGTTGGTTTAATTTGAACCGGCTTTGACCAATTATACACTTGTTTTTTTACCATAGCTCGACAACTAGCTTTACCGTGGAGGGCGACGACGAGGACGACGGACGACAGCAGACGCCGACAGCCCGAGTGCATAAGGTGTATCGCACCTAAAACAACAATGAAGTAGCAAGCACAGGATAGGTCTTACTACGTAGCACTGTCGACGAGCTAGAGCTTTGTAAGCGTACAGTGCGACCGGGACTCGGGAAGAATATGCGATTTGTGCTGCTGAGCTGCTGCTGCCATAATCAACGTGAAAGGGTCCCTGAAACGTCTTTTTGATATTGCGTCACTTATTAGGCAACACAACTGTGAAATCATTGACACCATAAATAAAGCGAAGCACCACGCCCTAAGGCAGCTATGGACTTATTTCTGTCGCCTTCCTCTTTACCTCTGCGGTTCCTCCTCAACTCGATCAGCTGCGGAGTGCGCGCTAGCGACGACTGCGCCTCCCGCGTCAGCCGCTCTGCCGAGCCCTCCATAGCGACATAGCGACCCGATATCTTTACTGAGGTCGCCGGTCTCTGCAGTAGCTAGCCTCTGTAATAGAGCGCCGGTGACTCGTGTGTACGCCGCCAGATGCCGCGACGACACTGTTGACTGAAACGAAGGAGCACGTTGTAGGAGCACGTTGTTCGCAGCTATAGGTTTGGAAAATTACGTGCACGTCACTGGTTAGGGGCCAACCAGCGGCCTCCCCATTCATCGTTCGATGGTGGGGGCATTTGAAAATGCCTTTTGGCGAGCCGCTGCGATCTTTCGCGATGCACGTGTTCAAATCCTTATTGTAAGTTACACACATCACGCCGAGCGCTGAAACCTGTCCACTAATGATCCTAATGACTCGCCCTAGCGAATCACCATGTTTGCACAAAATCGTCAAAACCGTTTCAGTGTCCCTTGAACGTGCAAGAAAAACTGTCCATTGAATATCACTCCACAAGTAGGAACATCCGTGTACTGTTTTCAGAAAAAATGATTCTGACACTGCGTCAGAGGTAAGCCACGCAATTAAGTCACCAACATAAACGCATGAAAGACATAATCAGTATTCAGTGAGGGACTGCATTATACGAAAACCTCAAAGTAACGCCTCCTTATTACTTCGCCAAAATGTCGCGTTATACACTGTATGAGCGTCTCGCCTGTTTTTGGTAGAGAAGCTGTTTAAGCCAGCCGTAATATGTCAGGCATCTTGCAATACCACGTGACACTGCGTCGCGTTATTTTGGCAGCAATCTGTCACGTGGCATTGCGTTAGGTGAAGTTAGCGGAAACATTTCGCGCGACACTCCGTTACATGATTTTGGTGGGAACAGGTCACGTGACAAGTTTCGTTATGCTGATGGAAACACGTTACGTGATTTTGGTGGGAACATGTCGCGTGTCATTGCGTTACGTGATTTTTGGTGATCACGTGACACGTTCCCGCCAAAATAACGCAACACAATATCACGTGACGTGTTTCCACCAATATAGCACATGGCTATCAAGTGACCTGTTTCAGTGAACTATCGGTCAGCTTTGCTGTGATCTGGCCTAGCGCGACCCAGCGGAAGCTGCGTACTTTTATTCTCGCTTCCTAAACTGGTGATTGGCAGCTATTCGCGGCTACAACACCTTAGTTCCACTCAATTATTAAGCCATCCTCAGTGCCGCCGCGTGCAACCTAGCCATCCTTACCACTACCGCCGCGGCCGCCACCACCGCAACTACCTCATCGCTCACGCACATCGTGGGACCCAGGCGGCTTCTACAAGTTGCGTGCAGCGCTGTTAAAGGTGGGGTAGTGTTCGTGCACGGTTAGTTCTAAGTCGTAACAAACACTCGCAAAAGTAATTCACTGGGCTCTCATCTTATTAACTGTTACGAGCCGATCGTAGCTCTTTGGGGCGATCGTACAGACGGCAACAAACGAGCGCTGGACTGGAAGAACTGCAGCACGTGATAGCGAATGCTTTCATTCGTGATTCTTGTATTTATTCGCCGCGTACTCTTTTTTTCTTTCTCATTTAATGCGCGCGTTACTGTTCTGCGTAATGCAAGCCCATTATATATATATATATATATATATATATATATATATACTTCGAGGATAAATCCTTGGCAGCAGGTCAATTGTATAATCAAAGGGTCACGTTGAAAAAACATAACATTTATTACGACGTTTCGGCCGCGAGACCAGCCTTTTTCAAGCTTCTAATACATTAGAAGCTTGAAAAAGGCCAGTATCGCGGCCGAAACGTCGTAATAAACGTTATGTTTTTTCAACGTGACCCTTTAATTATATATATATATATATATTAGAAACAACTTAATGAGCAAACAGACAATGAAGCCTAGGAAAGCATAGGGGAAGTTACTTGTGGTATTGTAATTGTGAAGAAAGTAGAAAGGAATTAAAGTGGACGAAAAGACAAACCTTGCCTTCGGTGGGAACCGAACCCACGACCTTCGGATGTCGCGTCCGATGCTCTACCAACTGAGCTACGAAGGCGGTCGTCCCCCCCCCCCCCCCCCCCCCCGTCCACATTATTGTGTATTTATGTAAGTATTATCCTGGGAGTGTTAGGCAGCGCCACTCATGGCCAAGGCGGCGTGCGTGGAACACACTTTCTTGCCAGGAGGCGTCACGTAGAACGTGAACTTAGATGAGAAGGCTGCTGCCCAATAAGCCCTCGCATGCTACCTAAGGCACCAAGTCTGCTAGGATAATATGTACATAAATACACAATAACGTGGACGGGGGGACGACCCCCACTTTGTTATACTGCCAACGTCATCATACATCAAAAACTCCTTTATTCGAAGTAGAGCCTCTTGGGTTCAGGACTCCCGACATGCGTACATCAGCCGGATTGAAGCCGCCGTAAATATGACTGAACTTTTCCACTAAGCCAGGATTATATGCCGTCAAATTTATGACGTGAAGCGGAATGCAAGCGGCGTTTCTTTTCTAATCGTCCCTAGCCATCGGTCGACTCCCTCCGCTAGTTCGCTGTGGGAAGTAGCAAAAATGTCCCCTTATGAATGATTCTAGCGTAAGGAACATTTGTGAACCCGAACCCCGGACCTGCTTTCGGCACGCCAGTCGGGCTTTTAAACGCTGCCCCGAATTGTACGCAATTGCAGCGTCACCGCCAAGGGCGCCTACAAAGAATGCGTGCGTGCACAGCTCGTCTCGTGGCCCCGCCTCCAGGGCCACTTCGTTTTCTTCGTGTTAGCTGTCTCCGGCTGACAGGTCTAGCGTCAATCATAATTTCTTTGCCGCCAACTTACGGCTCGTCTGTCTCCATATGCTCCCAAAGCCAGAGACGAGAAAAAAAGAAAGATTAATACGTTAAAGAAAAATAAAGAGAGATGGAACAGAAGAGTGAAGAAAAGCCATTCAGACGTAGGGCAAGTCTGCCGTGTAAGTCTTCTCATATATGAAAGAGCAACCAATGGCCAGAACACAAGAGTCTCTGGGCAGGCTCGGGGCTCCCGTTTCTCCGTAAAAGGCTGGCCGTCATCAATCAACCCGTATTGTGCTCCCGTCGCACGAGCTTCCAGCGGTAGACGGTTTGCGAGAGTGACCCCCGAAGGTTTCTCGTGAGACTCATTTCCAAGTTGGTTCCGTTTTCTTTTTCAGTGCCGCTTCGGGGAAGAGAGCCGTAGAAAGTGGCTCAAATGGTGCTCACTCTTTTTGAATGCACGAAGAAGGAAAACGAGCGGATCTACTCCTGCTGAACAACTTGGGACTGCCCGAAGAAACCTCCCAGAGAAGGTCAAAATTCAATCTTCCACTTCTCTATGCTTGATGTTATGGAACACAAAAACAAAAACAAAGAAAAAACTGGCGATCAAGCCCGCGAGTGTGGTAGTTTCAGGTCGTCCTCGCATCCATAGCATACAGGGCTTTTCTAATTAGTGCAGAGTAATTAGGCGTTTGTGAAGTCCCCGCCACAACCAATACAGACGAGACGATTCGCATCCGTGTAGTCCAGCCGAAGGTCCTAGTTGCAGCGAAGGGTTTACTCTGTGCAGGTTTGTGCTCCTTGCGTGTGCGGCATTGCACTCGGTATTGTCCGCCGCGGTGGTGTAGTGCTTGCGGTACTCGGCTGCCACCCGAAATACGCGGGTTCGATCCCGGCCGCGGCAGTCACATTTTCGATGGAGGCGAAAATGCCAGAGGCCCGTGTACCGTGTGTTGTTAGTGCAGGTTAAACAACCCCAGGTGGTCTAAATTTCCGGAGCCCTCCACTACCGCCCTACTCTCTATCTCTTTCACTCCCTTTCCCCCACCCCCATGGACGCTTAGCCGTGCGCCCTACACGGGCTGCAGAAATTAGCGTCCTTTCCTAACCGAACCACAAAAATCATCATCATCATTGCACTCAGCTAATGAGAGAACGCCTGACGCATTTTTGGAGGAACGAGCAGCCCATACGTGCCCGCTAAATGAGTTTTACTCTGTTCGCGCAACATTAAACTCGTGCGCCAGTACATACTAGAAACGTTGTTTTTGCTTTGTTTTGTTTTTTCTCCTCCTTTCAAACGTTTTCTAAGTGCTCACCCCCACTTTGCTATACTGTCAACGTCGTCATACATCAAAAACTCCTTTATTCGAAGTAGAGCCTCTTGGGTTCAGGACTCCCGACATGCTTACATCAGCCGGGTTGAAGCCGCCGTAAGTATCACTGAACTTTTCCACTAAGCTACGATTATATGCCGTCAAATTTATGAAGTGCAGCGGAATGCAAGCGGCGTTTCTTTTCTAATCGTCCCTAGCCATCGGTCGACTCCCTCCGCTAGTTCGCTGTGGGAAGTAGCAAAAATGTCCCCTTATGAATGATTCTAGCGTAAGAAACATTTGTGAACCCGAACCCCGAACCTGCTTTCGGCACGCCAGTCGGGCTTTTAAACGCTGCCCCGAATTGTACGCAATTGCAGCGTCACCGCCAAGGGCGCCTTCAAAGAATGCGTGCGTGCACAGCTCGTCTCGTGGCCCCGCCTCCAGGGCCACTTCGTTTTCTTCGTGTTAGCTGTCTCCGGCTGACAGGTCCGGCGTCAATCATAATTTCTTTGCCGCCAACTTACGGCTCGTCTGTCTCCATATGCTCCCAAAGCCAGAGACGAGAAAAAAAGAAAGATTAATACGTTAAAGAAAAATAAAGAGAGATGGAACAGAAGAGTGAATAAAAGCCATTCAGACGTAGGGCAAGTCTGCCGTGTAAGTCTTCTCATATATGAAAGAGCAACCAATGGCCAGAACACAAGAGTCTCTGGGCAGGCTCGGGGCTCCCGTTTCTCCGTAAAAGGCTGGCCGTCATCAATCAACCCGTATTGTGCTCCCGTCGCACGAGCTTCCAGCGGTAGACGGTTTGCGAGAGTGACCCCCGAAGGTTTCTCGTGACTCATTTCCAAGTTGGTTCCGTTTTCTTTTTCAGTGCCGCTTCGGGGAAGAGAGCCGTAGAAAGTGGCTCAAATGGTGCTCACTCTTTTTGAATGCACGAAGAAGGAAAACGAACGGATCTACTCCTGCTGAACAATTTGGGACTGCCCGAAGAAACCTCCCAGAGAAGGTCAAAATTCAATCTTCCACTTCTCTATGCTTGATGTTATAGAACACAAAAGCAAAAACAAAGAAAAAACTGGCGATCAAGCCCGCGAGTGTGGTAGTTTCAGTGGTCGTCCTCCGGTCGGCGCCCCACATCTTAGCTAAACTGAACGCCAGTGCATGCATAATAGGATGAAACTTATCGGAAGTGATGCGTTATACAAGGGCTCCTGAACTTCTCCATACAGGCATTTTCATCTTTTTAAAAAGTAGTTTTTAAAGTGGCGGTTGGAGGGCTTCTCCGCACGAGTTGTCATACTGCAGGGAGGCCGGTCGCTCCTTCTTTCATACTGATTGTTTTTTGTCAGAACTGTTTTTCGCTATTTTACTGAACCCGGCAAAATGTTTAGTTATACTACTACAGGTTACTTGCAATCTCCATCTGTGTACTGTGCGTTGTCAGTGCACGTAAAGAACCCTAAGGTGGTCAAAATTTCCGGAAGCCCTCCACTACGGCTTTTCTCTCCTTTCTATATCTTTCACTTCTTTCCCCTACCCCCACGGACACTTAGCCGTGCTCCCGACATGTACTGCAGTAATTAGCGTCCTCTCCTTAACCGAACCACATTCTACTTCTTCCTCCTCCTCCTCCTCCTCCTCCTCCTCCTTCTTCTTCTTCTTCTTCTTCTTCTTCTTCTTCTTCTCTTCCTCCTCCTCCTCCTCTTCACGCAAATCTCCCGCCTGCTTTTTCTGCACTTGGTCACACACTTGGTCGCAACCCGGCACTTCGAACTAAACGTTTTCTACACTTTATCGCATGTCGGTGGCCTTCGCATACTGACGATCATGTTGAGGGAAAAAGCGAGTCGAGCGCCCAAGTGGGGTCTAGGGAAAACGCATGTCCTCATTTTCCCTCCTGCGAGAGAACGAAGTCATCCGACGCACGGCACAGCCTCGACTTGAAACAGCTCTACTGTTCAAAAGTGTAATTTCACAGCACCAGAGCAAACAAACCAGCAAGAACTGTGTTTGAAGCGAGTTTACAGAAACGAGAATCACCGCCCAAGCACTCAGTACAGATGGTTAACCAGCGAAACTTAAACGTGTGGTCCTGGTGCTTAACACTAGGTTAATCTCAACGGTTCACTGAAGTATGTCTCAGTTACAACACAAACAGACAAGCGTACTGTAAATTCGCCGTACGTATCGTGATTACAGTTATACCAGTTGCTATGTTAGTACAGATGTGCATCGTTGTCGCCTTCCTTAAGTGCCAGGCCTGTCTGTGTTGTGCCCGCGCGCGTGTTGGTTTTCGCGGTACTCTTCGATGGTGGCAATAGTTTCTGCACACATCAGACGGGCGGATTTCCGTTTCGCCTGTGGCCACGTGTAGCTTCGTCCTAAAAATAAAGGCCAGTGTGAGAAAGCAGGCTCAATATTATGGCTTTCTCATTGCTACGGATGCGTCAGCGCCTCGTTCGTTCCCTATTGATTTATGATCGTTAAATCGTAATCCAGATTTTTGAGGATTCTACATGCACTCTGTCCTTTCTATTCTCGTCATCTCAACCAGAAATTGCTCACATTACGCGTCGTCGACACGGCATGCAAAAGAACGAATCGGAACGTGCTCGTTCACACCATTTTGTTAAAGAAGAAAGAAAAAGCGATAAATAAAGCAGCTCAAAACATGGATCAAGACGAAGGAGTTAAAAAGCGTACCCCACATCCGGCACTAGCTCTATCAGGTATTTGTCTATCTAGCCCCGCAAACGGAACTGTTGATAGAATGAATACAGAAACTCCGACCAAGAGCAATAAAAAAGCAAGCCAAACTATGAAAACCGCTCGTCCGGCTCTTAGACTTTAAAGACTTCGAAGAGGGAAAAAAGTAGAATGTTTGTTTTGTTTTTCTGCTCAGAAAGTCTTCTCTGGCGAAAAACTGAACACTAAAGGAAACCGGTTATCTCTCGTCTCTACCACTTCTTCGAAAAGAATAACGAAATGTCGTGATAGAGAGTGAGCGATAAAGTAAATGTCGGCTGGTCTCGTGTACCGTGCAGCTTGCCCGTGCCCCGAATGGCGTGATTCGTACCCGAAGGCCGAAAGGATTTGCTCCTGGGCCAACAGACTGCGTCATCGTTTTTTTCGTTTCAACCCCTCTCCGCCTCGCGACGAGGAATCGAAATTTTCTTTCTTCAGCAAACGCCGCGCACTCATCTCTTCGCTTCTCCGGTGAAGCGAGCTAGCTCTACGTGTGTCACGTTCCTTCGGGCAGTGTATTGTTTCGCTCCTTTTTCTTTTTTCGCTCATCTTTTTCGTTATCCTAACTCGAGTCGCCGGGGCAAGATTCCGAAATAGATTTCCTCGAGAGCGACCAATTTTTGCGAACGGTCAAGCCACTCGACTCCCGCGCAGAGACATAAGGCAAGCGCGTAACGCAAAAGGAGACCTAAAGGGAGGAGGGAGAAAATGTGTTTCCGCTTTTATGTTTACGAAAACGTCACCGAAGAAAAAACGGCAAGCAGTACCTCAATCGGTTTTCGAGACAAAGAGGCCGACGAACAAGACATACAAATGAACACACTCTGAGGAGAAATATGGAGATCTCGGGGCTCGTACCAAAAGGGCTGATTTATTCCTGTTATTTTTTTTTCTTCTCTCGTTTCTATCTTGGAAGTGAAACTGTGTTTTAGCTCTCCCTCGGAGCGCAAAATAAGTACAGCAAAAAAACCACCACTCCAGAACTAATCCCAGCAGCAGCTGCAATGCGCCACTCTTGTTTGTCCTCCATCTTCGACATAGGTCTTCTTTCTGCTCTTGCTCATTCCGCGCTGTGACGCACCCTTCCCCACTCCCCGTACCCCTTCTCCACCCAGCTGAAATGATTGCGTATAACGCGATTCCCTGAGGTAGTGCTCTTCAAATGCTCAATGTAAAACGTGAAAGTAGAGCAACTGTGTTTCTCCCTCTCTTCCCCCGTTATCAATAACTGCACTCTCTAGAGACCTCGTGTGGGATATGTCAGAAGTATCGCTACCATGTTTACAAAGGCCTCATTCATTTTTTAGTACTTGTTATTCTCCTGCCACCCATTCCGTCACGGTTCGTGGGTCATGTAGGCCGCCGAGCCGTCACCCTCTAGTAAAGAGCGGCACTCGTTTCTTCTGGCTTCTCCATTCCGGTCGCCTGCCGTTGCGTTTCAATTATCGCAGGCACATTTACACGGTAACTGAAGAAAAACGTTGCGGTCGCTGTCCCCGCGATGTTTCAAAAATACACGTTCATGTGTATGCTCTACAGAGCCCGCGGTTGTCTGGTGCACGCAACTACGACGCACACTCAAGATGCTTCGCAGAAACATCGAAAAAAAAAAAGTGTTGTTTGTTATTCGCGCAACTCGCTGTGCTGGCTGGAAAAAAAAAAAAAAGAGAAGGAGGACACTAGTGATATACATGCATACTTTTATGCCGGCAGAGAATGTTTTGTAAAATCTATTTTCGCCGCTTTATTTCCACTGAAAGGTAAAAAATACCACGAAGGAATAATTTCCGTTTTTCCAGTGAAGTTAAAGTTAAAGATGGTAAAGTACTTTCTCGTAGATAATCAATTTTGTCTAAGAGGACCACGTTAGGAACTAGGAAGTGTCTAATAGGGCGGATTAGCAGGCTAGTTGGTTGAGCATGTTTATTCGTCATTCCTGTGTTCCCACTGTTTTTTCAAGGATAGTAAGCGTCGCCGTGGGTTTTTTTCGCTGTGACGGTGACGTGACGGGCCGTTTGACGGCTGTGTGAACGAGCACTAAGGCGTGGGTCGTGCGTCCCGTCGTAAGTGTATGTAGCCACTTGTCGTTTAGTTCTTGGAATGTCCGCTAGATGGCGGCACTTGTATATGAGCGCTGGATGTGCCGCTGCTCTCCGATTAGCTGCTGCGCGGGGCTGCGCCGGGAGCGCTCTCCTCGATCGTCGCCGTACGCGTCGGATCGCGCTTCATGGACCATGGACGAAGAGAAAAAAATTCCGAACGTTGTGTCCGAAGCGCGGAATCGAACCAGGGACCCCTCGCTTCCGAACGCGCGGCGCTAGCCACTACGCCACGAAGCGCACATGGACACATGCACCACGATGACAGTAAACATCCAATATTAACGAAAGACTGCGCGTTTTTAACGCGTTTGTGCTAGCGCGTTACGACCCGCGTAAGACGCTGGTGTAAGACGCTGAGGCCTCTCCGCCTTTTACTCTCTCAGCAGTTGGGGTTTTTTTTTTTTTTTATGTTGCGCAGCGCTACCTGGAAATCAATCAGTCAATCAATGAATCAATCAATCAGTATTTATAGCGTGTCAAAAAGTAATATAGTGCACATTAGTATGCAGGAGGAAGTCCCAAGGTTACAAACAGCAGGCAGATGAAATGGATGAAATCTATACAGGCGCGGCGAGCCATTGCGGAACCTTTAAGCCCATAGCACCAAACAACGTACGATTTCAGCGAATTACCATATGTACCATAAAGTGAAACTTTCTCTCTGTGGGTTTGCGTTTCTTTTTTTCGTTTTTCGTTTTATTTTTTTTTCTCTGTGTGTGTACTCTCTGTTATTTCTTTCGCTCTCTTTCTCTGCCCACTTTCTCATTCAGTTTTCACCCTACCCAGCGCCGGGTAGCAAACCGGATGCCAACCTGTGGTTAACCTCCCTGCCTTGCCTTCCTTCTCACCTCTCTCTCTCTCTCTCTCTCTCTCTCTCTCTTAGCCATCTCCCTCTAGGTAAAGATTGACTCTTTGACGCTTAGGTAATGGCATTAACCGACACACATTAAACTTATGTACCTTCGCGTGAACATTTCATTCGCTCGCAAGAAGGCAAAAGCGGGCGAAATTTTAAATTACGCGATTGCGATAGTTGAGGAAGAGACTAATAACGGAAGAAACACAATACTAGCGACAGGGAGATTCCACGTTGACAGGAGAAGTGCTGATGTGCACACCTCGCAAAAATGAGCAAGTCGATGTAATTAGCAATCTTGGTGACGTCATAAAAACCTCAGAATGATTCTACACTTACCTTTACGGTATTTGTTCGATATAGTCACATAATTTTGATTATACGTAGCTGTACACAATAAATTCGACTTGCCCGTGTAGGTACGGATCAAGGAGGTTTTAAAAAAAACCTTTTCATACCTGTTTGGTACGGATCAAAGAGCTAGGATGTACAGATCGAAGCTGAGAGATATCAGGAGTGAACAATAACAACGAAAAGAATGAAACAGCTGATCTGATAAAAATGGCGGCGAAGTTGAACTCTATATGCATGTGACCCTTCCCACATAAGGTGAATCGGCTACACGTGTGCCAAAGACCCGGACCTGTGTCCGCAAAAGCTGTAAATGTTCTCTATCTTTCAGCCAGCCTCGATGCTGGACGTGCCATTACAGAAGCCATCCAACCAACGGCAAAATACACGCGCGAAAGAGAACTTTTGCGAATCGGGCCCTTGATTGAGGGATAACCATATTACATATACAGCAGACGTTACGAAATTGAAGGGATGTAGGCCAATAAGACTACTTTTAGCATTGTACGAAACACTGACTATTCAGGTTATTTTTCGCAGGTGCGAGTAAACCAGCTTAACTTCAGCCAACCGAGGAAAGTACCTTCAGATTGTATAACAACGCGCTGAGCGCGCTGTAGGTAAATTCGAGTCATGCCAATAGATCCAAAGAAGAGAGGAGTGTGCAATGAGAACGCGCCCCGATGCTCAAACACGTGACGCAAACCTCCGTGTTAATGAAGAAAACTGAGGAGAAACTGCGGATTGGGTGAAGATGCACAGATACAATAGTCGTGAGGACACAGAGCAACGTAACGATATGAATTATTGGGAAGCGAATGCGTCTGTCATATAGTTGAGTAGTAGATGTGTACTTGGGGAGTATCATCCAAAGTGTAAGGTCACAAATTGCTGGTCTTTTAGAATGACAGGACAGCGAGAAATTCAAGTCGAAGTATAAAACGGCAAAGAACCTAGGTGGTGCGACAAATCTGGGAATTGATTGATTTGATTGATTGATTTGTGGGGTTTAACGTCCCAAAACCAGCTCTGATTATGAGAGACGCCGTAGTGGAGGTCTCCGGAAATTTCGACCACCTGGGGTTCCTTAACGTGCACTGACATCGCACAGCACACGGGCCTCAACATTTCGCCTCCATCTAAATGCAGCCGCCGCGGCCGGGATTCGATCCCACGACCTTCGGATCTGCGGCTGAGTACCATAACCACTAGACCACCGTGGCGGAGTGACAAATCTGGGAAATTGGCAAGCGTAGAATTGGGTGAGCAAACAAGACTTGGGGCTAACTGGAGAGTGGTTAGAGGGGCTGTCGACATGCAGTGGATGGAAAAGCGGCTGTTAATGAGTGTACATATTTTCCCGCCCATTTTGGTTCACAGGTATGACTTTACTCAAAAGTCGTTCGCGTCATCTTGAAGTTGAATTTGAAGATTATTTCAGGCAAAAAGCAGAAAGAAAAGTAGAAAGCTACAATTTGCCTAGAGGACCGGCGAAAAGGCATAAAAGCCTGACAAAGCGCCTGCGCCCTGTAAACCCAAAACCCACCAAAATGACACAATGCTCAATGTAAAGTTTACAGTCAATAGGAAATTAAGCGTAAGTGAGTTGCAACATGGAAATCACACGTGTACAATAAAACAAACAAATAGATGAAGGAAATTTGTCCAGGCAATGACATCAATAAAGCATATATGTGACCAACAATGAAACAGATTTTCGAGAACATAAACAAACCCTGATGTTCGATATTTCAGAATTCCACAGCAAAAGATAGCACATACATACATACATACATACATACATACATACATACATACATACATACATACATACATACATACATACATACATACATACATACATACATACATACATACATACATACATACATACATACGCACGCACGCACGTAACCTGTTCAAGCCGTGGTCAAGCATCAACAATGTGCAGTAAGCTTCAAGTCAAGTAAGCAATATCATTTCGCATTGAAGGAAACTGCTCGCCGGACGAGAGGTCAACACGTTTTAGCTTGCACGTTTGTCGCGAAAAGTGCAGTATCTGTCTCGTCTATGACAGTTATTACTTCATTTATTTCTCCCATGCAACTAATCACTTCTCTCAGTATCATGAGCCTCGGATCGATCCTAAACTTTGAAGGCAACGACACCTGCTGTTCGAACATTTCGTTTTATACGTCGAATTCGTCGCTCCTAAACTTTCTCTGGTATCGAGCGGCAGCAGCTGGCGATAACAGTGCGGCGTTTTTTTTTTTTTTCACCCTTTTCTGCACTGTTTTCTTCCGTTTCCTTCGCTCGCTGCTTCGACCCAACTCACAGTTCCTAATTGCTCCTTTTTTTTTTTTCATCGCAAGAGGGGTAGCAACGTTTCGTCTCATAAAACAAAACCAGAGCCGATTCTGAAAAAAAGAGGGAACTAAACTGAAGGATGAAGGCTGTTCTCGCAGAATTCAATGAAGCTTCGAAGAAAGCGATACAATGCACGGGAACTACGTATCGCCGAAACGCCTCGACTACACAGGTTCGCAGTTCTCATTGCACGAGTCCACGCGCACGGCATCCTTCACGAACGTGTTCGTAATCACGCCTTAAAGCCTGCTTTCCATTATCCCGTCAGGCTAACAGCTCATTTGGAGAATGCGCGCTCCGAGCACCAACACACGAAATTCATTGATTTTACAGGAAGACGTATATATCTCCCGTTTTTCTGTTGCGCCCCTCCTCCCCCCTTTAACGCCTTTCATTCCCAGCTGTAAATGACAGAGAAAGAATCTACTCCGCGAATGCAAGGAAGCCTGACAGAGGCGAGGAGCGGCTTCGAAAAGCAAGACGGTTGTGCCCAGCCGTCCAGCAGGAATCGAAACACCCTTGGTCTCTAATGCGGACTGCACAGCGAGCGAAAGAGCGGATAAAAAAAAAAAGCAAACGAGGGGGTTGCGGGGAACACGGGCCACCTTTTGTTCGCTTCGTCGGGTCGATCCCACGACGCGGAACTCATTTTCGCCTTTTCTGTTGCGCCGCCACCGCGGCAGCGCGCGGGCGACATAATTTCACTTTAGCCCTTGCTTTCCGCTTGCTTTCCCACGAACCCCCGAGGGCACGCACGCACGCACACACCGACTCCAGCAAGCGCGGAACGCCGTCAGTTGCGACCTGGGATGAAAGAACGAAGAGCAGGCGAGGCGTTGCCGGCTGCTGCCGCCGCCGTGTTACATCGATCCGGCAAGGGAAGGGGTGAGTGTGGAAAGAGAGAGAGATGGAGAGGCATAGGTGGTGCTCTTTTGCGGTACATGCGCGCACGTCGGACAGACAAACAGTCAGGACACGCGCGAACTCACACACGCATTCGTGATGGTGGGAGACACCTCCGCCTCCAAAACACACACGTGGCACGGCCTTAACGTCGCCGCGCGGGGCAAGCTCCCGGCATCAGCACCTCGCTCATGTGTTATGCATGGCCAGCCGGCCCACCCACCCACCACCACCACCGACCCTGCGGTCTGCACACAAACACATACGCTACACACGGGTGGTATTCGGCGGGGTCGTATTAGCCGCGGCGCTGCACAACTCGGCCGCTTCGCGATCGTCGTGGTCGTTCGTATACGCTCCGTGGTCCACTCAGAGAATTCGCGCGCAGCACCTTTCTCCCTATACCCTCCCTCCACGCAGCATCTGTGTATCTCTTTTATTTTTCTTTCTCTGTTTGTCTTCTCGGTCTTCGGGTCACGTCCAGCTGTAAGAGGGAAACGATGAGCCTGGGAGAGGGGCTATACCGCGATTCTGCCCCCCGTGCAGCTCACGAACACGCAGGCACAGGCGCGCACATGTATGTACACACTGGCAAGGCGACGGCGAAAGTAGGAAGCAGCACAAGACGCTCAAGCGCAGACCTCAACAAACAGCTCGCTCCGCCGCCTTTCCCGATGCGATGCGACGCTCGGAACAACGCAACAGCAGTGGCGCATTGAGAGATCCGGCACGGAAGGCAGTCGCGTAGAGTCGGCCATTCGTACGAGACGCGCGTGCCTCGAGACCATTAGGAAACGATTCCAGACCCACTCGGCTGTAGTGCCGAAAGAAAGCCTGCTTTGCTTTCGTGCCGTTTGTGTGTGGTTGTACGGGTTCGGTGATAGCGTCGGTGCTGGTCCGTGAGCCACGCGAGACTGAACTGTATGCGCTATGCAGCCGCGCGGAGTGTCTGTTTGGCGATGAGGGAAAGCTTTGCTCCTTATCAAGATCAAAGCTTCCTGCGTGCAGCCTGCCGTGTACGCCCCTCGAGTATACGTGCGTACAGATTGGACGTGAGCGAACGGCATTGAGTCGTAAATTCCGTCACAGCGTTGCCGAGAAACTTTCGGGTAGCCTCTGAATATGGCCGCTTTCACACGATGCACGGCGTCTGATAGCGTAGCTTTGGCACGCGTTTGTTTTAAAGCTAGCAGCCCTGTCCAATGGCTGCAGTGCTGGGGGCGAACTAGCCGCTGTCTATACGGGATAACGAATAAAAAAAAAGACAGTCGTGGCGTTTCATACTAAAGAATAGCAATACCGCGCAGTGTTACGAGACTTCGATTCGGCGACACCAGTGACATCCTTGAAAAGTAGCTCCTCCTTGTTTATAACTGAGTCATACAAGCCGATAGCCTTTATCTCATACGTCGCACAGGCAAGATAATCGGACAAGCAATTTAACGCAGTCCGCTCCCCCATAACTATACGAAAAGTTAAACTTGTAGCGTTGACTATAAAAAAAACTATTTTTCCACGGCAGTGTGTCGGCCTATCGAAGGAACACGTTCTTTCCAACAGCCCTTCTCTCTTTTTTTTTTTTTAGTGCACATTGTTTCTTTTCGGTAATAATAAAGAATGGCATTCGGTACTTGTTGAAGACATTACGTTTCGAAAAAAGGCACTCAAAGGGTTCGTATGTATGAATAGCTCGAGTAATGAGATACGGAAAGCGAAATGCGAAAGTCAGTTTCTGTCTTTGCATGAACACATTGCATGAACTGAGCGCGCCGTGGAAATTTGTTCAAAGGGCGAATAAATCTGAGCAGTTTAGAAAATGTGCGCGGAGAAGCGGTCTGCCGCTGCTTCGTGGTTCATTCTTTCTTTCTTTTTTTTTTCGCTTTTTACGTTCCTACTCTCCAAGTCAAGTTCCACCAAGAAGGGCAACACGCAATGCTATGTTCTCGTATACTGCCGTAAAGACCGGAAGTGCTTTTTCCAGCCGCCGGAAGCGTTTTTCTTATAGGCCCGTTGGGAGGGCGCGTTTGGAAATGTGATGTCGTGCCGCGCTTCTTTTAGAGGGGGGGGGGGGGGGGGGTTAAAGCCAGAAACGGTCGTCTGGTATACAAGGCACTCTCGTCTTTGCGTGTTCTGTCAAGAGTTAGCTTCTCGAAATGACCCCCCCCCCCTCGCCCTTCTTCTTTTCCATTGCGGAAGGGTATAACACGCGCATTGCGTGAATCCTCCGGATGCAAGTACACGTCTTCCAACAAGCCACATAATCCAAAGCAACTCGTCCCATAACTTCTTACTGCTCCTTTTTCATATCGTGTTCTTTATTTTATTGTTTGTACCCTTGTGGTGCTACGAGGAGAGCAAAGATTACGCATATCCCCTTCCGTAGAGACATTTTATTTTTTCGGGGGGAAAGGAAGCGAGGGCGGGGGTGGGGGGGATGCACGCTAAATGTGCTGTTTCGATCAGAGCTCCGTGGGCGCAGACGGAAGAACGTACGCTTGGGGCTTGCCAGTGAATACCAGGCAGTTCAACTACGAGACTTGTTAAAGAAAAGGAGAAAGCCAACGCTGGAACGGCGAGTGGACCACGCCGTCCCGGTGTTCAAAGCCACTAGACCTGTGGCGTACTGGCTGGCTTGTGCCACGGTCTAGGAAGTAAGAAGTTCGCTTTGTCGAATGCATTTTCAAACTTTGTTTCTCTCTCTCTCTCTCTCTCTCTCTCTCTCTCTCTCTCGCTATATATATATATATATATATATATATATATATATATATATATATATATATATATATATATATATATATATATATATATATATATCCTTCCTTTTAATGTCGTGTTGGCACTGCAATGAGAAAGGCGGAGTGCCAGTTTTGGTCAAATCATTGTCCAACGTCGTCAAAATAGCTCATCCACGAAGCGCTGTAAGCGTGTCGCCTAAGAGGGTACATTGCCTTGTGAGAACACCACTAAAAGAAAGAAAAAGTAAACGAGCAGTGATCTCTCTCTAAAGAGTGAAAGAGCTCCAGCTTTTTTAAAGATTGAGAAATATGTAAAAATGTAAAAACAAATGTAAAGATGAAGAAAACTCACAATAACACATTCCTGCACACTCGACCGGGATAGGAGGGTTTCACTGGACACTCCAGTTCATTGGCTCAGGTCGCTACCCGCACAATTTTGAGCGTACCATATCGAGTCTAAGCACGACCTTTCCTGAACAAGGAAACATCGAGAGGAGTTGGAGGCATGATAAATTGCCCGAAGGCTTCGCAAATTTGACCGCACTCGACACCATTGGCTACGAGCCTCACACACCCGGACGAACGTGTCGCCAAGATATCTCTGGCCCTTATGCGTTGGTGGTGCTGCTGGATGGCTTGTCCCGACGTGTAGTCGGAAACTCTCCCACCTCAGCATCTTTGATAGCCCTCGACCTCTGCTTACCGTATGAGCTGCTCACCGTACCACGAAGTTGTGTTGTTATTGTACTCTATCGGTTGTCTATTTACTGTACTTTTATAAATTACTAAAACTATGTCTTCGCTTAGAAAATGCAATACGCTACTTATGATATGCAGCCCAGAAAACTTTTGTTATGAATATAGCGGTCAAATTAAGATACTGTGGATACTCTTGAAGCAAATTAAGAACTAGATCCTCTGTTCTGCATATGTAAATAGCATACTTACTCTACGCTACCCTCTATCCCCGACTGACACTTCTGTCAATACAACGCGGTGTCCATTCCCTTAGCTTACTGCTTCCAGTGCCTCGCCACCCGTCTCAAACTGCCGTGCTCTTCCGAGCCTATTGAACATTACTTTAGTCTTCTGCATTTAATTTTGAGGCCCACTGTTCTAGTTTACCTGTATAGTTCGTTATTCACACTTTGCTATTCGTCTCCCGAGTCACTTAGCTAGGCAACGTCATCCGCAAACTTGAGGTTACTGAGGTACTCAGCATTAACCCTTGCATCTAACGGTTTCCTGTTTAATGTTCTAAATACTTCCTGTAAACATGATGTCAATAACGCTGGAGAGATTGTATCACCTTGCCTAGTAGAAATCCAACATCCTAGTCTAAATCAAGCAGAAGAAATAGGCATGAGCAGGGCACATAATGCGCATGCAAGTCGGTCATTAAGGCCAATGGAGTTGATCCCTATATAGAAGACAAGCGTGGAGGGGAGCGGGAGGAAGTTACGTGGGTAGATGAGATAAGAAGTTTGCCGGGATAACATGGCTGCCGCTAGCTCAGGACCGGGATAATTGGAGATCTGTCGGAGCGGCCTTTGCCCGCCATTTGGCGTAGACATGATGATGATGATTGTTATGATTTATTTCCGTCACATTTTCACTAGTCGCTCAGGCGTCCTCGATATCGTGCGCCGAGGAAATCAACTCGAGCCGTCCTCACTGGCTCACAAGGTGCAAGTAGCCTGAGCGCGCACCCGCGCGCATGCAAAAGCGTACACATACGACGTATCGGCATCTCACCGGAGAAGTCTCGCATGTCCATCTTGTGGGCGACGAGCAGCGCCCGGCACTTGGTCAGCTCTCGCAGGAGCATCTGTGTGCAGCACACCAGGTTCACCAGCTGCTGCGAGTCCACCGGGATGCCGTCCGACACGGCGCTGCGAAGAGACACGACGCTCCTTGATTGATTGATTGATTGATTGATTGATGATTGATTGATTGATTGATTTGTGGGGTTTAACGTCCCAAAACCAGCTCTGATTATGAGAGACGCCGTAGTGGAGGTCTCCGGAAATTTTGACCACCTGGGGTTCTTTAACGTGACACGACCCTCCTTCAAGCCACCGAAACGCTATCGGCTTGTGCACGTTCAGAACGAAACATGTTCCGGTGCTTTCTTTTGCAAGAACAGTCGCTTTTGCCGATGTTCTACACCATTTCTGTCTGTTCTCGACCTTCGAATAAAGTATCCGGCCGAGGTCTAGTAGACAAACTTTCGGTGCCTCATCAGACTTGTAAGATAGCCGCCCGCTATCGACAACACGCATGGTGCCAAAAATAGGAACGTCGTTCACTTGGTATATACCGAAACTGGCGCAGCAGGGCACCAACGTGCGACTGACGCGCAACTCCGGTGATTTTTCGGTGCCCACTAATCTCAACGAAAGTTTCAGTGTGTGTTCTCCTCGGTACCGTTATAATATATGCCAAGCTAGACGGTTACAAATTATCTCGTTTTTCTGAAAACGAAATTTAAATTTATTAGAGTAATTCATACTCGGACCACGCTGTTCTTCACGTAATTATACCTACAACGCTGCCTAACCGAGTAGGCCGGCGTTCAAAAGCAAAACGGTGACACTTTAGCGCTGTGAAGCTCAGGGAAGCTGTCATAACTCAATTAATCGTCGGATGAAATCAACACTCTCATTCTGCTGGCACTAGCTCATATGTTTGATGGCGGGGAGGCTGTGACGTCGTCGCATACGCCGCACGAAGCGTCACCTGTCTCGGCTTCGGTTTGAACACATCGTTCATTCTGTTATTTGAAATTATTGATAGGTGGATCCTGCCCGCTACAGAAATATCCAGTACCATTGGAACACAGCAGTATCAGAATACGGCGAAAAAAAAAACCGCCGAAGGAGCCCTTCAACATGACTGATGAGTCACGACATCAATAACACGATTTTCTTGTCGTTTGTGTCACGATTAATGATAATAAAAATCATGCGCGTCGCACACACGCATTCCACAGCAAGGGACGTGCAGGTACGTGCCACACGTGATAGATGATTCACCTTTACAACGTATCTTCAAAAATTACATTAATTTGATATCGACTTAATATGGATATGCGTTAAAGCAACCAGCGTCAAGTGACCTTTATGAGAATGCGGAATGACTTTCGCCGTCAACGTGTTTTAGCAAACTGAAAGGGACCGAAGAAACTTACAGGCTCGTTTTTAATCATCCGGGAATGGGAAAATTCGTTGAAATAGCTTTAACCCTCCAATTCCCCTGATACCCACTTAAGCACTTGGTCCTTTCACGATCAGCTCAGAAGAGGTCCTTTAAAAACTGGAATTAAATTGGTCCAGACTAGCATGGATGACAAAACATGCCCGTAAAGATATAATGGCAAAGACTGTGAGGAGCCGGTACCTTCTCTTTAATATATATATATATATATATATATATATATATATATATATATATATATATATATATATATATATATATATATATATATATAGTGAAATAGCAGACACGACTTCGCAGTTGTCGTTTATTGCCAACAGTTTCGACCGCGGGTCCGGTCTTTTTCAAGTCATAGAGAGAAGAAAAGGGAGAGAGTGGTACTAGAGGTATACAATTCATTCTCTCTCTCCCTTTTCCTCTTCCGATCAGTTTGACAGCGATATCACTTCACTTCTCTCTATGCCTTGAAAAAGACCGGACCCGCGGTCGAAACTGTTGGCAATAAACGATAACTGCGAAGTCGTGTCTGCTATTTCACTATATATATATATATATATATATATATATATATATATATATATATATATATATATATATATATATATATATATATATATATATATGTGTGTGTGTGTGTGTGTGTGTGTGTGTGTGTGTGTGTGTGTGTGTGTGTGTGTGTGTGTGTGTGTGTGTGTGTGTGTGTGTGTGCCGCGTTTGTAAAGCCCCGTTCTGTAAAGAAAACCGATTTGAAAGGCAGCTGTGTCCCTGAGTGGTCTTCGAGTCTGAAAACAGTAAGTATGACACTTAAGGCAGTTTGTAAACGCCCTACTGTCCTTTTTTTTTTTAGCCATATGTCTGCATCTGTGCAAATCAGTGAAACTTTAAATATGTTACGGTGAAGGGGGAGCCAAAGAATTCAATGAAACAAAGTTGTTCGGCTTAATAGTCGTATAATCTCGTTAGTGTCCAGTGTTTGGTACTGTATATCTTATCCGAGTTCGTGACCTTCATTTATTACGCCTCTTATGAGTCTCCAAGCGCATCAGAACCGACAGTGCGATTAAAACAGCAGCCTTGTCAGCGCGGTAGCTAATTAATGCCTGCATTAGCATACCAGCTAAACCAAAGTGGAATGACCCCATCGACAGATTCCGTTATTCTAAAGCACCTTATCAAGCTGAACCGGCCCTCTAAAGCGTTTCTTTGGGGTGTCTCCTTCATGAAGTCCGGTCCTTATAGAGGTCATCGCCTGAGAACGCTAGATTAGGTCCGATTAGGTTAAGCCGACCGAAGGCGATGTGTTACAGTAAGCTCGCATCTGCTTCGTTAACCCCGCAGAAGGTAATGGTGGGTTTGTGAAATAAGACGGAAAAGACGACCCAACTTGCGATCAGAGCGCAGGGTTCATTGTGGCCGGCCTTTCCGACAATGCGACGCTCCGGCAAGCCCTAGGTCGATCTTATCCTAAGAGTTCGATTACGGGCGCGGTACCACATCTACGCGGTTTCATCCTAGTGAGCAAAACAGGATAAGAAAAACAAAATGAAATAAGCCCTAGTCTCCGGGGGGATCGGTGGACGTTAGAAGATTGAAACAAAGCTGATTAACTCGTAATGAACCGTGCTTCTGTACATCGCTCACTTCGTGATTCAAAATATGTAGCATCAAGCCTAGTCTATTATTACTATACACTGACGGTGCCAGCGAGTAATTTAGGGACGAGAAGGCAAATGAAAGAAAAAAAGAACGGGTGGATTTGTATCAGCAGTCGCCAGAAAATTGAAACGGGCAACGTATGCAGTGAGGATTTCTAAGCGGCGAACCAGTAAGTGTGGGTGATAAGCTCATGAATATATATTGGAAACGCACGAAGTCTCTCCAGTGCTCTTCGATTTTCGCTCGCACACTTTCTCTTCTTTTTGGCGTCGGGGGTGTGGTAACCATTGTCCGTTTCCCGCTGAATTCTGGGAAGCGGAGGACCGACTTATTTAGAACTCGAAGTCGGCAGAGCTCGCAGTGTGAACAATTCATGAAAGCGTGGAATTGAAAAACGCGTTTCGCCACGTTGAATTTCGAAATTGGCATGCATGCCAATCATCTCTCTCTCTCTCTCTCTCTCTCTCTCTCTCTCTCTCTCTCTCTCTCTCTCTCTCTCTCGACACACTATGCAGATACGTCTAATTGAAAGAGGAGTCAAAAACTAGAGACGGTATACATCGCTATACATGCGTCTCTGGTTGCATCAAAAAACAAAGAAAAAATAATGCGTGCAAACGTGTGCCCGCTGTGCTCCAGTGGTTATGGTGCTTGACTTCTGACCAGAAAGACGCGGAATGGCTCCCGACTGCGGCGCTCACATTTCCGATGCAGGCGAAAATGGCAGACCCGCGTACTGTGCGACATCAATGCACGTTAAAGAACACAGCGGCTGCTCAAAATTCCTGGGGCCCTCTACAACTTCGCGCCTCATAATCACAGCGTGGCTTTGTGCACATTACAACGCCACCAATTATGAATACTAATGCGTGCATACGCGGACTCAGTAGACGATAACCAAGCGACACAAACGCCAGCCGTCATCCTAAGGGGTGCACTGCGGCGGAAAAGAACGCACACGCAAATCAGTGCTACCATAGAGTTTCTTACTATTACACGTTATTATAGTATGAAACTGTATGAGTGCAACGCTCAGCAGTGAGTCGACAACCTCCCATTCGTAGTTTCTGTCTAAGTATTATTCCAAGGCCAGCTCAATAAACAATACATCGAGTGGACTGTATGTCACGTGCAGCAACTTGAAGTCATGAAGAAACTGAATAGCTTGTTAATGAAAATAATGTTTTGACTAGAGGAGATTTCATAAGGCCGGTCACCCAACTTGGAAGTTGAATCACGTGGCGAGTCCTACGTTTCCGTCAGAGTTACAGTATCAAAAAATTGAGTGCTGTTGCTTCTAGCAGGCCGCAGAGAAGGCAACATTTACAAATGGAGCTCGTCGTCTGCTCCTCTGGAAAGCTATTATTTGTGCCTCTTGCACGGTCGATTAACACGAACAGAGGACGCTGTCCGAGAAGCCGCGAAGACCATCGTCACGTCCCATTAATCGTGCTCTCACCCATACGATAAGCTCCGTGCACACGGATAGGTGTGCCGGATAGACGTGCCGTTGCATGCTCCATCTCCATTCTCAATGTTATGATTCTCTTCTATAGCCTTCTTTCTTTCCCCTCTCTTCCGGAATGTGTGTAACATCTACCAGCATCATCACGCGAAATCACTACAGTGTATTAAGCTAATAGGCAAACAATAATCACCACTACACACTGAAGAAGTATTACTGTTGCGTTGGGTTGCGTACGACGCCCTATACAACCACGTCCACTTTGCTCAACCCCAAGTATTTGCTCAGAGAGCGACACTCCTTACACATCCCGCCGTTCTAATCTCAGCATCCTCGGGAAAGTAGACGACGCACTGGTGAATGTGTGCACCAACTCTTGTGACTGCTTCGTAGTTTAGCACCTATATAACTTACAAATAGGCGCTATGTTCCTGCGGGTACAATGAGTAGCTTGTATACGTCCCTTCAGCTATGTGTCTACTTCTATATTTTGTATTGGCATGTGGAAAACTAAGAGTGTAAGGGAAAAGAAGAAAACAAAAAGGCAGGTAGGTTAACCAGAAAGGCATACGGTTGCCTACTGTACACTGGGGGAATGCGAAAGGGAAATAGACAGATGAGAGAGACAAAAGGAGGAAGGGTAAGAAGAAAAGATATGTGTAGTATAGCGCCATCATCACAGGCGTTCGCTCAAATTCGTCGTCCTCAGTGAGCACAAAAGTGCTTTCTGTGCCTTGCGAACCGACGATCGGTGAGGATGGTGTTCAAGTCGCACCCGCACTAAGAGAGCGAATTTCCAATAACTTGAAGGCTCTCAGTCTCATTCAGATAATGTAAGTGCAACAGCTTTAACTCCGTGCAAACCCGAAAACTGCCTCATAAAACGTCCGTAAGCAATTCTAATGCAGCTTTGACAAGTACATTCTATCCTGTCTCGCTCAACACTCCCTACTTTTCGGCTAACGGGCAAATATTTCACCGTCTTAGGATATGCAGTGAAAGAAAACACCGCGAAGGCCGCAGAGCAGCTAGCAAGCAGACACACGTTCGCGCAGCGACGCTGAGAGTTGCGAGGTTGTCGTCGAATTGAATCTGCGCAGTGGCGCTCTTTCTAAGCAGCGCGTCTGTTGCGCTCTCGACAAAGCTGCACGAGCTTAGTCGTACGTCTCTAAACCATCGGCAACCGAGACGGCGAACGAAGGAAGTTCCGGACACAATTGCGCTCTTTTCGTCAGTCTCGCGCGAAGGCTCTTCGAGCTTCCGCCGAGGACGACGCATCTACGCGCAGCGCGCGTCCATTATCCCGTCGCTCGTCTGCCGGAGACGCTTTCGGGGCCTCCCTAATGCAGCCTGCAGAAGAATATGTCGCCTACATCCCCCCACCTCCCCCTTCTTCCCTTCCGCGTTCATCTTTTCTTTCCCTGATCTCATATCCTAGACTTGAAGGGGTGCCGCCCCCTCGTACAGAGCTTGCTAACGCAATTCGCACGCACGATTCTTGGCTGTCTCCCGACAGACTGTATACGTCAATCCCTCTTGTCCTCTTTTTCTCCTGTGTCTGTGCCAGTATGTATGTCGAAGCTTTCAAAAGAATGTGGCTTGCAGGAGCGCGCCGCTTTGCTCTCTGCGTACGTCAGCGCGCCTTCCCTTTAATTTATTTATGTTTTACCGCCACAGATGCGATGCTATTCTCATCGCCTGGGAGCCATTGTCCCGCGAGCCTCCTCGAAACTTCGCAATCTACGATACTCCCCAACCCTCCATACGTTCGCTCGTTTTGTTGCAGAGCGTGTCTTGGGCTATATTTATGGTGGCTCGTTGCTTTGCCGCCAGGAGTCCCAGAGAGTCGCGCTCTCCTTTAATCGTACAAATATGCGATCAGCACTCACTTTTTCTTAAGCTTCGGCGTCGGGATGTGCCTTCCCCCACCCCACTTCGTCACCCACCCGTCCAAGCAATCAAGAGCGAACAACCATTTCATCTCAAGTGGTAGGCAATACTTCCGGTCACCATGCTTCGGATGTTTCGGTTCTTCAGTGTATGCCTGCAGTACCTCTAGCGTACAAGCCCATTTGAATTGAGCGTATGGAGTCCCACTCATTATTTTGTTGCAAAGTGATCACTGAGGAACTCTCGTCGATCATGGCTGAAAAGGTTCGGTTCCTAACTCCCAGCCTAGATGCCTCTGTTGACCCTGCAGCCGTCAGGTTTCCTGGGGGCCCAAACGACAGTTCTAAGCAGCGCTTAAGTGTCGCCAGGACCAACCTAACTGAACTGACGGCGTCCTTTAATACGCTAGCCATGCTGTCTACTGAAGAAAATTATTGTCGTGGTGCTTTGTTCCTCGACAAATCAGAAGAGACGTGAGGGATGTGATCGATCTTTAATGTGCTTAAATATCTAGAAAAACTGAGAGAACCAGTATTCCCTGCGACTTGAAGATTAATATTATGAGAATAATCTAGCAAGCAGACTATTTTGGGGCCTTAAAAATCATCTTGAATAAGACCAACTGGTTTGAGCAACGAAGGCGCGATGCTTTCCTTACGCAAACAATGCAGGCACCTGCCCTCCTCTCAGATGCCGAGCTGTCTGTTGCTTCTACCAAGCAGGAGTTATTTAACTCTCTGCGTCACACCATGTCACACCATCTGGTTGCGCCGACGTGTTGCTAGAACGCTATTTGAGCAGCCAAAAACAACGCGCTACTCATAGAAATTCCTGTCTGTGCATCGCCTCGTCAGCAAAACAGCTATTTATAACAGCTATTACATGCACTTAAGCGTTCGCGTGCACCTAAATAGAGATACCAGAGACTCCTTCACACAGCGGGTGATAATTTTCGCACAAGCATGCCTTGAAACAGACATACAGGGACACCGAAGCTCCTTACTTGATTTAAATGCGAAAGCATGACATGAGTGGGTGCAGCGTGTTTATCATTGTCTATACCATTCCAACATCAATATCAAGTGAGATCATATCGTGAAGTCGTATGGACGCCATAGCCCATGTTATCACGTCGTCACGTTGTTATGTGATGACGTCATCACACGGCGTAATTGCTTGGCCACATCAACACGTGAATTCGTTTGTTTTTTTCATCTCTTGATAAAGCCCTTCTCCTGATGGGCGCCGGATGTTTTGCTTCATGAGAGTTGCATGTGACGCTTTCGCGTTAAAGAACTCGGTGAAGTCACCCGTAACATTCACGTTCACGGACAATGGTACCGTTCAGTGCGCAGCTTGAAAAATCAACAAGGAGAAAATAAAGGGCCTCGACAAAAAAAATGCATCGGTCAAAGTATCGGAAGTGTAAGCGTCACTGAGATGTCCTCACCTGCGAATGTGCGGCAGCAGCAAATGTGCCGCGTCGACGCAGGCCTGGACGCAGCGCTGGCGCAGCGTGCGTATCCGCTGACGCAGCTCGGGCCCGTCCTGGGCGCTGCTCACGCTCAGCAACACGTCCCGGAACAAAGCCACGCCCACATTCAGCTCCTCTATCAGCTGCGTAGAGTGAAGTAAAAAAAAAACACGAGCTGCTGCTTCAGCGATTGTTTAGAACAGGAATAGCGTTATACTGCGTCTGCATGCGCTACGAACAGCAACACTTCTCTTAACTTGCTTTTTTTTTTATATAAAGCGACAAAAAGCGTGAGGGTAGGACTTTTTAGGACCGGCTATTTTTCAATTCCGAACGCTTAGAGTATAAAAACTAACAGGGAGAAAACATCAAATACTACGCAACTTTGCGACATGTCTCACAAGCACACAAGCGGATGAGGAGAAATGAGGGTTTGTTGTAAGGAACGGCGATTTCTTCGCCCGAAGTGGGCGGTTCTCTGAGTCCAGAAATCCGTTGGTTGATGCCCGGTCTACCAGCCTACACTGGTCCTCCAAGCCCTCTGGGTCATTATCAGTGCCTCCCACGTTTCCTCGGTGGCCTCTAGTGGTTGTGGAGCCTCACCTTCCCCGTTCATTTCGCGGTGTGGCCACACCGGCACCATGTGTTAGAGGGTGTCCGGCACGTTACAAAGACGGCATAAGTACATGAAACAAGAAAACAATCCATGGATGGAGGGGCCCGCTGTTTGTCAGACACGAACACATGAAGACAACAAATAGAGCTTCAAAGGATAGAGTAAGTGGGAGTTATTCGTAGCTTTAAGGTGCAGTAATAAGGATACAAAGAGCGAAACTAAGGAAAGTAAACGAAAAAAGAAGATCCTTTTAGTGAGGGCGGAACTCACAGTCTTCCAATTACGCCAATGTTGCGGTCAAGCCCAACATTATGAACTAAAGGTAGCGCCCGCCATACTTACCATGGCCTCACTATCTGCTGGCTTCATAACCACAGAAGTAGTCATCGAAGGCCCAAACAGTAAAAGTATAGTCTAGTTACGTCGCGCAGTAACTACATCACATTAGTACAATCCCACGACCCTCCTAGCAAATATAACAGTAGAGCTTGATGCGTCGAAAGCATACAGGTAAATCGGTATATACCAAAGGGGGTAAACTTTCACGTTAATTTACTAAGTAGGAGAAATTGCACTGAGTTGACCCTAACACCAAGATAACTGGCGTTCAAAGGCAGATTACGAGACTGCTGTCTCGTACAAGTCGCGAAAAGCACTCAAGCGTGCGCGTATGTGTGTGCGTGCGTGTTGTTGTTGTTGTTGTTGTTGTTGTTGTTGATGATGATGATGATGATGATGATGATGATGATGATGATGTGGAAGTTTCCTATTTATGAGGAGCCTACGTAAAACTTCTTCCCAGACTCTTTCACTGTAAAGGCTGCACTGCTGCATCAACATGCAACATGTGGCGAAGCCAACAGTCTCTTTGCAGAAAGGATTTTCGACAGTGATGCACATCTGCGATGATTCGCCGAGTCATAAAGGCGGACGATCAGGCAAATAAACACGTTTGTTTGGCAGCAACAGTTTAATTAAGAAAGTGTTCTTAATCACATGGTTACATGCGGGCGCACGTATAATCTACGACACATATCCTTAACCAATAATTGCGATTCTCTACAATTGCGTGTGTCAAAAGAACAGAGAAAGTACATTTCGCGCGGTTTCTTTGTTCACAAGTTATCTAATTTTAAGCAACGAAAATTGTTCCCATTTTCCTTATTCAAACATTTAACAACATTTAGTGGTGTTTTACGCGCCAAGAGCACGATAAGATTTCGAGGCGCGCCTTACTCACTGGTTCCGTAATTTCGAACTCCTAGAGTTCTTTAACGAGCACTGATGTCGCATAGTATACGGGCCTTCAGAATTTCGTCCCCATCGAAATACGACTGCCACAGCCGGGGCCAAATCAGACTCATCTGGCTCAGCAACGAAGCACTGTAATCACCGTACCGACGCGACGGCTTATGATAACATGATCTTCGTGGCGTAGTGGGCATTCCGCATGAAAGCAACTCTAAAATTTATTAACCATTTCCTCAGTCTCGCCCCGACTGCCACGTACAAAGTCCATGACGCATTGTTCCACGCTGCAGAGAAAACTCGCGTGTTGGTTATTAACAGTGGACATGTCCACGGCAACGTTCTGAGTAATGTGAGAATACACCGCACGCGTCAAGCAACAGGAGACACGAAACGTGATCGGTTAGCCGCCGCGGTGGTGTAATGATTACGGTGCTCGGCTGCCACCCAAAAAGAAAAACGCGGGCTCGATCCCGGCCACGGCGGTAGCATTTTCGATAGAGGCGAAAATTCCAGAGGCCCGTGTACTGTGCGTTGTCAGTGCACGTTAAAGAACCGCAGGTGGTCTAAATTTCCGGAGAAGACCTCTACTACGGCTTTTCTCTCCTTTCTATCTTTTTCTGTCTCTTTCCCCATACCCCCACTGACGCTTGGCCGTGCTCCCGACATGGGCTGGAGAAATTAGCGTGCTTTCCTTAGCCGAGCCGCACAATCAATCAATCAATTAATTGATTGAGAGGTACTGGGATCGATACCCAGCACCTCCACCACGTATGAGGCCTCGGTTCGGACGACGCTTTATTCTGAGTAGCTGGGCAGGTCGCTCGATGATGCCAACGCGCTGAGCGCAAAAACACTATGATGATGATCACACACCAGCGATGAAGAGATACGCAGAACGCATGGTGATGATGATAAAATACAGATGATGAAGACGCGCTTAATAAACGCCCACAAATCATTCAATCACACGAAACGTGATCGGTCACTCCTAGGAGAAAGATATCGTACTTGCTCTGCAGTGTTCCTGAGTATACGTTTAATAAATTGCCACATTAGCTAATGAAACTTTCAAGTAAATCCGGCATCATATTGAATATTTTGCTTCTTACACTAAGAACAAGAGCTCAGTACGAAAGGGACATTAGCATTCGCGTCAGCTCGGAAATCATAGTTTGTATCTCCAACTTCATAATTTCACCGAACTCTATTGTATGCACGTTAGAACATCGTCTGCGTTAACCAGTTCCTTTTAACATTTATTCGGTTCATGACCTGTTTCAGCCGTAAAATTCCCATTAAAACGTTGGAGCTCCTCCTTGTTCGCAAAATCAGCACCCAAAGTAAAGAGGACAAGGCCGGATCTGACGGCGTACGCAGATGGAACAACCAGGCATATTAATTATTTAGCCATCGCACGTGTGCTTGCAGATTAAGCATGTGAGAAAAAGCAATAACTATATGCAAACAAAAACAACAAGCTTGGCATTAGTGTCACTAAGAGTGGGCTTGTCTTCGATTTTTATGAGCACATGAATAAATAAGTGTGTGGACGCTACCGCCTGTGTGATTGATGATCATTCCACAGACCGTGGCTATGGACTGTGCTTTCGGTGCAGAATTATTCTGAGCAGGCTTTCTCATTTGTGTGTGTGTGTGTTTAATTAGATGCGTGTGCAGTGATTGTAAATGTGGCCTTGCTTTTGTTTTCTTTTGTTTTGTTTTCATAGTGAGCAGTCTACATACGATTTCGATTTAGCCAGCTCTAATGTAGCCTATTTTACCCATGTTTTCACATATGCATACATAATAATGCCCAAACGATCACGCGCTTTACCTTAAACCTTTTCCCAGGAAACCGAGTTGTGTCATTACCATGCGTCCGCTAGTCTAATATCTTGTAAAACTGAAACATAATCGTCGCGTGCGTGCGTGCGAGCGCGTGGGGGAGGGGGAAATGGCTGCGTATGACACACCTTTTGTGTATAGCATTCGAGTTGTAGTTATTGACGTTATATAATTTATGTGTCCGTTTTGTCTATCGCTTCTCTAAAACACTAAAGCGACCAACTATAGTTGTAGCAGGGTCCCTCAATTGAGGGACCCTGGTTGTCATCATCATCATCATCATCATCATCATCAGCCTGTTTAGGTCCCCTGCAGGACGAAGGCCTCTCCCAACGATTTCCAATCCACCCTATCCTGAGCGAGTTGGTTCCACTTTATGCCCGCAAACTTTTTAATTTCATCGCTCCATCTAACCTTTTGCCTACCTCTGTTGCGTTTTCCCTCCCGTGGTATCCATTCCGTCGCTCTTATTGTCCACCTATTATCCTTCCTCCTCATGACATGTCCTGCCCAGGTCCACTTCTTTCTTTTAATTGATAAGATAATATCGGCTACTCCTGTCTGTTCTCTGATCCATTCCGCTCGTTTTTTATCTCTTAGCGTTACCCCTATCATTTTTCTTTCCATTGCACGTTGCGTGCTCCTTAGTTTCATCTCTAGTATTTTCGTTATTCTCCATGTTTCTGCACCGTACGTTAGTACTGGGAGAATGCAGTGATTGAATACTTTTCGCTTTAATGAGAGCGGTAAGTTTCCGGTCATGATTTCGTAATGCCTTCCGAATGCGCTCCAGCCCCGCCTTATTCTACGGAGAATTTCATTTTCCTGGGTAGGAGTTCCTGATATTAACTGTCCCAGATATACATATTCGTTTACATATTGTAAGGGTTCATTGTTGATTTTAAATTCCTGTTCCTTAGCTAAGCTATTGAGCATAACTTTGGTCTTTTGCCTATTCATTTTTAATCCAATTTTAATGCTTTCCCTGTTTAGGTCATCAATCATGTTTTGTAATTCGTCACCATCATTGCTAAAGAGCACAATGTCGTCTGCAAATCTGAAATTGTTTAGATATTCTCCGTCTATTCGAATGCCCTTTTCTTCCCAGTATAGACGATTAAAGACTTCCTCTAAACATGCAGTGAATAGCATCGGGGATATTGTATCTCCCTGTCTCACACCTCTCCTAATCGGGATTTCTCTGCTTCTCTCATGCAGGAGTAGTGTGGCTGTGCAATCTTTGTATATGTTGTTTATGGTTTTCACGTATACGCCAGGTACCCCTTGTCGATGTAGAGCTTCTAGAACTGCTTGTATTTCTATGGAGTCAAATGCTTTCTCGTAGTCGATAAACGCCATGTAAAGAGGTTTGTTATATTCCGCGTACTTCTCAATTACTAGTTTGATAGCGTGGCTGTGGTCCATTGTCGAGTAACCTTTCCTAAAACCAGCTTGTTCTCTCGGTTGGTTAAAGTCGAGTGTTTCTGTTATTCTCGTAGAAATTACCTTTGTAAATAGCTTGTATATTTGTATTGTATTGTATATTGTATGTATTGTATATTTGTATCGTAGAAATTACCTTTGTAAATAGGTTGTATATTTGTATTTGTATTGTATATACATAAGTATTCTTTTTAATTTTTTTGCTACGTACGTGAACGGAAAAACCAAACAAATTGCTGGTTGTAAGTCGCGGTTGCATGATGTGCAATGAGTAATGAAATCTATAATTTCCTATGCTGGAATGGACGTGCGAAGACAAAATGGAAATATATAGGCAACAGGGAGGTAGCAGTCACACAGATACATACACACATATCTATATACAGCGGCACATCCACGCAAACATACACCCGAAGAAAGACACGCAAACTATCTATTGTGGTGGTGAAGGCATATTATCGCGCACATTCCTTATAGGAAGTGGATTCAGAGTGTTAACTTCGTCCGAATTTCTTCGGCCAGCTAAAAGATTTGTGTAAAGGTTAGTAGTGTACGGCTTGTCTTAAGGCAAGGAGTAATCAAGGAGTAATTTATATTCCTTATTGCGCTTGCAATGTTAATTTCGCCCTGAATCTATCTATCGAGCTATCTATCTATTTTCTCCGTCCGTTTCTTACGAGTTGCGATTATCGGAGACCGTCGGTTGGTTATGTCCAGCGTCGCATGCATGGGTTTCCTGTCTGTGCGGAATACTATGAGAATGTGAAAATATGTAGTCGTGCTAGTAGCTAACACATTTTACTATCTGTTATAAGAAAAACGGTTTGTTTAGCTGCTCACCGAATTATCGTCGGCGCGTTGGGCTGGGCGCGGTTGTATTCCTGGGCTAGCTCACACGTGCATCCTTGCTCGTTTGCAACTCTCACCCTGGTTGTAGTAAACCTTATATTAAATTACCTCCTTTTTAATTTTACCGAGGCTTTCTATGCCTTCCCTATCTTTCTCAGTACATTAAGGCCTTCGGTAATTAAGTGCCTGTTTCCGAGTTGTGTGGCTCGACTTCCAAGCTCGTCGCGTCTCCCTTGCTTTTTTTTTCTTCATTTATTTATCCCTATTGCGGTGAACTGACTTGAATTTGAATTCCTAGTATAAACGCCGCAGCCTCTGTAACACGCGCATCTTTCTTGCTGCGGTTCCTCGTGAATTCATTCTTTCAACGCGGGAGTGTTTTGTGCCGGGCTCCACCAAGTGTGGCGTGGCGCCACTTCCGTCACGGTTATGACGTCACTTATAAGATCAAGCTCCTTCCAGGCGCCAATCTTTACACGAATCAGAAATTCAATAGACACACTTGTTTATTTTGTTACCACCACGTGCCTAACCATCATTCGATGCGATTTTCATCTAGGTATTTCAATAGAACTTTGTCCACTCCATACGTCTTCTATATGAGGCTTCATAATGTGTCAGAGAAGGAAAGAGAATTTCTATCATTGGTTTATAAACTTCGGCAAGCTCCAAACTAAAGGCCCTTCAACATTCTAGGACAAAGCACGACATACTTAAGAAGCGTGTTTAGAGCAAACAGGTTCGGTCTAGAGATTAGGTTGCGCGTTAGAAACAAATATATCATACTCTTGCCATACTGCCATACTCAAAATGCAAGTTTGTGTCTTCTATTGTGCTGGGGTGCAACAAGACTGCAACTAGTTGTTCGAATGCGGGTTTAACTTTCTTACAACCAATTCTTACGAAAGGGGGATAAGCTTTTCTTTTGTACAGCTTGCTGCCTTTATCTGTGTTTATTTCACGGTTGTCTCCCGGATTCCTTTTTTTTTTCTTCCCTCCGTCCCACGCAGCCGCATGTTGCACACGGCACGCAGCCGACCAGCAGGCACTCCACCGAGCCTTTTCTCTTTTGTAAACAAGGGACGAGAACCAGAAGAGCACGCATTTGCTCCCGATACAGGACGCCTGACATTCGGGGAACAAGACACAGATCCCCGCAGCACGACGAAGTGAACAAATAAGAAAGAACGGTCCGTGCACCAAACAAGCAACCGGGGAACAAAAAACGAGCCTGCGTACACTGCAGCAGAGACCACGTGCCGTTACGCAACCGTTCGTCGTCCATCACTGCCAACTGCGTCACTTACAAAACAGGCGCTGTCAGGGGTCTACGGGCCGAGCGAGCAGTCACCGTTGTCAGCGCCACCGGAGTTGTAACCCGCCTGGCCTATAACGTGGCACGGTTTTTACGGTTCAACGCCGCAAAGCCCTATCGGCGTGTTTGCTTATTTTTTTTTTCCCCTTCACTGGCGGATGCTGGCCTTTGTCGTCCGCGCGTCGTCCCGTTAGTGAAATCTGTGCAGCGCAGTGTAGGCAACAGAAAAGCTTTGCCTCCAGAAGCAACGCCTTGTTAGTCATCAGAAGGGGAGAAAAGGCCGAAAGTTTCTTTTTTCTTCCTTTCCTCCCTTCTTTACTCTACCGCCCTTTTTCCACGTGCAGGATAGTAGACTGCAAAAGAAATCTAACCACCCTCTCTAACTATAGTTCCTTTAACCTATATTTCTGTATTGTGCATTTAGCTCTATAAATTTGTACGTATACTCTATAAAATGTATGCAATCGTGTTTCTTTTTTCGTCTAAACAAACTTTATTAGTTTGTCGTTTGCGAGTTATGGATGCATCATCTCACTCTGTTCTTGATGGATAAACCAACAAGAAATGCGTAAAGCCTTACGTTAGATTACATTGCGCAAATGTCTGAGACGAGTCTTTTCCCCGGCGCGCTAAAAAATTCTAGCAGCTTGCGCTAGTGGTGCAAGGCTGCACTAACAGCGGAGCTTGTGGCCGACCTAGCTTCTTCCGACTTCTACAGGCTCGACTGGGTCCCGCGTTTTGTCACATGGCTAGCTGTTACATGGTTTTAGCAGGAACATGTCATCTGACTCGCCATTACGTCATGTTACGTGAACGTGGTCACATGAGTACATGTGACATCATCTTACGTGGTCATTATTACCATGCTAGGCAAGCGCGGCTATGCTAGACAGTTGTCAAGGATTATGTGTAACGTCACACTACGTGAGCTAAATCATGTAGCTAGCTGTAACTAAGCTATACTAAGCGAGTGCGGCTATGACAGGTGGTTGCTAGGCGACGCGAGCTGGAGAACAGCTGGGCTGGGCTATGCCATGCTTTACTGCCCCCCCCCCTCCTTATTTCCTTCCTCCTTTCCCTCACTTCCCTTTCCACCCTCTGGCTATACTATAGTATTCACGGCAATGCTATGCCAGGAGTTGCTTGACGCATAACCACTTTCTGTGCCGCATAATGATGAAGCACATTGGGCATTGCATAGAAGAAAATGCACGCGCACCAATGTGAGCACGCGTGCCCAATGGTGATGATAACTTGCCGTCGGCTCTGCACGGCAAAGCGAATATAATACCTCTGTAAAAGAATAAGATCACGAGCGGTGCTATAGATTTTATACCTACCTTATATTATGATCAAATGGCTACATTTCGAGGGACAGAGAAAGATAGAGGGCGCATAAAGAGGCGGGGAGGCACATGTAGACCACTGGCAAGAAAGCTAGCTTGCACCTGATTAAAAGGAACAAAACAATTAACTTCTTGTGTTGAACTTCTGCGGCACTCAAAGTCGAAAGCCTGTTCCACATTTGGTAACGCAGTGATTTGTAGATTAGGCCATACTTTTGGAAAATGCATTCATTCAAGTCATATTTCTACAAAACATAACAAAGTGTACTTGTTCTTTATTATGACCTCGCGCGATTGCGGCTGTCGCGACCGGGAGTCACATCCGAGACGTCCTGCTCGGTCGCACTCCTTGAAACACAATGGCAGGTCAATTCCGAGTTTCACGACTGTCATGGGGAGGGGGGGGGGGGGGGGGTCAATAAATAACGTACGAGACTAAACAACAAGTCTGTTCTTCGCACACAGTATTGCGCGATGTTCGCTTTTCAGTGCCGCCGCTGGAAGCCGCATAGGCACAGCCACTCAGATATGCAAGCTTAATGTTCCAAATGAAGCACACTTCCTTATCAGGATGCATGGGTGTCGGCAGGATTTTGTCTTCAGTGAGGCAAGTCAAATCCCTTGCGTCGCGGCAGGTGTATGAGGGTCGTAGTGCTGGCCTAGCTTTGAATATAAAGGGAGACAAAGAAGAAAAAAAAAAGGGGGGGGGGGGGGGCGAGCTTTGATGAGAAGTCTCCCCTTTGCAACCTGCTGCCGACGCCCATATCAGTGTGTACACCTTGATGATTCGAAGCGTAAATGAGTTTGTGAGTTAAACAAGCTTGTATTGGGTCAACTGGATGGAGCGAGAGTATGAGCATCACTGCTTTGCCAAATGCAGCCACGAGGACCAAGGGGACAATGCGTCAAGTAACTGTCGCGCTTAAATGAAATTTGGAACTCAAAAGGAGAGCAGGGATGAAATTGGCTTAAACGAAAACTTTCGAAGGGTATAAGAGATGGACCAACTTCTTCCGCATTACACATATACGGCTCCCTACCAGTAATTAAGCAACTGCAGCAGCCAAAACATAATAAATGTGTATTTACACGAATGTAGTGTTAGCCGGCGCAACTGACGTTCGAAACGACAGACCTATCTCCATCGAAAATTCTTTGTAAGTTATCACTTGGTCGTTGAACAACGCTTCTCGTTACACCACCTTCAGTACCGCTTTATTTACTGTTCATTTTGTCACATGGAGCGTCCCTAATTCGAACCAGCTATAGTCAGCTTACAACAAATGCTACCTTCTTTGGTTTAGTGGTATCGGCCTATCTGGTCGACTTCAAGTAGAACAATTATTGTGTGTGCGCATATTTTGCTTTCTTTTTCTTCGTTTACTCCGCGTGCGCGCATTGTATGTGCATGTTTCCTTCTCCCTCTTCCTCTGCCCATTTTCTCTCCCCTATTTCCTCACCCCAGTACAGGACAGCAAACAGGGTGTCAGCTGCAGGTTAACCTCCATGAATTCCTTCTTAACTCTCTCTCTCTCTCTCTCTCTTTGCCTAGTGCTGAAATCCCATATCGCTGAATCCACGCGTGCACCGAAATAAGGACAAGCAATAACGGCACGCTCCATTCCCGTCTTTTCTGTGTTTGTACCGTTCATTCGCAACGAACGTAGCTTACGCCGAAGTTACACAGTATATAGCGCGTTTCCCTGCGCGGAATTAGCGAAAGGGGTCCCCGGCCACGGTGGAGCTGAGATTTTCGCTGTATTGGCTCTGTTCCTTTTTGTTTTTTCCGCCTCTCCTTCATTCTTGGCACTGATAAGAGAAGAAAATGGTCGCTCACATTCCTCCCCGCTAGGTTCTAGAACAAGCAATAAACGTATATAATAAACGGAGAAAGGCAATACGCGCGTTATGTGCCTTGTCTCTCGACCCCTAGGGACTCGTTTGAGTTCGTTCCCTCGCTTTTGTTTTGGTTTTCCTTCTTTTTTCTCCGTAGTACCGTGCGCCTTTTTCACTTGAGCGGATGTGCAACCCTGCGCTTTAATTTGGGCAGCCAGTGTTGCGTCGGCAACGAATCGACGCAGCTACGCAGCGGCGCGGTGGCATGCGCGACGACTCCCCGCGGAATTTTTCGCGCAATCCCGCCCGTTCCTGACCTCGCACATACTGCATCTGGGGCCGCGGAAAAGCAAACGCCGTGGCAAGACCGCTTAGCCTCCCAACCGAGTGCACGCAATAACGAAAAACTTTTGTATAGCTGTGCAAGGTTGTTGTCCCCCCCCCCCCCGCCCCGTTGCCGTTTAGCTATAGCGGTGTGTGTAGTTTCGTTGTCTGTTTGTTTGTTTTTTTTCGTTTGCAGACTTCTTTCTCTTGCTTCATTCATCCGAGTTTTTGGTAACAACGTCCCCCACTTCGCTAAAGTGGAAATCTCCAATTCATGACCGCTTTGCACGCTACGGCGAAAAGACCTATATGCGAACAATTGTTTTATTCGCGCCGAAAGTCCGCTTGGAAAATAACAATAAAACACGCCCCTCGGTGATCAATATCGACCACATTTCCGGCGAGGCGACAGAGCTGGAATTGCTGCCGACTCCCCGCCCGCTATCTCCGTTGGATTAAAAGGTGTGCTGGATTTCGCGTTTAAATTAAAAAATCCACAGCATATCCACGGAGTGAATGATGATGAGTGGGCGAAGCTCCGGAAGTTCATCGTAGATCGCGCCGAGTTCCGGATTAATTTAGTTAACGCGCACGCTACGAATCCTTATGGTTCAACTACGTACGAGTGAAATCTCCCACGGCACTTCATTGCAAGTCAAGATCCAGTGAGTGCCTCTAATATATATATATATATATATATATATATATATATATATATATATATATATATATATATATATATATATATATATATATATATGGGTGGCCGGTGAACGGTTCTCCAGCGCGAGCAGTCGGTATTTTTCAATCAAGAAACTCGCTAGAAGACGCTGCCTGCGCCAACGTTGTCTCTCGCGGGTGAGGGCGCGTTCTCCTTCTTTGCGAGCTGGTAGAGCGTTCATCGAAGAAACAGCGTTCCCATAGTCAACGCGCGCCTTTCACTCTCTCTCTCTCTCTCTCTCTCTCTCTCACGAGACAGCAGATGGAAGAGTGAGAGAGCTCGCGCGCCGAGGGTGAGCGCGAGCCTCCCGGCGGCGCGAGGTGGCTACGTACATACTACTACAGAGGAGGGAACGACCCACACCCTAAGGAGCTTCGCCCCTAAAACCTAAAATACTTTGCGGGGCGCACTCACACATGTACCACGTACGGTTCGGCCTTCAACGCAGCCATCGGCAATGAGAGTTCATTAATAAAAACGAGGAGTGTTTGTCGTCATTCTCGTGGCCCGAGATGTATAGCCGGTCGTCCGCACAAGTGTCCCGAGACAGAGGCTCGGTTATTTGTATGGACGCGGTGGCGCCCACAAAAGGTTCACCTTGCCTGTCCTCGAACGACGATAGCGCGTCAATCGGCTCATTACGATTGCAGGGCGTTCGCTTTGGGAGAACGGCGTTGGCGTTTGTTTCGCTGGCGAACAGACCGTATCTCTCGAGTTGCTCCTTTTGTTGTGCCTGTCAGGAAGATGGTGCGCCGTCTTTATTATTTTTTAAGGCCGAAAAAAAAGCTGTTGCGTGAGATTGAGAGCGCAGGGTGGGAGTTAAAGAATAGATTCGCCGCTTCATTCTTGAGTGCTGCAACTTTTTCTCTCCTCCCTCCCTCCTAACAAAGAACAACTGCGCCATTCTGTATCACATCGTTATTTATTTATTTATTTATTTATTTATTTATTTATTTATTTATTTATAGAAACATGTAACGGCCCTTACTGATGGGCATTGCATTGCCTAGAGTGCGGGGGAAGAAAGAGGAGGGGGGGGGGGGGTCGAATAAAAAGTACAATACGGAGCCCGCATCAGAAATTGACCAAGAAACAACAATCAATTAAGCATAATAAAAAGCGCAACTAAACAGAACGAGAAATTAAACTCAAATACGTTATGTAGAACACAGCAGAACTAAAAGTACGGTTACTAATCGCTATAATTATTACAAGATCATTAAATTTAAGTGTATTAATTCCCGTTCCGGTTTTAAGGGGCAGCCGGCTCCACTCAACGATGTCTTTTGGAATGAACGATCTAGGAGAAGCTGTAGTGCTGCAAGCGGCGAGTTCGATCTTGAAAGGGTGGTCATGGCGCGGATAGACATTCGAGGGCGAGTGAGGGAAATCACCACGAGGCAACGGCTCACAGTAAATTCCGTGGAAAAGAGATAAACGATGAAGTTTACGACGGTGGGAAAGGTTGTCAAGACCTGCACGAGCGTCTCACGCTGTGACGCCCGTAGGACGGGAGTAATATGAGAAAGAAAGAAAGAAAGAAAGAAAGAAAGAAAGAAAGAAAGAAAGAAAGAAAGAAAGAAAGAAAGAAAGAAAGAAAGAAAGAAAGAAAGAAAGAAAGTGGCACGGTTCTCTAGGAATTCGATGCTATCTATGATGTAGGCTTGATCCGCGCTCTATATAGCGGAAGGACGCTCTATTTTTAGGAAGGACTAGGGTAATATAAGGCATGTTTACGTACCTGCGCAGGATCATGGCGTAGACTACGTTTCAAGAATTCAAGAGAAAGGTTAGCATCAAATCTAGAATCAAAAATCAATGTGATAGTTCCAGGTTTGGTCGGATTGAAGGTTAACTCCTAAATATTTTTAACTGGTAGGAGGCTACGTCATTAAGAGTATATGTGGCTTGGAGGAGGCAAGGATTCCTTGAAGAGGAGACAAGTTAGGTTTTAAAGAGGTTTAGGGCCGTTGGCTTTGATGAGCATCAAGTAAACTAAAGCTTCCTGAATGCTCAAGGGCTGAGTACGTAAGGGCCGCAAGTGAAAGAAACGTTAACCAACATTTAGTGGTGTTCCGCTGAATCTCAAGCTTGTGGAGCCTGCTTGTACAGCCGGATGCTTCGTGGTAAACGGGCAACGAAAGTTTGTCTTTACGATTACCCCTTCATCTTGTCACATTCTCGAGACACACCAGTGACGCCTTGCAAAAGACGTTTCTTTAAGTCGCTTTAAACTATTCCCACGGAAGCGACCGAGTAAAATATTTATCCCAGAGTATAAAGCAGGACGCGTGCAAGGCTGTATCAGTATTTTTTAAGCGTGTTCTTTCCGTAAGCATTCGCGGAAGCTTCAGTACAGACCGTTTCGCCGTCGCAGGCAATGAAAAGCACCTGTGAAGAGTGCACTGAGTAGCGTGAGTACGAATAGTTACAGACACCCGCAACGTATCCAAGCCACCATATGGTCTTACACGTTCACTGTCTTTTTTGGGTAAAGACAAGCGCTTCTTGCAACAAAACTGTGGAAAGCGGGCACTTTCTCCGTGAACATACCACTCCCGGCATATAACCGTAATATCAATTTGTTTTTATATGAGCTTCTCATGTCAGCGACATATGGAACGGTAATAAGAACCGACTTGTTAACTAACCTGAAATGTCTTTGGGACAAAGGACGACATAGAGACCTTCCACATGCTGTGAACTTCTCCGAGGAAATCGAAATAAACAGAGCGAACGGCGCAGAAAAATATATTGATTGATTTATGGGGTTTAACATGGAAAATTTATTGTCACGCTCACTTGCACGCCAGCTACTTGCACGGCCGTGGTACATGCACTGTTTTGCCTCACGAGGACCGCCTTTTTCACTGTCTGTTACGCGTGTTACCACTCGGCGGGGGCAGCTTCCCGAGCGTTACGGGGTGTTCTGTTGCATTTAATTGCATGCACGGCACGTATTCTTTAGCACGTTACAGATCTTACCCGAGCGTCAGTGATAAAGCTAGACTAGATCATGACGCATGTGTAAAGAGTTGACGCATTTCGTCGCTGACCAGTGTCAACGGCGGTTAACGACTGTGCTCACCGCCGTCGTACACAGTGAAAGCCATAATCTCATTGTTGAGCCCAATAATAAGTTTGATATTCAACGGCTTAGATTATGCGTCCTTCATCGTCACAACCCCGCGACAATGTATAAACAACGAGTACGCAGGAAAGTGACGAAGGGGTTCCGCTCAACTATCGACGCATTTCAGGCGCTTCAATGCGTCAAACCCCGTGAAGAACAAATGCGTCCTGAATGTTCAAGAGAGGAATACATATCAGGGCCGAGAAAGAAAGGCACCATTCCTTCGGTTAATCGCGTTTCGGTGCCGCTTTTCGAGCTATACGCCCGTTTCTGCATTGCAAGGATCGGCGTTTTATGACGTGCCACACTCGAGAAGGCGTTTCTCGCGCTTCGAGCGTAGCCCGCGCCGCCCGGATAAACGTACAGACTCGGGCGTTTAACGACGTCCGGAAGTCGGATGTTAGTCGGCGATCGATGCGAACCTGGTCGCATTCGGGGGCTGCCGCGGAGTCGTACGTGTTATACGGTCGTCAGCGGATCGCGAACGGCCCGCGAAAACTTTATTGGCGCGTTAAGGACCGCCTCGAATCGCGCCCGTGCAACTCGCAGTCGATACCGGCGCTTTTCTCGCTGACGCCCGTGCTTCTCTGACGGAAATGCCTGCTGGTTCGTCGATGATGACTTCGCGTTCTGTGCGCGCATTTGAGACCACGAAAGAATGCCCACCAGTAAAGAATTGCCGGTCGAAATTTTGCGTCAAAGTAGTATTCTGTATTGATATGCAATGCATACAGGGAAAGGAGGCAAGAGTGGCAAGGACAGGAAGCCCAATCGCACCGCCACGGTGGTTTAGCGGTTATGGCACTCGGCTGCTGATCCGAAGGTCGCGGGATCGAATCCCGGCCGCGGTGGCTGCATTTCGATCGAGGCGAAATGTTGAGGCACGTGTGCTGTGCGATGTCAGTGCACGTTAAAGAACCCCAGGTGATTGATGATGATGATTGATTTGTGGGGTTTAACGTCCCAAAACCAGCTCTGATTATGAGAGACGCCGTAGTGGAGGTCTCCGGAAATTTCGACCACCTGGGGTTCTTTAACGTGCACTGACATCGCACAGCACACGGGCCTCAACATTTCGCCTCCATCGAAATGCAGCCGCCGCGGCCGGGATTCGATCCCGCGACCTTCGGGTCAGCAGCCGAACCCCAGGTGGTCGAAATTTCCGGAGCCCTCCACTACGGCGTCTCTCATAATCAGAGCTAGTTTTGGGAAGTTAAACCCCACAAATCAATCAATAAGAAGCCTAATCCCGGCCGCGCCGGTTGCATTTCGATGGAGGCGAAACGTTGAGGCCCGTGTACTGTGCGATGTCTGTGTACGTTAGAGAACACCAGGTGGTCGAAATTTCTGGAGCCTTCCACTACGGCGTCTCGCATAATTATATGGTGCTTTTAGAATGTAAAACAGCAGAAATCAATCAGTCAAAGACAAGGAGCCTAGCCGGCACCGACTACCCCGGTTGAAGTAGCCAGCGTATAAATATTGGCTAGATACTCCCGCTCCTCAGACATCCTCAGATATACCGGCTTTCTCTTGGACAACCAAAGTGAAGCATTGCATGTTGTTTTAGGTCTAATGGACGGCAGAGTATTTAGTTGAAGCAAAAATAGTGGGACCGTCGCGTCGATTGTCGCCATCGCTGGAGCCGTAAGAGCTCTGCGGCACTTCGTCAAGGAAACCGAGCTCTGAGACATTCGGTAACTGAACGGTAATTGAGCCCCGCCACGGTGGTCTAGTGGATATGGTACTCGGCTGCTGATACGAGGGTCGCGGGATCGAATCCCGGCCGCGGCGCCTGCATTTCGGTGGAGGCGAACTGTTGAGGCCCGTGTGCTGTGCGAGGTCAGTGCACGTTAAAGAACCGCAGGTGGTCAGAATTTCCGGAGCCCTCCACTACGGCGTCTCTCATAATCAGAGCCGGTTTTGGGACGTTAAACCCCACAAACCAATCAATGAACGATAACTGAGCTATTACCGTTGTTATAAATGTACACCTGTCATTTGCCTCCGCTTTCTTTCTTTTGGGCAGGCATACCTATGGCTGATGCGATGGGTGGAGAGAACGTTAAGAAAAATGAATAAGTGTAAACGACACAAGCATAACATAAAGGACATGCCCTGTGCGCACACAGTAAGTGTGGCGTGCGTTGCGACCTGTCATACAACTCAGTGCGCCTGCTCTCGCTTTTATAACTGCCCAGGCAATTACTGCTTCCTGCGAAAGCAAACTGCTCTCGATCAACGAAAATCAGATAACGCGTATAATGGTGCTCTGCTTCCCACTCGGGTATCGATTATCGTTTTGTCCGGCGCGATGTAGCGGAGACATCTCACCTAAAGTAAGAAATTAAAAATGCTTACAGAAGCGAAACTGTGCACCGAAATGACCGCTCTCAAGAAGGCTAGAGGGAGTAATGGTGTGCTGGTCCAGAAATGTTGTGTTGTATACGTCGGATGTTGTGCAGACTGGCCATGTGCCGCCTGCACTTAATTCTTCAAAAAGGAACCGCGTGTGCTCGGCAGCAGGAAGCAAGGCAGATCAAGACCGTTAGGACAAAGAGTTGGACTAGTTGGAAACGAGCATAGTAACACACGATTACAACGCAAGGGGACAGGATGAGACTACGTGAGCACCGTGAGGCGGTACAGGCTGTATCGGGGATCAGACACCTTGCGGACCATTGTGGGAGGTGCTCCTATCGCCCGTGCTATGATTCGACCACTGGGCTCCGCAGGTTCGGAGCACAGCTGGAGAGGGAAACCTTCAAAGCTTTAACTATCTTAAAGAAGCAGACGCCCTCGTTATCGTATAACTTATTTGGTTCTTCCTGGTCGATAACTACACTATACCTGCGAAGGAAGAGTCTGGCACATGCTCTTTGATTAACTGTGCGAAGTGACAATGTGCTTCGAGTTCAAATGCATTTATGGCGCGCTTTATGTGTTATATGGTGGCGAGTCCATGGTCGCTCGTTCTTTCGTTAGTGCCCGTCTTGTTCCGCTGGTTATTATGTCTTACTTTACTCGTTACCAAACATACTGACACGTACCGTATGACCGTTCTCATAATTAAATGCGCTTTTAAATTTTTTGTGTGGCACAGGTTTAGATGCCCCTCTCTAGTACTGTGTTGTAAAGAATACTGCGCATGGTGCACATGCGCTTACACGACGTGTGTAGTGACTCATTGTACTTTACCATCGTCACCTCTCATACCTCCCTCTATCTCTATTTATCCCTTTCCCCCCTTACCCCTGTGAGGAGTAGCAGGCCAGAGACTCACTCTCCAGGCCGACATCTCCTCCTTTCCTCTCATTAAATGCTATCTTCTTCTTCCACATGTATCCGCAAGAATCTTATGGAAAGATATGACAGGTATGTGGAAGGTATACGTACTTCTTAAGGAATTATGTCGAAATACCGGAATGACATACAGAACTTTTAGTATGAATATAGACAAACTTTCTGTCTTAACCGTAGTCATTCTCTTTCGATGCCCATGCTCTTTGTAGATGCAGATGCCAGAGATCCCTGAGGGATATATAGTATATATATTATAAGATATATATATATATATATATATATATATAAGATAATATATATTATATATATATATATATATTATATATATGTATATATAGATTCTGCAAAACGTCCGTGATACCACTAAGTCCTCGAGAAAGACGGAGGCCGGCCAATTTATCCGGAATAAATGGCCGTCTCGAAGCCTGGGAAATCCTCAACGAACGCGGGCTATATAGTGCGCTCAATAAATACTTTCCCGTCCAGTGGCTTAAATTATGCGCCAGAGAAAACACTGCCCCAATTACGATGCGCGCAGCAAACCGCGCGGCGAGGGCGATCTTCCAGATAATGCCGCGCGTCTCATATACTTCACGAAAAGCCATTATTTTCGAGACCATGGCTCGGAAATTTTCCCTCGCAATTTATTTAAACACCCCGAGGCACTTTCAGGGAGAAATACTGAAGCGCCGCTCGTATTATGGGGCAGCGCGACTCTCCTCAGAACCAGTGTGGGAGGTAGCGCGCACACACCTTTGAAAACGAATGGCGCGGTGGTCCCTTCGCGAACCATGAATATTGCATGCGCCGCGTTGGAATAGATGCAAGTCTTTCTCGCGTAAATGTCACTCACCCTTACGATGCAGAGAACTGGAAAACGAAAAGGAAATGTGCCTGTATATTTGTCACGGGGCTACCGAATTAACGTGCCCTCGTGTAGGTTCGTGTGTTAGATACTCGATGGCTTGACAGTCATCGAGAAAGGATAGACGAGACCGTTTGTGCAAAACACAACAAACAACACTCGCTGTATTTACAGACATGGGAAAAAAGGAGAACGGATAAATACAAGACGGAGCATAAGAAGTAGAGGAAAACTTAGCACAACTATGAATGATAGAGAGAATAATTAACGGTGTGAAAGAGATAGTTCAGAAGAAGAGGCTGTCACCGTTCTGGTGGGCACATGAAAGTAGATGGCGAGGTGGAGGCAGCAGACGCACTTGGAGCGGACTTGGATCGAGGTGTCGCTCGCTGGGAAGGTAGCGTCGGGCGAGTCGAGGTCAGCAACCTCTCGGCGTTCCTCATCAGCCGACGCTCAGACCACGAGCCGGGGCCGCAGTTGTGCCTGGCCAACGCCAGACGATGGAAAGCCGTTGGAGTGCCTGGCCAACGCCAGACGATGAGAAGCCGGTGGAGTGCCTGGCAAACAGGCGATGGGAAGCTGGTAGAAAGCCTGGCCAACGCCAGATGCTGGAAAGCCTGGCCAACGCCAGGTGCTGTACCGCTCGGGTACACGCCCAGGTGGAAGCCTGCAGCGGCCTGGTCACAGGAACTCGGCCGCCACTCCCGCGCCCTGGTCCGCTTCTTCCTGCTACCACGCCTCAGCCACGTCTGCTCCGGTTCTTCTCCCCGGTCTCTCCCTGGTCTCTCCCTCGCCCGTTCTCTTGGCGCTTTTTATCACCCATCTTCATCGTGGGACTTCATCATTGGTGTTTTTGTCTCCGTGTAGTTTTCCGATTGCTCAGAGCTGCACTTGTGGCCTTCTCGCATTGGTGCAGCTTTTATTCATTGCTTTATCTTTTGCGCTCGTGCCAACGTCGTCTTCATCTTGCTTTCATTTCTTTTATGGCGCGCACTTTGAAACACGGCCCGCACCTTGAAATACGTGCACTCATCACAACAAGCCCCCCTTTCATTAAGTTTTTTTTTTTTTTCATAAAAAAAAAACTGCTGCTAAGTGCGCGTATTTTAGTTCACCACACAGTTCACAAAATAGATCCAATGTCCATACACAATCAAAACCATATAGTTCCAGTGTTCATATACATTCACACACTACAAGCACGGGAGCACACGGAAACTCACTAAACATTCTTTGACCAAAAATAACGAAAGAAATATTGCTAGTTCAAACAATCTCACTATTGCAACACCTTTCCCAGAATGAGATGAATTTTTTTTTTAGAATTGCATGACCAATGTTTTCCATCTTTATGCGGGAAGTACCAGAACACGAATTGGCCGTCACTCGTGATGTATCGAAACATTATGTCACAACTCTTTGCATGACCTTTCCGCCTGTTCAAAACATCCGTTACACATGCTGGCAATCGGAACCCAGGAGAAGCTGCCGGGAATCAGAAAAGACGCTTAAGTTATGGCGTCCCACACAAATCGGATAGCAGCTTCCAGATGCCTAACGACAAGCAGAACCGACACTCGGAAGCGTTTTGAACCAGCAACCCATCTGCATGACCGTCTGAATACCATCGAACGCCCCGCGACTTTGGAAGCTCCATACGGGCAATGATTGCATTCGAATGAATGGGAGCGATCTGGCAACCAGGCGTAGCAAGTTACTGGCGTTCGCATGATCTCTTGATGGATGTAAACGCTTGCTTGCAGCCTATGAGCAGGCAATACCCCAGACGATTCTGGCAAAATCCACTCTAAGCCGTATGGCACATTGGAAAACTCTGCCGACTCTATATTGAGAGTGCCATGCACCTCTACAGTGTTATGCTTTTCGAGCTGTGGTTTTTCCAACCCAGCAGTTGATTCTAGGGCCTTATTAACCCTTCCGGTTGGGACATCGCACTCTCTGTGAGACACGTCACCATCTTCACTTTCCCCAGAGGTTAACCTGAACAGCTCTGGAGGTGAGTTATCTGTCTGGTCTCCGAGGACCATGCTGTAATGTGCTACCGTAGCTAACAGTACACATGAAGATTCTATAGCCACCGCCCTATACTCCTCACAGCGGCATTCGCTATCGTCACTAGGACAAACACACAAAGCTTCATCACCAGCCCTTTCCTGAGGGACTATGTCCTCATCACCTGTATTTAGCCTTCCAGAGGCCCCAAAGTACAAACCATCTAAACTGGAACACTTTTGTTCCACGCCCGCAAAGCCGACATCTGCCTCATCGAGCACTTCTGAAGCCATCCCAGTCTCTCGGCTGTCTACCTCGACGATATCCTCTAGCTCAGGTTCTGACTCTATCGAAAGACTGCGGCATGCTGTCATGCCTCCGGCAAAGGACTTCAATTCTTCCCTCAGCAACGTGCTTCCCACAGAGCAACCCTCAAACGCCCGCTCATTGGTGCTCATGCACGGCGTTTTACTACGCTGCATCTTTACGATTCGCGTCTTTTCCACCTCTGCGAGTTTGAGCTTTAACTGAAGTGTCTTTAATTTCATTTCTTCGAGCTCTCTTTCTTCCTCCTCCATCTCCCTTTCAAACTCTAACTGCTCCTTCTCTTCTTGTAGCCGCGCAGCCTCTCGTGCATCAACCCATGCCGTAAATTCCTCCCCTTCCAAGCCTATGCGACGTGCCAACTCTTCAAAGACTTGACGCGATTCCGATGCGCTCATTTTCTTTTTTCCGTGCAAAATTATAAGGTGCAGAAACGGTCTCGTCGTCCTGTCGCCGCGGACGCCAATTTGTCACGGGGCTACCGAATTAACGTGCCCTCGTGTAGGTTCGTGTGTTAGATACTCGATGGCTTGACAGTCATCGAGAAAGGATAGACGAGACCGTTTGTGCAAAACACAACAAACAACACTCGCTGTATTTACAGACATGGGAAAAAAGGAGAACGGATAAATACAAGACGGAGCATAAGAAGTAGAGGAAAACTTAGCACAACTATGAATGATAGAGAGAATAATTAACGGTGTGAAAGAGATAGTTCAGAAGAAGAGGCTGTCACCGTTCTGGTGGGCACATGAAAGTAGATGGCGAGGTGGAGGCAGCAGACGCACTTGGAGCGGACTTGGATCGAGGTGTCGCTCGCTGGGAAGGTAGCGTCGGGCGAGTCGAGGTCAGCAACCTCTCGGCGTTCCTCATCAGCCGACGCTCAGACCACGAGCCGGGGCCGCAGTTGTGCCTGGCCAACGCCAGACGATGGAAAGCCGTTGGAGTGCCTGGCCAACGCCAGACGATGAGAAGCCGGTGGAGTGCCTGGCAAACAGGCGATGGGAAGCTGGTAGAAAGCCTGGCCAACGCCAGATGCTGGAAAGCCTGGCCAACGCCAGGTGCTGTACCGCTCGGGTACACGCCCAGGTGGAAGCCTGCAGCGGCCTGGTCACAGGAACTCGGCCGCCACTCCCGCGCCCTGGTCCGCTTCTTCCTGCTACCACGCCTCAGCCACGTCTGCTCCGGTTCTTCTCCCCGGTCTCTCCCTGGTCTCTCCCTCGCCCGTTCTCTTGGCGCTTTTTATCACCCATCTTCATCGTGGGACTTCATCATTGGTGTTTTTGTCTCCGTGTAGTTTTCCGATTGCTCAGAGCTGCACTTGTGGCCTTCTCGCATTGGTGCAGCTTTTATTCATTGCTTTATCTTTTGCGCTCGTGCCAACGTCGTCTTCATCTTGCTTTCATTTCTTTTATGGCGCGCACTTTGAAACACGGCCCGCACCTTGAAATACGTGCACTCATCACAATATTGTACTCATCTGGCGTACGACACACTTCAGAAATTCGATAAGTAGGAATCGGAAAATTAAGTGCATCACTCGAACGATATACACCTAAGATAACGCTACACCCGTTGATGCGTGGCCTCGAGCGTCATATCGAGAACAACGCGCCACGTTTGTTGGTTACGTGTATCTCTGACGTAAGAGGGAGAAGACGAATAGCACCACGCCGCCCGTACTCGATCGCTTATCAAGACTTGAGCGACATAAACGGTAATTAACAAATTTTCAGGCATATAATTATCTCGGCTAGCGCAGGACAATGTTAACTGGAGATTACTAGGAGGCCTTCCTCCTGCAATGAACGCGTAATGTGATGATTGTGATGGTGCTGACAATGGTGCTGGTGGTGGCCTTGACGATGATGAAGATGATGAAGCAGAAGACGATGGTCACGGTGATTATGATTATGATGATGAAGAAAACGATGGCGAAGCGGAAAACATAAATCTTGCTACGAAACTCGCCAATGTCCCGAAGCAACCACGTCACCTCTCATCGTTGCTTTCTTTTTGTCTCTGGGACAGAGTGTACCACGCCCTTATAGATACCACGCGTCTTACTCTTCGAGCACCTATAGGTAGCAGCGCTCTTGTTTTCCAACGTTAAGGTCCCCTTCGTTAGGTTAATGACGCGCAAAACCGTAAAGGAAGAATGCGCGAGCCTGAAATGATAATTTCTTTCCCAGGGAGATCAAAGGCACGCGACCCACGTGGGCGTAAGAGCGCATAGCACGCACGCACGCGCGCTCACGTGTATACGAAGTGAGCTCCAACTGCGTCGCCGCTCTCGGGCCACCTCTCCCTCAATCTCTCTCTTCGACACCACGCAGCGGCTCGTTACTTTGGCTCGTTTTAAAACGAGCAAGTGCGACAGACAGACTGTAAACTCTCGTGCACTTTAAACAAAGGCCAGCGTCGCTCGGTTCACTCACCGCTATGCGGCGACAGCAAACCCCAGCCACACACACACGCACGCAAGCAGTTCGAAAGCCCAACGTAACGCAAGCAAGAATGAACTAGTGTGTGCGTGTACCAGCTCGTACGAGAGAGAGATCGATGCCAAGTTGAGGCAGCCGGGACGGGCACAAAAGAAAATTGGGAAAAAGAAAAGGACAGCTTGCAGCGTCGTTCACGTGTGCCGCTCTCAGGGGGACCCAAATTGGACCATTTATTTTAGAAGCGGCGGCGGCGTCTCTCGAAAGCCACCCCTTCCCTTTTTCCTTCCCTACACTTCCCATCCCCGATCCTCTCCCGTCCTTCTCTAATATTCCTGAGTTCTCAAAACGAGAGAACTGCTTGTCGAGTTTGTTCCTTCTTACGATAAGCGCGTATTTGATCTTATTTCTTTCTTCTCATATTAAGCTTCCTTTTAAACTTTAATTGACGTTCTTGTATTCCTTTTTTTTTTACTTTCCACAAAGACAAAACCGGTGCCTCCGGTCGCGTCCAGCGAACCGCACATGCTCGTATGTAATCAAGTTCCAAAAAAAAAAAGGAAGACGAACACCCCCGACGCTTCCGTCGCGACCGCGCACCGTCGCGCACCAACAGAGAAAGAAATGAAAGAGAACGAAGACACTTGAAATGTGAAGACGAATGTGGCGAAGAGGCGGTGAAGGGAAGAGGAAGAAGGGGTGGAAGCATTGCGAGGATACATCTGTCACGAAGCAGCGCTCTTACAGTACTGCGCGAGTGATGTGGCTAGCCCAAGCGATGACTGCGTCGCGAGAAAGAAACGAGTGAGGCGGAGCTGCAGAGAGAGCCGAAAATGAAAGGGTTTCGTTTCTTCGACGACACATTCTCCTTCTTTTCATTTTTTTTTTCTTCCGTATAAACCAGCGACGTCCATGGCGTTTTCCCTCTTGTGCGGCTAGACGACGTTGCGATAACTGAATAGGGGCGTGCTTCGGAGCCGAAGTCCTGATAGACAAGTGCTGAGGTCTCGAAGCAGGGCGCCTAAAAGAAAATAAGCAAGCCGAAGGACGTTCTCCAGAAGAAGGAGAGCAGCGGAACAAGAAGCAAAAGAAACGACGCTATAAGGTGAACTCAAGTGGAGTGGCTGTATAGAACACCGATGTTTCGAGCCCTGTTATCAGTGGCCAAGGAGGACCCGTCTCTCGCGGCCCAAATCGTTCAGTGTGGCAGTGCGTCTTGGCAAACGTGTGGTCCCGCAGGAACGTAGTAAGTTCTGCGAATGGGCGTCGTTCTACTTTTTTTTTTAATATCCGTAAAGAAGACGCAGTTGGTTTAAACAATAAGTAGGACTTTGTATTAAACATCCTTCGCGGTGAAACACCGTTGTCACATGAACATTCATGCCCCGACAGCCTTTAAAAAAGTGATGCTACAGATTACGGTTAAGCAAAGATATCTCTATACTGCTGTCACCATTAGGTCTTTAAGCGAGCCTTTGCCCGCCATAAGGCCAAAGGGTGGAAAAAGTTTGCTGACGTATATACCAAGAAATCCTGGCTCATCACATCGTTTGCTACTTGGAAGCGAATGCAGCACTCAACCAGACAACACGTATCCCTTTCAAGTTATCATGGACACGTGGTGTAATTTCTCCTTGTGCACAAGGACGGTTTCGAAGCGCAAGAAACGAAGCAGCTGCCTCAGGAGCCGCATTTCAAGATTTTTCGAATTCGCACCCTTGTATAGGCCTTCAGACGGGAGCTTCTTTGGCGTAGTCATAATTCTCGTTGGATTACCATCTGAGCACTTGTAAGCAGACCTCTTAGAAAGTTCTATTGCAACTATTGCAAGCTATGGCACGTGGCTCTGGTATTCCTGCTTATGCGTCTATGACACTTCGTGCATCGTACTTTCACGACTGCAACCACTACACTTGTAGAATCACCTTTTGCGGAGAACTTGGAAGTTACACATGGTCCAAGAGATGTTCCGTCCTTAGAGTGATTTTTATAACACCAAGTGCTTACTGCTTTCAATTTAGTCACGTTTCCTTTCTTTCTCTCTCTCTCTCTCTCTCTCTCTCTCTCTCTGTGTGTGTGTGTGTGTGTGTGTGTGTGTGTGTGTGTGTGTGGTGTGTGTGTGTGTGTGTGTGTGTGTGTGTGTGTGTGTGTGTGTGTGTGTGTGTGTGTGTGTGTGTGTGTGTGTGTGTGTGTGTGTGTGCTCCCAAGGACTTAGTATCTTGTGTGCCTTGCTACTTCGAAAGAAGGCGACATTGTGTATGCTTGTGTGGTCAGGCGTGTCTCGGAGAAACGTCATGTCGAATACGCGCTGTGCCCGATTTCACCTATTGTTTAGCCTGAGACCTTTATTTACATTTAGCCGCATCCCGCTACTTTCAGCTTTCTTCATGCACGACAGTTGTAGGTATATATGTGAAATCGCAAAATTACACAGCACCGGTGTGATTTAAAAGAGCTTGTTCTTGAACGAATTGGTGCATTTTATCCAAAGGGAAGCAAGTGCGCAAATAGACGACCACATATACCAGACACAGACACGCGCGCAGTGTCTGCGTCTGTGCTCGTGTCTGTGCCCGGTCTATGTGATCGCCTGTTTGTGCAGTTCCTTCCCTTTTGTTCGTCTGTGTAATGAAGAGATCTTCTCAAGGATCTTTCGAGATAGCTACGCAAGAGTTTTCAACTGAAGGTCAAAGTGAGCAATTGAAAAATTCATCGTTTGTAGTAATTATACCGTCGGTTGGAGGTCCCTATATCCACTTCACGCGTATATCGGTACATCCGAGACATTGCTGATGATTTGTGGGGTTTAACGTCCCAAAACCAGTTCTGATTATGAGAGACGCCGTAGTGGAGGTCTACGGAAATTTAGACCACCTGGGGTTCTTTAACGTGCACTGACATCGCACAGCACATGGGCCTCAACATTTCGCCTCCATCGAAATGCAGCCGCCGCGGCCGGGATTCGATCCCGCGACCTTCGGATCAGCAGCCGAGTGCCATAACCACTAGACCACCGTGGCGGGGCCCGAGACATTGCTGCTCCAGTCTGCGCGAGGCAGACAAACTCAGTCAATACTTGACACGAGGACAGGTATAGCCGAGATACTTCCGTCGCAGAACAACGATGTACCACAACCTGTGTTTGGGCACAGATTTAACAGATTGAATCAGCCATTGAATCACTGCAGTATTTCTATTAAGAATGCTAGACGAAAACCGAGAAAACAGAGAGAACGGCGTTTTCGAAAGCGAAGTCCTGGTGAACTTACCAACTCTCATTAACCAAGTGCTATCTCACGCCCTCAACTGTCCCGGCACAACAAGTGGAAGCGTGTTGTTAGGCACTTCGTCCGGGTAAATTTTTAACATGACACTTTACGGTAACGTTAATTCGCTCCGGTACGAGCGCGTATCATTTTTTTTTTGCTATTATTAATAACGAACATCCATTTCAGCGTTACCCAGTTGCCTTCACCGCATTTTATCGTCCACCTTTCTCCGCCACTGTAGTCCTACAAACGCGTCACCCGAGAGGGCCCTTCTATTTGATGAGCCGTGAAACGAGCTACAGTCATTCCGCTCGCTTGCTCGGTCCCCTATTCAGAGTCGCTCCCCACACCTCCACCCTCTTCCCATGCCGCCCCCCACCCCTCGTTACCGCTGCGATGCTCGGCCATTAATTCTCTTTAGTCGCTCACCAGGGCGGCGCGCACGAAAGCGAGCTCGTTAAACATGCAAAAATTGCGTCTATGTCTGCATCAGCATGCCCGTGTGCGTCCGTGCGTGTGTAAATATATCGCGAGTCTGTCCAGCAGGGGGAGAGAGGTATGGACGCGCGGCGCAGAATTCGTGATGCTTGAGGCCTCTGCGAATTATTAAAGAAAAAAAAGACGAACAAATAAATGTAGACAGGCACGAATAATGAACTCCCCAACAGAGGCGTACATTTCGAGCAACGATGTTTTCTGGGGCTGACAGTTTCCGCCGCCGCCGCCGCCGCCTGCGCAGGCGCTTCAGTCGAGTCAACGCAAAGAGAAGCGAAAAGGGGAGTCAGGGTTTCCGCATGATGAAACATTAAAACAAAAGAGTTTGCAAGAAAATACAACACTCCCCTGAGCGTGTGTATAGAAGGCAGAATGAAAAGCAAACAACGACCCGGTGGCGGCTGCCGAACGTGCAGCAGCAGCAGCGCGCCGCGTGAAACACGCACTGCCACAGCCTTCCCTCCGGCAGCACACCGCGTGAGCACACGCACAAAAGTTCCTGGGTGGTTGTCAGTCTTGTGTAGCCGCTGCAAAGCAAACAGCGGGACGCTTTGCGCGATTATGCAGCAGCCAGTGTCGCTCGCGAAGGACTTTTCTCCGCTTTTTGATCGAGCTAGCGACGGCCGTCGTGTTATCCATGATCCCCTTATTCTTTCCCTTTTGTTTCCGCGAGTCTTTTCTTTTTCAGTAATCTTTCTTTTCCCCAGGCGTTAGTATGTGTCGTCGTGTCGTTAAAGCCCTGTCCGCAAAATTTCGCCTCGGCGTTGTTCTTGCCGCGTGCGAGGTAAAGGCGATCGAACCGGGCCGGATCGTTTACACGAATTAAAAGAGAAGCGAAGGAACGCCGTTGTAATGCAGTCTGATGTGCAGGTGGGGTATTTTCTTTTCTTCTTTTTCGCTTGCTGGTTCTTTACCCTAACGTCCCTGACTATGTGTTCCCTGGTGAACGTCACTTTTTTTCTTCTTAGCCTGTTGAAATTAACCTGTACTCTCGTTGTCCTCGCTTCTGAAGCACTCACAGAAAGGCCTGCAGTAATTTCAAGCTTTGCGACAAAAGGGGGAAAAAGAAGAAAGACCGTAAAATGAAATGGGGGTCCCGTATTTTCGAATAGCAGAGGAAAAAAGCCAGCCTCCGAAATGTCTTGTTTTGGAACGATGCCATGAAATTGGAAATGCATTGGCATCGACCGCAACCTTTGAAACGGCCCAGGAAAGGGCTACAACATGGTCTCCTGTGCAAACACAAGAAAGAACGCGCGTGTGCTAGAACTTCATTTATACATGTCAGTGGAATTACGTCCTCCTTGATATTCTATTGTTCCTTCTTTTTTTCTTTAATCGAATGGCTGAGAATGCTCGAGCGCTTTCAAGCTTGTTTAGGTCTTTGCGTTCACGTGGTTCGGCCGCACCGAGTGTTGATAGGTTTTTTTTTTTTTTTTTGCGTTAACGAATGTTGAGAATTGGGACCCCAGCCCCCGAATTAACGCATAGTTTGTGCAAATTGGCTTTCGAAAGTAGATTAGCGCAGCGGTCTTCAACCTTAGGACGGATTTCATTGGCGCTCGGAGAAATGCAAACGAAATAGCGTCCCAATTCTATTGCATATATATATAACGAATTCAGACGAACTCTTTCTGCGAGGTGGAAAGCAGAACACGAAGCTTTTACGAACGATGTGATTATACGAAACACTTCGAAGGCGTGAGCTCTGGGTTAGGTTTGGCAACCTACGGGTCCATTAACGTGGGCGCCAACATCTAAGAAGATAACAATTTTCCGCATTTCTACCGCATGTACTATCGTGAGCAATATGAAAGGGAACACAGGAACGCATGGCAAACAGACTGAAACCCAGGCATCGGCGATACGTGGCGGCAGCCGTCAGAAACATAGTGGAGAGGGAACGCTGTTCTAACAACTGTAGGCGCTCTTGCCGGGCGTTTGTTTGCAAATAGTACAGGACTTGACATTGCAGCAAGCGCTTCTGTTAAAAAAGAAAAAAAGATGAAAGAAAAGGAAGCGAATCGCTGCATGTCACTGCGACAATTACCGCGTCTTATTGAATATCAGAAGATACCGTGTTATGGGAGAAATGGCGTAAGTTGCTCCTTTGTATAAACGCCAGCGTGGTGGGAGTGCCAACAGTTAGTGGAAGAGCGCCTTCCTTTCCACTTGGTTTTTCACAGCGCCATCCGCGTATCGCTCCGAGTCGGTTTCGAGGCTGTTTGCCACGCGTTGCTGTGTTCCCTGTCATATTGCTCACGATAGTGCATTTGACAGGCCATTACACCAGTGCCAAAGCAGACATCAAGCTTAGGAGCAGAACAGCACGGGCATCAGGACACTGCAAAACGTCCATGAGAAGGACCGTCATCACTGTTAAACTAGCGTCGAATGTCTCTGTACACTAGCGCAGGTGATTTCCTCACGCAAGGACGCTAAGTATTACAACCAAAACATTGTTACTAAGCGCACTCGAAACATAGGAGACAATAGCAGAGCGGAAAGGCGCGGCCTTTATTCTGTTGTCCACTGTGTTCAGCGTGCGCGTAGTGTCATAATAACTAAATTGTCCCAAATTTCGCAAGTGGTCGCTCTGTTGCACTGAATATTTGGGCGACAACTGTTTTGGTTTTCCCTCAACCTTATGCACAACACAGAGATGGGGCATTGATTTATGAGCAGCATAGGTAGGCTGGGTTATAAGGTGCAACAGGGTGGCGTGAAGCCTAACAGCGCAAAGCTCTAACTTAATTATTAACCTTAATTATTATTCATACGTGCCGCGGCATTAAGTCCATTTTTCAGGCTAGGTCCGCCTGAAGTATTCCGCGCTCCTCATGCTTCTGTTTTATGTATCACCTGTCTCACCTAGTCTTAAACACCAGTGCCGATATACCAGATCGCTAATGAGTGTCTCGTGCAATGGTCACTGTCATTGAAAGAATAAGCATCTATATATATAAAAAAAAAGATTCTCCGCTTCCTCAACTGTCGTGTTCAACGTTGTCTTTGCTGACACACGCACAGTGAATTCGTCAAGCTGCCTTTAGGAAACGTAGCATATCCTGACTGCCGTTACAGCCACTGCTCGTCTGCCTTCCTGTCAGCATAATCCTCTTTGAGTAATCCGCAACGCGCTTCTTCCACTTGGCAGGTGCGACACGAGTTAACCATAGCGCATTCAGGTGGCGAGAAGCCGACGCCTAGGCTGATTAGGCAAGTTGTGGCGACGTGTTCAAACACTCCATCAATTCCTACCGGCAAATGGCAGGGCTAAAATTTTTTTTTTTCGACGTAGCAATGTAGGGTTCGTGGAAGTGGAGGAACAAGGGCATCATTAGAAGCTGATTGCGGCCAAACAAATTCATACAACTAACGTTACGGGCATAGGCGAGAAAGCATGTTCTCGGCGTTTGGGTGCCGCGTTATTTCATCCTGTTTCCTTGCAAATGTAGTGCTCTATGTCACTTTTAAATGAGCTACTTTGGAAATGGCGTTATTGAAGGGCAGTTCTGCCAGGTCGACGTTGTTCATGTAAGTGAATGTAGATTATCCAAACTAGAAGAGAAGCTCAGGGGAAGATGGAGGCTTGAATCGATGAACAGATCGCTAAAGACGATTGAGAACAGGGAATGTCGCGGAAGCCAAGGTTTCGACAAATGGACTTGTCTTCGTCAGGACAGAGACTGTCGCTGTCCTGACGTGGACTTGTCGAGGACAAGTCCACTTGTCAAGACCTTGGCTCCCGCGACATTCCCTGTTCTCAATCGTCTTTAGCGATCTGTTCATTGAATGCAGATTAGTCACTCGTTCGTATTTTGTATAAACAAAAGCAGCGCTCACTAAAGAACTGGAGTGAGTGAGTGAGTGAGTGAGTGAGTGAGTGAGTGAGTGAGTGAGTGAGTGAGTGAGTGAGTGAGTGAGTGAGTGAGTGAGTGAGTGAGTGAGTGAGTGAGTGAGTGAGTGAGTGAGTGAGTGAGTGAGTTCTTCATGCAAGGGCGTCTGTTTATAGGCAAGAGTTCCTCGTCAACTATTTTCGGTTTGCACAATAGTGAAAGGCACCACGAACAACAAACAAACAAACACGGCAACCACGCGATATATATATATATATATATATATATATATATATATATATATATATATATATATATATATATATATATATATATATATATATATATATATATATATATATATATAAGCACGGTCCAAACGCCTTTGGTCAAATGGCAGAGAAGCCAGAAGTCGCGCATGCTTTCGCACTGCAAAAGCATTTGTTAGAAGTCTCTGCTCACGTTTTAGTAGGGATCGCAGTAGAGTAAATGGGCCTTTCCTTTCCAGTAGTACTTCTTCACGTGTAGCCGCATTTCGTTTTCTGGGAGCTAGCCACGCATATGGTGCACTCGTACTGTCATCACTGCACAATTTGGCCGAACGTGTTCCGTGGCTTTAGACGCGTATTTTTGCAGCGAGTGGCCAGTCTGTATGGTGAACACAATGGCGCTTACGCGTGGCAAATGCCGCCACTTGGCAAACGTCGCACTTTCGCAAACATGAGGTTGCCTATGCCGTACTTTACGCATACCAAAAGGGTCGAGAGAAAAAAAATGTCTCTAAGGCTTTGTATGTTATAGAACTGATTTTTTTATTTAAATGTGAGAAACACGGGAACTGGTTTCTTTTTTGACGTTCGTAGCAGGCAAAGGGCACAACGAGGGTTCGCCGATCTCGTGTACGCTGACGACATGGTCGTAGTAGAGGACAATGAAAGAGATTTACATAGATTTACAGATACTCGTGGCTATTAAGAAACATATATATATATGCCTCAATTTTATCGTGCTAAAATCAGATATTATGGCTTTTAATGAATACATTCGTAGTGATTTGACATCAGCTGAACAGTAAGCCATTTTGATAGGCCAGCAATGTACGCCTTGGTGATACACATGTACAAAAGATAGACCAACATATACATTTACCAGGATAATTTGAGGATGGAAGAGGAGCTGAATGTAGTGACACTGGGGATTAGAGCACTCTAGGAGTACAATGAGCATAAGCTGGTGAGTACATAAGCTGGTGAGTACAACAAATTAACCATCATAGAGTACAATAAATAAGAGGAGGTAATAGTACTTTTGAAATAAGTCACAACACCAGTGCTGAAGCTCAAAAGGTTCCAGATGTTTAACTCAGTGAACACGGGTTACGCACAAGCGTATGGGCGCCATCCGCGTAGAATACCTTAAACACTATTTTATTTTGTGTATGGCAGTTTGTTCAAAACCAGGAGACTGCTAATGAAGTTGCCGGCGAGCTTGGAACAAGACGGGAGCGTTGCGCTAAATGTCGTAGCTTAGAAACTCCTCAACAGTATGAAGCCCGCCTCAAAACCCACCGCAGTGTCTTGCGGGGAGCCCGCAAGCGCAAGACCGAACCGAATGCCCGGCTTTACTGAGGAAGCTACGAAAGTCTTTTAAAATGGGTTTTACCAATGACCTGTTTGGGTTCGTGTCCTCTTTGTGTGATTGCAGATAACGCCGAACGTGCACTCTTCCATTCTTGTTATTGTTCGCCTATCTCAACCGTGGCTCACACTGGCCTCCTCCGCGACGCTTCGTCCCTTTGTCTTTTTTGCTCCTTTCCGGTAGAGTCAATGGAAGATTATTTTCTCCCAGTAAGTCGGCTTTTCCACTTCGCTCAACGCCATGTATACTTTCCGCATGATGGCGTTTCTTTGTCGAGCGCCCAGTTCCTAGCACGCGACTCCCCGTCTCCAAGTCGGCAAGTGTTTCTTTCCTCCTCCGTTGCTCGCTTCCCTCCAAGGGACACACGTAACATCGCCGGTTTTACGGACGGTCCATGTAAGATTGCACGTAAGAAGCAGTTACGTCTTAAGGTCAGAAATACAAGTCGGAGGAGGAGAAGGAAGAAAAAGAGGAAATACAAGGAGATTAGCTAGAGCTGAGAACGGCTGGCTACCCCGTGCAGGGGAAAGAGGGGTAATGGGACATATATAGAAAAGACTATAGAAAGGGGTCATGACCAGAAAAAAGTGTAAAAAAATGCGACACTGCCTAGAGTCTGTCCCGCAGACCGCTCGTTGTTAGAAAACGCAACAACGAGTTAAGCGCTTTCCCTGCTGACGATGGTCGTCCCGGCCAGTGTCCCCAGACTCGTTCCTCCGACAAAGGGGCAGCTGTCAAGTCTGACGACAGCAGCGGTAAGTTTATCCCTGGAGTCTCTGAAAGGGGGACACCCGCACAGAAAAGGGGCAATCGTTTAGTCACTGCCGCAGTTCGCACATATAGGGTCGTTTGCCATTCCAATACGAAATGAGTGAGCATTCGTGAAGGCCACGTCAAGCCACAGGCGGCGCAGAAGTGTGTCTCATCAGCTCGAGAGGTTCCTGACGGAAGGCGGAACTGAAGATCTGTATGCGAGCTATGGAAAGAATCATTGGTGAATTCTGTCGAATTGCACTGTGCACGTGTAAAGTCTCGTGCTAGGGATCGAAGCTTTGTAGGTGCCTCGGCCCTGGAGAATAGCATTGCTCTGCAGCGAATACCATCGACGGCAAATCGGGCGCCTTCATCGGCAAGGTCATTGTTGTTGATCACACAACGAGCATGTATCCACTAATGCGCGACGTTCTGTCCTTGCCCTACTGCACACTGATGAAGAAATCTTATGTCAGCGATTGATTGTTCGTGATGTCTGTGACGAAATTGCAGCGCATATGCCACTGAAGAGTTGCCTTGGAGTCGGTGAATGCTCACCATGCGTGGGAAGGTTCTTCAGTTTTACCGCAGCACAGATGGCGGCGAGTTCTGCAGCCGTCGATGTTGTTAAATGTGACGTCTTAAACGGTGTGGTGACGGACTTTGCTGAAATGACCGCTGCTCCTGCTACGCTCTCCCAGGAAGCTGACCCATCCGTGTAAACGTGAACGCGTCCCCTGTGTTTCTCGTGCAGGAACATTAGGGTGGCTTGTTGCGGTTTTTTTTTTCTTTTAATTCCAGCAAAGGTAGGGCGCACTTCGAGGAGCTGGAGGCACCTGGATGGTAATGATGGTCTTATTGCAGGCGTGCAGCTCGATGATAGGACTTCACGATGAGCAGCAATTACTCTGAACTCACAGACTGGCCTAGAAGCGGAAAGTGAGACGAGGTGGTGCAGTGGAATCCGGGTGAAATGCCTTATGTGCTCTCGTAGAGCATCGACACGAAGGTATGTTGTGATTGGGTGATGACGCGCGACGACGACAACCGCTGCTCTAGATGCACATCTCGGCAGCCCAAGGTATGTTCTCAAAGGTTGAGCTTGAAGCTACCGGAGAACACGCACGCTAGTTTTTCGGCCCGCTACCTTGTCACGCGTCAGGCGTCAGTCGTCAGGCGTCAGTCGTCAGGCGTAACCCGCGTGCCTCCCGGCACGCGCTCGCCCTCGGCGTTCGCCTCGGCGCGTGCCTCCCGGCGCGTGCCTCTCTCTCTCTCTCACTCTTCCATCTGCTGTCTTGTGAGAGAGAGAGAGAGAGAGCGAAAGGCGCGCGTTGGCTATGGAAACGCTCTTAGAGGAACGCTGTACCAGCTCGCAAAGAAGGAGAACGCGCCTTCACCCGCGAGAGACAACGTTGGCGCAGGCAGCGTCTCCTAGCGAGTTCCTTGATTGAGAAATACCGACTTCTCGCGTTGGAGAAGCGTTCACCGGCAACCCATATATATGTATATATATAGGCACTGGATCTTGACTTGCAATGAAATGCCGGTGGGAGATTTCACTTGTGCATAGTTGAACCATCAGGATTCATGGCGTGCGCGTTAACGAAATTAATCCAGAACTCGGCACGATCTACGATGAACCTCCCGAGCTTCGCCCAGTTTTCGGGCTCCGCCTAGCACTACCAGGCTGTAGCGCATAAATCCGATGAAAATCACGTAAAGCTGGAGCACCACTCGTACCGATGTACCCCGCAATTTTCCCACAATGAACGTAAGCACAATGGTCAGCCTCTTTTTCATACAGGAGATGTCAGGGCTCCAAGACAGGTCACGGACCATTATTACTCCCAGGAATCGGTGAGTTTTCTCCCACTTGACCGAGTGCTCACTAATTCTGACGACGTAGTCTCCTATTTCCTCGCGCGCGGAAGCGACTAGCGAGCACTTCTCAGATGACAACCCGAGCGTTCATGAAGGAAGTTCGAGGTTAGTGTAGCCGCTCTTTGAACCTGACCCGTTGTCACGATTCTGCCTGATAAAACGGACTTGCTCAGTGAATTGTTCAGTGAATATCAACCAAACGTCGAGAAGACGACGCCAGACAGTGCACCCCCATGAGTGGGCCTCCCGTATCGCACAGCAGAACACCGGAGTTGCCCCTTGCGCGGGCCCCACGGGTCTCGGCGCCGTGCGAAGTCGACTATAGACACCGTGCGCACGGACGCAGCGGTAAGAAAGGCTCCTCTCCCACGGTCGACCACCAGAGGAATCACGGGAGAGGGCGGCAATAATTCGGAAGAAGCCGACGCGAGCTCGAGGCATTCGAAATTTGGCTCTGGCGAAGAGAAGACGCTCGTCTGGGCAGAATCCGCATCGGCTACGCTCCGGTCCCTGGGTGAAAGTCGCTCCCCCGGCCACGCACCGAGGTCTCCAGCGAGTGATCCCTACGACGTCGGATGCCACCACCACGAAAGTAATTCGGACTTTACTATCTTTTACGAACGTGAAATAGGATGTGGTTTGAACTCATAATTAGCGAATTACCGATGTAAATTAGACAAGTGTACTTTTATGTATTATTGATTACGCTTTGTTCGAAAGTAAAAAGTGAAAATTGAGTGTGAATGCGTGCATCTCTCTGGTTTCTTTCACTCGACTGACGGAGGTGACACCCGTACGTGCAGACACCCCTGAAGCCCCCCCCCAAGGCCAATGTCGTCTGCATATCTAGAGAGATGAACAGATCGTGGGAGTGCATCAGCGAGGCCGAGGAGTGCAACGTTAAAGAGTCTGGTATGCACCAGCCATACCATGCTGAATATGCCGGTTCTCGTCCAAAGAGTGTGGTACTCACGACTTCGCCTTGTGGTACGCCACGACAAGTGACATTGGAGGTTAGTGAAAGGTGAATTGGCAGATTGGCCAGGTCACCTTTGGCCAGGATCACACAACATCCTTTCAATATGGCATTGCTTTCTCTTTTCTCTTTCATAACATGACCCGTGTTTCAACCTTTCTTATTTTTTAAAAAATCAATAAGGGAAGCTTATCCGGGTACTTATTTCTTGTACTTGTTACGAAGCGTCGCTTTCCTGTGCCCTCGTAAATGCCATTCTTGGATCACAGGGTTTCACATCCATGCGTGAAATACAGGCAGCGCTTCATGGATCCAGCTGTTTTAAGAGACCCCGTTCTATCACCAAAGCATTCACCTTTTCGCTAAACAGTTTCACAGCACCTACTTTCGTGTTCTTTATGCCCCGCGACTACTAGGCCCTACCCTTGTTTTATCGCTTAGAAAACATTAACGCTGGTTACCGATGAGTGGCCAACAGATGGTCAAAGCAGCGGTAGTACATTGCCGTACAACTGCTGCTGCAGCTTGAAAGGTTAAAAAACCTCATCGACGTCCGATCCTGCGCTCTTTCCATTGGCAAAATGATTCACATTTCCAGTTGTCAACGTGTGCGTCGATAGCCTTTTAGATGCCGTGGTGCCTTATTCGTCTTTGTAGACTTTCGCTGCAATGATCTGTTTCTGGCTAAATGGGCCTTGTAAAAGGCGAGATGAGCGTCTATAACGATCTTCAATCGTCGTCGAAATGTGAGGTCGTTGACAAGTTTTTCGCAGTTTGTGTGGCCGTACGTTGACTTTTAAATCATATGCTCGGCACACACATTTCGTTCGTATTTTCATGTCGAACTAAATAGAGAATGTCGCGGGAGAATGAAATCACTTGAAAATATAAATGCAAGCGCATAGGCTAACATTGGTCTTCAGTGTGCCCTCTAACTTCGTGCGTGGCTCGGTAACTAATCAAATGTTATTACAGCTGTACTCCTGTTACGGCGAGCTGTGACTGTTATTATTACGCACTGGTATTGCTGAAAAAACAAGCAAGAGGAATTGAGGAAAGTGGGAGGATTGAGGCAAACGATGCGAAAGAAAGACAAATATGAAAGCCTGAGACGACAATGTGGCAGTCGCAGGTTCCACGAATGTCTTTTTTAACAGATTGGCAGGTGTCTCAAAGGAAAGCGTGAGAAAACAACATTTGAGAGGAATTTCCACTCACGCGTCATCTTACGGAGGTTTTGAATGAAAGAGCTGAAGCGCGGTTGCAAAAACAGGAACAAGAAAAATATATTTTTAGAAAACGGTAATGTTTATGAGCATCTGTCAGATAAAACGTACTTTTTATATATAAAACATACATTTGCTGCAGTACTTTAATCCGCGTAGTCTGAGAGGAATTCTTTTTCGGCGTGATAATTGTGAGATGAATCCAATTAAACTGAGAATGAAAGGCCAGTACACAACGAAAGCAGTGTGACGTCAAAGCGTGAATGACATTGCGTACTTCTCGTGTACACAGGACGGGTCCTTATGGAAGGAAACACGCGAACGCGTGGCTTCCGCTCTGCGACGACAGCATGCGGCGGCAGGAAGTGGAAGCGGAAGAAAATCACTTCCGCTTTTGGCATCACTTATTAGCGGCCAAAACAACTACTTCATCAAGGGAGATATTCGCGCTGCATATCGGCCGCACACGGTCATTCTGTCTGCCATTAAATTACGACCGAAACACACGTAGTTCCTCCCGATGACACTTCCGGGCGCTGTAAGCAGCTGCCACATAGAGTTACTGCATATGCTCCCTACTCCCTGCCGGAGGCTATACAGTAACTCCACTGTCACAGAGCACAGGCCGGGCGCTCGCGTGTTCTCCTTCATAGAGGACCACGGTGTAGGTCATGTATAACAGGATCACATGTGGCGTATATCCGCATTTCTTAGTGTATCCCGGGATTAAAGTCCCTAGATAATTTTTCCGTTTTTTAAGGAGCGAAAAGCTTTGATGTGCCACTGGAGCATCTGATTGGTCGGCGTTGCTTTTGGCAGCCATGTTCTTCCTAAAGCTGTTGCTTGAACGCTGCAGCGAGAGAACGTCAAAAAAAGTTGCGCGTTTCAGTAGGCGTTTCCTTACATATGGCACGTCCACTATCATATTTGATAGGAACGCCTATGTTGACGGCCGGACGCTATCTGCGCGCGCGTGCTCCGCTCCACGTGTTTAGGAAGAACATGGCTGCCGACGCGGGCTTCGGGCGAGAGGGTGCCGGGAGAGGAGGTAGTTGTCGCTGCTTAAAAGCGGAAAAAAGATCTAGGGACTTTACCCGGGATATGCGATGGTGCACATGTGGCACATCGTATATCGCGGGCAAAAAAAGCCGCCCCCCCCCCCTCCTTCCCCTCGCTTTTTTACTGTCCCGAGCCTTGGCGTGATTGCGGCCTTCCAGATGAGGTGAGTTTGAGACCACTGCTGCACGTCAAAGTAACTTAAATATTTCTGTGAGCTTAGGCCTCATTACATATGTGATTTGCCTGTCCACTATTTGTAGTACGCTATACGTGCCTCTTAAGCGCTGTATATCATGAAGTTGCTGTTTGAAGCCGTGTTTCTTCTCTGAAAAACGCCTTCAGTGTTTTTAGCATCTGATACCACGATGCTCGTTTACAATAGCACGTTTTTTTTTTTTTTTTTTTTAGAAGAATACGTGACTACATTGTCCGTTACTCCATAATTGTATACTGTTCCTGCGCACGAAATTTGTAATTAAAACGTACTTGCAACCACGCGGAGTGTCTTTCAGTTCGCGCTATAATGACATTCGTCTCCGTAATCGCGAAATGAAAATGGTGAATTGCGCTATGTCCGGAACGCCCCAATAATGACACCACTTCGTGATCGCCAAATTCGACTCCGGCAGCATTCTGCAATAAATTTCACTTACAATCAGACCCACCCTACCGTCAACTGTTTCCCTCGACTTTTCGCTGCTGCGAACGAAGCTTCTGAGTTGCTGCAAGAAAAAAACCCTAACACAACAGCGTGTACTGCAAATGAGCTCTGCAGTCGTGTCGCTCCCAAGGGCGCACAGACTGCGAACAATCTGCGCAAGTCAGCGCAAAGCAACGTCTTTAGCGAACTCTAACTGGTTAAATATAGCCGTTTCCCTTTGTTCTTTCCTACGTCTTCAACCGTGGCCAGCATTAAGAAGGACGTGACCTGCATTCGCGCGTCACATTGCTAGAGAAACGATGCCGCAGCTGCCCCGACTTCCAGTGCTCATTGTTCTGCCGCAAGCGTCGTGCGTTGTCGTTAGGCGCTCCTGCAACATCGCCAATTGCTAAGGAAGCGTTAAAGAAGAGCGATCCTGTAAAAACAAACACATATTGCTTTGAAAAAGTCGCTGTAAGGCATTGGTTTCGCCTTAACTTCGCCACGGATCTTTCTCTGAAGAAAAATACCGCTTCGGCTCGAAACTTCGAAGCCGGGAAGATGGCGTCTACTTATTTGTGGACATGGCTCGCTCTCTCGCGCGCGCACACAACAGCCTCTGGCGAGAAGTGAAACTGTAGCACTCGCCCAATAATGCGACGCTATATTATCATTCCGACCATTAGCGACTGCAGCACCGTTTTCACATGAATGCATCTGCAATAACGTCTTGCACCTGTGCCTCTCTACCTAAAGTTTCACGTCGAGCAACTTTCATAAAGACAATACGAATTATACATGCCTCGTGTTGTACTTGCTTCACAAGCCCCTAGAAAACCTTGTAGCCGATGACTTGGCATGGTCTATTGATTTAAAACGACTCTTTAGGATAACAACAGCGTCGAAATACTCGCTCCCTAAGTCTACGATATAATACGTGCCCATTCAAGTTGAACTTGTGCTTGAGTGCACGAGAAAGAGTTTCCTTTTAGTTTTTCCTGCATGTTCACTAACCGGATAATCGTGACCACAATTTCATTGTCGCACAATAGGAAAACTGTTCAGTCGTCCGAACTCTTTCTAAGGGGACACACATCTTGCAAGTTGACCGGCTGCAATTCCTAGATTGCAGCACCTGCTGTAGAAAAATCATTCTAAATGTTATTAACAGCCTTCTTTGTTTTTTCCTTTGTGCGGCCAATTTTTTACTATAATATATTGATCAAGCAATTTAATAATAAGAATTGTTGGGGCTTAACGGGCCAAAATAACGACGTGATTATAAGGCAGCGTCGTAGTGGAGGGCTCTGCAGATTTTGACTACCTGATGTTCTCTGACGTGCACTAACATCACACGGGCCTCTGGGTTTTTCGCTTTCTTCGAGAATGTTAACGCCATGGTAGAGATCGACCCGCACCTATCGTGTCAGTAGCCGAGAACCATAACCATCTGTACCACCGCGACGGACTGTTAATGTCCGTCGCGTCATGCAATGGAGCTCGAGCAACACAATAGCTAGTATTCACAAGTAATTTGTACTTCTTTCAATTCGCTGTAGCCAAAAAAAAAAAAAAAGAACGAAACGTCCCGCGCGCTTGTACACGCACCGCTACATATGCATACGCGTGACCGTATATAAATGTCGTGTTCGTACATAAACTACCAGCGTTCGTTATACCTTCGAATCACGCAGCACATCGCTTGGAAACGATTAATTCGAGATAAATAGCTATGTCCATTAGGATCAGGCACATTTGCACCGGGCAAAGCGGGGGCGCCAAGGTACGCGATGAATGATTTGACCAGGATTAATTAACTGAATCGATTGGCAGAAAGCGTCAGTAGAATTCTAACGCAGAGGCCAACTGGGTACCGAGATTCGATTCTGTAGGAGTGCCGCTGTATTGGCGCACTCGCCTTGTTGGCAAGAGAATGAATAGGACCGGTTTTCTGGAGCTGACAGTAATTATTCTGCCCAACGGTAGTCTATCCCCCTGCCGCCCCCCCCCCCCCCCCAAAAAAAAAGGAAAAAAGTGGGGGATTGTATACTCTCGGCAGAACGTGTGTGCATACGTAAACGTCGTCTATGTGTAACGGTACGCGCTGTTTTCTTTAACATGTAATCTTGTGCGTATCATAATCATCTGCCGACACCCAACGTTAGAATGAACCTAATACCCCGAGATATTCAAGATTTCTATCTATCTATCTATCTATCTATCTATCTATCTATCTATCTATCTATCTATCTATCTATCTATCTATCTATCTATCTATCTATCTATCTATTCGCCAACATACTAACCTAAGTACAAAATTAATATTGTCTTCGTTTAGCGTGACTAATCAGAACTATTCGCTGTGAGAGTCAAAAGAGCAAGGATGGGGGCCTTCATTCATTTTCGACGACCCCGGGGTTTTCAGCGTCCACTGTACATTACGAGCATTTTTACAGCGCATCCCATTAGCGTAATGACAATGGCGCAGTTACTCCCACAATATCCCGAAAAGATGCAGGGCACAACCACCGAGCCATTGTCGTTTCTACCGACTCAAGCTTCTACAACAAAGAAACATTCACATATTACTTATAACGCGAAAATCTTGTCTTTACTACTACCACTGGCTGTCGGAGAGCAAGACAAGATTCTTCGTCCAGACACACGTTCGCGACCTTAATTTTGAATAGACAGGTCGCATGCACTGTCTACGCTTATATGACGTCTCAGAGAATCAAATAAATGTAGAACAAGCAAGTAAGTAGTGTAACAAGGGCAGCTCTTTTGTGATTATCAAAAGAGCGAATACAACTGGAACCAAAGAATATGTTCGAAAATTTGATAGCCTACGACGGAAGCTCTCTAGAGCAGTGTTTCGAAGTAATCTTGGCAGCCAGGTTGTCTTTCCTTTATTTATCGTATCTGTTTTCTATGCTCCCTAAAAATGCGTGGCACGCGAGTGTTCCCACACTTCGCATTCATCAGAATGTGTCTCTCAAAGATGGAATCAAAGACACGAGTTCATGCTCACTCAGACCCACTGAACCGCCGCGACTATTCCAAACAAGTACTCGCTATTTCACAAAGGACGTCCGCACACTTCCATCGGTCGCCAAGCATCTACAGTGTTTTCCGACCCCCACGCCCGACTCTCGCAACGTTTTTACCTTGTGCTGGTCCCTCGTGGAGCCCGTAGCCATGAGCCAGACAGTGGCGTCGTCCACGCGCGGTAGACAACTACGATGCAACTTGTCCACGACGACGACGTGACCGCGTGTTTCGAGCGTGCCGCCCCCGACAGTCGGGCTTTCCCTCCGCACTTCTCTGCGTGCTCTGCAGCGTCCCACCAGGTGCTGCTTTAACGCGTCGCACGGCGCGTGCGAGATCTCGCCCGTCGGCGCGACTTGGGCGAGGAGAAAAATAGAGCGACGTCGAGGTGAAAGAGGAGCAAGGAAGGGGACGAAATAACGGTCAGTATCTCTCCCTCTCCGCTCTCTTGCTCCTTCTCTCTATCTTTTTTCTTTTCACGCTCGCGCTCTTCTCGGCCGCACACGGCAAAACACGTGCCTGCATGTGACGTCGCCGTGGAACACTAAACGCGCGTTCGATGGCGCGCGATCTCTCGCCGTGTTTACAGCGGCGTCGCCGCCTACTTACAGCCGCCTGTCAAGCAGCGGTATTCGTTGTTGCTTTGGCGACGTTGCTGTTCAGTGTAGCGCTTTTTTTTTTTTTGTCTCGGAAACGCCTGGATTTCGTTACACCTCTTACCTCTTTCTTCGCTTCTTCTTATTCTGCTTTTTTTTTTTGTTCCTTTCGTTACCTTCTGCCTTTTCTACTACGGGCAGGCCACAGCTTCCATGACGCCCACTCAGCTCGGAAGATATACGTTTTCGGCGAAGGAATTTGCTTGAGCCATATTACCGAAGAGGACTTAAAAAAAAAAAAAGCAAACACGACGTGCTCAGGCTCGCTCAACGAAACGCAGACTTAGCTCGGCTCTTCGAAGGCACAGCACTTTCGAAGTCGCCATCAATCTCCCTGCGCCTGTAAATAACTGAATATTTCGTGCTTCAACCACTTTCTAAGTACGGTGCCTCTTTATTTATGATACTTTTTTAGTGCACATACCACAGTGAGAAGACCAAGCAGGAGGGAAATGTGGGCTGTCTGTTCGTGAACCCATAGAAACTTTTTTATTGAACATTTATGGAATAAAAGAGGGGCGAACTCGCTTTACTTATGAACAGTTGGGTATTCACGCTGCACTTCAGATGAAACAAAAAAGATTAAAGGAATAAGAAAAGGAACCTGCATACTGAAGCGATAATTGCGGCTTCTAACTCGTCCACTGCGACATTCGCAGGCTCTCACGGGGAACAGCTTGCACTGAAATGCAGGAAAGGGGCGAATTCGTACGCTACAACACTGTCCGCTGTGTTCTTCTAACGCACTGACGTAGCTGTAGTCTTGAAGTGCGCGAAGGCGCATAACTTCATTAGTTCTAACGTCACGTCCGGATCACTAATTAGCAAACTCTACTTCCAACCGCACGTCTCTACGGGAAAATAAGTTCCGTCAACAGAGGTAATGGTGGTCGGTTCTGTTTGCTCGCCCTGTCGCGAAGGCCCAGTCGGGGATAGGCAAGTGAGTTCGCTACGACAACGACTTCTCAATAGACTGGTGAAATGGAACAGCCCCCTCAGCTCCAAACTCCACGTTTGTTTGTTTGTTTGTTTGTTTGTTTGTTTGTTTGCTTGCTTGCTTGCTTGCTTGCTTGCTTGCTTGCTTGTTTGTTTGTTTGTTTGTTTGTTTGTTTGTTTGTTTGTTTGTTTGCTTGTTTCTTTCTTTCTTTCTTTCTTTCTTTCTTCCTTTCTTTCTTTCTTTCTTTCTTTGTATTTAGGCTATTACAGTATTAACGTAAGGCAGATCCACAAACACAGCGCCAGATATTTCTATATATCTGAGTCCACGACGGCACGTCGGGTCGGTTCATTTCAGTGCAACAATGATGCGGCCAAAACTTCCGCGCGCCGTAAAACTCGCAGTCAAAGAGAAATAACTGCGTGATATGCCTGACTGTCGATGAAGAAGGCGTGTGATATCATTGAAAAGTAAGATATGAATGCATCCTGCCTTTCCTTAGAGTGTATGATTATACGCGAACGTTCACAGGTGAATGATGATGCCAGAAAGACACTTCTGCAGCTGCTATGACGTTCCTGTCACAGTGTGTTGTGATCAACGCTGCAGCTACCGCGGTCTTTTATTTTATGTTGCTTTATTTGATTTTCTTAAAAGGCAGGCGGAGGCTGGATGGAAGAAAAAACTATTTGCTTGTCGGCCTTCCTATCTTTCGATTACTATGCCTTTAACATTGTTGTTGTTGTTATGTGGGGTTTAACGTCCCAAAACCAGCTCTGCTTATGAGAGACGCCGACCACCTAGGGTTCTTTAACGTGCACTGACATCGCACAGCACACGGGCCTCAACATTTCGCCTCCATCGAAATGCAGCCGCCGCAGCCGGGATTCGATCCCGCGACCCTCGGATCAGCAGCCGAGTACCATAGCCACTAGACCACCGTGGCGGGGCTGCCTTTAACATTTGACTTTACGTATCTGCAGAATTTCACGTGTGCCTTTGAGCCTACATGGCGCAGGCCTGCGAGATTAAACGCTGCTGTATGGAACATCCCTTCAACGAACTATGAAGGTTAGCAATATTTCTTATTTTAAGCCGGAAAATCACGGTTGCCTAGTCTGTAATAGTGAGTTCAACGTACATTGAAGTCTCCATTCTGCAAAATTATCCCCCCCCCCACCCCTCAACTTCGCATTCTCATACGCATGTTCGTATTAGAGATTTTTTTTCCTCGCATGGTAATCTGGTCGCGAGAACACGCAGGGTAGGCGCAGAGCAAGTGGTTCTGGAGTGAAGACTCCACCCAACGTCGAGGTCCGCCAAAGGACCCGGTGGTGAAGTTTTATTTTAATAAATTATTTATTTCTCTCTTTCTCTCTCATATTGTTACTTTTCTGGAAGTGCGCCTATGACACCGAGTAATAAAATGCTCCCAACAGAACTGCAGACACCGACCGAAGTATACAGAAATAAACATGCACTGAATTTAGGTTCATATTTAAGTGCAGAAATACAGGGTTTTTGTGGTGTGTGTGTGTGTGTGTGTGTGTGTGTGTGTGTGTGTGTGGTGTGTGTGTGTGTGTGTCTAAAGTGGCATTTTTTAAATTATAATCCACCGACACTGAAGCCTTGATGGCGACTTCTCGTCAGTAGCGTTAGATTCGACATTCGCGGTTCGATTTCGTTCTTGTTTTATTTTTGTTCATAGTTGCCGAACTTCGGGGTTGAGCAACGAAATGACTGCGCTGCCAGTGCCACCGAAGTGTCGACGCTGATATAGAAGCGAGTGAGTCTTCAAACCGCAATTTTGCACATTCACAGAACTTGAGAGTTGGCGGAGTGGTCGTTTACTTTATTTATTTATTTATTTATTTATTTATTTATTTATTTATTTATTTATTTATTTATTTCGAACCTCTCAGATTTTCATTACTTGTTCATCAACAACAGATCTCGTAACTACACTTTTCATTCGTACACTTCAAAAGGAACCAAGGTTCCATGCGGCATTTAAAAGTTGTTAAAAAATAAAAATTCGAATTTCTTTTGCACTTTCCGATAGCTGTTCTGCCTGCTTTCGTCGTGAAGATATGAGGTTTCAGATAAATTGAAAAGCGGCACCATGGCACGATGGGTCACATCACGTGACACTGTGATGAGCTTTAGTTATCATGAATGCACAACACGACTTGCAGCCATGATCACCAAAAAAATTGTTCCAAGATACGCAGATGCTGAGTTCAAATCGTAGAATTCCCGGAGATGCTTTTCGATACGCTCACGGGATGTATTTCATTTGTGAAAAAGTATGACCGCGTAGAAGTAAGGTGAGACGATGTAGACTTACATATACCAAACTCTTCCCCTTCGCCATTTCAGCTCGGCGTCCGCGCACGACAAACTCATATTGCACTGTGGGGTCGGGATTTTCTAGTTCCCTGCATACCCATGGCCGTGAGCAGACACTTCTTTTGCTGTGTTCCAAGGTTACGTTCAAGGCCCATTCCGCTTTTGAGCAACAGTTCGAAAGAAGGCGTGCCCTGACACGCGTGTTTCCTGTTCGGTTAAAGTTAATCACCTACATCCTCGCGCGCGTTACAACGAAAGTCTCAAAAACGTCCGGGGACTTTTTCAGTCATTCTCATAAACTACACAAGCAATATACGAGCTCTGCACTGGCAGAGGCGTTAGCCGTTTTGTGTTACACTTATTTTCTACTTTCCTGGTTTTAAAAGAAGCGACACTGCTGCACAAAACAAGCCTGCATCGTCTCGACAGGTAAAGCTCTTGTAACCTTCTTGGCTACGTGTAGTCTTTTCCAATACGTTGCAAAAATCAATGACGCTACATTGAACGTAAAGAGGCAAGCACAAAGCTTCTCTCAGCCAGTTCATTTATTCTTTACCGCAAATACTGCATGTACTTTTAGCTTTACAGTTCGTTATCAACCTGCCCGGTCACGCACCTTCATTCTGCTAACTGAACGATCAAAAAGCAGGCGGGACATTTTCACATGCTCAAGCATAACTTTCAACCGTTTCACACGCACATATACGAGACCTCGTACTATTTAAATTCATTCATATTAGGCTACATGCGTTTTTCCATCTCATCGTAAAAGACTAAGTTTACTATAAGTCTCGCTTTACGCTTTCAGCTGCACTCTTACCGTCCCGGCTCTAAGGCGTAGCTTAGCTTTTGCACTTGTCGCTTCAAGGAAGATCATTTCCCATATATCCCTAACGCTAGACCTAACAATGGCCTGATGCGGTCTACAACTGCCGTGTTCTCTTGATCTTTTGCGTGGGCATCCTTATTTTGAGTGCACCTACATATTTGTTTTATTTACTTATTTAGTTAACCGGACGCACGTCTGCTTAGCCTCCCTGCCTTTCCCTTCCCTTGTTTCTCTCTCTCATTTAGTTAATTGAGTTGCGCTCGAGAATGAAAATGACCGACCACCACAGCCGCTATATTACCATCCACAAAAAATGCTATGGTGCTCGTCCCATCGCCCACGCATTATCCGCACGGAGGGCGGCCACAGAACCGCGGTGACATCCCATACAATATCTCACTGTGCTCTCACGGATCCAAAAGCGGCGTTGTCTCGCCGTTCTTTTGTTCCCGCCTATTTCCATAGACGCTCCATCCTCTCTCTTACCTCGTGTACGCTTACCAAAAGCGCTAAGCTTCCCAGCCACCATGTTTTCTCTCGACTTCTTCATATTTCCCAGCTTGTTCTTTTTTTTTCTCTCTTAGCCCGTCTCTCTCGCTATTTTCTTTCGGTAAGGAACAATGGACCGCTTGAGCGAACAACGACCCTGACACCGTGGCCTCACGCGTCCCCAGAGGAGAACGATAAAGCGAGACGTCGCTATCAGGCTTCAAGCGGCCGTGAGTGAACGACTGCCTCTGACGTGCAGCTCATGATCCTGTCAGACAAGCAGTTCTCACGCTATCTTTGTCGTTCTTTTCTTGCATCGTATCGTCTACTATCATTAATCCTCTCTTCGCTGTATACACATATAATAGGCACCCATGAACGAAACTAAAGCAGCAGCCAACAGTCAGGGCAGAAATGATGGCAAGCTTGGTATATCTTTACTTTATAGGAAACAACGGCGTCGAGTTCAGGAAACATGCATTTGGTACGGGCCGCACTTTTCGGTCACTCTTTTTACGTCATTTCCTGTTAAGTTCTTGCAATACGCCCTCCATACCAACTCTCCTCCTCATCTCTATCTCTCTCCTCAAAAGCGACCTTCGGTCCTCATTTTTATTATTAAATTAATTTTATCTGTCTATTTCTTGTCTTAGTTTTTTTTTTAAAGATGTATCAAACAAACATGTATATCAAGAAATCAATTTATTGCGCATACTTGCAACGGAGTAGTGGCGGAGCACTACAACATTGTGCCAGTGTAGCTGCATTACGCGGTTGGACCACGTGTAACCTACCATGGCGAAGACAGTGAAAACGACGACGTTTGCAAATTTGCGCCAGCAGTTATAGGGCCCGCGCCTAGCGCGGTCCCTATAACTGCTGGCGAAAGAAAACCCAGAATGCCGCGCATGGTGCAACTTCGTACGGCAAAATAACACCGCGCTATTCGAGCTGTTTCCTGTCCTCTGGACACCATCCATTACAGTTTACTTTATTCTTTCGCGACTACGAGTGTGACCCAGGCGCTAATTAGTCTTTTCCTGAACGAACTCGGGTCGTCGATCTGAGGTCCTCGGCTGTGCGAGTAATTACGGGCCGCGTCCCGAACTTTCCGTTAGTTTCCGCCTGCTCCTGCCTCTCTCCCGTTTCCTGTCTTCGCTCTTATAATTTAACTTCTGAGGCACGAAAAATCACGCTAGATATATATACGGCCTATCCATTTCTCCTTCCCCAATTTTCTCGAAGCGTACGTGTATTGCGAGACTTCGCCAGAAAGTTCGAGCGAAATTAAGGTTTGTGATTTGCTTTGACTATTTGTAAGGGTCGGCCATGGTTCCAGTGCATTCTCTTGGGGAAAAAAAAAAAGAAACCTAATTATCTCTTGCGAACAAGAGCTCGCAGCAGGCGCTTCTGGACGGCCGGCGAGTTTCCTCTGTCCACAAGGCGCTGGTGCTGCAGACGCCGACGAGTATTGAACGCTAACTAAACGTGATGACATTCGCTTTTTTATTTGCAGCCGTGTTATCGCGACCGGTGCAGTATGCGCCCTATTATTCAAGTTAGAGAAAGAAACCATATGTCGCCAGCTGGCAGCGAAACAGATGCGTCTCTTTCACTTTTAATCTCGGTTTCCGTAACGTATCTTCGCCCTTCCGTGCAAGTGTATACGGTGCGCTTCATTTTGGCAGCGTTGATTAAACGTTCATTCCTTGTTCAATAAACTTAGAAAAGTTGTTTAGTTTGATAGAATACGCTGTTATTTTCTGATCATTCATTACAACTCACTGGTTGTTGTTCGGCGACAGTCTCTGAATACTCGTTGTAAGTGGCAAAACTACGATCAAGAAAAGACACACACAGAAATGCTAGCGTTGTAGACAAAGCATACACCGTAAATATAATATAGCCCGCATGAGAACAAGGAAATGGCCCAGCACGTTCTGTGGAACTCAGAGGGACCTGCACTGCTTTCTTTATTCGGTACATGTGTCTGTCCTGCTCTGCAAATTTGTCATCTAGAGCATGAATCCTAATACTAGTCAGGTATATATAGGTATGCAGTACGCCACTGTTTATTACAATAAGTCTTATTCGGTATCACAATACATACCTAAAAAGTGCAGTAATCTGCTGTTTGTAAGGTCTTTAGATTCCGGAGCACTTTTGTGATGATCCGTTATGTACACTTCTTGATTAACACGTTAGATTTTTCTTCAAATAACCGTAACGTGTCTATTAGAGTGACACTGCACAGCCAAGAGCTACGATATTAGAATGCCCTGTATAAATTACAGTAATACATTTATAGACAAACTCTGCTACGTCCAATTAATTGTCTAATAGCTAACCCCAGTTTGAGCCTACCTAACGCCCACTCGTTGTCGCCATTTAAGATCGTTCTTATGAGCAGTAATAGGATATATCGCGATAATGTTCAGAACACAAAAAAAAACGAATTTGAAATGGATGAAATTGTTATGTCGTCTTGACTATTAGCGTAGTCATAAGTACTAATTAAGAACCAACTTAGTGCTATCATCTGTACCGTAGCTTTCGGCTCATCGGTTCATTATGTTCCAATCCACAGGTACAGAACTATTCATGTCTGAGGTATCAATCCTTGAAGCCGAGTTCAGTTGACATAACACATAACGTACGCAGCAGTCTGTATGCGCTGCTCTAATACTGTCATCTACGCCAATGTTGTCGCGGCAGTTGGCATCGTTATTCCACCATGTTTTCTACTTGTTCTTTTCCCATCTCTAACAATTTAAGCCGTAACGACTTAAGATGTCGAAAGCAATGTGTTGCGTATTTGTACTTCCATGGCTAGAGCAGTTAAGACCTTAAAAAGTGAGTTTACTGCGCCATTTTGTCCTCTTCATTACACCACAATTTCCGTCACACTGTCGCGTACTCACATTTCTCAGAGCACCTGCCTAGCATCGTGCTTACCAAATCGCGAAGAGCTAAATGCAGCACACTCACCGAGCGTAAAATCCATGCCTCTATATGACAAACTACATTTGGTAGCTAAGACGTGCTAACCAGTGGGCCATCACAAAACACCAACGACGGCGACTTTGTGCGGGCCATCGTCCACCACGCCGGCTCCGAGAGTTAGGACGTCTCCGTGCTATAGCTTCGAATGGTAAAGTACAAGAAATGACGTAGCGGGAGACTATCGCATTGTTCGCATCGTGGTTGAGGTAAACAAAAGTTTCTTTCCGTGCAAACTTATAGCGTCAATATTCGACGAACATGCAAAATGCGTGGCGGTGTTGGATGTGGGAGCCTGCTACTATACCGTATCTCAGTGAAGGAGCTCAAGCTGCGCTAATCGTTAAAGTCTGCTCCCTCTGTTTGTTTGTTTGTTTGTTTGTTTGTTTGTTTGTTTGTTTGTTTGTTGTTTGTTTGTTTGTTTGTTTTTCAAGCCGTCTATTTAATATTTTTGACAGCAGTCAACGTCTCCATTTTAACTTCGTGGACTGCATACCAACCATGCATCGTTGCAACTCTAGCACGATCAGATATAAGGAAGTGAACTTTTGCTTCTATTGTCCTCCAGCGGCCTTCCTAGCAAGTCACTCCATTACCGTGTCCCTCGCGTATTACCTTTCAATTACCAACCGGGAGGCGGCAGGTCCTGACGCCAGCAGCGACCACGGATCACGTTCGGTGCTCGCTTATCGGCGAACAGTGGCATACTATAGTCGCGTAGCTAAAGAATCGGGTTATAGTTAGCCTGTACGCGACGAGGAGAGACAGCTGACCGGAAGGAGAATCCGTACACGACGGGCCCATTTCGTTATTGACCGTCGCTCACTCGTAGCGCCAACTACAGTGCCTCGTTGTGATCGATTCTCTTGTGTCTTGATTGATATTGGCGCCCCCAAATAGCCAGAGATTCCGAACACGTCCTCCAAACAAAACGAGTGCTCTCGTGGGCAAGAGTGGTGTTTATTGTGCGCGATATTGTCTCTGTTTTTCTTTCATCTTTGGTTCCTTTACCGTCCTTAGTTTCACGCGTCGTAAAGTGTACGCTTCATTTGCTGCTTCTGCGCCCTTCACAGCACCTTCTTCCTTTATCTCTTCCTTTATCTCTCTTTGTGTAGTTGACCTGAGTATAAGAGGTGGCCATTTCGGATGCGATGGGCTGACATAGCTTCTATTTGACTTTATCACAGCTTAAATGAGAAAGAAAGCGAGAATCACTCTTTTCAGCTGTGTCTGCAAACAATCGTAGTGTACTGTAGTTCATGAAATGAACGTCATGAAGAAGTGTTATCTTGATAAAAACGGCCACTAGTTGAAGCCGCAACGACGGTGGAAACATTGTAAGTGATGCGCATTCGTGAACTTTGTCTTCACCTCATCTCAAATATGCTTTATTGCAGAACTCAGAACCTTGCAAGCTAAAGCGCTGAGGATATGCCTGGGCCTGCCTAAAAAGACTTCGATCGTAGGAACCCTTACAGAAAGCCGGCGACTTTCGGTGCCACTGCTACTGAAGCAAGAGTTTCTTCGAGCCTGTGTGCGTTTTGCTGCTAGGGTTCACAACCATCCGCTTGCATCAGCCACCACATCCGAAGTACAGACCCTTCTTCCGCTGATGTACGAAAAGCCATCAATTCCGACAACGCCGCCATGGAAACTACCCTCTTGGGCCATAGTCACGACTGTACCGGGCATCAAGAGTAAAAGTAACACGCCAGCTCCAGCACTGAAATATTTCGCCCTGGAGCATATTAACGCCAACTACAGATCCTGCCGCCACATTTACACTGATGGCTCTGTTACGGACACATCATCGGCAATAGGTCTGTGGATCCCGTCGGCAAACATGTCAATTTCTGCCACCTTGGGTCACCGCACATCTGCCACAGCTACTGAGCTGGCTGCGCTGCGGAGAGCGCTTATTTACATCGTAGCTCAGACACCTGATTCCTGGGTAATCTTCTCTGATTCGCGAGCGGCGCTGCAGTCCCTGAAGTCACCACGAGCCCAAGAACAACTAGTATTGGACATCAAGCGGCTAGGCAATAATGCTCATGAACTTAATCACCGCGTTGTATTCCAGTGGTTACCAGCCCACTGTGGAATACAAGGAAACGTTCGGGCCGACAGTGCTGCCAGAACAGCCCATGGAACTAAAACACCACCAACAGCCATACCCCTTTCAAGAAAAGATGCGGCGACTATGGTATCGACATTTGCCTGGAATCAGCAGCGACACTTCTGGTGTGATCCAGGACATCAGTATGGACCACTACACGCCATTGACCCAGCCTGCAGCTTCCACGTACCTCAAGGTTTAGCCAGGCGTGATGAAGCGTGCCTTCACCGATTAAGACTCAATGTAGCATACACGAGAGATTTTAAGCACAAAATACAACAGTCTGATTCTCCATTCAGAACCTTCAGGCGTTGAAGTACAACTTAATTCGGGATTTTACTTATGACAAACGTGGAACATCTTCAAATGGATGGAAATCGCGCTTGTTTGTGAGGGATCGTGCTCCGTCGCCCCGCATCAATTTATTGGTTAATACGGAAGCCATATATCTCGTGTTAGGAGATGGCAAGTTGTAATGTAGTGAACATTTTCATTGGTTAAAACCAATAATTTCTTTTACTGTTCCTACATTTTGAGAACGTAATTTAAATATATTTCACCCCAGCCGGCTTCCTTCCACCTGTACGTGTTTGTATATGCAATGCTACCGTCATCGCTGAATGAGTGTATAGGAAAGTCGAGATAACGCCTATCGTCTCATATTTAAGTGGTGCATGGTTCCAATCCAGTCAGAAATCTGTTGCACTCTTCCTCCATTAATAGCTTGATTAAATATAGCGGTTCCACGCGGATGTGAAAATTAACGTCTTCCCGCTGAGGCTCATTTGTCAAAAAAACCAGCGGGGAACCTCCCTCATTAAATGCTCCACCAATCGCCCCTTTTTGGCCCCGTTTCAATTTCGTTCGTGCCAAAGAACGCTTCATGTATTTCCTTTCTCAACAGCGATGGCTGAAGCGTGGTCGTTAAGGCGATCAGAGCCGCCAAAAACCAACCGTCAAATTGATTCTAAACGTTGCTTTTCGGAAAAGAAAGGAATGAAATGGGAAATAAAGGTATGAGAGCACGGAGCAAAATCTATCTTACGCTTCGACTGTGCTGCGTATTCTGCGCAGATCTGATCTTTTTTCTTCTTTTTTACAGCGTAAGCTGTTAGGTGCGCGTCATCGCTACCGCCGCCCGTGTCTATAACCACAACAAGCCTCACTGTGAAAACAAACGTTCCATGCCTGCACCGGCTTGAACGTTCATCAACAGCAGTAGCGTAACTACAACTCTGACATGCTCGAACCACTTGGTTGGGCATACTGCTTTTTCAGCAACCGCACTGATATGGTAGGAGAGGTACAGTGGCGTCCACCCCTGGCTCTCTCCACACGGCTTAGAGCTTTGTGTTCTCAGCCATGACTGATTTGCATAAGTGGTTTTCAGGATATTATACGTTGCCAGCCGCCGGCTGTGGTTTCTTCAACGAGAACGAGGACTAAGACGATGACGATGAAGAAGAGAAAGAAGAATGCGAAGAAGAAGAGGAAGGCGACGACAACGAATAAAAAAAAAAGGAAGCGGATCAAGCACACGCTGGAAGACGACTTAAAATGGGAGAGATGCATAAATAAAGTTAAACTGAAAGAATGGGAAAGTGCGCAACTAATTCAAGCTTGCGCTGCCATTGTGTTGCGTCCTCTGTACAGGCCTGGGAGTGTCCTTTTTTTTTCATTTGTGTTTTTGGGTATCTTTCCTCTTCTTGCTTTAGTGCTATTCATAGCTACGCGTGAGTAGGCTCTCTTGTCACTTTTCGTTCGCTCATTTTCTTCCCCTCCTTTATATTTTCCTAAACAGTGTAACGACAGGTTGCGAATAGTGTTCTATGCGCACTGCACTTTCGCGAGTATGACGCCGAAAACGGATAGGTGTTCACCTTTCCTGAATGCCAGTGTTGTGCTGTCTCTTTTCTTGTGTGTCGTCTTGTAGCGCTCATTCCCGTTGATTTCCATGTCTGAACAGCTCGGGGTGGCATTAATCCGAAATAATATGGACCACCAGCACATCTTTGTGATAAAAGCCTTTCCTGTTTTTCGCTCGCCTGTCTTCTCGTCCATCACTTTTAATTTCATATTCAGGAAACATTTCATAATCACGTGTTCTTTCGATACGTCGTACGGCTTTGTAGATGCGTAAATCATTGTGCAACAGTTACTGAAACTAAGATCTGGTAACTACTGCAGCAGCATCTTCAAATATAACTAAGTGGCGGTGTCTACAGCAAAATAAATAAATAAATAAATAAATAAATAAATAAATAAATAAATATATTCCGCTGTTGCCTGGGTGAACTTCAAATTCATTAGCAAGCCAGTGCTAGCACCAAACAAGTAAGCAGACATTTAACTCAAGTGTCTTCAATACCGTCGAATTGTTTATTTGCCAGACGTCCCCTTACAAGACTTTCTTCTTTCTTCGACTCAGAATGGTTCGATTCGGCTAGTCTCTCTTGTTTCCGGAGATCTTTCACGTTCCAGCTGATTACCTTTCTTAATGAAACCCCAAAGCCCCCTTAAGTCTGCTGCTATTCATTAGACGTTAATTGCCCCTAGCTTCAGCGTGTATTTCCTTTGTCTCCGTCACTTTCGTGCTCACTTAGCAAGTGATGACTTGACGCGGTCGAATTGAAGGAGGCAGTACCGTTGCCAGAAGAAACAATGAAAACTGCACAAACACTGCCGCTGCCCGGAAGCCTAAATCAACTCTTCCACTCACTTGAGTCTGTTTCAAGAACGAAGACTTTTCCACTCTGCAATCCGCCAAGCGAAGTAGAAAGGAAGAAAGTGTAGTATAGAAGGTGAGTAGTGAGCTTTCTGTTTTGTCTTCTTTCTGTGTCAAGGCCTCTACTGCAAGCGAACGACTCGGGGGTAAATAAGATGCCTTTGTTTCTGCCTTTTTCCGCTGTGCCGCTAATTCGGGTAAGGAGAGAGCACTTTTGTTTTTGCCTCTGCATCGATTTCGCGCTATACCTCCATACAATGAATCAAACATCAAACTCATTAGAATTCAAAAAGAATTTCTTCGAGTTATTGCTGCTCATCTTCTTATCTAAGACTGCGCAGCTTCATACAGTATAATAAGTGACTCTATATCGATGCCTCCTACGATGCAATATTCTTCCTTACACTCACTGTTCACTAGGTTCTGCCCGCCCAAAATTGTATTTTCTCGCAGCACGGTCGAATTATAAGGAATGCCACGGAAGTTCTGGTTGTACTATGAAGAGGGCAACCTATCCAACTTTCCGCCATGCGTGAAGTTCAATTCCAGAAAAGAAATCAATAACTCGTTTTACGTAATGCCTGTCGTCTTATTATTATTTTCCTTTCCTCTCGCGATCCTTTCGTAACGAATAGGGCGGCACAGCACAATTGTCCGGACCGTACCTGTATAGAAAAGAAGCGTGTCGTTACATAAGAAAATGCATCTCGGTGGCATACGTTGAGAGATGCGGCCGTCAGCGGGACCCTCAGAAAAAAAAACCAATTTGTTCTCGTCATTCGACACGCGTAATCCCAAAATGCGGCAGTTCGGTATTGTGAGGGACGAACTACCCGAGGCACGCCTTTCGAACAGCGGGTCTCCAAACGCGTTACGAAAGTCGGCCGCTTGACCTCAATCTGAGCAGGAGGCGCCAACACATTCGAGTGCTTACAAAAAAAAAAAAAAAGACAACGTATCGGCACTTTTTTAATCCGACTCAGTGGGCTCTCCACGAGGCTATAGTGTGCTTCCACTCAGTGGTATCAGTTTTAGGCATTTTCTCATTGAATGTCCTGAGTTATCACGACGCGCTTATCGCTTCTCTGGGAACCAGTAGATAGACAACATGACATAGATTAAGAGAGACCTTTTACAGCACGTCGATACTGACGTTTGAAAAAATTTTGGTCTTATACAGGATTAATGAGTGACTGCATCTGAAAAATCGTGCCAGCTTGCAAGACGCCACAACTAGTCCACGACGGCGCTAACATCTAAAAGTAGCATTACAAGCGATTGCCGACAGTCGTCATCATGTTTCCTTGCTAAATCGTCTACTTTATTGCGATAGCAATTATATGGACAGTCTCGATGGGTTTTTACCGTCGCCGTCATGTCCTGTATAAAGTATAAATTATTATGACCCCCCCCCCCCCCGCGCGTCGTGCCTTCAACCCGCGGGTAAAAGCACTCGAGCGCGGGGGACGAACGCGGCTGAAGCAGAGATCAAACGAGCCCCGGCCCATCTCTGTCGCTCGGAGCGCGCGTGCGATAACAACACACCGCTTGGGAGGCCTGCGTCGAAGCCGAGGGAAAACGCTCCACCCGTCTTTAACGAGCATCAAATGACGCGATAGTGTGTGTGTGTGTGTGTGTGTGTGTGTGTGTGTGTGTGTGTGTGTGTGTGTGTGTGTGTGTGTGTGTGTGTGTGTGTGTGTGTGTGTGTGTGTGTGTGTGTGTGTGTGTGTGTGCGCGCGCGCGCTGTCACTCGAGCAACTACTGTGGGCTTCGCGCGGACGCCATTGCTGGCGCGCGCGCTATCTCGGCAGCCATCATGCGTGCAGCGTACTGCGTAGCAGCGCCTTGATCGCGTGCTCTGTTCCAGGCGCCTCGCACGGAGTAGCAACGACGTATGCGTATATCTTGCATTGATGTCGCATTCATTGCTTCGCCCTTCTGACGAAACTGACTTTTTTTTCTTATAGGATTGCGTAAATGGCTCAGTGCTGGCCGAACGGGACAAGCCTATCGTCGTAGTAATCCGGAAAATCCATGACTAGGTACTTTTACAGCTTATTTTGCGTCGGAAGTATTGCGATTGGCACTGTCTGTCATTTCAACTAAAGATGAGCAGGCATTCGTGAATGCCGCGCTTAGACCATCCTCACCCCATCGAGTAGACGTAAGCAACGGTTGCAATCTCACGTCCGGTGGTCTGGGATACAGGCGCCCGGGAAAGTACTCTCGCGTGTTTAATTTTCTATATATTGGTAGTATTGGCAACGAGGACAGAAAGATGAGCTAGTTGGCATAAATTCATAGTTAAATGAAATAAATCGTGCGAACAACGACTCAAGAGTCTGACCCTCTTCTCTTATGCACGTGTTTGCACATCTTGCTTTATTTCATTATCAGTGTGGCGACGACAGCTCAAGTACCACGCTCTGATCATCAAGCGTGGGAAAGAACAGCTCATATGCTATGCGCATGCTATCATTATCGTCTGCTACAGTTATTGCCTGTTCTGAAATGAAGTTCTCTGAAGTTCTCACCCTGCTCTCTACAGACAAATCGAAGGTGGTAAACATTATTCTGTAGCCTCTCATTACGGCGCGCCCCATGATAATGCCGCTGTTATGGAGCGTAAAAAAACAGGGTTTAGTTTACAGTGAGCATGCGTGCGTTGTGCGGATGTGTCTGCATGCATCTTTAGTTGAGTGCACGCATGTTCATGTCTATGTGTTTCGGTGTGCATCTTTAGTTGAGTGCACGCATGTTCATGTCTATGTGTTTCGGTGTGCATCTTTAGTTGAGTGCACGCATGTTCATGTCTGTGTGTTTCGGTGTGCATGTTTTCGGTGAGTGAGTGAGTGAGTGAGTGAGTGAGTGAGTGAGTGAGTGAGTGAGTGAGTGAGTGAGTGAGTGAGTGAGTGAGTGAGTGAGTGAGTGAGTGAGTGAGTGAGTGAGTGAGTGAGTGAGTGAGTGAGTGAGTGAGTGAGTGAGTGAGTGAGTGAGTTTGCATGCTCACGTACCTCCGAGTATGCTTGTGGTCCAGTGGTTACTGTGTTTCAGTACGGACCCAAAGGATGCGGGCCAAGGCTGGCCGCGGCGGTTGCATTTTCAGTGGAGGTGGAAGTGCTAGAGACCCGAGTACTGTGCGTGGCCTGTGTATGTTAAACAACCCCATGTGGTCAAAATATTCCGGAGCCTCCCCTACTGCATTCTCTCCTTTACACTTTCTTATTTCCTTTCCTATGTCCCACGGACTCTGAGCCATGTTCCAGGCAAGGGCTGCAGAAAACGGCGTTCTTTGCTTAACCGAATCGCAATTATTATTATCGTATGTACACGGGATTGCATGTATATAGGCGCACAACTTCATCCGCAAGCAATTGCAGAGCCAGAGAGAGGGACCCACCTTAGCCGTGAGGCAGTAGTCTGACGCATCGTGGACGGAGCCCCGAGAGAGGCGCCTTGAGATGGCCTCCTTGAAGGCAGCGGGCCCCCGACGGCCGCCCGCCTTGCGCGAGTCGCTCGCGGCCACGCCGGCTCAGCACCGCCTGCCCTGCACACACGGCACATGATAGGTCACCGGACCAGTTCACTGGTCACAGTCAAGTAAGGAAAAATTGCCTCATGTCGTATGCAAGGGGCAGAAGAGAAGACAAGACGCGCAAGACAAGAAGACTGGTCAGTACTCCGGTCATTTTAGTCTTGACCTACGCGTCGTCTACGTTTGCGCCATTTCGAAAAAAATGTACATGCACCAACTATATCAACAAGTTCTACAAGATCATCCTTCCGACAAAAAGTTGACAATTTACTGGACAGAAAAGATGACAAGGGACGAGATGTATTTGGTGTATTTTTTTTTCATCGTGCACAGCAGTCACTGACTGGGTTTGTTCGTTGACCGCTCCACATAAAAAAAAATCCGGCTAATCCCACGCATTGTAGGAATCGATGTCATCCAAAGCAGCCGGCGAGGAAATTGCCTACGCCGAATAGTTTCGCATTGAGCCACGTGTTACAAGCAGTAGCAACGTCTTTGTGCAAATTGAGTAGTAGCGTACGTGACGTGAGCTTACCGGGCTGTGACGACTAAATGGTAGCTCGTGTTACGACGTAACATAGGCACTTACGCTAGTGCACAGACGTTTGTTTTATCGAAGAGGAATGTACGCTACGATGCGCTGATGTAGTACATGTCATGGGCATCATTCATCGGTGTATTCCTAAGGGATCGAGCAAAGCTAGACAAGGGCATCCGCCGCAACTGCGTATGCAATGCAATAGGTTTATTTACGAAATGTGCATCATGGGTAGAGTCGCCATGGACGAGTGGAAGCGTGCATGTTCAGCACCTCGGGGAATTGAGTTAGACTCCTATCTCTTCACTACGTACGGGGTCTACAGGTTGCTTTCTGTCGCTAGAGCACGTTTTTCTGTATCTGCCTTCTTCTTATGTCTACATTTCATTGGCACGCTACAAAAAATGGCATGCATTTCTCTCGTTGAACTCATGCGGAGTGGGTTCTCATGAAATTGTCAATGTCTATTTTGGTTGGACCTTGACTGACATAGGATGTAACGTCAGCATTCAATTGCGTGCGGCGTATACCCGCGCACCCTGGGCCGAGCACTGCAGGTAGGAGCCAGGTGCTATAGTATGATCGTTAATCGTTACGTGCATGACAAGTATACCACGTTAGTGATGTCAAGATCGATCATTCATTCTCATCATACATTCATACCCTACCATGCAAAGTTTGGTAATACCAAGTGCACGAGACGACCAGGATATCAGGGAGACGTCGGCATCTCGATAGATAGATAGATAGATAGATAGATAGATAGATAGATAGATAGATAGATAGATAGATAGATAGATAGATAGATAGATAGATAGATAGATAGATAGATAGATAGATCTATCGCACCCAAAAGACGCATGTTTGATCCCGGCCACTCCGGTCGCATTTCCGACGGAGGCGAAAATATCAGAGTATCAGCGAACGTTAACCGGCCGAAATTTCCGTAGTCCTCCACCACGGCGCGCCCCATAATCATGTCGTGGTTTTTGCACGCAAAACCGCTTGAAATATTGTCGTATTCCGCATCCTTGTCATGGGTGATGTCGAGGTTGCTGATGACAAACTCGATTATTTCTTTTTCATTGTTTCCTTCTAACCACCTGATAATTGGCGCGTTTTTTGCGCTATATGCCATGTAGACTGACCTTCATATTCGCCACGTATATATACGGCCCTTTTGTGCCGCCGAAGCTACTTCCACATAAGTGGCGTGAAAGAACTGCGAACCAGCCCCAAGTCACCTTTACAATCAGAATCAGAAATGGTTTTATTTAGTCGTCAAATTAATTACAAAATATGTGTATACAGAAGGAGGTCCAATAGTCAGAGACTAAATCGCGACCTCCCACAGTAGCGAACATCGAAAAAAGTAACTGATGCAGTAAACAGTGGTGCAAAATATAAGCAATAAAATACATCGCACGCAAAGAAAAGGTTCTACTTAAGACAAACAATAACAGAAAGCAGCAACAAAAACCGAAAATAGACAACGTAAAAAATAAAGGTAATTCAACTCTCCTAGACAGATTTGAAATAATTACATGGTGAAAGACAGCAAAAAATTAGCGACGAAGGAGAAAACAATGCGGCGAGATCAAATTTCAGCAATGAGGGATCATGATGCGATGATTCGTCAACAGTACGTTCTGAGAAGGCATGAAAGAGAACGGGAGTAATAGAGGCGACCAAAACTAACCAGATTATGGAATGGATGCGAGGAAAGTCTTCAGATCTTTTTTGAATATGCCGATCTATAAACAATAATAACTCATATGACATACGCATACTATCATTCTCGTCTGCTACACTTGCTGCCTGTTCTGAACCCTGAAGTGCGTCCACAGATGTCACCGCTCTCACAATACGTGCGGAGCGCGAGATCCTGCACTGATTCTCCGCAGTTGTCGTTTCGCTGTAGCAGTCTATCGCAGCAGCGTGAGGTTGAAAAGGATAAAAACAGAGAATATATTGTTAACAAAACCAATTACTGTTGTTAACAACACAGTTTCTGTATATTTATCGCTTTCCCATAATAAAGAAAAAGCTCTACATTAAAAAGAAAGCAGAATTTGCTTCCTCCGGTAGACATTGCCTACAGGCTCGCTCTAATGGACATTGTGATGTAATCTTTGCGTAAAGCTCACGTCGAAGGAGACGGCAAGCACTGCTGTTTCTTCTTTCTTTTTTTTTTCTTTTGCTGAGTTTGTAGTTGTCGCGGAATAGCGATTTTTCGCGGATCAATGCCATCGACGAAAGACGTCAGCTCTTCACGCGGAGAGTGCGAATAGAAGCATCCGCGGTGCCTCTTTATATTTCGAGAGCATCGGCGTCCCAGGAAGTAGCAGAAATTCTACGCCTTGAATTCGACACACTCGACAACATATTCACGTCCTTTGACGTTTGACGCGGCATATTCCGTGTCCCTTCTTTATGTATTTGCCCAGCGCACTCGAGGCGTTCTTCGCACACACCTTGCGAGTGCCTCCGGGATCTCTCCAGCTTGCCGCATTCGAGAGATAGGATCTCTTCACTCCCCCCTTTTTTCTTTTTTGTTCGTTTCCCGTAACACAGTGCAAACAGACCCCGTTTCTATGCCGACGGGGTTGTTTACGCGTGGCCACACTGCGAATGCGGCTGCTCTTTCTAGTTTCGCCGGATGTCGAAGCTATAGGAGCGCGGCTGCTGTATGGGCGGGCCCTTCCTTGCGAGCTCTTCTGAGCCGTGACAGCAAGTTTCCGAATAACGCAACTCTATAAACAATTCCCAATGCTACAGCGCACACACATTACAGTATAGCTCGTTTCTTTCCGAATGCCGACATGTCTTTCGTTTTCTCTCGCTACTTCGGCGCGCATGTTTGCTCCTGTTCGACTGCGTATACACACAAGGAAAAGGAGGAAGCAACTTTGTTCAATAAAATTTTCCTAGGACTGGGCGGGTGGCCGCGCTTGAGCAGCGACTTCGCTCGCCTTACGTTACTGAGGCAGTCTGTGTCTTCTTCTCGGGTAATCGCGTCAGGTCGCGCACACAAAAGATTTTCATTTCCTTGAGTGGTGGAGCTTTTTTTTGTCCCTCCCAAAATGAACACGTGCGACATCTCAGATTCGTGCTTACACGCGTAATGTTGAAATGCAGCGTTACAACAACGTTTTAATCAAGATTTGTCGTCGTTGAGAGATTTGAAGCCATTCCAATTTGTTTACAAAAGGATTCCGCCCACAAAGTTCGACGCCGTGCTGCCAAACGTCAGCAGCGCAGACAGCGTAGAGGTCGACGCTTACCTCCGAAGTTCCGAAGAACAACTCGTCCGCGACAGCTGTTTCTACGACAGTCAAGTGTACAACCCATACGGCAACTGTGTTAGGACTTGGAGCCGATGCGACAAAGCGGACCTAACAGGGAAAGTTATGCGACTGTACTTAGGACCATATAAGATATTCTGAATCCTTGGCGAAGTGGACTACGATGTTGCACCCGACGGCATCGCGCTATCACAGCGAAGCCACGCACGAGCTGAAGTCCACGCTGCGCACCTAAAGGTATTCCGCGCACGCTTGAAACATTATTTCCTGCTATCTATCTATCTATCTATCTATCTATCTATCTATCTATCTATCTATCTATCTATCTATCTATCTATCTCAACTTTCATGTTCCATTTGAAGCGTCGGAAAGATTCTTTCTCGGAAAGGGGCACTGACACGAGTACTTGCTTTTCTTTTCATTGAGACGAAGTTTTACTGGCTAAAGCTCTTCACGTGTTATGAATACGGGCCTTAGGCCCGTATTCATAAAGCTACTTTATCTTTATCGCTTGTTTTCCTTATCATTCCTGTAAGATTAAGACACATTAAGGGGACTGAAATGGCAATCAGTGCGAAAGACTATTAAAAGGTCTGTTTGTAGGCACGGGATTAATATGTTCATGAAGCATGATAAGGCCACAAGAAAGATAAAGAAAACAAGCGATAAGAACGATAAGAACATAACTGACAGGTCATAGCATGAAAATCATGATATGCATGTCATTAGTGCCATGATTTACATGCCACGGTCTTAGTGCTCTCCTGGCCGTTTCGCTAATGGGATGTATGTGAGAATTGGTATGGCACAACATGACTGCCTGACGAACATAAATGGCAGGTCATAACATGAAAATCATGACATGCGTGTCATGAGCGGCATGATTTACATGTCACGGTATTGGTGCTCTCCTGGCCGTTTCGTTAATGGGATGTATACGAAAATTGGTATGCCACAACATGACTGCATGACGAACATAAGTGACAGATCATGACATGAAAAGCATGACATGCATGTCATGAGCGGCATGATTTACATGCCACGCGTTTCGTTAATGGGACGTATACGGAAATTGACATGCCACAACATGACTGCATGACAATCATAAATGACAGGTCATAGCACGAAAAAGTGACATGATTTACATGCAACGGTCTTGGTGCTCTTCTGGCCGTTTCGTTAGTGGGATGTATACGAAAATTGGTATGCCACAACATGACTGCATGACGAACTTGACTGACAGGTCACAACATGAAAATAATGATATGCTTGTCATGAGCGACATGATTTACATGCCACGCGTTTCTTTAACGGGATGTATACGATAATTGGTATGCCACAACATGACTGCATTACGAACGTAAATGACAGGTCATAACATGGAAATCATGGCTTGCATGTCATGAGCGACATGATTTACATGCCACGGTCTTGGGGCTCTCTTGGCCGTTTCGTAAGTGGGATGTATAGGAAAACTAGTATGCAACAACATGACAGCATGACGAACATAAATGACAGGTCATGACATGAAAAGCATGACATGCATGTCATGGGTGGCATCAATTACACGCCACGCGTTTCGTTAATGGGATGTATACCAAAATTACTATGGCACAACACGACTGCATGAAGAACGTAAATGACAGATCATAACGTTAGAATCATGACATGCGTGTATGAGCGGCATGGTTTACATGCCACAGTCATGGTGCTCTTGCGGCCGTTTCGTTAACTTTATAGGTAACGAGACAACAATGCAAATCCATTTTACGTTCCTGATGCGTGCTTCGCATTTCCTTGACTCCCACTGCACGTGAGATCTGCCATATTTTTTTTGTTTTTTTCTTTCAGAGTGCGTTGCAGCCCCCTGCATTCCAATAAAATATTTCTAGCGGTCCACTTGGTTCGTATTGACTGAAGTGACGCGCTGCGCACGAACGAACGAACGAACGAACGAACGAAAGAAGAAAGAAAGAAAGAAAGAAAGAAAGAAAGAAAGAAAGAAAGAAAGAAAGAAAGAAAGAAAGAAAGAAAGAAAGAAAGAAAGAAAGAAAGAACTGTCTCTTTTATTTCCTTTTATTTCTTCGTGCGCAGCACGTTACTACTTCCCTTTGTTCCCTTGAGAACATTCCAGCGACCGCGGTGGACGTTCCCAATGTCGACCGTCAATCTTCATTGTTTCCCAATATCGGCTTAGTTGCGTCTTACGCTTTGTAAGGTTCTTGTCTAGCCACAGTTTATTGCGCGCGGTCAAGTTACCGACCTCTCGGGCAGCGCGCGACTGTTTTCAACCTAAATGTCACTTAGCCACTTTAACCAATCATCCTCAAACTCCTTCCCGTTATCTCGCAGGTCGAAGAGGCGCATTTGCAACTGAATGCCGTCGCCTAATGGTGCCACACTTTTCAGAGTCGGTCGGGCATGTTGGTATGAATCACAGTTATCACACACGTGTAAAAAAAGCGCACTAACATTTCAACAAGTCTCCCTGATGGGCATTAGTCTACTTGCTTTATCAAAAACACTTTCCCTGTCCTGAACAATCTTAGCGCAAAGGTTCATTGTCGTCTTTTTTATTTCAATTATCCAAGGTGCCCTTAGATGCCATCAACATGATCGCAGTACATGGCGTGTGGGAAATGGGAGAGGGGGGAAGGGTTTTCACAAACACCTTTCGTGAAACAGTGCACACATACATGTTCATATAGCATACCTGTGCAAGGCCACAATAACCGAACATTTAAAAAAAAACCTGCAGATCCCACGCACAGTGGGAATCGGCGTTGTGCGAAGCATTCAGAGAGGAAGTTGCCATGCAGTGCAATGCTCTGATTGCAGAGTTTGCATGTTAGGACCTGTCATTCATGTTGATCATGCATTGTTGTCTCGCTATACCGATTTTGGTACACATGAAGTTAACGAAACGGCCGCAAGAGCACCAAGACCGTGGAATGTAAACCATGCCGCTCATGACACGCATGTCATGATTCGAATGTTATGATCTGTCATTTACTTTCGTCATGCAGTCGCGTTGTGCCGTAGCAATTTTGGTATGCATCCCATTAACGAAACGCGTGGCATGTAAATCATGCCACTCATGCCACGATTCGTGGCATTCGTGGCATGCCACGAATCGTGACATGCCACGAGGCATGTCACGATTTTCATGTTCATAGAATGTGTCACCCATAGTCGTCATACATTGTTGTCTCGCCATACCAATTTTGGTATGTATCAAGTTAACGAAACGGCCGCAAGAGCACGAAGACTGTGGAACGTGAATCATGCCGCTCATGACATGCATGTCATGATTTTCGTGTTATCACCTGTCATTTTCCTCATGCAGCCATGTTGTGGCATACCAGTTTTCGTGTACACCCCATTAACTAAACGGCCTGGAGCGCACAAAGTCGTAGGCGGCTAGATAGATAGATAGATAGATAGATAGATAGATAGATAGATAGATAGATAGATAGATAGATAGATAGATAGATAGATAGATAGATAGATAGATAGATAGATAGATAGATAGATAGATAGATAGATACGCTCAAAGTCGCCGAAGTTCGCTAAGAAAAAAGGCATGTGCGGGATTTACAGAAAGACATTAATGCAGGACAACAGTGCTAGCATTACAACAAAGCACATCATAGCGCAAACGAGGGCCATATTAAAAGGCAGGTCAGGTGCGAATTTGTGCGAGCTCTTCGAATTTAGCCTGACAAAAGGTGTCGGCAATCGCCTGCTATTGTCTCTTTCCAATAAATAACAGCAATTGCGGAATGATGTAATGTTATGCTTCTGTGTATAGAAGCATAACATGAGACAGAAGTAGTGGGGAAGATAACATGCAGCGATCACAGATTAGTAAAGGCAAAGATTGTACTTAACCTAAAGAAAACAAGAACTAAATTATTTACGAGAAAAAAAAATGCAATCTAGAGGTAATCAGAGCGAAGGACGAAGAATTTAAAGTAGCCCTAAGCAACAAGTTCGAGGCCTTAGGCGAAGACGGTGACGATTTAGAAGCAATAAACAAAACCATAACGAAAACAATCCCTGAAACAGCGATAGAAGTCGGGGGTAAAACAACAAAGCAAGCCACAAGTAAGAATTGTCCCAATCTACCAAGGACTTAATAAAAAAAACGCGAACAAATGAAAGTAACCTTGTCCAAAGATAAGATAGAATTCGCAGAACTATCAAAATTGATCCGTAAAGCCAGGCAAAGAGATGTAAGAAACTTTAACATGAGAGAAATAGAGAAAGCAGTAGAAAAAGGCACCAGCATTAAATCGGTCAAAAAAAAAAAACTGCACTTGGGACGAGACAAAATGCATGCGCTAAAAGATAAACAAGGTAACGTTATCAACAGTTTCAACGAAATAGTAAAGGTAGCAGAAGATTTCTACTCTGAACTGTACAGCTCTCAGACAGACCACACAACCTTGATAAAAATAGAATCAGAGGAGGACACTGAAATTCCATGTATAACCGCTGACGAAGTCAAAAAATCTGTCAAAGGCATGTCCCGCTGTAAAGCAGCCGGTAAAGACGGTTTAACAGCCGACTTGATCAAAGACGGAGGAGATATTGTACTTGAAAACTTGCATCGCTTTTCACGAAATGCATCAAGACATGTAGTGTACCGCGCAGTTGGGAAAATGCTAATATAATCCTTATCCACAAGAAAGGTGACATAAAGGAGTTAAACAATTACAGACCAATTAGCCTAGTCCAAGTAATATACAAGCTATTTACAAAAGTAATTTCTACGAGGATAAGAGAAACACTCGACTTTAACCAACCGAGAGAACAAGCTGGTTTTAGGAAAGGTTACTCGACAGTGGACCACAGCCACGCTATCAACCTCTTTATATGGCGTTTATCGACTACGAGAAAGCATTTGACTCCATAGAAATACAAGCAGTTCTAGAAGCTCTACGTCGACAAGGGGTACCTGGCATATACGTGAAAACCATAAGCAACGTATACAAAGATTGCACAGCCATACTACTCCTACATGAGAGAAGCAGGGAAATCCCGATCAGGAGAGGTGTGAGACAGGGAGATACGATATCCCCAATGCTATTCAATGCATGTTTAGAGGAAATCTTTAAACATCTAGACTGGGAAGAAAAAGGAATTCGAATAGACGGAGAATATCTAAGCAACTTAAGATTTGCAGACGACATTGTGCTCTTTAGCAATGATGGAGACGAACTAAAAAACATGATTGATGACCTAAACAGGGAAAGCATTAAAATTGGATTAAAAATGAATAGACAAGAGACCAAAGTTATGCTCAATAGCCTAGCTAAGGAACAGGAATTTGAAATTACCAGTGAACCCTTACAATGCGTAAACGAATATGTATACCTGGGGCAGTTAATAACAGGAACTCCTACCCATGAAAAAGAAATTCTCCGTAGAATAAGAATGGGCTGGAGCGCATTCGGAAGGCATTACGAAATCATGACTGGAAACTTACCGCTCTCACTAAAGCGAAAAGTATTCAATCACTGCATTCTCCCAGTACTAACGTACGGTGCATAAACGTGGAGGATAACGAAAAAACTAGAGATGAAACTAAGGAGCACGCAACGTGCAATGGAAAGAAAAATGATAGGGGTAACGCTAAGAGATAAAAAACGAGAGGAATGGATCAGAGAACAGACAGGAGTAGCCGATATTATTATTTTATCAATCAAAAGAAAGAAGTGGACCTGGGCAGGACACGTCATGAGGAGGAAAGAAAACAGATGGACAGTAAGAGCGACGGAATGGATACCAAGAGAGGGCGAACGCAACAGAGGTAGGCAAAAGCTTAGATGGAGCGATGAAATTAAAAAGTTTGCGGGCATACAGTGGAACCAACTCGCTCAGGATAGGGTGGATTGGAAATCGTTGGGAGAGGCCTTCGTCCTGCAGTGTACCTGAACAGGCGGATGATGATGATGATGATGTAATGTTATGCTTAGAAGAGCTGTGTCGTGTAGCTCAATATCGGAGCTCCATTACTATAGCCTCAAATCGTACAGGCTCCTTGCGGAAATTATTAACTCTTCAAACTTCCATAGAGTCCCAAAATTATATTTTCTTTCTTTGTTAATGACATTATAAATCGTTACACTTCTTGAGCAATCGTCAATACGCGTGGATGACAAGTATCTTACAATATACAGTCGCAATCGAATGTATTTTGCGAAATGCCTTCGCATTGCAATAATACGTATTAAAAATACCATATTATCTTGGTTTCAGTCATGATACAGGTAACCTTTAAGAAATTGTGATCTATCAACTTAATTATCCATTACTGGGGAATTGTACCGCGTGTTCTGCAGGGCGCACGAAACATACTTCACGTTTCATTGTGTACGTTAAAGGTCCACGGTAGCAAAATTGCCTTTATTTGTTTATACACATTATTTTGATCATTGCTATCGTCATGTATGTCACTTCAAGTTTCATTCACTTACTTTCGATTGCTTATGAAAATCCATCATCACCTCCCTTTGCCCGATAATTTTCTCCCATATAATATTCCCTACTATGCTTTCTGTACTTTACTCTTTTTTCTTTTGTTTACTAGTATTAACTTGCGACTTGTTTATCGCTTTAACTACCTACTGGATACATGTTGGACAAGTGTTTATACTATGCGCACTGTAATATAAAAATAAACCATCCTCTTTTCTCAAAATGCAGGTGCAACCGTAATGACATCCCTGATGCGCGTCCTTCTCAGGACGCATCAGCATCTTAATTCTCACACCTTAACGCGTCCAGAAGCCTCGAGAATCGCGTGCACACGCACATTTCGCATTCCGTCGTTGCGCGCGATATGAATTTCAAATGAAAGAGCATTCAGCACTCTCGGGCCTGAATTTGAACTGAATGTGAACAATATGCGCATAGTAATCGCGGACGCATTAAAAGCTACGCAACATTTTTCTCGAGAGTTTTCTTCCCCTAAGAGTGTAGGCAACGGAAAATCGCGAATCGTCAAGCCCGACTGCCGCTTTTATTCTCCCTACAGTCATCCTAAATGAAGGTGGGACGTGACCCCCCCCCCCCCCCCACTCTCCTCCGTTGCCGCTTCTTCCCGGCCCCGCTGTGCATTTAGGGCGCGTTCCCCATTCAACGCACGTGCCAACCTGAACTCACTTCCTAGAGGAACTCTCGGTACTGTTCACATCAAATGCCGGCGATAGTTACGAGAGCGTGAAACCACTACATCGACCCACTTCGAGGGACGAGTTGGCTCGGAACATTTTTGTTCTTGGTTTCTCTCTCTCTCTCTCTCTCTCTCTCTCTCTCTCTCTCTCTCTCTCTCTCTCTCTCTCTCTCTCTCTCTCTCTCTCTCTTTTAACGTGGTACTCCCGTTTGCGGCCTTTATCTCTTCGCTTTATTGCAGTATCCGTTGACAGCGCCAGAGGGATTATGCTATCGATACGGTTCTCGCTAATCACGAGAGAATTCGCCGCTTGGAGGAGCTCATTAGGCGCCTGCTCTTAATTGAGGCCGAGCCATTTAGTTAACTAAAGAATACCCGCAGCCTCAGCGGCACCGGGAAGACACTCGAATAAGAAAAAGCGGAGGAGAGAGGGGCTGTCGCACAGCTTGGCCAAGAATCCGAGCCCGCCTTTCCCGTTCCAGAGTGGAGAGAAAGGAAGGTGAAGTAGCTTGCTGCGTTGCCGTCTGCTACGAACAACCGTTATGGTTTTTCTCTCAAAAAATCAGCCAGGCTACGAGCCTCGGTGGAGGACCGCGTTCCTCTCATTATTACTCCTCAGCGCAGTTTCATTACGAAGCCGAGAGTTCCGTTGCGTGCTTCACTTACTCCTTCTCTTTTGTCCTTTGTTTTTCTTTTTGTCTTCTCTTTTTGACATTTTCCTTTCTTTTCCATTATTTCACCAGCCGTCGTTGGTTTGTCATTTAGTAGAGCAGGCTACATACGGTACGGACGCGATTAACCGTATACAGTGCGACCGATATTTACTCCGCGTAAAACTCTGCAAATGACGGCGTATTCTTGTCGCTATATTTTTAAGGGATGACGTAATAAACTTGAACGAATTAAGCACTGACCTAGTGATTACCGCGCGACGAGTCGATGATCTGCGCGTTTGGAGCTATTGTATCGTAATACATTTATGTACACAAACCATTTTCACTTAAGAACAAAACTCTAGAGATGGTCATTATTTGTGCTAGCAAAAATACGGACATTTCCCACACCCTACATACCTTGAACGCTCAGTGCTTATGTATCCTCTACAAACTATGCGCATGATTGTCGGCGTCCACCTTGTGATCTCTTTATAATTACATAGGTCTATTTGTACCTTAAGCATCAGTTTTTTAGAAAAGGTATGCTGAAGCATTTTATCATCATTTCGGCATCGTATATGGGCGCGTAAGTTTGGGGAGTAACTGCCAACACTACACACGAGGCCAAGTCCATGTGTATCTGACATACACAAGTTCTCCTACAATCCAACTGCATGCGAACGCCAGGGTTACGCAATATAACCATCGAAGAAACAAAAAAAGCACGATTAGATTAGCTTCGGGTGCAGTGCGCTCGTTCTCGCAACTGAATAATGATAGAAGCACCACGTCACTTTATCTCCCCTTAACGCTCTGCTACACCCATGGCATAACATCACACAAGCATCCGACTACATGTATTAACTCATAATAAAATAGCTCATGTGTCTCTTCCGAATAAACGTTGTTCCCATGTCATGCCCCGTCCCTTCGCGGTGTATATACGTGCCAACAAGCTCAGTACTTAACGCTTTCGCAATTGTTTTCCCGTCGTGGCATGGCATGAGAGATGAACGTCGACCGTTTCTCCTAACCCTATTACTTCCAGGGTCGGACTCGTTCGAGCCACCGGGCGTCTCAGAGGCACGCCATACCCTCGGGGCAGAGGCACGTGAAGCTGACGCAGCGTGGGTCACCGAGCTCTCACTTAGCCGCAAGCGGTTTGCCTTCTCAGCTCGCTGATCCCGTATACAGCGCGTGCATCTGTCGTTTCGTGGTGGCGGCAACGTTTGCGCAAAAGTGTCGCTGTGAAGCGAGCCTATATCCGCTATATTTCCGCCGCAGGCATGTTTACCTACAGGCGGCGCTCGATGGATGTGGCCATAAGGCTATACGATCCGATCCGACGTCTCGCGATGCGGGCAACACGCAGCAAACGCTTTTTTGTTTGTTTGTTTGTTTGTGAGCTTGCGGGCTGCGTGCGGTCGCCTGTAATACGTCGCGACGGCTCGGATTCCCTGGAAAGGGTTCGTCGAAATCGATATGAGCGGCATTAAACGGAATCGGTCCCGCGGGTGAGGAAACAAAGGCAATTAAGCGATGAGGCTCCACGCACGGCGAAACTTGCACTGTATTTTACGTAATAGGCATCGCGTGCGTTATGGTTACCGAGTTCATAGGCAAAAAAAAAAAAAAAAGAAATCACCGCCCCCTTCCACTTCGTGAAGACAGCTGAACAGCGAAACTGTCTTAGTCGCACCGAGACGCTCGTCCCAAACAGGATGTCCGTTCTTTCTTGCTTGCTTTCTTTCTGTCTTTCGTTTTTTTACATTTCGCGCTATGGAAATACAGCCGCGGCTACAGGAATCGAACCCGCAAATTTGAGCTACACGCACTCACCAAAGGGCCTGAGGTTTTCTGCACCTCACACGGTTTCGCGCGGTCCTCGGGATCGATACACTTCACCAGCGTGACACCAAGCAGCACGCCCAACAGAGTCGACAAGAACAGCTTCGCTGTTAAAAGAACGCGGCGCCTTACTAAACGCGTGCGGAATTGCGCTGGCTCAACTACCTCAAGAGGTATAGCCGCGTGTTACATGATGCAATCGCGATGAACAGATCGCTGAAAACGAAGAAGGGCAGGGAACGTCAGAAGAGCCAACGTTTCGACAAGTACGCTGGTGTTAGTCAGTGAGACAAAGCAAGCACAACAACATGACGAAGACATGTCGAAATGTTGGCTCTAGCCGCGTTCCCTGCTTTTTGATCATTTTCAGCGATCTGTTCATCGCCCCAAGCCTCCGTCATCCCCGGAACTTCTTTACGTTCTTATAATGTAACCACTTAATGTATACGGACATGCGCGGCGAGGAAATGACGTCAAGGATATTAGAAATCCGTGGACCTTCTACCGAAAGCATTCGATAAACAGTGAATGAAGCCACCCTGAAGATAATAATATTCGATCGTTTGCTCAATGTTACAACATACCAGGCTGGCGTCGCTTTCGAGGAATCCGACCGATGCGATTGCAATGGACTCGCTTTCTGTTGAATAAAGTATGATTGCATCCACCGCAAAGGCACGGGAGCTGGAACGTTCTCGAACTCGAATTCGTAGTCCCGAATTCATGGTTTTGATCGCAAGTCGCGGCGGCCGCTTTTCAAAAACGTAGAAATCCAATGCTACTTGTGCACTTAAATTAAATTAGGAGCGTGTCTAGGAAATCAAAGCAATCAAAATTAATCGGGAACACTTCCACTGCAACGTTGTGTCCGTGATATTGTTAGTTTTGCTTGCTTATATTAAAACGGATGCATCTTTATCGGAACAAAATAGACTGGCCTGAGGCGTATACCGCGTCAGAAATATTCGGGCACACCTCACCTGCTTACTATTATTAAAAATTCCTGGTGTTTTTACGTGAAAACAACACGATGATTATGGGGCATGCCAAATTAACGTTCCCCGCCTGAGGCTCCTCAACGCGCCCCAACGTCTGAGTACCTGGGTGTGCTTGCATTTCGCCATCGTCGAAGTGCAGCCGCCATGACTAGATATCGAACCCGCATCATCGGGCGTAGAAGCGCGACACCTTCACCGCTAAGCTACTGCAGCGGGTAGTTTACCAACACACCAAGCCCTCTTCTTTGTATAGAGCTTAGTTAAGGGACGTTCAACGCCACAGTTCAACTTAAAATTTATATGTGCTCGAACACGGGATAAAAATTATGGCTCCTGGCACATAAAAATGGTCCTGGATGACAAAGGCAACGGCAGCGTTGAGTGCAGCCATACCTAAATTAAAGCGCTACTTACAATGACGCTTCTAAAGCGCATACGTTTCCTGCGTTCGCAAAGTGAGTCTGCAGAGCGATAAATGTTGCAGTTTTACCTGCGTCAGTGTTGCGTGCTCGCGTAAGATTTCAATTAGATCATAAAGTCTGCAAACTTGCTCTTTGTTGCCGTACACATTAAGTCAATAGCCAAAAACTACGGTTACTTACCATGATTTTAACCATCGTGGCTACGCTGGAGGTACCTGTCCTATCGTCGCTCACTATACGAGCGACAACTGCCTTGTGTTATACGACTGCGGCATGGTCCATGCTCCAAATATATTTTGTGCGTGTCTAGCTAGCATACAATTAAAAAAGTGTGACGGCGTTTCGATAATCTTCCGATAAGAGCAAGAAGTATAATCTCGTGTCTGAAGATTGCGACCTACTTGTGAATTCCATATCATGATATTCTTTTTTATGTACTTGACCACACTGTGCGTGTCGTTAATGCACCTATAAAGTGAACGCGTGACGTGCCACTTAGGCACTAGCAAACGTTTCATCTGATGACAACTTGGACACATGTGTGCTAACTTCTGCATCATCCCAGGAGGAAAGGAGGCTTTAAAAAAATGCGGGGACGTCAATCAGGCAAGCGTCCACTTCGTTGCCCTATACAAGGAAGGGCGCTGCTCTAATGTGCTAAGGCACACTGAAATTTAGTGACATATTTTGTATTTGCTCACGTTTTATTTTCTTTTTACCGCGATAGTATGACACTAAAATAAAAAGAAGATATCAAGGCGCCAACGTGTCGTAAACGGATAGTTCGGGAAAGAGATGAGATATGTTTTAATGAGAAAGTTGATAATGACATATTAACCGGTATTTAAGCTTTCATCAAGCTATTTTTAAAACCATCTTTTCTACGGAAACTAAAGCGAAAGTCTTCCCATCAGGTCCGGAAGCGCTCCGCGAGCCCTTCCTCGTCGCTTAAAATAATTAACTTATCGGGCCCCTCATTTCTTGCGGATAGTTAAGGGTAAGTTATTTGTGTAAAGTAATGCGTGCCAGGGACCTCGAGAAAACACACAGCTATTCGGATGGATTTGCAGGCTAGTTGTTCAAGCATCATGGAAAAAACAGCGCGAACACAAGGACGATGAAAAAGGAACATACACCACACCGCTCCTTACATGTGTGTGTGTGTGTGTGTGTGTGTGTGTGTGTGTGTGTGTGTGTGTGTGTGTGTGTGTGTGTGTGTGTGTGTGTGTGTGTGTGTGTGTGTGTGTGTGTGTGTGTGTGTGTGTGTGTGTGTGTGTGTGTGTACTGATGTAGAACGAAAACGAAATAAGACGTTTGTAAGTGAGTGTGTCACGACCATGTCCCAAAGGACACGAGTCGTGGTCTTCACTAGCGGACGCTCAGTTCATTGTCACGGCCTGACACTGTTGACGCAGCTAGAGGCACAAACTGCCGCTGACGAAAGCGCAAGTGTTGCAAGCGGGAAATCTCGGTGTCCACTCCAATGTGCTAAGGGGGAAAGACGTGTTTCTATAGCAACGCCTCGTCATAGAAACCACCCGAGACAGTTATTCAACCGCGGTGTCCCTTTCAGTCGAGGAATGGTGAAGTGCTTCCCGGAGAAAAAAAGATATCTTCGTCGACGTCGCAATTAAAAGGAAAGACGGAAGCTCTGTACACTCGAGGTACTTCACTGCTCGTTCGGAAAAGAAATTTGAGACGCGCAGCTCCCGCGTTAAATTTACTTTGACATTTAAAATGCGGGTGTCTTTGATCTCAGTTGATCGTCCGCCTCCCTTTTCCGCGGTGGTTCGCAGAAACCCTATGCACGCCGCCACCGTGAGTGCAGTCATGCGTAGGCCTCAAATCCAACAGCTGATAGAAAGCGACGGCGACACCAGGGCGTGCGCCGTACCTGAATATTTGTGTGCCAGAGAAGTGTGGGATCTTTCGGCAGCAGCCTTTCTTTAACTCTATTCGACGTTCCTTCAGACCTTTTATTTTTTTTTTCCTGAGATGATATTTTCACAACGTAGCCCCGTTAGCACTTTCCACTATCCAACAATATTCACATGTGTCCAGCGCAAGTAAGTGCTGAACAGATGTGAATATTATTTGAATGGTGGAAATGTTTAATGTATAAAATTCCCCACGGTGTCTTCAATCGCCTAAGAATGATGGCCGTTCCCCAAGTATTGTTTGCAAAGCAGCCAAAAGAGGAATATCAAAGGCAAAAAAAAAGAGTTGTTATCTTTCGCCCGTATTATCACCGGTGTCCTATTTTACAATGCCTTTTGTGCGGTCATCTCTACGCAAAAATAAAAACTCAGCAAATTTTAATTCGTTGTACTGTAAGTGGGCTGTGAATAAAACTCTGGGGACGTTTTTTTTTCTTTTGTTCTTTTTTATTACAAGCTCGCTTGTGCAGAAAATGGCGAAGAGGTCAAACCGCTCTTGGTTTCCCTTTTATTTATTGCATATTTGCGCAATAAAGTTCAATGGCCTCTCGCACATTATCGCATGAGATAAATTAAAGCACTGCAGTAGCAATTTTCGTAATGGACACTTGAATTGAAGTCAACCCCGGGAGCCGCACACTCGTGAGCTTGTTGGCAAAAACTATAGTGTGGATAATGAAAGATACTGCACGCAAAGGCTTGCATTTCTCAGTGCACTTCTGTTGCGAATAATTCTGTCACGCGTAAAGTGTCTCAGCCATTTTTTATTATAGTTCTTATTCTAGCACGGTAATAACGATAGTTCCCTTATTTTTCATCAAGAAGATGAAGAAAACCGGGAGAAAATGCTGATAAGCAGCTCGACTTGCTCCGGCCCACAAAAGTACACTTTGGCGAGAATCCTATAGAAATTCACGCGCACAAACAAGCCAAGTTATAGATTGATGAGAAAGCTAATGAATAATAATTTCTGCGGTTTCGCGTCCCAAAACCACGCAATGATTAGGAGAGACGTCGTTAGTGGAGGGCTCCGGAAATTTCGACAGCCTGGGGTTCTTCAACGTGAACTGACATCGCACAGCACACGGGCCTCAACATTCCGCCTCCATCGAAATGCAGTCGCTGGGGCCGGGATTCGATCCCGCGACCTTCGAATCAGCAGCTAAGTGTCATACCACTGAACCACCTCGACGACGTGACGAGAGAGCTACGTCATATGCAGTGTGCGTGCGCTGTACTTAACACTTTAGATGTTTAAACAAAAGTGGCTCGCCGCTGTACCTTAGCAACTGGGGTGTTGGCTTGCGAAGCTCATGGTTGCGGGATCGAATCCCGGCCGCGGCGGCTGCATTTCGATGGCAGCGCAGTACAGAAACCACCCGAGTACTTATAAATTTAGGCACACGTTTAAGAACCCCAGGTGGTCAAAGATAACTGCGGAGCCCTCCACTACGGGACTAGTGCCACAATCACGTCGTGACTTTCGCACGTAAAGCCACAGCGAATATTGTTGTTTAATCGAAACCAGAGAGTGCTCAAGTTTGCCGTATATTGGAAAACGTGAGTGCCCAAATTTTCGAGTAGTATAATGACGCCTCTAATGTAAACCCGATTAAGTCAGTAATGTAATCTGTACCACAGTGCGATTGAGGTGCACCAATGCCTAAGTGCAGCTATAAGAGCTTCTAGTGGCGCTGTATATTTTTGAAATTCTGAAACACAGTGGGCTGGCATATTAAAATTTACACTCTTCTTAAGTTTAGTAGCTTCATTTTAATTGGAAGATCTTTATTTCACGCTAATAAAATCAGATTAAACGTCTAGCGGTGTATTCGAGAGTGATAACTTAGGCCTCCACTAGAGCTTTTGCACAAAACTACATGGAAAGTGTATTACGGCGTCTCGTATCACACTATAACGCACGGTGAACAGGGCTATGATTTTATGTTGTTCTTTTTTTCACCTCTTAACGAATATATTTAGCCTCTGCTCCAGCGGAAAACCTGACGTAGTGGGAGCCTGCGTCTTACGAATATGTGTGCGGGTAGTACCTTCAATAGCACCGAAAATTCTGTCATGCTTCGTTTAGTCACAAAATGCCAATGCGTCAAGGTATGTCTGCCCAGACCGGGGATCACTCCTACAGGCGTAGGTCGAGTATGAAGTCAAGTTTTAAATTAGCAGGCCGACCTCGGGCGGGTCAGCGCATGGAACCTTCGCGCTCGTGACGGGCTCAGGCCAAAAAACGTCACCTGTGCAGCGGTCTAGTTCCCGCGTATCTCGGCGAAAGTATCAGAGCAGGACAATCAGGTACGGCCTATTATTACCACATCCTTAGAATTAAACTTACTGCAAATGTTTCCTCTTTAAATTCTTTAAGAGCACTTTACGCTAACGTAAAAGATACGCTTAACCACAAGCAATAAGTGCGAGAGGTCTGACGTGCAAACCATGGCACCACATCACGTACGATCACGTTATCCAACTTACCACGACCAACCAATTCGTTTGTTTTGAGTTCTGGGCATTTGTTAACCCATTAAAACATCGTCAGTGCTCTGGTTTCGGATTCTGTTAATCAGTTTCACCGACACAAATGCACAGAAGTGCAAAAATTTTTTTAGTGAGTCAAAGACTTAAGAGCATTCGCTTTTTTTTTTTGTGCTTGTTCCATCAAGAATGAGCTAACGCCAGGCCTAACACAGCATTCATAAAATTTCCTATAAGAGTTCAAGGAATCCTTTATGACTGCCCTGTTGTTACTGCCCTCAATTCACGACAGCGTCATTTCCATGCGTAAGTATCCGTAAACAATATTCTTTTTCGGTATCCTTTCCTTGTCCCACAACAAACGCAACCACTGAACTGTTACGTGTCGTTACGACGCCCTTTTGCATAACTGGGCAATAAAATAGCGAGAATCGTGTAACAAAGTATGCGCAAGACCACTAAAAATGACGCATTACGCTGCACATTGCTTTGTTTTCTTTTAAATCTTGTAAAATTTTAGCCAAATTAGGCTCAGGGAATCTTGGCTGCGCAGAGCTCTTCGCGGTTATCTAATTCAAAGCGAATTCTCGAAACAAACTTTTCCAGCATGGTAAGAGGAACCGGTAGCTGACCGGAGCTCACGAAGCAAAGTATAAAACGCGTTCATATTTCCGTTATTTCGCTTTATCTCGTTTTCTGTAATTTTTTTTATTTTAAAAATGTAAGAAAGAACTGATGATGAGTCTAATGAGAAAGTTGTCGTGTCTTACATGTTAATATGTAGGCACGACGTATCGGATGCACTGTAGCTAAGCAATTTCAAGTGCACCTGAAAAAACGACCTACTACAAATCCTTCAACTAACACGAGTAAATTAAATAAAAAGACACTTTAGCAATGTATTTCGCTCGTGGGCGGAGGCTTTTTTTTTCTCGTTTTTTGCCATTGGGCGTTTTCATCAGCTGATGCATTGAATGTTACGATTGTCCGGCACCTACTCGGAAATACTAGTGTACAAACTTGTTTACACATTCTCAGAAGTTACAGGAACGTTGCTAGCTGAGCGATTCTATTTGCCTGGGTGTCTCTTCTTGATGAATCAGTCGCCGAAACAAACCCTCAAAGCGCAAGGTGCAAGCATGGCGCAAAGTAGATGCAGGCGTGCAAGTGCATTTCATCGACCGTGTTTCCACGTAATGCAACCCTATTTATTTATAACCAAATGAAAGGTTCGATAGGTGCTGTCACTTTCTAACGGAAATGCACCGAAAAAGAAACGAGGAAAAAAGAACGTTTTTCGTTGCGCAAGAAAAAAAAGTTTCTGCCTGTAAAGCGTGCTTTGCCGTAAGCAAACTCATATTGAGGCAAAGTTTAGCAACAAAGTTTGGGGCAAAGAGTTGTCAGCAGGCTACTTTTGTTCGCTACTGTCAGGCAGTGCGAAAGAAACTTTTTTTTCTTGTTCCAGTGCTCCATAAATTCGTCGACTGACCCGTTCACCATCCGTCGATGTCACGGGGCAACCCAGTTACCAACTACCCGTGGCGCTTGTTTACCCACCGAAGCCGCACTAAACGGTCTGACCCAGTTCCGCAAAAGACGCGACACACTTCTCCAAGCACTTTCAGCACTTTCACGGAGTAAACTAAACATTGTCTCTTCTTCCAAAGCATATTGCCTGTCTTTTGTTCAACTTTCTTTTCCCCCTTCTTTTTTTTTCTTCTAAGACAAAACTGCACGAACGCACGCCTCTGTCAGCTATGCACTCCGAATGACAACCGGCTGATTGAGACGCGCCACTTTTTTTTTTCTCGGCTCCGTAGCGGTGCGCGCCGCTCGAGACCAGCCGACCCGACTGGTGGGGGGCGATACTCACGGAAGCCCTGGAAGTGTGTTGCGTCCCGACGGCCTTGCCAGTGGCCCGGCAGCGTTCGCAGCCACCGCCACTGTTGCGAGCGATCTTGAACCTGAGCAGCCCTGCCTCCGGCGGGCGTTGTCATGGCAACACTCCATCCGGCGCCATATTGATCCCGGTGACTGCGCTCCGAATCCTCCGGACTGGGTACCCCGCGAGTGGCCGGCGCGAGTCTGCGACGGCGCTCTTCGGAAGGCCCCAGAAAAAGACTGGGTCGCCCCGTTCCCCAACCCATCCCCTCTTCATCGCCACTCTTCCTTCCCTCCTTTTTTTTCGGGAGGTGAGGGCGCCGTCTAGCGACGATGTCTTCTCGCCACCGCATCTTCCACTCGGGATGTTCCTTTCGTCTATTCCGTCTGCCGCGCTTAGTGCTCCGTGTGAGCTGAACTTTGTTTTGTGTGTGTTAAATTTGTCCCCCTGCGATCGAAAACAAATTAAAATAATGTGGGGGTAGCCCGCACCACCCGAAGGTATATCGGGCTTACAGCCAATTGTAAAATAAAGAAAGAAGGGAAATATGCCCGAAAGGTGAATTTCGAGGGAGAGCCAATTATCTAACAAAAAAGGTGGGGGAGGGTGTGTGTGTGTGTGTGTGTGTGTGTGTGTGTGTGTGTGTGTGTGTGTGTGTGTGTGTGTGTGTGTGTGTGTGTGTGTGTGTGTGTGTGTGTGTGTGTGTGTGTGTGTGTGTGGAATTTTCCTTACGCGGTTGAGGACACTGGGTTATTAAGACTTCTGAAGAGGGTGAAATTTTGAAGGTACAAAATGTCTCAAGTTGTTGCGCCTCCTGGCTGGTAATGGAAAGGAGGCTTCTATTGTGGAAAGTAAAAAGGAAAATGGATTGGCAAACGGGAGTTGAAACAACGGCTACAAGTGTCGCTCGTGCGCTGCTACCTATGTCTGGTGAAAACAGAATGTTCAAGAGCATCATCTGTGCATGGGAAAGCGTCCTTTTTTTTTTTTTTTTTTGAGGACGTAGAGATTGTCTTACAGTTAAACTGCAACTTGTCGTTTTTCTTTTCTTGGCTTTTTTCTTACTCTACTGCTGATAAAGCGCTTTCAATTCACATGGCTTTTCACAGTTTTCTTTTTGTTTTATTTATTCATTTAATGAGGCAAAGCTCACGGCTCTGGGGGGTCTTTACCGTCACCGCCACTCGCCATAAGTGTGTAGAGTCACCGCAACTGCAGGAAAGAACACCTCTCAATCACATCTGTTTTGCCATTGCAATTACTACATAGCGGTCACGTTCCTAATTATACCATGACCACTTGCGCTTCTGCTGCCTTCGAATACATTTGCTTTCACCTGACAACTTTAATTCTAAGCTTACAAACTGGTTCAGCAAATCCCTGCTAAGCAGCAGCAGATTGAGCTCGAATCGGCCAATACGCAGCGACAACTACTGAAAAAGGCTTGTCTAATAATTGTCGATGTTTTTCTTGTTGTTTTTTTCTCGTGCGTGTAATTGTCTATACCAAAGGGTTTGCCAATTCGCATCTGGCGCATCTTTACAAGGCACAAACCTTGTCTTGATTCTCGTTAAAAGCAGTGGCTGATGCAGCGCATGTCTGACTGATACATTGCACTCATATCGTGTAAAGGAATTTAACGGATAACCGGTCACTTTTCCTGCACGAAAACAGATCATGCATGAATTCACGGCGAAGTATGTGCTGATGTTAATTTTCACCGTAAACTTAATAATGAAGTAAACAGGTTATATTTCGTTGGTTAATAATATACATGCAATTAAAAACATTGCTGTTCTTCTATTTATCTTTTTCAGCACAAACCCTCCAAGTTGTACCAAATACAAGCATGATGACAATACATACCAATAAATGAAGCACAGAGAACTCTCGCCATCTCGAATATAAGATCACTGTCCCTGCCCTCGTTCCGCCTCGTGTTTGTCTGACTAGTGCACTCCCAGGTTATTTGGTTTCGCTGTTGACTCGCGCTTGCTCTTATGGCCCGTTCGCGATTTACTTTTCGGAAGCGCGATCACTTCTACCGTTTTCTTCTTATTCTGATTACTCTGCTTCCTCTATCGTCCACTCCTGGCTAATAAATTGGTTCCCGCGGCTTCTCCGGCCAACTTGAGTGCCTCGTACACTGCCACAGTATCCACTGCATCCGCAGTCATATTAGACCTCTCCTCAGGGCACCGTTTTCTTGGTACTACTGCCGCCCTACGTAATGATACTTCTTCCGCGTTCCCATGACGCTGTTACGAACACATTCGTGTTGGAACTCCGAGGAAAAGTTGTTTTCACTGATCAGCAGTATCGCCTTCCCAGCAGGCAGAGAGACGCGCTACAATATTGGTGTAAACAAGAAGAAGGCGCTGCCAACTTAACAAATTACAGGGCAGTAAGGTTCGGACTCACGTGCACGCTGTTTATTCTTCTCTATCTGCAATTTGGGATTACAGTATTTCGCAGCATACCCGAAGATCTGCAGGTAGTAGCCATATTGCACTTCGGTGGAAGAAAAAAAAAGCTGACGGCTTACAATGCTCGCCGTAATTATTGCAATCACTCATTACAAGCTTGTGCAAGTGTTTCGCTCAAATGAGACGATTTCTCGCTTTTCCCTGCAGTGACATCGATGGCAGCGCCACCCCATCTTGATGTCATGTTTGCTGGCTTCTACACACGCTCTCATATCTGCTGTCGAATCACAAGACAGACAGACAGACAGACAGACAGACAGACAGACAGACAGACAAAGAACTTTTAATGAGGTCTTGAGAACCACAAGAAAAAAAAAGTCGATATGACCTAGGTTGAAGTCATTTTCGGAGCACGATAAAACTGAAGGCTAGATTCTTGCTTAAATGCAGCACATTCGCGGAGCATGCATCTCGGGAAACTCTTGACGCCTACTGCGCATTGCGCCGACGCTCGCTTTATTGTGTGCTGCTTATTCCGACTCGCGGCACGTGTTAAAAGTTTATTAAGCGCTCGCAGTTGTGCGAAAGAAAATGCGAAATGAGCGAGACGTCGTCCCAATGTGAGCGATGCACAAAAAAAAGAGAAAGAAAAACTAAGAAAGAAGGCCACCAACCAACCTAACCAGTGTTGTATCTCAACATACATCTCCTCCTTGATGATGTCTAGGTGCTATCGGAACGCATCATGTAACTCTGCAGTCGACCCGCCATCTCGCTTAGCCATCACGTAGCCTGCCCAATTATTTGTCTTCCTCTTAATCTCAACTGTAATAACGGCAGTACTTGTGTGAGCAGCAGTCCTACACACTTACCCACTAAAAAATCCTATAGCAAAAGAAAACTTTTGTGTGAATCGGGGAAGTCAACCGAATCTTACTAGGGCAGACGCACAATTTCCCTTAGCCTACGGCGGCTTCATAGTAGCGTCACTATGCAACTAGCTCATGGAGAGACGATAACTTCTGCCGCGTGCGGCTGTGAGCAATTCACAATGTCTTTATGTAGAAAAGCTTTTCATAAAGTTTATAGTATTAGTGAGAAACTTGGGACGGAGATACGCGTGCGCGTTACCATGAGCCCACTCCTTTCTTCTTTAAGCGGAAAACAAACGTTTTCTAAGACATGGTGCCGCGAGACACCCGTAGGATATCCAGATTTGAATCACGGTCCCTATCGTTTGGCGTAAAGCAGGAGCACGAGCAGTGATCCGGTTTCTGCCCCTTAAATGACTCACTTCATAGGATACCTACAGGAAGTACTATCGAGGCTCCTAAACTCGGTTGTTAGACTACACCATTGCTTCCCTCCCTCCCTCTCTCCCTCTTTTCCTGATTCATCTCTCTCTCTCTCTCTCTCTCTCTCTCTCTCTCTCTATATATATATATATATATATATATATATATATATATATATATATATATATATATATATATATATCGTCCTCCTTTTTTTTATCCTACCAGGCATCTTTCATAACGTCCTTGTGCAGGCAGTATACAGTTCTCTCGGCACTCGTGGCAACAACAAAGACTTCGTCTCGGACGTACCAGTCTCGCTCCGCGCTGCCAATTCGTCAAGCGGGCAAACAAGAGAGACAATGGGGCCAATAAAGTGCTGCCCATCCAGGATACCGATATCGAAGCGCACACGTGACACGCTCGCTTCGGCGACAGTTTTGTCGCGACGCCGCTACTCCTCTGCGCACACTCGCGCATGCAACACAATATAGGCAGGCAAACATCGCGCAGGCACGAAGCCCTATAGGTTACTGTGCATGCCGCGCCGAAAGCCTCGCACCCTTTAGGCAAATTAACGACGCATAGAAAAGATAAAAGAAGAAGATTCCGCCTCCTCGATATATCGCACCGGCTGCATCGTAAGCAAGCCACGCGTAATGCTTCTCGGGGCGCTGCAGACGCTCGGTCAAGAGCAGGAGCAGCTTCCTTTTCTTTCTTTTCTTTTCTTTCTTATACCTTGGTGTGTGAGAACATCGGCTCTCTCTGTCTCAAGATAAGCTTCGCGAGCTTTTCTCGCTTCGGCAATTCTTCGCCGCCGACCTTCTCTCTCTCTCTCTCGTTATGTCGATCTCTTTCTCTTTAGTCTTTATCTGGCACCGCACTGCTGCTATCCTGGCAATCCCCTGACTTTGCCGGCTCAGTCACCGCCGGTGAGGCATCGGAGCGCGTGTGCGCGCCGTTCAGATTAGGGAAGGGCCACTGCGTAATTTTGCGGTCTGATGCACCGCGATAGGCAAGCGAAAAAGAGCGTTGTTTGTTTCGCTCTAACCTATGGGAGAATACAAGCTGAGGCAACATGGAAGAATACGCTACTACGCCTACGACTAACGATGCCAACGAAACCAAACGAGGAAACGACTAGACCTTAGCCCCCAATATTGTTATTCGTATACAAGACTCGACGTTCAGACAGTTCGTGGTTCCTGGAGTCGATTCGCCGTTCGTGTATAGTTTCGTTTTGCTTATTTTTATTTTTTGCAGGTCTAATCGCAATGTTCTGGTCGTGCCTAACTCAGTAAAAACAGGCAGCACCTGCTTTCAGATTACCTTAATTTAATAAAGGCGTCATTGCAACTGCATCCATGTTGGCTGGAAATCATCAGATGATAGCTTGCTCAGTCAAGTCAAAGCATTTCCTTTTCCTTTAGTTTCTTTTCGTTGCGTGCCGCTTGACTGACTAATTTTCACAAACGAGCTTTAAAGGCGTCAGCAATATGTAGAGAGAGGGGAAGAGAGTCAAAAGGGGAGGCTGGAATATGAGTTTCGATCAACGCAGATGCATGCCCTTTTGGGCGCGCTAACCACGAGCGTTTTGCCCACGGCGCATTCTTTTGTATAGCCAAACGAGCACATAGGCATCACGGAGGCGCGGTGGCGGGGCAAATATTTCCATTCCCAACGAAATTCGCATCTCTTCCTGTCGGACTGCGTTTTATCGCTGAATAAAGCTCGCACAAATCAAATGGTCTGTTTTATGCGACTCGAAAGGCGGCAGGCGGCACTCCGGTGCTATATTGCCAGCCCTGGGCGGTGTTACGGCCTGCATTTAAGATGAGCCGCCGGAAATCACCCGATTGGGAAAGATACCAGTTCGTATTTCAGCGGTTCCTAGACTACGTTTTGCATTGTCGACAACAAAGACCGTAATTTATCAACTCCGTTTTCTAAGAAAGGTGCTGCAAGCAGTCCCCGTAAAGCTGAACGTCAAATGAACCAAAGTGTGCGTGGGACGAAGTGTTTAAGCCTGGCGTGCGCGACAATGTTCCCATGGATCTTACGACAGGTCTTCGGCTCCCTGGAGATTTTCCCTTATACACACGATCATGAAGGCTGTATATGGGGGATACATTCGTGAATTCCTGCGCGTTCCACATAGGGATATGTGCCGAACCGTATGACCGCTGCAGTAAAAAATAATAATAATAAGTCATACTCTACGCGAGTGCCTAGACTACAGTACAGTACACTACAGTACTGTACAGTGTGTAGAGAAAATAACTCATCGCTATGCTTATCTACACGCATGAGCGACCTCACTCGGAAGAAAAAAAAAAAAGGAGATACACTATCGATGGCAATATCATATTCACACCAGCTCTAGAAAAAGAGAGAGAGAGTGATCTTAATCAGTGCGTTGGCCGGGCCTCTATACCATTTGCTGGGGCACAGAGTTAAAGAGAACTAAGGATGATAAAAGGGGACACAAACAAAAAAAAATAAAAGAAAGAAAATCACACGAGGGCGGTGTGCGCGGGACATTTCTCAAAGTCTATCGCTAAGGCCACTTGATAAAGAAGGCCGCCCGCAGTGCTACACCGAGCCTAGTAGTTGAGTTACACGTTTCGCGACCGAGCTTTTCTGGTAGAGTTTTCCCACAAGAGAGAGAGCGAGAGAGGTAAGGAAAGGCAGGGAGGTTAACCAAACGCGCGTCCGGTTTGCTACACTGCGCTGGGGAAAGGGATAAAAGGGTGAAATAGAATGATGAAAAAGAGGGAGAGAGAGAAAAGACCCCAATCGCGCGCACACTTGCGCAAGTACATTGTCTAGAGGCGGTCGCAGAGACCTGTCGACTTCAAGTACGTCAGCAACGACTTCGTCGCCTCCTGATCCATCGAGCGTATGGCCAGGGCCCAAGAACCTTGGCTGCTGAAAAGGGCCTCGAGTCCAGCCTGTCTAGTACCATTTGAAGTTGGTAGCGCGGAGCGTCATAATTACTGCACATCGTCATCACCATCATCAGCCTATTTTAGGTCCACTGCAGGACGAAGGCCTCTCCAACGATTTCAAATCCACCCTATCCTGGGCGAGTTGGTTCCACTTTACGCCCGCAAACTTTTTAATTTCATCGCTCCCTCTAACCTTTTGCCTGCTCTGTTGCGTTTTCCCAGCACGTGCTCAATAGTTTCGTCAAGTCCGCAGAAATCGCACGTAGGTGTGTCAGCCATCCCGATACAACTCGAATATGCCTTTGTAAATGCCACCCCAACCAGAGGTGGCATAACAAGGTTGCATCGGAGCAGGAAATCCTTGATGGCACGTGTATTTTTAAGTTAGGGTCGAGTTTATCTAGGTAGAACCTTTGATGGTTAGGAAGTGACTACTTGATCGCGCGTAATAGAGCGAGCCGGTCCTCGAAAGTGGGATTGGAACCACTCGAGTCTCCTCATGAGCGGATCGCGCTGCGTCGTCGGCTAATTCGTTACCAGTAACACCGGCGTGTCCTGGTATCCACTGATATAGAATAGCAGTGTCCTTTCGCTAGGGCCTGATGGTGACAATTCCGTATGTCATTCACCAGTTGCTCGTGAGGCCTCCGCCGAAGGGCACATTGCAAACTCTGAAGCGATGCCTTCGAGTCGCAGCATACGACACATTTGCATGGTCACACTTGCAAGACGTATTGCAGCGCTTCTCTCACAGCAGCCAGCTCTGTCGCCGTAGATGTCGTCACATGCGAAATTTCACTTTAATTGTGAGTGCTGCAGCTGGAATGACAACCGCAGCTGACGAGCCGGTAGATGACACGGACCCATCAGTGTATATCTGTCTTCGGTCAGCGTGTGTCTCTTGTAATGGCAGCATTGCAGCTTGCTTTAAAGCTATATCTGAGTGGTCGGTCTTTTTCTTTATGCAAGGAATTTTCTGAGGTTCACCTGTGGCTGGTGATGTATGCACAAGCATGACCGATCCGTGAGGGCAAACGTGACAACGAGCGTTAGTATGAATTGTAGACGAGCTCTAAAGCTGAATGTGCCGTCACTGACCAAGACATGCAAGCTTTTCTCTCGATTCCACTTATGGAGAAAATGAACTGTACAGAAATAACATAAAACGTGGAAGGGGTGAAAATGGAATTTCTCCGATGCTATGGAAGAAAGCCTCCCAAAGCTCTTTAGCGCAAATGGCGGCAAATGGACGTGGCGTCCCCTGGACACTGACTTCGAACTGGAGATGCGTAGCACCTAGCATGTGAATTTTTTTTTTCGACCAACGCTAGTGCTTTCAGTCGGGGTGCTCGCGGTCAGCGATATCTCGGTGCTGCGAGGACGACTTCAGAAAAAAAAAAAAAGAAAACTTCTCTTTCGTAAGTGCTTCTTGCCAATGGCCGGACAGCTCCTGATAATATGCTCGACATCATGATTGGCTGAAGTATTCTCTCGCGAAAATTTTGGCGTAATACCTGGTTAACCTACATGTCTTTCCTCTTCATTTCTCTCTTGGCGTAAAGAAGATTTCGTGAACACGGGCCCAGAATACTTAACTATGATCATGGCGATAATAAAAGCCATAAGCTCGCAATACGCTCAGGGGACCGTGGCTTTCTTCTGTCTTCATATTATTAATCTATTTCGCCTTCAAAACATCGAGACTCGGCTTTCAATACACTAAAGCGAATCTCTTTTAACATGATCCTAGCATTTTAAAAAAGCCGTAGGCATCACTTCCGGACAAAAAACAACCACAACACCAGGACGACTAATTAATTCCGACGACTCTGCTTAATTCGTGCCTTTATTTCGGTCTTTCCATTACCTGCAGTTTTCTCCTGCACACAGGAGAAACCGTCGTCTGCCTCCTGCTGCTTGCCTACGCTACCGAGTTAGTCTGGCAGCCTGCGGCTTCTGAGCAGGCCCGCGGCTGCCGGCGCACAATGCACTTTGTCTTGAGACGGCTACAAAAGCGAGCCGACTGCCGCCCATGCGTACAACGATGCGCGCTCCCGCTGCGCTAATTAGCCAAGAGCGAGGTTAGTTTCGTCATCGTAGATAACAAGCCGGGCTCCTTCCTCCAGGTAAGCTCGAGCAGCAAATGTACCCCTGCATGCACGCGAGAGCCGCGCAAACGATGTTCCCCTGCCTTTCACTCTATTCGTACACCTTTTGTTTGTCTCCCTTGTAACTTGTTTCTAAAAAAAATGACGCCGGCAATAATCCGCAGAGAGAACGTCACGAACGGGAGAAACCGACCTCTCCCTCTCTCGTTGGATTTTTCACCGGCAGCAGTGGCATGCACGTCACCTTGCGGCGGGTTAGCTGCGCCCGCTGCAACTAACGCGCTCTCGCAAGCCGAATGGAGCTGCATTCCCACTCGGTGTAATTACGCACGCGTTAGCCTACGTCACGTCACATTTCGTGACCGAGTAGAGTGACAATTATTCATTCGTCGCCTAGGAAACCGCGCGAACCCCCCCCCCCCCTTTTTTTTTTCATTTCTCTACATCTCTATACTCTCACCATCGCTCTATCGGAGCGCGGTGCAGTATGTAGGCTTCTAGGAAAGCGAGCAGCCAATATGACCGCGCGACACTTTCGCGGGACAGTTTCGCGTTTGCGACGTTGTTTGTGCCGTTTTGCGGTCCGAGTCTTTGCACCCCGCTCACTTGTGGCGGGGTGACAGTCGTTCGCGAGCAATGCAATTTCGCGGCAACGTAGCTACCCGGACTCATTTGCATGCGTCACGAAGCGGCGGCCACTGCGTTTATTAGACGCGAATGCGTGGAACTCTTTTTTTTTTTCGCTCTCTCTCTCTCTCTCTCTCTCTCTCTCTCTCTCTCTCTCGCTTACTCAAGCTACTCATTTTACGCATTCACTTGAGGGATGCAAATGAATACTTCACCGCCACGCCAACCCTTCGTGTACCGTTATAGAGCCTATTTGACTGTACACGGGAAATTAATTAGCGGAAGTTAAAGGACACCGGAGGACCATTGAAACGACTGCCACGCAGAATAAAAATCACTGGCTAGAAGGCACACCGTTTCGCTTTGACGTAATCGTTGCGTTTTCTTTCGGCAAGAGCACGCTTGCATATTCAGTAACTTGAAGTTTGAAGTTTGAAGTTTATTTCTGTCTTATACAGAAAGAGGAGTAAGAGCTAAAGGCAATTTGCCTGACGGAGGCTCTTACTATGCGCGTTCGGCGTGCATGTACTACATCGTTTGTATACAAGTAACACAATATAACAACCAAAGAGCCAGATAAATAAATTAAACATGCATCAGGGACCTTCTCTGCGACCTTTATTTACTTACGCCATTCGTAATCTAATTTGAGTTAGACTCATTCTTCGCGTTTACTGGTGTATTTGTACAATAAAATTAATAGTTGGTGGACGCTTAAGAGTGAACGCTATCTTCACCGGGTCCCGTTAGCATCGCCTCCTCGTAACATAATCACGTTTTCTCGCACATTTCAAATTACAGCCCGAGCTGTCATGTGTTTAGGTGTCAGTTAAGTCGTAGCAAATTTTATGACCTATTTTACTTTGAGAACTTCAATTTTGTTCACTAACGCCCTTGTGCCATGGCGGAAGGCTTGCATGATCGGCCGGTTGCTTCGGGAAACACGGCGGTAGCTCGGGATGATTATATCCGCCGTGAACGCCGAAGCTGACAACGTATTTTCTTCAACACGGGCACCCCAACGCTATCGCGTTAAAATGTGCATCCCACGTGCGACGCTATCGATGCCCAAACGTGTACACTTGGCCTGCGCGTAATTACAAGCCTTCGACATACATAGTTTTGCAGCCAGCATATTTATAGACAATGCCGCCGTGAGAAGCCGATAACAACTTTGACCAGGTACGTGTTCAGCGTGTGCTCGTAATCAAGTTAGCGTTTAATAGAGAAGAAAAGAAAAGAAAAGCCATGTGCATTAGAGTTGCGTACAAATTGTGACCGTTCGTTGCGAGGGGTCATTCGAGGTGTTTTGCAAGTCTCCAGCGTCGACATGCGGCCTTCATGGCCGGGAGTCGAACCGGCAACCTCGTGAGACGGTAGCAGCGAGACGCCACAGTCGCCGAGCTACCATGGCGGGTCAGCCTTCGTCGTAACATCCACGGAGCTTCGCATATTTGGCGCGCCATCGCTCATCATATTCGAACGAAATTCGAAATATTCATATTCAAAATTTACGACGCAGATAATTCTGTCCAGTTTGGAAGAAAAGCCGCCCCTTCGAAACACGCAACAGCGGCACGTTTGGACTAAAATGCACTGCATACAAGTGTCAGTATGTATGTTCGCACTCATGGAGCCCTTTTGAATTGTGCTCTCATATATCCTTCCTTCTACTTAGCTTCTCGCATAACCTTTTTTTGTCTACGTATGTGGAAAAAAAAAAAAGAGAATCTTTGTCAGGACTCCGCGGTCATTAAGCTTTTCGCGTTTATTTTTCATTTCTCGAAGAAGCGAAACAAGACTAAAAGGAGCAAACTCCCGCGCTGCGCTCAGCATCTCCACAACCTTCGCGAGCCAGAGCATAGCCATCGCCTGCAAAGAAAGACGCCGACACCACCCTGCCTCAGAGAAAGCCCGCAAGAAACAGGCACAAAACGGGGACAAGAAGGCAAACGACCCAAGCACCAAAGCGAGAGCAAGGACTTCTTCGCACTGACGTCGCGCGCGACCAAGGACGAGGGAGTCAAAATATATATACCGCCAGAGAGATAAGGCAGAGGTGCCATCAAAACGCGCCACGCAGCATCACCGCCTCGCTCTTGCTTCTTTCGGGACGCTTCTTCACCCCTGACCTTCTCTCGCCGGCGGGGGCCGCGTTTATCTCTTTCTCTTTTTTTTTTTTCTATCTCCTTCCAGCGTGCACGAGCCTCGTTCTGGAAACGCCACGAGGATGCCACTTATCACCGCGGCTTCGCGCCAACGCCACCGTGAGCATTCATCCAGGGCTTTCTCTCTCGCGCCACGGAAGCGGCCGTGCCCGCACGCCTGGTTCTATGGTCACAAGCGGTCTATATGCTTCGGCGGCAATGACATTTCTAGCGTGTCCGGGACGCACCATCAGTCTGGTCGGTCGAAACGAGCGTCGGTTGTCGCGCTATGCGTGTCCCCCCCCCCCCTGTTATACCAACTCGTCGTGCATTCGCTCGCACAGCGTATTGGAATGTCTGCATCCCGGCGCGAAGGGGGATGTTCCCGAATTCCCGACCGCTGTCCGGTGGCCCAAGGCGGCGCCTGGCCTCGGCCCGTGCTCATTAAACACGTACGCGCGGTCGTTTGTCACGCTCGATCGTCGGCGTGGCTGCTGCTGCCGCTGCTGCCCGAGATGCATGGATTTCTCGCTCCGCTGCGTGCGTGCGCGCGCAGAATTCGTTCGCTGGGACTGGATTTGAGCCTGCCCGGTGCGCGTTGGTGTATATACGTGAGCACACGTGTGACGTCTTGGAGGAGTCGCTTTGACGAGTAAACTCGTAGGTGCCGTTTTAAGCACGGGTCCTCGCGTGTCACTCTCTGTTTCCATTTTTCGTTGCCAAGTTCTCTCCCGATAAGTTCTCTGAGGATGAAAGTATTGCTCCGACCGCTAAGAACTTGGTAAGCTCGTCAACTTCGCGGTCTAATATCGCCGTGAATACATCTTTTTTTTCCTATCCACGAGCTTCGACTTGCGAGAGGCGACAATAAATTTGCTGACGAAGGTCGAATGCTGACCAAGTTTCGCGATAAAGCTGCATGGAGTTGCCGGTCTGCCACAGCGTGCTGCCGTCCATTAGCCATGCGATTTCGCGATATATTTGGGTACCAGAACATTTTGTTTCCATTGCGTTAGCGCTGAAGGGCGGGAGACAGCAAGTTGACGAGGAGAACGCGGCCAGTCGCACTGCCATCCACTTCGAGTCCACATATACCCAAAAAGCCGAGGTTCGCGATGTAATATAGTTTAGTTGGTGCCGTACTTGCGTGTTTGTCTTACCAGTCAAGCAAGGTATATAGCACGCGCCCTTCGACATTCGTTTCGCGCACCGAATGTTTCGCTGCCTATAGGATGCATTCACTGCACTTACAAAAAAATGTAAGGTAGGCATCGCTCAGTAAACAAGAAAAAAAAAAGGAGAAAGAAAGAAAAAGGAGCTCAATCTTTCGTGAGCCCTGGAACTCAGGAACTGGCGTGGGCCGGTTGACGAAATGGCATTACGAATCGATTGATTGATTTGTGGGGTTTAACGTCCCAAAACCAGCTGTGATTATGAGAGACGCCGTAGTGGAGGTCTCCGGAAATTTCGACCACCTGGGGTTCTTTAACGTGCACTGACATCGCACAGCACACGGGCCTCAACATTTCGCCTCCATCGAAATGCGGCCGCCGCGGCCGGGATTCGATCCCGCGACCCTCGGATCAGCAGCCGAGTACCATAGCCACTAGACCACCGTGGCGGGGCGGCATTACGAATCGAGTGAACCTTAGTTCGACAGCGTGTAAGGTAGGACAGGTTGGTACTGTACGTGCTTCTGGCACACAAACGCGCGCACAAACGGGCGCCTGGGGGGATTAGTGGGAGGGGATTGGGAGGAATGGGGGCACCGGGTGCCGCGGTGAAATTTTGCTCCGTTTAATGGCGGTACTCACGCACACTTGTGGATACAACAGCGCAAATAATGACAAAGCAGAACTGAATAGCACTCTCTCTGTCTCCGTCATCATCGGGCGGTATCTTGTTCTTTGCGTTATTGTAACGCACAGACTTAGTTCACCCATGTGGCACTTGAGGCGTTCGTGGCTCACGACTCATTCGTTACTAGGTCGAAAGCGCCGAGTGCAGCGACTTTGCTGAAACGTAGACCATCGAGCACACTCCCGTGTCACACTGCCCTACTTTCGGATATGAAAGACTGAAGCCCCGTACACCACAATAGCAGCTAGACGGCAACGATTTTACCGTCGTCAAGATCTCAAGGCCATGGCGCTGCGCATCTCAGCTACGACAAGCAATGGAAGCGCTGCTGCAATTTCTGAACGCTGCTGAGCTCACTGACCGCCTTTTGAGAATGTAAAAAGGGCATTTACAACGTGGGCGGCACCAAGGTTCTCTCTCTCTCTCTCTGTATTTATCTTCTCGAACTTTCATTCGCCTACCCTAGTACAGAGTAGCCAACCGGACTCAGCCCAGGCTAACCTGCCTAGGCTTCCTCTGTCCTTTCTCCTTGTCTCCTCTCCTTGCCTATAGTCTGTTTCAGTAGCTTCTGTGCAGTACTGTGCAAGCTACAGGCGTCTTCGGGCAATCATCAGGGTGAACACATGTTAAATTAAGCATGTCCTTCCGCGCCACGGCATCTGCCATTGGTGGGCGCTGCAGTGGCAGCGGCAGCTTTGGAAGGAGGAAAAGGAGGAAGATATAAGGCCCCTTTTGGCAGGAACGGCTGGCAGCTGCATGCACGAACAATGGCATTTCGACTCGATGGACTCGTTGCCTTGGCTCTGCTGCACGGAACTAGCGAAACAGCCTATATGGGCACACGCGAAGTGTCCCTCCATTAGGAAACATAGTTACATCGCTGCGTCGTTGGAGAGAGCGCCTCCATCACACTCCTTTATGGTGGTATTTAGTATACGGTCATCATTAGGGAGCATTAGCAGCACCGCCTTACCGTACGGTAGTGACGGTAATGCCGTACCCTCATGGTCGGCACGCGGCTATTTTGGTCGGAAAGAGCTGCAGTGGTTGCTCGGTGAGCACGGAAACGTCATCAGCTGATAAAACTTGCTGGTAGAGTTCTCACGAGCTAAATTTTCTACGTGTCGACCACGACAGTGCGGCATTACCGTACTTACCGTACGGTAAGCCACCGCTGCTAAAACTCCCCATTAGGTCTTTCTTCACGCCTTCATCTTTGCGTAACCTTACGGTCAACGACGCTGCGTAGCAGTGCACGCCGGTAGGAGCGTACACAGGTTGGAAGGCACTCACTCATTTAAAATTCAGACGTTCGGAGATCTTTGAAGAACGTCTACATTGCATACATATTTTTTTCGACCTCCGCTGCGTGATTAAACACATCCCAGCTCAAACGAGGAACGCCTAATGTGCACCAGGCGTACTTTTTTTTTTTCGCCTGAATTTCATATATACTTCTATGCGCCAACGTAAGACTACACACATCGGACACTATGTCGATGAAGACGGCGCTAAGATCACGCGCGATCACTAGCAACACGCACCATCGCAAATTTCTGTGCTTCGATTCTAATTTCCCCCATAATTACAAGACGTGACGCTGACCACAAGGAATAAGAGAAAGCTAGACGAACGAAGTGCCGTGGAGATATAGGATATACTAACACGCCGAACGGTTGTCTTTTAGAACCATTTATCTACACTTTTTTTTCTTTTATTCTCTTTTCTCGTTAAACCTCTCCCTCTCTTTCTTTCTATTTTTCTTCTCTCTATCTCTTTCTCTCTTATTTTCCTTTTTTCTTGCTTTTTTCCCTTTCGTGGTATCAAATCGGACATTTTTGTATGGTTAGCCTCCCTAAATTTATTCTTTCCACTCATCTGTTTCTACCTCTCACAAAACACGCACGAAAACGAACATGACGCTAACAGATGAGGCAGCGAAAGAAAGCAGCTGTATTTTTTCGTAATTTTGGTAATTTTATTTTAAAGAAGAAATTAATTAAATATGACGAATAAGCAATTGTCCTGGTTATGGGACCGAAACCGCAACCTCCTAATTACGTGTCCAATACTCAAAAAAAAAAAAAAAGGTCGACGGCAGAACTGCAGCCACAGCATACAACAAATTCGCACGTGTAATGCAACAGCGTCAGGGTTGTCTTTTTGCGCCCTTTAATTGTACTTCGTTTTATCTCATAATTACACAATTAAACACAGCGAATAACGCACCACCCGTGTGCGTTCCTTGGCTACCTTGCATGTCATGAGCGGCATGATATACGTGCCATGGTCTTAGTTCTCTTGCGGCCGTTTTGATAACTTCACTTCATATGTACCAAGATCGGTATCGCGAGACAAGAATGCAGATCCATTTCACGTTCCTGACGCATTTCCTTGATTCCCACCGCACGTGTGATCTGCCATTTTTTTTTTTCCTAGCGTTTGCAGCTATGGTCAGTCCGCCACGGTCGCACAGTAGCTGTGGTTCTCGGCTGCCACCAAAAAACATTGAATGGTTCGATCCCCGCCGCGGCGGTGGCATTTATTCAGTGGAGGCGAAAATGGTAGAGGTCGCGCACTGCACGGTCTTCAGTGCACGTTAAACAACCCCAGGTGGTCAAAATTGCTGCATTGCTACATTGCTGTGTGCCTCATAATGATATCGTGGTTTTGGCACATATAAACTGCGAAGGGAAGGAAGGAAAAGGAGAAAAACAAAAAGGCGTCCGGTTGGCTACCCTATACCGGGAGAATGGGAAGAGGGAATAGAAAGATATGAGAGAAAGGGGGGAAGGGGAATAACGAAGGAGACGTTGTACAATGACTCCATTAGTCAGAGGGCGTTCGCTCAAAACCCGTCGTCTTCAAGACTCGCAAAAGTGCTTTCAGTGCCTTGTGGGGAGACCCACAAGAATCCTACAACAACCGCGAACAATTATTATAATTTTAGCTATGGTTACTGATACGTCATCGCCGTCGCCACTTGAGAAGCGCTAATTTTTTTTTTCTTGGCAGTCATGCAAAGAAAAACCTAATTTATTCAGTAACACTGCTGACAAAATCTACAGGATCTGCGCAAAAGGCGGCTAGATCACATATGGCGTGGTCGCGCCCATGGCTCCACACAGACCGCAGGCTGCGAATAGGGCCACAGGATGCATGCAGACGGAATCCCTCCATTCGCTATACATCTACCGCCAGCATATATATACCCCGAGAATTTCCATTCACAATTGTTATCTTGGCTCGCAGCCAAAATGCGAGACTCACGGAATACGTTTTATTCACGCAAAGCAAGAAACGGGCAACGCGCCGGCTGTCCAGTCGTGTGTTTGACGCCGACTCGCGCATTATATTGTTTACCGCATCAGAGAACCTTGCGCGAACTCGAGATGTACTATAAACAAGTGAAAAAATAAGTCGGGAGCCCCCACCCACCCACCCTTTTTTTTTCTTTCATTCTCTCTAAATAAAGAAAACGACAACGAAGCAGCTAGTGTCAGCATAAAAAGAAAAAAAAAACTGGGACAACCAAAATGCACAACTTCAAGGGGATATGAAATGGTCAAGGCCCCGTCCTTGCCAACGCGCTGTTTGCATTTATTCAACACGCGGTCTATACGCGCGTGCCCTCGTCTTTAATAATATTTCAAAATGACTAATCGAAAAGATGTGCTCGCTGACGTACGATAAATATTCAAATAAAGCCGGCTACCGCATTTATCAGATCCTGTTTGTTTATATGCACCTTCTCACAGAAGGCTCCTCGGGCGCCGCCATAACCTCCTCTCGGCTGTGCTAAATATGCCTTGCTGCTCCCTCCCTCTTGTGAAAAGGTCCATAAGTGGAGCAATAGTGTTTAAGTCCGGCTGAAATTTTTCCTATAGTGCGGACGCATCTTTCGAAAACGCATTCGGCTGGCCGAACAATATTCATAGTCGATCACGGGGGTATCTGCGGCACTGCAGCGATCGACCATAGGTCAAAGCAGAAGAACCCATGAGCGCAGCTCTACTGTCACACCTACTTTCGAGCAACAGCCCTTTTTCACCACCACGACCATCTCGAATTACCAATCTCGCCGGCATCGAGTGACATCGGTTATATTGTTGCGGCGTGTGTTTGCGGCATGCGCAGTAACTCCATGCTTCGGCGCAATGAAAGCCCGCTTTTCGTAAGTCGACGGCTGTGAGCGTGAACAGCTATATATAGCTTAGCTGACGCCGTCGATTGTGCAGGACGGCTTCTTCTCATTTGCGTTCACGGCTTCCGAGGTAATGCTTCGTTGTTCTTGTCGTTACATGCCCACAAAACATGCGACTATTAGTTATACGTAGTCTCAGGTTCATCCCTGTAGCTGGAGCGGCTATGACACCTGAGATGATTATAAATAAGTCTGCCAGTAAGCAGCAGCATCGCAAAAACTGGGAATCCGCTGAAAAAGACAATAAAATTTATTGCCAGGAAAACTAATTAACTTGCAAGCGCCTGGCTTGGCATTATATTATTACAGTACCGAGGAGAATATGTACTGAAAATTTTCATTGAGATCAGTGGACATTGAAAAATTGCCGGAGTTGGCCTTTAAGGGACAATTCCCAGCCCGCTCCTTGTTCTCTGTTCGTAATGTCTTCTTTGTGTGTACGCGGATGAAATAACCACAGTCGTATACAGCATCATCTGTAATCGCATTACCTCTAAGCAAACGTCTGTCTGTCTGTCTCAATCCTGCAATGAAACAATCGTGCATTTCATGATAGTTTATTTTCGGCAGGTTCAGTTCATAGATTTAAAAAAATATAAAGTGCATTTGAAGTTCCGAACTAGCAGCAATTCTACGTGCCCTCACTGTCTGAAACACTCGTTGAGACTGGTCGAAATAGCATCGATTCCGTTGCAATTGGTCGCGGTGGAGACCGGGTCGCCCATGTTTTCGTCACAGACCCATATATTGCGGCCCGAAGGAAGGAAATGACATGTATGCACTCTCGAAACTTCGAACCGCCGAAGCACATATGTGTTCAATTCGAATGTTTTAACTGCAGAAAAAAAAAAAAGAAAACCGCTGAACGAGTCTGACGAAAACAAAAGCAGAAATGGCTTCGTACAACCGGACCTCCAGGAGCTCGTTCAGTAGAGCAAACAAGGCGGCGGTTTAAGTGGTCGCGCCCAAAGAAGGGACAAATTTGCTGAAATTGCAGCCGAGCGTCACAACGGGGAGGAAAATTGGTACAAACACTGACTGAAGACAAAGTGACATTTTAAAGATATCTTTGAAGTTTCAAGTATGTTTCGACTTCGTGAGTACTAACTGCGCGAAACGATCCGGCAGACGCCCCCGTGCAAATGCAAACCGGCATGACCCTGAAGCACATGTTTTGATATTGTATAATGACTGATGATCACATGCTGCTGTTGCTATGTTGTCAAATGGTGCGAAAGCCTTCGTCAAGCCTTAATGGCTTTTTGCTTTCGCCCCACAGCATCACTTGACTTTTGTGATGTCTCCTGTGATGTCGGAATAAACTGAATTGAATTTAATTGTGGCAATCGATGTCACGCGAAGCAGTCAGCGAGGAAATTGCCTATACCGAATTTTCTGGTATTGCGCCAAGCGCTACGAGTAGGATAAAGGTGTTTTCTTAAATTCAGTAGTTTTGTGCCTAACGTGGGGTGTCGAGGCAAGTTGACAGCACTGTGGAAACGAACTTGGGCATTCCCGTTAACACACCCACAACTGTTTTGTAAAGATGAACAGCGCAATAAAGACAATCACAAGAGAGGAGACACAGATAGAGCGCTGTAGCTGCGTGTCTTCTCTCTTGTGGTTGTGTTTACTGCGCTGAAGGTATGCATCAACTCACCCAAGCTTGCGCTTTAGCAAACAGTTTCGCGAAGATAAATTCACGCTACGATGCGCATATCAAAAACGTCGTTTGTTGGAGTACAGCTGCGAACTCGGGCAAAGCTGGACAAAATTGTGCCATCTGGCATTAGATTGATTCACTTGTGGGGTTTAACGTACCCCAAAACCAGCTCTGATTATGAGAGACGCCGTAATGGAGGGCACCGGAAATTTCGACCACCTGGGGTTCTTTAACGAGTGCACTGACATCGCACAGCACACGGGCGTCGACATTTCGCCTCCATCGAAGTGCAGCCGCCGCGGCCGGGATTCGATCCCGCATTTCGCCCCTCTTGAAGTGCACCCGCCCTGAGCAGGCTACTCGATCTCGCGACCTCGAGCTTCACAAGCCAACACCTAGCCTCTAATTAAGCTACCACGGTAAGTTGTTACAAAAAAGAAAAAACACGAAGCACTCGTTTGACTAATGCGTCCAGTCGCAACCCATGTCATAAAAAAAATAATAATGTTCTCACGTAGAAATACGTAAAAACCCAAACTGCGCGGTTGCTTTGACTCGTACAGGTCTTTAATTGCGTCTACAAGCGCGTACAGACAGTGACATAACGAAGAAGTCTTTCAGTGCCTGGAGAGTGATTGTGCAGCAATACTGACCCGTGCGTTGTGACTTCTCCGGACGAGAAAATCGCAGTTTGAATACATAGTAAGTGCTCCTCCACGTAATGCCGCAAAGTGCACTTTGAATTACTTCTGAGGAAGAAAAAAAAAAACCTACCTTGCATGCGCTACTATGAGGTGTCTTTCATGGACTGCACGTTGTTTAAGGACCGCAAAAACACACTGGATCCATCCCCGCGAACGCTCCTCTTACGTTAAACTTTTTTGCGATTTCTTGCTCCACATATCTTCACGCGGCGTATAGTAGTACCTCGATAGAACAAGGACAGAGCTGTTCAGAAAGGCATTGTTCAGAGCCCCAGCCTACGAAAATGAAAACGTCGCAGGACCAATTCTGAGTGCTCACTATTGGGTCATTGTCGCGAGCCCCGTCGAAGTGCGTGCATAACAGCAAGACGAAAGGACAGCATGACCAGAGAGAAGAAACGGAGAAAGATGGCGAGTCGACTGCGGAATACAGGCCCTTTCGCAACCGCTTTTTATGTCGAAATGGGCGCACCTTCCATGCAAACCAGCGCCAGCGCCATTTAGCTAATGGACGACTACTTCGCCATTCTTTAATGAGCGCTTGATTTGGAAAATACAGGTGCTTCGCGTGCCTCGGCGAAGGCCTCATTACATAGGCGAGAGATATATTGTATGTATAACAGTCGGACCAACGGCGCAGGTTGGCGATGTTCCACGTGGAGCCGCGGCTTAGAGTTCGCTGGCCATGGAAATAAACGAGGCTAATTTGCTTTAAGGGCGCCGGGGACCGCCACTCTTCCTATTGAATGTTTAAACAGGCGAGATGAATCGCGCGTCTAACAGCAGAACTAAGCAATAGGGCTCCTGAAGAGAAGTTTAATAACGAAGCTGTAGCTCTTTTAAAGAATGGGCTCCTTAGCTCAACCCATTTAAGCTTGTAAGCATGCTAAATAAATCATTACATGTGCAGTGAGCGGACCCTTGCTCGACCATTAGTAAAAAATATATATAAAATTAAACTAAAACTGGCACAATGTTCTCTGTTCCGTACCGGCTATACGTGGGTTTGCTGTGGCGAGACTGAGGTAAAGAGAAACTCGGCGACCCATTTCTCTATATCGTGCTACCAACAATGACAAAAATAAAACAAAGAAGTGATGGCGCTGAAATTTAAAAGGAAAGTTACAAAACTGAAATAAATAAAGCAAACAACATGAGGTGAGAATGAATGTTTCACTCGCGACGGTTCTGTTTTCACTGGATATGGCAAATGAGTTCTGCGGAAACCCGCAAGGTGGAGTAACGATTAAGAAAGCGAGAATTAGCATCCACCCGTTTTGTAGCACAAGGTTACAAGGAAATCCATAGGGATTTCTCAGAAATGAAAGCTTCCTAGTTGCCGAAAAGTTCGTCCACGTCCCGGATCCGAACCCGGGACCAACGCCTGTCCGGGGCGCTCGCTCTGCCAATTGAGCGAACCAGGAGGCTAGCGATTGACAGCGCGAGCGCGAATCCATCGAAAACTCAAAGCATATGGGCACATGGACGTTACACAAACGAGAACTCCTGCTCAAGTTGCATCAACAATTCAGAGTGTATAATATGACAATTTATACATAACCTCAGACGTCTCTATCACAACGCTTCTCTTTACCGTTAGGGTTTGCCTATAAACTTTTGCCGACAAGAGCCTCTAGCACATTGGCCCTTTGACAAATGTAAAACGTCGTCGCCCAGAGCTGTGGGTGCAGAAATTCTGCGGCCAGAGCCAAGAAAAAGCGAACAAAGGCTCGCTTCTTTTATGAGTTGTCCGTTTTCACAAGGTACCGGGTACGCCTAGCTGACCGGCCGCGCCACTTGTGGTTGCGCATGAAATAATCAGTGGCCGCGACTAACAGCATTTGCTCGCCACCCAGTTAGGCAAATGAGGAAGCGTGCTGGGCTCGATTGCGACCGCGTGAGCGCTGCGCGAATGTTGCCGCACCGGTGCGTCTAATTTCTATCGGCCGTAGGGCAAATTCTTTCAGACCACACGACCGTATGTGTTCCATTTACTTTTGGAGTTGCCCTGCGTAATACCATCAAATAATTACAGCTAAAGGGGGCACGGTGAAAAATACAGGAAAGACAGAGAACAATTACCTCAAGTGCGATTTATTACTGCACCCGAGCACAGAATACATGAACCGTGCAATGCGTTAGCACACAGAACGCTTCAATATGCCTAAAACACTGCATAAGCAAAAATTTACGACCCTGGATTGAGGTATCCACCCTTTGTGACATCACCAAAATAAAGAATAATGTTTTCTACTACTAATAATACGCTACCTCCAATAATACGAAGCACTGACGCAATAGCTAGCGCGATATGAATACGCATTCAATTTGGCATCAGTTCGTCTGATATCGCTTGGTGCAAACATTCCCTAGCGCCCGCGGTTCAACGCTTTTAGAGATGAACAACATTTCATCCATGGTTAAAGTGGTGCTCCCTGGGGGTGGATCAGACAGGGCTAGTCTTTACCCTCTTTCCTACCCTGTCTTTCGCAATTCATCGCTGGCTTCGTTTATGTTTCGAATCACCTCATTTCCCTCATAGAGCTGAGCGCACTGGAGCCTAAATACTCTATCAAAGCGCGATTAAGAACTCGAAACTACGCATTTCCATTCAAACACTTATATACGCTAACCACGAAAATTCAGGCACACTTTAAGCCAAAGGACACTAAGCCTACAACATAATTTAACGCAGTCATGACAAAAGAAAGCCAAACTAGTAAAGGCGATACATATACAAACGCCGCTACGCGCACAACAATTCTGCGCGCCAGAGTTTTAGTCGCTTTCGCATAGCTAACTCTACATTACTCGCCAGTCAACTTGCATAACGCACAAATGTCATTGTTCGAGAAGTTCTGAAATCGAACATTTAGTATATTTATGTACAGTTATACAGCCTACAAACGAAATCAGATTAGCTTAGTACCTAAAAAATGATTACGTATAGATAGGGCTATCATATCTAGTTCTGCTGCTTTTCTTTAAGAATGGTGGATCATGGCGTGTCAAACCGCGCGCTGCAAATGAGCCAGACGGCAACCGCGATAGCACCCATGCCAGAGGTATATCAGGTGTGTATTTGTGTGCGTGCGTGCGTGCGTGCGTGCGTGCGTGTGTGTGTGTGTGTGTGTGTGTGTGTGTGTGTGTGTGTGTGTGTGTGTGTGTGTGTGTGTGTGTGTGTGTGTGTGTGTGTGTGTGTGTGTGTGTGTGTGTGTGTGCAATTTGGGACGCACCCCTCCGACCACTTTCGCGAACGTCAGAAACGGTGACGACATCCGGAAGTGTCTAAATCCCGTTGGGAAAAGAGAGGCTTCGTGAAAAAAAAAAATGTGAAATTGCCGGAAAGCCACGCTCCTTTAACATTTGTTTACGCAGCGAGCTTTGCGCGAAAGTCGAACCGCGACGACTCTGTTTGACGTCGAGTCTCGAAATAGCGCCTACGTCAAAAACTAACGAAAGTGAATCTCAAGCATGGCTGCTCGGCCGACGATAACAGGAGAGCAGACGGAATGCATTGCTGGAGGGGGATGCATGGCAGAATAATCCGAACTTGATTGGCTGATAATGAGGAGAACGCACGTGAGCCTTAAGGCCAGTCATTAAACGAAAGCCTTATTCCTGGCCTTCCTGGTCGAAGCACGTGGGAATACGTCGACCGTCTCATTAATTAACCGGAACTATACACGTGGTTCGAGTGACGTCAGGAGCAGTGCAGTTTGAGATAAGAAAGAAAAACTATATTTAAACAGGTACCGAGGTGAGTATTTCGACACTGTTTTCCGTTTTGTGCAGAGTGGTTGGCGTTTTCGCTCGTTGCTGCGGCGTATATTTCAGGAAGTTCCAATGCGTGGGATACTCCGAGGAATAGAAAAAAAAAAAAAACACTAAACACGCGCGCTTCCTGGACGCGACAGTATGACGACCAGAACACGTGACACTACGACGACTCAACAAGAAATCTTTCCGTCCCTCCTCCTGTCTTATGAGACAAATCGTTATAAACAGATAAATGTACAAAACGAAATCAAGTGTTGGCAGCGATTGGTTCGAAACATACGACCCCATGCCCCGAAGCCATAAGATGGAGGGGGAGAGAGAGTAAAACACCTTTATTGATATTCGAATAGACAAAGGAGTAGACGTGTCTGATCTGAACTATGTGGACGCATTCCACCAGTGGTAAAAAAGTGCACGAAAAAATAAAAAAGAACACTTGATGCGAATAAGAGCCCCCTCTTTCGATTGCAGTTATTAAAAAAAAAAAAGGAGCCCTCTCTTTTAGAACACCGCGTAAGGCCAGCAATTGTACACATTACGGAAATTCAGATTCGTCTGGCGAATGGCTAAAAAAGATACAATGAAAAATAAAAGCGGCGCGAAAGGAAAGGGGAGGGAGCTGTGGATATGTGAGACGCTGTGCCAATGCTATACGCAGAAAATGCAAGCGTGTGATACTGGACGTCACCGGGAACAAAAAGCGCACTACTCGCCTCAAGTGGGCATCACAAGATAGCGAAACAGCACATGGTCAGTAGAAAACGCTTACGCCTCCCTTATACAACTACCGCAAGATATTCCGTGCTGATGTTTCATTTGTCAATATTCATAAAATTATCACCACTTTCAATTATGTGTTGCAGTACGAACACGTCCTCCTTATTCCTTAATAGCAAAACGCGCTTAGCACAAATGCACTGGCCAAGTTAAAAGTATTTTTCATCGCCTCCTCGTTCTCTTCGTTAGTACCATCACAATATCGATATCTTAAACACATATGTCGCGCCGTTACTTACACACGTGTGTGAACGTTAATGCAAAGGTGCCAGATTTAAACGAGTAAAACAGACACACCACACTGTGTCCCAGTGTTAAACCCTCGTAAATAAATAAGCCTGCGCACAACTGCATGCCTTAAACACCATACATTTAAGCCCTTGAGAATCCTAACTAATTATAGTAATGTAATAGTAAAAAATATATGCTCATGGGCAATTGACATTGTGTTGAGTATTCCTAAATAAAATACGCTTAACGAAAATGTATTGTGCGAATTCCGCTAGTTACCATAATTTATAAGAACGTCTTACAAGAAAAGATGAACTAAATTTTCCATGGAAGAACGACATGCTGCAGTGAATGCCTTTACGTGGGCCTCCTGTTATCTTATAAAGAAGAGACTCACGGTTAATGAATGAGCTGCCGCGCACTACACAGTCTCCCTGCAATATTGAACCAAGTGTGCTGTGAACCTCTGCGTTTTAATCTTCTTCTTCGTAATATACTTCTTTGTAATCCACGTGATACGGTAAGACATCAAGAGTCTTGCTTGCAATAATATGTGCACATATTCCTTTCTGTAATCACGTTGCCGTTTGCTCGGTCGTTCACCGAGCATAACGATATGTCGTAACGATATGTGAATGCATGTTGCGTGCTGGTTAAGGAATTGCATCGCGTCATACTACAGCGTCCGTATTCGCGAAAACGCCTTACACTATAGAATAGCTCGTGTCAGAGCTCTTTATAAATCGGGGGGAGGGCTGATCGAAACTTAGAATAAAAGACTTTCCAGCCCATCAACAAAAGCTTTAGGAATGAGCGGAGACGAAGAAAATCTCTCTCTCTCTCTCTCTCTCTCTCTCTCTCTCTCTCTCTCTCTCTCTCTCTCCCTGTCTCTTACTCCTTCCTAAAATTTTTGTTCTTCACGCGCTGGAAATTGTCTTATTCGTTAAAGAAAATTCGAGAATATCCTGTTACTGGACATATTAAGGGAGCTGACAACTGACCAGGAGCACTCGCAAACTAAACTCCTTGGAGCATTGAGCACCTGGTCTTGCTCACAGAAACGACTCACGCTGCAAGATTTGATCATGTAAGAAAAGAAAATGAAATTCTGGACAGCTTTCATGCTTTCAGACAAACATATAGTTTGTCTCCATTCTCGCTCACCACTCCATTTCGCCAAGGACAAAATGTATTTGCGAATGGAAACTTTTGTCAATTTAGACATCGGTGGCAAATTTACAAGGTTTCTTGTTCGTCAGTGCTCATAGCCACTGAACAATCGGCTTATCTCGTCTCATGAGGCATGCCCCTGCTCCACAGATGTTGGCCAGTGCCTCTTTCGGTGCTCCGGTACTAGTGTCGTAAAGTTGAAATAAAACTTGCGTATAATTAACGTTTTGGCAATTAAGTTTAGCCGTACGGTTCGCGTATGATCTGAGTTTACATCACTCAAGCGCTCGCGCACACGCACACACACACACGCACAGACAGACAGACAGACAGACAGACAGACAGACAGACAGACAGACAGAGTTTATTTCGCATTTCAATTCCGACAAAGAAACAAAATGCCAGGACTGGAGTAAAAAGCTGCTTTCCAGCAGCTTGACAAGGGCTCCGGCCCTGATTACATCTGGCAGCGAAAATTGCAAGCAAGGTACATATGACATCTGACATTGATTGTAAAAGCAGAAAATTTACCGCCTGCATTTGATCATAAAAGTACAGGGACATTAGAAATGTTGATTGATAGCAATGCACATTAGTCATTCCCATCAAAAAGGCAAATGTAGCATGCGTCGCATAACACTCCAAGATAAACAAGGTATAAAAAAAAAGTAAACATATACCAAGAATACATAAGAAAATGGGGGGGGGGGGGGGGTAAGCGGGTGCGTGCGTGCGTGCGTGTCATCTTCCTCCAGGGGCGAAAACGTCCTCGGGCAAGACGCCAAGGGGGAAAAAAAAGAAAAAAAAACGCGCCGCAACCTGATCAGCCTAACAACGAGAATTTCAGATGAGCCGCGCGCAAGAGCCTAACGAGCGGCTCCCAGTCACTCGACCCGACGGCAGACCTCGCCGGAATGGGAGCAGCCTGGCTTCATCGTGCCACCACCACAACAGCTTTCTCGTATACAGCTATAGTTCTTTGTGCCGTGCGCCCCCTGCGTGACTGTCGACCTTCACTCAGCCTATACGAAGCCGCCGTGAGTGCGTTCAGTATTTATACGCGACCCCTTTCACCTTTGCGCATAGCGGAGGCGAACGTAACTTAATATGCAGAGCGCACGGTTTCTTTAGTGCAACGTAAAAGTGGACGCGCTAGTCGCGTTCGAAGAAACCCAGGCTCGGTTGCGTGTGCGTGTGTGTCGGCGCTTCCGTTATCTTTTGCGAGACTTGCCCTTAAGCAAATGGCCTAACATAATAGGAGCTTTATCTCGCGGCCACGTCGGGGGCCCAAGGAGCGCGCTCAAAACGGCTGGCGTACCTCGTGTGAGAGAGCACATCATATTCAGCCCTTCCCCGAATCCCACTTACTCTCCGTTTTACGCTGCCGTATTTTCTCTTATTTATTCATTCTTCTTTTACTTTTTAGAAATGTCAGAAATGCTGTCTTTAACGAGCCGTGTAACATCAGTGAGCGTGTCTGAGGCATTAAAGCGTTTTATGTACCCAGCGAGAAAGAAATGTTTTCAGCAAAATTAAGACCTCACATAACACGACTCCCGCGTTCCGTGGAACGGCAAGCGTTCCATGGTTCCATTTATTTCCTAGGAAAATCTGTCACGGATAAGGTAAAGTTATGTAGAAATATGTTGAAAGGCTGTCTAGGTTCGCTAACCATTTAAAAATGCAGCAGGTCTCACTTTCCTTTTTTCTCCCGCTTTCTTCTTTACTTTTTCTTTTTACAGCATAAGGCGCCATTGTTCCCGTTCCCTCTCTCTCTCTCTCTTATTTCTTTTTTCCAACGTTATACGCACTTTTGACATAGTCGTTGCGACAAGTACCGCCCACAGCGAGCTTGTGAAAAACGGTTTGCCGAAAGATAGGACGTTTCTGCAGAGAGTACTACACTGCCATGAGAGAGAGAGAGAAAAAAAAAAAAGAAGTGAAATGAGACAACGAACGTTCTTTTCTTTTTCTTAATATGCAACTCAACTGTCACATCCGGTATTGCGCGATTGCAGTTGTCGACAGCGTTTTATCCGCTTTTCTCAGCAAGCCGACTATCTCGCCGAAGCAGTCGACGCTCTATATATATATCGAACAGGCTTTACATATTCATTAATTGATTTCTAGTGTTTTACGTCCCAAAACCACGATTTGATTATGAGAAACGCCGTAGTGGAGGTCTCCGGGAATTTCGACCACCTGGGGTTCTTTAACGTGCACTGACATCGCACAGCACACGGGCCTCAACATTTCGCCTCCATCGAAATGCAGCCGCCGCGGCCGGGAATGTTACATCGGGGCAGCCTTTGCATGCGTTGGCACCAAATTGCCATTCATATAGGTTACCTGCTGCAGTAAGTCGATGTCTCTTCAACTGAAGCTACACGACGGCTATTAAACCACTGTCTCGTTGCACAAGGTGACTAAATGATATTTCGGGCGTGTACGAAGGATCATTTGATATGCGTGGATTTACAGCCCTTTAGGTGTTCTCATCCACATATGCCTTCCGAGTGCGCGATTTCGTAGATCACAGAAACTTCTGGACAGTTTGTCCGAAAGCGTGCTTATGTAGCATCAGAAACCAGTTCATTGACCGCTCGAGGCGTCACGTTAACAAAAAAAAAAAAAAGAAGCTGCATCAGGAATTGAATTTTGCTGCCTGTATAAGCCATATGCGTGCATGATTCTGAGACTTGTAATGTAAGAATTTAGAGTTTTAGTTCTGTACTTCCCGGCGAGCTATTGCTGAACGTCGAATCATGCTGCAGGAGTTGCACTGCGACTATTACGCCGCAGTGAGTGAGTGAGTGAGTGAGTGAGTGAGTGAGTGAGTGAGTGAGTGAGTGAGTGAGTGAGTGAGTGAGTGAGTGAGTGAGTGAGTGAGTGAGTGAGTGAGTGAGTGAGTGAGTGAGAAAGAACAGGCGCCCTGGCACATATATTTACGTACACGAACTCCAATTGGTCCAAATCTATTCTGAGTTCATTATATTGGCGTGACTCATAATCCTGTAGTTGTTTTGGCACGTAAAAAAAAGCAAGAAAAGAGCAAGAGCTTTAGTTACTTCTTCTTTTTTTTTTCTTTTTTTACCGAGGATACTGTAGTATTAACGTACCTTCCTGCGCCCTACGAAACGACGCATGAGGCAAACACGGCAGAAGCGTACGCCTTATAAGGCTCATACAGACACGTCGCACAGCTGAGATTCTCTGTAAACACTGCCAGCAGGCAAACTATGACTAACTTTAAGCAAGCTCTTCGGAATGTCAACACCGCGGTCACCGCTTCCGTCCGCTGTGGCTCGATATCCGGAAATCGTGGTAGCGGTATAGCGCGTGGTATATGAAACGCGTCCACGGAAATAAAAATGACGGAATGTATCGTCGCACCGTCATGCATTCCTCTTCAGCTATGCACACTATCTGCGCACGTACTGCGTGCTGTGGTCGGCGGTATGCCCATAGTCTCGCTCGTTATATGCAGGCTGTTTATCTCGCAAAAGGCACCGCGACGCCGGTCTTGTTTGCCTTTCATCGCGCCAGTTTGCACCGCAAGTCGCAAGGAGACTATATAGCTAGGAGTAAGTAGGTCGAGGAAGCACTGACATACGAATTCACCAGCGAATCAGTTCATCTGATTTTTCCCTTCTTTCTCTTCCCTCGCTGTGTAGCTCCCAACTTTCTCTCGATCATGGCTTGCCATATCGCTAATTCAAAGCGTCTTCGTATAATACGCTTATGTTTACCAGTAAATTATCAACTCTATCTCTCTCTGATAACTGAAGAAACCAACAATTTCAACGCCACGAACAGTACAAACCTTTGAAAGTATAGCAGATGGGATGTGAAATATCGAATGCGATGTGCGCTATATGCCGCGAGTGAGTGAACGACAATCATCAGGTTCTATATATATATATATATATATATATATATATATATATATATATATATATATATATATATATATATATATATATATATATATATATATATATATATCGCAATGGTGGCCGCAGAAACGGCCACTGATGGGCCCGCTGTATAAAACAGGCCGGGCTAGTCAGAAACGGTGCAGGTCGCAGAGCACTAGCAATAATACCGCCGTCCCGGCCGACGTCGCTGTTTGAACGACTTTCGTGGTCCGCCCAAAACACCTGTTACCCCACCTGTCGGCACCTGACGCTACTAAACCGAAGTCCCGTGTAGTATTTCCTTGCTCTGTCACGCGAGGACGTGGGCGAAGAACAAGGCGGGCATTTGATTAATTCGTGGCAGGCCTCTATCTAAAACGGTCTGTGCCCCTCTATCAGTACACGCTACTCGCGCAATGAGCACCGAGGCACGGCGCGCGTTTCACATGGCAGCGTTTCTCACACAAAGCACCCTTATGCAGATCATTACAATTCACGGAAAAGTGTGCTTAACACACCAAGATTACTGGGCTTTAACGTCTCAAAACCACGATCTGAGAAGCCGTAGTGGAGGGCTCCAGAAATTTTGACCATTTCGGGTTCTTTAATGTGCACTGACATCGCACAGTACGCGTGCCTCAACCTTTCGCCGCCACGGAAATGCAGCCGCCGCGACCCTCGCATCAGCAGCCGAGTACCTTAGCCACTAGACCACCGTGGCGGGACGCTTAACACACAAATGTAACACTCAAAGAAACCCAGTAATGTATATTTGTTGCTTTCAAACACGAGTCAAACGTCTGTCTCTCTCTCTCTCTCTCTCTCTCTCTCTCTGTGTGTGTGTGTGTGTGTGTGTGTGTGTGTGTGTGTGTGTGTGTGTGTGTGTGTGTGTGTGTGTGTGTGTGTGTGTACAGAGCTCTTGGTTGCCTACACTTCTTTCTTGACAGCAGTCGTAAAGTTTCGAACATCCACAAACCTAGACAACTAAATACACGGACGAACATTTCAATACTCATGTCTCTGTAATGCAATGTAGATGTTCAAGCAACAGGAGAATGTACATCATCAATTTTTAGGAAAGTGAAATGTTCACACACACACATACACGTATAGGGAACTTGCAAATTATGTCCCCCTTAATTGACGCGCTCTAAGTACAACGGCAAAGTACGCAGACGCAGCTTCTAGCGAAAACAGGAAAATACAATGACGCTATAACATTTATCTGATTTAGTGCGCTTGTGATATTTCATTCCTCTAAAAATTGTATCAATGCGTGGGAAGCGATGTTTTGCACTCTCTCGTTGGTCATGCCACAGTTTTTCATTTCAAATAATATGGCGCTCCCCGTGAAAAGATTTTCCGAAAGCTTCTCACGAGGAGCGTCATATTTTTTTTATTGTGGAAAACAAGTGGTCTGCATCTCCTACCGCCTGTTTATGTGTACATTAATTATTATTCAAGAAATACGCCGAACTTAAGGCACCCGAACTTAAAGCGTCGGAAGGAAAAGTGAAAGTAGTATTTTTTTTTTATGCAGATCGCTGCCACATTTTCTTAGAGACAACTGACTGTGCGAGACGTTATGACTGTGCACTGACAACGCTTTTGTGTATTACTTGGACATTTCCATAGCCACACTATAACACTCTATACAGTGTCGTCATCAACCATATTACACTTAAACTCTCTTTCATATTTCCGATATATCTATCCGTCTCAAATACAGGGTAGCCAAACCTGTAGTTAACATCTATCTATCTATCTATCTATCTATCTATCTATCTATCTATCTATCTATCTATCTATCTATCTATCTATCTATCTATCTATCTATCTAACTTTGTGAGATGGTGGAGCACTTCGGTCTCCTTGTCTCCGGACATCGTGGTTGTCTCCGGGTGCAAGCCTAAAAAATTCGCTCGAAATTAGGGAAAGTTTAATTAAACTTAGCGCCCCAATTTGCTCTATTATATCTACAATACAATCGGGCGCTAGTTTCAAAGCGTCAAGGTGTGCCTGTAACCTAATAATCGCCGTGGGTTGTTTTCGAATCAAGTGCCCACCTTATCGATACCGTACACTCATCGCATTACTGAACGCGAGGAAGCCGCGCAGCGCTGAGCACGCGTCTAAGCTTTGCTGCACAAAGCTTGACCGACAAGTATAGGTCGGACAATAAAAGTGATTCCTAATCGAGGTCGCGTCATGTTTACGCTGACGTTCGTGTAGATGTCTGCTCTCGCTGAAAATATGTTTGCGGGGACGAAAACAAAGGCGTCACTGGGGAATATATCCCGCACCGTGCGTGCTTCGAAGGATGCCTCAGACGCCTGTGTAAACAGAAAATAATTGGAATTGGGCCGTTTGTAATATACCTTGTACTCTTCCTTCATTAGCATCGCGGTCCTTAATTTTTCGTAATTCTCTCTTCCTGATTTAGTTTCCGAATGTTTGCAAATGCTGCACGCCCCATGATAAAGACAGGTTATCCTCTTGTCTTACGATAAGCGAATGAAACATAAAGAAAAAACATAAAGAAGAAAACATTTCTTTAAAGCTATGTCTCTAGACTACCCTCCTACAATACTGAAAAACAGAGAAGAAAACGCTAACTTTTTCGCAGGAAAGGGCTTGGTGAGCCAGAGAAAATGCAAAAGCGAAAAACGTGCGGCGACACCACTGATGTATACCATTCTGGATATCGTCAACTTCGGCAACACTGAAAAAAAAATTCTCAAATGGCGGCATTTTCAACCAAACGGAGAAACCGTTGAGGTCCTCTCGGCCAATCAGAGCTGACAAAAATAGCGAAACTTGACAATGCGTGGGGATTAACTTGAGATTAACACTGCAACCCACGGAGGAAAGAAAACTCTCCATGCTTCAACCTTGGGCTAAAAACATTGTAAATTTCACGCGCTGCAAATGAGTGACAGCACAAATGCGAGAGAATCCCTCGAAATTCGCTGAGCGCTGGAGCTAAAATTCTCGCTTGCCTCCTCCACCTCTCTTTTTTCTTTTTTCTTTTTTGAAAGGAGACGGAAGAGAGGGAGGGAATGGGGCGGGGGGACACAGCGAGATACTTGACCTATAGGCACAATAGATTTAAAAAAAAAGTTGTAGGTCATCTCGTACTCACCCCCCCCCCCGCCCGCCCCCCCCCCGCCACGGTGGTCTAGTGGTTATGGCACTCGGCTGCAGATCCGAAGGTCGCGGGATCGAATCCCGGCCGCGGCGGCTGCATTTCGATGGAGGCGAAATGTTGAGGCCCGTGTGCTGTGCGATGTCAGTGCACGTTAAAGAACCCCAGGTGGTCAAAATTTGCGGAGCCCTCCACTACGGTGTCTCTCATAATCAGAGCTGGTTTTGGGACGTTGAACCCCACATAACAACACATACCATCTCGTACTCACCCGCTGCTCCTACCCACGCCAGGCAAAAAATTCTGGCGTGCCCTTGGATATGCAGCACGGTGACGTGACGGCTTCCGTATCACGTAGGCTGCGTTTCAGGCTTTTACATATGCGACTACAGATACACAGGACGAACGAGCTCGATTTTTATCAAGCATATCACCCTTTCCAGGCTTTTGCAGGAGTAAAAGGTCAGCGTACGTCTTTGCCCCTTTCTTATCGTATATATACCCCTCACGTCATGTCGTAGCAAAAGTTGAAAGCAGTGGCATTATCAGCTCTCGGTGAGATACGCGAGGAGCAAAAAAAAAAAAAAAGAAAAAACAGGAAGGCGGTAAACAGCGATCACTTTTCGCATCCACTCTTCCCAGATGTATAGCGCCAACGGTTATCGTGCGGCGAGATGTCCTCGTGGTGTGATTAACTCCACCACCTCGCATATATATTTGTCGCGTTTCATATCAACTTCACTGACTCGGGATGAGAAGCGCAGTTCCGTAGAAATACATCGTTTGATTCATGCTTACTTTCTCGTGCGGATAAACTGGCCGGGATGTTCTCTATTCGAAGCACTTTGCCCGCAAGGCACAGTCTACCTACATGTCACAGGAACGTTCATACCCTTCGTTTCAGTGAGTGCAAAGAACGAGAAATTATAAAGCTCGATTGTTCTGCAAAACCCATATCCCTGAGGGCTTTATTCCCTGACAAACGCGATGGTGGCAGAAACAAAAAGGAGGAGGACGGGTATAGAAAGAAAAAAAGAAAAGACAATTGTTAGAGGTTCTTCCTTCAGGAGTGCAATTGAATACTATCGTTATTAACTGCCCTTACCTCCGATGTAATTGAGCAATTTATAAAGTATTTGGGGCTGTTCGTTTTCGGTTGAAATCCGATTTTACCCGCTTCTTGCACCCCGAACATGTTTCAGGAAAACCGCGTTAAACCCAATCTCTTCCAGAATTTCAGTACCACACACCAACCGATTTTTCGGGCTGCATTGAGTTTTATGTAAAGCTAGCTTCCCTGCAATGCAACTTGCCCTACTAATGGCGACAGCTGCCTTTATTTAAATGCTGTTAAAATTCAAGTTGCACACGCTGCGACCAGTTTTTTGGTGATATTTGTATCAGAAGGGCTGCGTCGACATTTTACATGCCCTATCGCAAGCAAATTTCGCTAGCACACGTTGTTTGCCGGATGGCCAATGCCACCATTGGTAGGGCAAGCTGCATTGCAGAAAAGCTAGCTTGCGGTTTATGAAAAGGGTCTAACCCACCACGGAACAAAATTAGATTTCGTTGGCATGAACGCCAGCGATATATAGTTCACTTTACAAGCTGCGTGCAAGCACTCGAGACGCTATACGGCTGTCACTTATATATTTAAATTTGTAAAATTATCCCCCCAAAAAATCCCGAATTTCGGAATTGTTCTAAAAAAAAAAACCGGTTTCTCCTCGATGACGGCCCTGAAAAATAGCACCCGGTTCTTGCCCCCCGAATTTTAAAAAAATGCAAAACCCCAAAACTAACGGCCCTAAATATACCCAGTTATATTACTTTGTACTTCCTTCCAAACGTTTATTTTTATTTCGCAAACTTATTAAATAGAACAACTTGGCCCGTGTGCCTCAGTGTGTCGTCAACATTCATTAACATTCAATGACACGTAAAAACTATTGTCGGTATATTTCCTCATTTCTTCGTGGATACACTTGCGACGACACTGAAAAATCACTCTTGCCCCGCCACGGTGGTCTAGTGGCTATGGTACTCGGCTGCTGATCCGAGGGTCCAGGGATCGAATCCCGGCTGCGGCGGCTGCATTTCGATGGAGGCGAAATGTTGAGGCCCGTGTGCTGTGCGATGTCAGTGCACTTTAAAGAACCCCAGGTGGTCAAAATTTCCGAAGCCCTCCACTACGGCGTCTCTCATAATCAGAGCTGGTGGTTTTGGGACGTTAAACCACACATAACAACTGAAAAATCACTCGAAGTGCGCTCTGGAAAGAAAAAGTGGTGTTGCAAGATTGATATCCTATGCCGCGAAGCTTGCGTCTGTGAAGACACTTCTGATAGTGCTGATGAAACGAGAAAAAAAAAACGCATATCTGTTTGCTTTGCTGCAAATGACGTCGAAAGACGATAGTGTTCTGCCGCCCCTTACACGTAACATCCCTATCTTCATCCCCACCTCTCACGCTCTTTAGCTCTCCTCTCACTCCTCCCATGATGGATGCAACTGAGGTTTTGTTGAGTTCAATTCAAATTTCCCGCATTCGGCCTGCTCCCGCGCTATCTGTTTGGATCATAGAGTTTCTTACTATTACATGGTTGGGATCATAGAAACTCTATGGTTGGGACCTTCTATTACTGCTCGCTTAAAAAGCCGGCTACTGAGCCGCACATTGTGTCTGTTTGCCTTTAACGCGTAGCGTCTCTTGGACCCCATTTTTAACGCGTTTATTTGTCATTTACTAACGTAAAGACCCGTCCAATGAGTATTCTTAATTGAATAAACACTGCGGATCACGGCTATGCACATATATTTTGCCCCAAGTAGGCCTGAGGTCTCCCGTGCCATCAGTGCTAGTAGCTCGGATGGTTTTTGTTGGCGGGCTGAATTCGGTTTTGGCCCGACGGTTGGACAGACAGACAGACACACAGGCAGGCAAAGTTTTTTTTTTTTTTTCGTTTAGGTAGCCAAAGAAATACTATCGTCATTAAATATTGTCCGCAGGTGATTTCCGGATATCGACGTCCACAGCGCGGTCACTGCTGCCAAGTCATAGCTCCTCTGGTTCATACGAAAGGTGCACTGAGCGGCCGAACTCGTGTAATACGTTCCGGAGTTTAACGTCCCATAACCACGATGCGATTAAGAGACGCCGTAGTGGAGGGCTCGGCAAATTTCGACCACCTGGGATACTTATACATGCACTGAATTGTGCTCGGGCTTCCAACATTTCGCCTCCGTAGAAATGTGGCCGCCGCGGCCTCCGACCACCGGGTCATCACTCAAGCGTCGCAGCCACTAGACCACCGCGGCGAGTGCCCGAATTTACCTGACACATGCGCATACACGACGTTGAGGCATGACATGACAGCAGCGCGTTATGTAAACTGTAATATTCTTCAAATTAAAGAACACAAAGAAATTGAACTGCATCGCGTGTTACAGCTTACCTCGTCAATAAGTGCTTTATATATATATATATATATATATATATATATATATATATATATATATATATATATATATATATATATATATATATATATATATATATATATATATATATACATATAACCGATCACTGAAAAAAGGAATTTGTGAATCAAACAGTCAAAAGGGAATCGAACAAATAAAGAAATGACGAGACAATTAATCACGAGCAATTAATAACGCGGTATTAAATACGTACAGGAGTGTGCTGTTTGATAAACATGGGCATACCTGTCTCATGGAGACGCTAAATATATTCCGCCATGACAATTAGTAATAACTTGCTTATCGTGACAAGTTTATATATATATATATATATATATATATGACGAAAGGGGAAGGGGGTCAAGGGCTCGCTCTATTTGTTAGAAACAAGTTAATGAAACAGTTAATGAAACAACAAACATGGAAGCCTTGGAAAGCATAGGGGAAGTTGTTCCAATTTGTAATTATGATATTGTAATTTTGGGATACGTAGAAAGGAATTAAAGTGAACGAAAAGGCAAACCTGCCTATATATATATAGGCAGGTTTGCCTTTTCGTCCACTTTAATTCCTTTCTACGTACCTCAATATATATATATATATATATATATATATATATATATATATATATATATATATATATATATATATATATATATATATATATATATATATATATATATATAACAGAATTGACGATGCGCCTCTTAGAGAACGACGGTTATTAAGTCAACGTTTCGGCCGGAGCCCAACCTTTTCAAGACATGTTAACCACAGGCCATGGTATGGCCGTATATAATACGGCCATACTGGCCTGTGGTTAACATGCCTTGAAAAAGGTCGGGCTCCGACCGAAACGTTGACTTACGGCCGTACTGGCCTGTGGTTAACATGTCTTGAAAAAGGTCGGGCTCCGACCGAAACGTTGACTTAATAAACCGTCGTTCTCTAAGAGGCGCATCGTCAATTCTGTTATAAACTAGCGGCAACCCAAGCTATATTTGCATATACAGTCTATATATATATATATATATATATATATATATATATATATATATATATATATATATATAGGCAGGTTTGCCTTTTCATCCACTTTAATTCCTTTCTACGTACCCCAAATATATATATATATATATATATATATATATATATATATATATATATATATATATATATATATATATATATATATATATGTACGGCAAGAACTTCAAAACGTAGATCGGCAATTATTGTGCATCATTTATGAACACGACCTTCTCTGGTAACTCCGTAAGTACACCAATTGCAGCCTGTCCTCTGCGCTTCTTGTGCGCACCAAGCAGGCGATCGTGCAAGTATATGAGCGTGCTATAAATTACACATCATTAGCGGTGCATTTAAGCATTCATCGGCATAGAAACAAATAAATAAATGTAGCGAATCGCAGAGAACAAAGTTGGCCGCGGAATGTGAACGCGGAACTGAGAAGCCCCGAGCTTTACGCTCCCATTATGTTTTCATGGTCGCCTACGAAACCCAGCAGCAGCTGAGACGAGGAGAAAAAAATCGATGGACCACACACGGCGTCGGCGGGTCTGCAATTAGATCGCAGTGCTCTGTTGCGTAGCACGCGTAGAGTAGCAGTAGCTGCTGCTGCTGTAGCAACACCGCTTCCCAGTTCCGCCTCTTGTTCGGCACGCACGTGATGAGGAAGCCGAGTAAAGCGCAATCAAAATAAATTCATAGCTTGAACCAATCGATGGCCAGTGTGTAATACGCACAGGATGACCAACCAGGGACGATCGCGCGTGCGGAGCGCGTCAAGCGCGTCGCGACGTCAGCAGCGAAAACCACGAAAGAGCGGAAGGAACCACCTTAAACCCTCAAGCCCTTGCTTTGTAGTTTAGTTAAGCTATTCCTCACTAGGTGGCGCTGGCAATATAATCACGTTCTTTTTAATGGGTGCATTTTTATGCTTTAGAAAGTTGTCACCCCGTATACACATATAAATATAAATATATGGTTCTTTTCTAATGCATCTAAATACAATAATAAGAATATATTTCTATTTGAAAGCAACGCAAACTAAGGTGACATGGTGTAGGTAGCCAGCGCTACGGCACGACTGATACTCGTACTAAATATGCAGAATCGTAAAACCGCCAACCAGCCAGGTCGCTGCTCATGAGCGTTGGTTTCGTGTTCCGTGAGCATCGGGAGCGATCGCTACGATGAGCTGTTTCTAGCCGTCGATGCAGTTCTTTGACCCCCGGCATTGTTTGACTGCGTAGCCGCCGTATTCGTCCGTTGTCCAGCGCTCAGCGGTGCGTGGCGTTGTCCATCGTCGGGGCTCGGAGGCTGTGACTAAAAAGCTCGGCGTCGTGATGCTTGCTGCCGCGGTTTACGGCGGTACGCTCATCGCTAGCGCGGCGAGGAGGTTGACACCATGCGACGCTCTTTCCCCGCTGCTCGGCTGCTGCTGTTGGCGTCTGGTGCGAGGATAGAAATGTTGATGGCAGGTTGTTTGGCTCTTGGAGACAGCGTCAAGTGCCGAAGGCTGTGGAACTAGCACCTGTGTCGGAACCTCGGCTGCCAGAAGCCGTTCCCTTCGAGCCACAATGTTCAAACTGGGCAGCAAAAAGGACGTCAATACCGAGTACAAGTGCACCATACGCCTGCTGGACGACAGCGAAGTGTTGCAGTGTGATTTTCAGGTGAGAGTGTGCGACAAGAAAGTTTCGCGAGTAAAACTTTTACGACCACGAACCCAACCCACCACGAACGCGTGGGCCGCGCACGTAGAAGGGAGCTTCGCGAGTGGGCATATTGCCGAAACGCAGAGGACTTGAACGGGCCCGATAGTAAAAGCGTTGTCAGAAAAGTGTGTGGCCATTGTTGGCGATTCTAGTTTCGTGTTTTCCTTTCGCGTCTCGTCGTTTTGCGTAATTAGGAATTCCACGCGTGCTTTTCCTCTCTTTGATCCAGCACCGCGTCGTTGCCTTGAGTTGAAATTTTTCTGTCTGTACGCGTTAATTTCTACGGCTTCATTTCTTCTCTCATGCAGGGATACTCGATGGTTCACTGCAGTTGTTTTGATCGATGAATGTTTGGGATGATATCTCCTGTTTGCGCTCTGCGCTCAGGATAAGATAGCGACCGTCTGGAGCTGCGGTAGAAGCGCTGCTCTCAGGTTTCCTACGGTATTCTGAATTTTAGAGGCGCTCATGACCGTGAATAATTTGTCACGCGCCCCAGCGACGTCTTGCTCACGCGTGCGGTAAAACTGCTGCTTGCCGGCGTCGCGAAGCGAATTCGATTCGCACGTTCTCACGTAACGCGGCTTCACTAGCTGCTAATTTGAGTAGCACGCGTGCATCTCCATGTGCACCCTCCCGTATTACGCATTACAGTTGAGAACTGCTGCCTCAAACTGATACGAAAGCGAAAACTATCCGCTTATCTTCATTTATTTTTCTCGGAACATGTTCGCTCGGTCAACCATAATTAAGTTTCCCGTCGCGCATTGATCGTTCCTTTTTCTTTTTTTTTTTTTCAGCATCTCTGCAAAGGCCAATACATACTTGACTATGTGTGCAATGCCCTTAACCTTTTGGAAAAGGACTACTTTGGCCTCAGATATGTCGATAGTCACAAGCAACGGGTGTGTATTGTTAAGCCATTCTCGAAGGCTTCAGTGTTCCTTATAAATCGCACTACACGTCTTCCTTTCTTTTCCCCCTGTAATTCACAGCACTGGCTGGACCTCACAAAGCCAGTCATCAAGCAGGTGAAAGGTGAGTTGATGCACATACCAATGAAGAAGTGTAAGCCGCATGTGTGAGTCTGATAAAGTAACTGTACATAGAGGATGGATCCGATGGGGCTTTCTGCAAAGTGGTGTTTCTTACACAGCCAGTCGCAAATGTACACGACCTGTGCTCCATGGTAAACATGAATGGAATAGCACATTATGTTGCGAAAACGTTCATCGAGAGCCCATGTACTTGCACTAAGCGGGAATTCAGCCTTTTAACGAAGGCTGTGTTCTGCGAGGTTGTTGCTTATCCTAGCCACCGTGGCTGCATTTTGATGGAGGTGAAATGTTTAGGCCCGTGTGTGGTGAGATGTCAGTTCATTTTCAAAGAACCCCACATGGTCAAAATTTCCGGAGCCCACCACTGCATCACCTTTCATAATCATATCGTGGTTTTGGGCTGTAAAACCCCAGAAATTATTATTAAGGTTGTTGCGGGGTGTACATGCAAGATCAAAATAATGGCTGACTGATTAAAGCTGGTTCACACCATTTGCAATATTGCAGTATTTTGCAATGACTGTATAAAAGAGCTTAATGTTAATGTATATTGTTGCTCGGCACGTTATTTCTTTTGTGGTATTGTGCTACATCTTTTATTTTACTCTGTAATTATGAGGGCTTACAAAAATGACAAAGCACATTTTGGGTCGCCTCACCTTTTTTGCAGTGGACTGTCTGGCGTCGCCTAATAAAGTTGCATCAATTTGACACATTTATCAATAGTGCATTATAACTTGTGCCTGAAGAGCCTGTTTATGCATTTATTCTTTCTTGCTCTTAAGTGCCTGCTTAACGCAGATTAGGAGGCAGGACTTTAAGATGCAAAAGATTGCGTTTAAGCAAAGCGTCAGCCATTCTTATCTATTCTTCCTTGTCAAAAATGCTGCATTACTTCCAGTTTAAAGGTACTGTTTGTGGGAAGGAAACAAATTGTTCACAGGATAAATGTTAGACTATGATAAAATAACATAAAATTTTAAAAAAGGGGCAAATATTAAGGCCAGATGTGTCATGACGCTCTCAAGACACATTTATATAAGCACATCAAGGACAGTCACTTGAACAGGTTCATTCAGCGATCTCGTAAACATAAAAGACAAGTGGGCTCATATAGGCTTCGATAAGTTACCTTATGGCCATTTTTCTGGTGATCATTTCACTTCAAGATTTGCTCTGTGGTCATTGAGTGTAAGATTGCATAGCATCATTGATGAAATGAGAATAACTGCTGTATCCTTTTCCTGGTACGCATGTCTACATGCTAGGTATGAACCCCATCGTTTTCTGCTTCCGCGTCAAGTTCTATCCTCAAGACCCCTTCCGGCTCAAGGAAGAAATAACGAGGTGGGCTTTGTAATAGTTTGCATCATTGTTAATACGTTTCTTACTGTTGTAGTAGTGAACTCTGGAAATCCTGTAGGCTGTTTCATTTCTGTGCAGTGTGTTCTGCTACGGGCAGAGTGGTGTCTCACATTCTGGAGGAGTTGTTGAGACAGTGCTTTGCCTTTATAGCAGTGCCATACACTGAAGCTTGTTTTAAATGTATTCGGTGACATTTAGGCCGCCCATTTATGTTACCCATCATGGTAGCCCAGTGGCTGTTGCACACACTGCTCAGCTAAAGGTCATGGGTTTGATTGCCGTCGTGGCAACCCACTTAAACAGGGGCAGCATGCAAGAACATCCACATACTCATATTTAAGGAATTTCTTAAGAACACCATGTATTCTGTATTGATCCATAGTTCTCCGTTGTGCTATGCCTCATAATCACATTGTGGTTTTGACACTTGCTGTAACACCCCACAACTTTTTTTTTATGCTTTCTAGAACTAACTGCACATATGTCTAGTGTTGTGTAGAAAAACTACTAACTTCTAATGTACATGAATAAGGCTACCAATGTATGCTTGTACGCATATGTTGGTAGTGTGTACGAATATTGTGAAAGATTGTATTTCATTATGTACATCCTATGTTAGTGGCATTTCTACTTAGGCTTGTCAGTTATTCATCTCTACATGAAAGCAGCACAGCACATGAGAAATGCTACACAAGGCCAGCAACGATGCATTAAATTCTGTCTTTTTCATGCCTCATTTGCCTCTCCTCATATTCCTGCACCATTCCTCTTTAGTTATTTCTTCACGAGCTTTGTTTGTCATTTGCTGAAAGGTGTTCATACTATAGCAGTATTTGCAGTGAAGTTTCAGCTTTTCATGCATTTTGTTGTCAGGTTTTATTTTATATAACTATGTATTCCAACTACAGGCGAACAGCTTCCTTGTGTTCTGGAGCAAAAATTACCTTGCTGATAGTGTGGTGCCTGCCATCTTTTTGTTATTTGTTTATTCATTCCTCCAGACATTGTAATTCCTGCATATGAGTGAAAAGAAACAAAACACCTTTTGCATGCTTCATTGTGCTATGCTTAATAGTAATTTATATTTGGTGTCCAATTATGCATTTGCTCAGGTAGCATTGTCAGAGAAAAGCCCAAATGTTGGTGTTGCGTTACTGTAACACATCCCTTACAGGCATTCTGTACGATAGTAAAGCTTCACAGATCGGTTTACTGAAGGCTGTTTCTCGAGAAGACGAAAAAATGAGCTGTATTGGGCCACATATGGCCACATACATAATTGACGAGGTTGCATGGTGTATATTACGAGATTTATCATAAAGTGCCTTTCCTTTTTGTTTTCTTTTGACTCTGACTGTTCTTTTTCACATTTAGGTACCAGATTTTTCTTCAGCTGAGAAGAGATCTGCTTCATGGACGCCTCTATTGCCCTCCAAATGACTCTGCTTTGCTTGCCGCATTGATCATTCAATGTATGTACCATTCAATATTTTACTCTAATGGCTGATTCAGATTTGGTTCTCACATAAAGCTGTCATCAAAAGTAACTCTCCATCACGTCTTCGACATGTAAATCGCATTCCATCACATCTCTGAGTTTTAGCTGCTGGACGTGAATACACGTCTGTTGATAATATTATTAGAAGATACTGGAGGGCCACTGTGCAAACTGTAGGAACAACATGGCTTGTTGATATTCTGGTAGTTAATTTCAAGAGAGAAAAATTGTTGAAAAGGACTGATAATCATTAAAAGGCTGCCGGGCACACTTGTAATTGCAAACAGACAATTGCAGCACATGGATCATGTGGTAGCAAGTGTCTGCAATGTTAAAGTGGCCAGATGCCACAAAGGCAGCTGAAATTTTAAACAACAAAAGCCTGCTTGCTCTACTTGCTTCCAGCCAAAGCGAGGATCATACACACAACCACACGACCGTGGCTGTACGCAAGACGGACTTCATCCTCCATAGCAGTTTAGCAGCTAAGGTTTCGTGCTGTGAAGCCCAAGGATGTGGGTTTGATTCTCGGCCAGTAGGCGCCAAATTTTGATGGGAGTGAAATGTAGAAACACCAATGCACTTAGATATAGGTGCATGCTTTAGAACTCCTAGTGGTCAGAATTAACCTGGGGTGAAATTCATCTACAGCATGCCTCATGTAATCGTGCCATGCGACATAAAACTCTATAATTTGAGCAATATGCCGTGCCTGTGGTGATAGCATGCAACTTCGACAAATCGCCAAATGCAGAGTGTGCAATATATTGTCAAACTTGAGGTTTGACGTACAAGAAGAAGGAAGGGAAAAAAAATAATAATACAGGTTAGACTTATCTTGTAAAGGCAACATGATTCTTGGTGTTAGTGTAGTAAAGCAGGGAAAATATGTCGCTTATGGAAGCTACTTGAGACGGAAGTAGTGTGTCTGTCAGGAGTGAAGCTGCTAACATTGGCTACCGGAGTTATAGTAGTGCACATGTATTATTTTATTATGCATAATTAAATAATACATGTGCACTACTACGGCTAACACTAGACAGTGCAAATACAGTTACCCTTAGGGAAGTTAAGTACACATTTTTTTCTATTCAAGGGCCTCAAGAAATTGATGTCTTCTGGCAGTTTAAGATCTCAAGTATTTGAGCAAATACTGAGGCTGTATTTTGAGAGCTGTCGCCTTTGGCAATACCATCTAAGTGTCGCCTTTGGTGCTTGCTGATTGGCTGATTGAGCAAGGACAAGCAACTATAGTTCCTTTGCCATTTGACATGCGAGATTATACGTCACACAGCGTGACACTGATGTCTTGTGATCATCTCAGAATATGGCCCCTGTAATATAGAACGTTAAAGATATTGATATGATCCTTTCATGACATTTGTGCTTGTGTTCACTCACAAATAGTTGCATGCAGGCTGGTTTGTTATTGATTATAGGTGCACCATGTTTCTAATGTGACACACTTGAAGATAGCACAATCGCTCACACTAGGTGAAGTGCAAACCAATTTTTCATCCACCTTCAGAGGTTCTATAAGGGACAAGAAACAGATGTGGAAAAATTGCACGCTTCTTTACAATTAGGCCCGCCTATCAGTGATGTAATTTTTTTCAGTTGGTGCTGTGTAATGGCTATGTTTGTGCATCATATTGTGCATGTGATTACATTTGTTTTGGGTTCGTCTTGTTATATATGCACAGTGTAACCTCGCTGTCGTGATCACATGTGGACTGCTGAAATGTGTGGTCAGTGACGTGCCTGCTTGAATGATAACCATTGTCACCAGTGGAAGTGTGACTGAGGGGGAGTAGGCTTTAGAGCAAAGGCTGTGTGCTGCTATGTTTGACACCTCACTTTATGTGGTGTTTTCTCTTTGTCCTCTTTTCTCTCCTACAGCTGAACTTGGAGATTATGACAGCGAGGAGCATGGAGACAACTATGTCTCGGAGTTCAAACTTCTCTTGAAACAGACTCCTCGTCTGGAGGAGAAGATTGCCGAGATTCACCAGCAGCAGCTCAGGTCGGCTTGTGCTCGTTGGACGTTTCTTTGAGCGAGTCTTAGCAAATCTCTGAAAGTTTAAGTGGGAGTAATGTCTGATCCAAAGCCAGAGATCACGATACATGAAATGACAAAGCTGGATCTCCTTAGGATTACAAATGCCTCAAAGGGTTGCTTCATTATTTAACGAAGTAAGCTATTCATTTCTTACATGTCTCTTTATGATTAAACTTTATTTATTTATTTATTTATTTATTTATTTATTTATTGTGCTTTAAAATGCTTGTCTCAATAGATACACTACACATGTTTTGTTTCTTTGTCAACAGGGCTGCCGTTTTGCTTTGTCTGTGTTGTCTTTATTGTCTCTTTTACTTCCTATTGCCATTTCCTGTCATCTTCCCATTGCATGTCCGCTACGTTGCTTCTTTGATATTGGCACCCTATAAAAGCACTACATCGCTAAGTCATATGTATGAGGTGCTTTAATGAAAGCAGTGCTTCTCACATACGAGATTGCAGCAGCATTTCTACTGCCATCATTTTTTTGTTTTTGTTAGGGGCCAAGTACCAGCTGTTGCAGAGGCCAATTTCTTACGCAAGGCCTGTCTCCTCGACACGTACGGTGTGGACCCTCATCCTGTCAAGGTATGCACATATTATGTCTTAGAACGCATCATCGTCCATGTTCCATCATAAAAAAAAAAAAGAAAAGGGAAAAAGGAAACAGACAACACCTCGGTTGGAGCACCCCTGGAGCCACAACATCGCCCTGCTAGCTCACTCAGTGTACTGTCCCTGTATGTGCTCCCTATAGTGTAACCCTACATGCTGAGCGAGATAGCAGAGATGCATTGCGGCTCTGCAGCCACTCTGGCTGCCTGAGCCATGGTCTGTTCACTTTTTTTGGCCGATAGCACATAACACAGCTTTATTTTAGTGTGTCCTTTGGAGCCTTATTCTGCATAAAAAGTGTCTCCCAGCCGAAGTTCTAAAGGACCGAGAACACAGATAGCGTTGTGAGGTTTTGCCATATTTACTTAAATCTAGGTGGACACATTCCATTACTTAAAAAGCAGTGTACAAAGGTCAGGCCCAGCTTACATTCAGGTATGCCATATTAATGTAGTGCAACAGTTTCGAGCGTAAAATTTCAACATAACCAGAGAGATATTATGGCTCTGCCCCTAGTCATCTCAAAGGCCATAATGCCAGCTGATGTGTTGGCATGTGCCGTATTGTTTTGAATATGGCACCTTGTCCTGACGAGCGATGTTAGCATACATTACACTGTTTACACCCATGATCTACATTACTACAACATTGGGGCTATTAAGAAAAGGTGGTTCAGCTGACTGAAAGAAACATAAAACTAATGTGGCATGTTCTTATTGAAGTTGAGCACAGTTTATTTTCTACATTTCAAACTTTGGTGATTGGCTTAGCTTCAATATTGCTGGTGGTAACGCACCATGGCACACAACTTCAAAAAACGTCAGAGAGGCTCATTAACAGCTTTTGCTTGAATTTTTATCTTGGCTACCCTCCACCAGAGCTTCTGAATTTGCAGTGAAGAAAATGTCCTGCTGAAAATTAAATCATTTAGCGGCTGTGCTGGCAGTGCACATTGATAAGTCGCTGGCCTTGAATTTTTACAATTGAAGGGAGCGCTCATGATTGCATAATTATAGGTTGAGTTGCTGTCCTAGTGGCCACAGCCTGTGCGTTTTTTTCCCAGCAGCCCTAGAATGTGAAGCACACTTTAACTAAACTTTGACTAAAGGGCCCTTGCAGCACTCTTTTGTACATAGTCGGAGGATGTTGCCAATCAGTAGTCAAGGCTCCTATGTGAGCCAGGTATTGCTGCTTGCAGCAGAGAATTCGCTATATTATTTCAAAAACTACTGCAAACCGCTCTCTCTACACTGTGCAAATTACGTGGACGAGGGGACATACTATGTTGTTGGGGGATGGGAACGGTCATTGGCTAATTCGACCATGAAAACATCCTTGGTAATATTTACATTTTTAGTACTTCTGGCCCGGATCAATGGTCATCTGCTTTGTTTTTTACTATGTTCATGTGAGGAGGCAACCATACTACTAAAAACACTACATCAATCACTTGCCCCATACTGAAATTGTTGTTTCTAGAATAACCAGCACACTTGCCCCATGCTTGCTTTGTCTTGCCGTACTTTAGCACAGCAACAGCACTTCTTGTCCACAACCTTCTCTGTCACTTTCTTGTGCTGTATAGTTGCTGCAGCTGCCATGGGGAGGTCACCACATGCCTTAGTGGCACAAAAATTTTTCCCGTGTCTCTAACCAGGGATGTAATCATACCGGAAGTGTGCAATAATGAAAGATGAATGGATAAAGGGCTTGGTTCTCTGTTAGAGACAACATAATGAGTCTGACAGACAGAGTCCCTTGTTTCCTTTCCATTTATGTCATACTAATTACTGCTGCACAGCTAAATACTTCAATTAATTTCCCCTATGTCTTCTTTCGTGTCTCTGTCTGTTGGATTCATTAGGTTGGTCTAACAAATAAAAACGAGCCCCTTGATCCTTTCCGTTATTTCATAAACTAGGTGTAATTCTGGCGGACTTTGTGCCTGTAGGTAGCATGTGAGGGTTTATTGGTCAGCAGCCAGCTCGTATTAAGATGACGTACAATGTGACACGTGGCAAAAAAGTGTTCCACATTTTCCATGATCGCTACAAGTGGTGCTGACTAACACTCCCAAGAATTGAATGTACAGAAATACCCAATAGAGTGTATGGGAACAACCACCATCGTAGCTCAGTCGGTAGAGCGTCGGGTGCGTTATCCGAAGGTCATATTTTTGGTCCCTACTGATGGCAGGTGTGTTTTTTCGTCCACTTTAGTTCCTTTCTCTTGATGTCTTAATTGCTACACTACAACTAAATAAATTACGAATAACTTTCCCCATGCGTTCCTTGGCCTCTTGGTCTGTTGGATTCGTTCGAATGTGTGCAAAGATGTTCAATGAAATGAAGAAGAGATAATGCTCAAGGTGATGACATGCACTATTGTGGTTTCATACTTCTGTGTCCTCTTTTGCTATGTAGTTTGCAGTATGCTAGTTGGGATGAAAGAAACAAGGCACTGTGATCCTTGCGAGAAATTCCTCTAACTTTGCTCATACTTCATGTATTAGAAGAATTATCGTGGCAAGTGATTCATAAGCTACGTAGCTGTCACAGGAAAGTCATTCAAGGATTACTTAGAAAAGTGTTGCAGGGCCCCTAAATCCTAAGGCAACAGGTTTGCACTGCTGTCCTATGCAAGAAACTTCCTGGTGCCAGCTCATGATGATGTAGTTGTGGAAATGCTGGATCTAAGAGTAGATTGTTACTAAGAAAGGTCATCTTGTGTCTGGTTGTAATGCACGAGCAATTTCAGTACTAATTAAATAAAATAAATGCTGACCAGCTGCGAGCTGGCATCTTACTACAGTGCGGTTGAACCTTGTCTGCACGAGTTATATCTGATGATTAAAATGGCATTGTTATATTTGACATTCATTTTAAACATTGCATTAAATTGCAGCAGCAGTAAGGACATATTTATTCCTCATTATGTTCAATATTTTGTTATATTAGTGCTCATTATATCAAGAAAGGTCATGTGTCAGTGTTCAGGTAACATTTTAGAGGTCCTAGTGCCTGACAGTGCTGCAGATTTGTTTTTTCAAAATTTTCTGATGATTCCTCTTCCTTGCGAATTTCTTTCTTGTGCATACGTTTCTTCTTCTTCTTTTGCTTTTTGTCAGGGTTGGTTATGAATAGCACAAGAAGGAAATAGCATTGCTTCTGCCCTTTAAAAAGAAAAAGAAATAAAGGAAGAAAGAAAGAACAATGTATCTGCTATAATTTTCATCCGCAAATAAGCCTAGTGAAAATTATCGTTGGTTGCATCAGATTGTCCGCTTCCCATTAATTGATAATTTATCTGTATGTGATGTTGCACGTTAAAGAACCCCAGGTAGTCTAAATTTGTGGAGACCTCCACTACTGCATCTCTTATAATTATATCTGGTTTTGGGATGTCAAACCCCATAAATTATTATTATTATTATATTTTATCTGTACAGGACCACAAAGGAAATCAGCTGTACTTGGGCATCAATTATGCGGGCATCCTTACTTTCCAAGGAAGTCGCAAGACCCATCACTTCAAGTGGTAAGCAAGAAAGAAAGAAAAGCATATTAGAGATGAAAATAGAGAAGTCAACAAGCCACAGTTTGAAATAGTAGCAAGCTCTAACTGCGCATTAACTATATGTTCTTGTCCTGTTCGTTTGGTAACTTTTACAGTTAAAATGTTATTTCTTGCACAGTAGTAGTGATATTAGCGTATTGAAATCATTACATTGCTTTCGCCATCCCCGCAGTCTGCTACGGTATCCATCCCTAAAACCTGTTAAAGGGATGTTTTGGCATTTTAGGTAAAATACCTTCAGAAAATTACAAACTGTAATTCCATTGTAGTGTCTTGTAGCATGGATATCTTGGAAATGATGCCAGTCTTACTATATCTTGTCAGTATATGTGACTTCAGTATTGTATCCTCTTAAGTACGCACTTTGCCAAGTGGTATGATGTGCTAAATATCAAAATTTAGGTAATTTTTTTAGAGATGTTTCAAAAGTGGTCTTAAGTTTTGAGATACATTCTAAGTGGATGAACCTTACAGGCACTAAGGGCAAACCGTTTTTATTAAACTGATCAGTGAATGCTTAAGAATGTCTAAAACGTCAACATTACCTACATAGGCCCTTTATTCTCCGAGAAATGTAGATAAATGCACGACAAGGCCTAGCGCAGCAGTGAGATATTCTGCTAAATTGGCATGGTGACATAGTTGAGTTTCGGGAAGGGGGGGGGGGGGGGGGGAACTTCAGTCATCACAAAAAATTGTGGTCAGCAAGGCAGCACTGTGCAGCAGTGCTGGCTATGATGTTTTAGAAGCGAGTGTCTCTGCAGCTGCCGACAGTGGCATCTGCTCATGACAGTAGCTAAACCCTCCCTCTCCTGCCTGCTCCTGCCCTTTCGCGTTTAAAGAGTGAAATTGACAAATCTACCAAATCTACATCAACAGGACCTGGTTAGTGGAGCGGTTTGAATAGTTTTAATTTTAATCGCATGCTTACCACTAAAGTACAATTCTTGTTCAAACTAGACATTTTCTTGCTACAAAACAAGCACTAGTAAAATTTGATGAATGGTATTTCAGCAGTGTAATATTTTGCCTTTTGCGTGGTGACTTCCTTCTGTGCTACAAGTTTCCCATAGTAGTTAATCAAGTAACACAAATCATTATTTGTGCTGATAGCAGCATGAAAAATGTCAGTAAAAATTACCTCTTTTTACTGCACTGTTCGTTGCTAGGTGTTAATGAAGTTCTTTACTTAAGAACTCGGCTTCGTGCATGGCACCATTGACTTTCTGTTGTTCGCAAGTACAACCCCCAATTTTTTTTCCACCTGTATCTTTAGGCCTGACATACAGAAAATCAACTACGAAGGAAAGATGTTCATCATTCACCTGATGTTCCCCGAGGTAAATTTGGTCCAAATTGCGCTGCGGTATAGTCCTACCTAATGTCTGTCGATGTGTTTTCGTTCTGCTTCCAGGATGTCAAAGCAAAGGTGAGCTTATTTGCATGCTGCTAGTATGTGACGTGATCTGTTTGTGGTAGTCGTCCATCAGGGGCTGTCTTCTCCTTCTTTTTTTCCCCCCCCGCTTGGCCTGTTATATTTGCTTCAAGTGAGCACTGCTTGACTTACATCCCCTGACTAAATGTTTTGCAAATGCTTTCCATGCACATGCTTGCACAAGAAGAGTGAACAATATCAGCACCAACTGGAGAGGTCTATTGAAAAAGCCAAGTGCCTACACTAAAAGCGAGTGACAGCTAGGCAACAGGAACTATACCACATTACAGGCGAGTGCCGAACACTTATGCCAGTTAAAACATGTAGGTGTATAGCAGCTTTTCCAAGCCATATTATCGCTGATAAACTAAATAATCAATGTTCTTGTCACAATACACTTCATTAGCAGTTTGCACACAGTCTATGCTTTAAGCACTCATGTTTTAAGATTTTTGTTAACTCTGTTTTTCATCACTCACTCACAGTTGCACATTCACCTTAACTGTTTTGCCAAGGCTCCCAGGGTGCGTGTGGAAAAGTATGAAAATTTGCAAGCCAGTGAGAGAACCAACTTATGGGCCCATAACCTGCCAGTGAAATTTGTGGCAGTTCACATCGCCTAAAACAGAAGGGACACTTTCAAAGGCTTGCCATTTGCATAGTGGCCATTGAGGCCTCATCAGGCAACAACACACCCTTTGCTTTGATGTATTCTTTGTTTTTGTGTCAGCGAATGCAGACCTAAAGCTTTGAAAAGCGTGTTGTCCGGTACACTAGCTATGCACGTGCTTACATTGAAGGAATGCTCCCTCACAATTTTTTAAAATTTTATATTTTAGCAGCGAGGGCGAGGAAGGAAAAAGCAAGGACTTGAAGGGGCACTGACACAAAAGTTTTCATCTGGTGTGTTTTTTTTTCCCCTGCAATATGTGGCCAGGGGCCTGTCAGTCATCGCATGACACATCGATTGCTGCAGCTCGCTACAGATAATTGTTTACAGTCTGTTTTTTACCATCTAGTTTTGGCTCGGAAGAGCTCCAAAAACAACAAGCTGCCGGGTGCAACTAGTGCCACCTAGCATTTGCAGTAGGGTAAACAAATTCAACCACATGAGCACACACAACTTTGATATACGTCTGCACGGCATGCAACAACTGCTCGTATTCGTTTGCCTACTGCATGTTCTGCGCATTGTCTTTGTCATCGATATAACCCCCTGGTGGTGACAATTTTCTTGAGGCGTGGTGTCACTGCAGGTCTACTAGCGCAGGTGTGTCAAAAGGTCAATGGTGGCTATGGTGTCATCATTGCTAGCTGCACTGCTCAGAGCTCAGCTTTCGTGGCGATGCTGTGGGAGTTGGGGGGTTCTCCTCGATCACCTAACGTAATGTCAGGTGTCGCAAAGTGTGGCGTATAGCACTCGATTGCACGCACAAACTTCTCCATTCACATAAATTACCTTCCAAGCTGTGTTTGTCATTGAGATTTAGTAGGCGCCATATGCAAGTCCACTGAAATCAATCCCACGGGCTACCTCTACAGCGAAAATTTCGTGTTAATGCCCTTTTATCCTGGTTCCTTCAGTTTTCATGCCGTAGTATCAGTAGGTGCCAAACTACAACAGCACTCTGGACCAAGAAGAAAGTAATGTTTCTCATTAGTGCCAATTGGATATTGCATAATTGTTTTGCACTTCAGCATAAGTTTACGATTACCCATTTTTTTAGCAAGCTTGTTTTATAAAATTCATATAGCTACCTATTTCGAGCTACAAGTAAGGCTGCTCTATAGCATAGCACATAAGTGTTGCATTACTCCAGTTGACGTCAGTGTCTTTTATGCTGTTCTAAGCTTTTACTTTCTCTCAGTAGGTAGTGTAATTATGCAATGTTCAAATATTGGCCTATAAGCCTAGGCTTGTCCCCATTACAATTGAAAACAAAAGTCTGGAGTCATTGATGTAAGATTGTCGCTCATATAGCTATTGCCACTCACTTGATGCATCTTATTGTCTGAATACTCCTTTCAAAATGAATATGGATCCACCATATAACATCAAACACACATTGCATTTTCTAGTGCATAAAGGTAGAATTATGACATTAGCAAATGCATATATGCACCGTGCCAGATGCTGCATTTCTTAAAGGAAGTACAGAGTTTTTGGTGTGCTTGTAGTATGACTGCATTATAAATATCCTGATGCTATTTCATGTATGCTCCACTATAAATGGTTTGTTTTTCGTTTTGACGCCAGAATCACTTCAAGGTAAAAAAGCAAGCTTGGCTCAGGACATCTGTTAACTGAAACTGTGTTGATGTCAGCCTACATATGCATGCACCTGCTTAATAAGGTGGCTTCAGCACTTCACAAACCTGGACTGCAGTTTAAACTTCCCCATACTTATTGAGCATATAAGTGTAATGCCTTTGTAACATCCTAAAAAACAACTGGCAAAGCAAGCTTCAGTGGAGCAACTACTTTTGTGCTTTTCTAACTTCTAGCAGTTACTGCTTCAGTTTCTTTCTTCCTGCTTTTCCTGTGTCATTATTCTGTTCTTATTTTCTCAGAGTTCCTGAAAAACATAGCTCAGAAATACAGTGCATAGAGCACTTTTCTGTCCATGTGCAGTATTGTCCATTTCCAGCAGCTTAGCAAGTTAGACTTGTGTAGCTACATACTAACTATCACATCGTGATAATGAAAAATTAAGTGTAGCTAATGTTCTAAAGGAAAAATGCTCATTTGCTGTTACCATCTCTTCTTCCAAGCTTTTTTTGTCCGGGGTTATTGTTTTGTATTTTCTATTGGGTGGCCCACACAGATGCAGTTCAACAGACGTTTTTGGTTCGACACTTTCTTTTACAGAAGAAGCATCTGATGGGCTTCAAGTGTCCGACTCAGTCTGCCTGCCATCACCTGTGGAAGTGTGCCGTTGAACAGTGCTATTTTTTCACGTAAGCTGCAAGCTGCTTGTATTTTTAGATTTCGCTCATGACTTGAGTTCTGCTGCTCTGTAGACTATTGTTCATAGTCATCTTTCTTTTTCTTTTGTGTGTGTGTTTTCTTAAATGGGCACCACAGAAGCACAAAAGATTTTAAAGGTGTAGTAGTAGCTTACCATTTCACGTAAACGTGTGACAATGCTCCCTTTAAAGTAGAACACCAACTTGGCTTGATGCAGTGGATTCCAACAGTGTCTGCTTGGCTCTCATTACTTGTTCACTGGTGAGGAAAGGCTATGTTGCATTCTTGAGAGGCCAGAGGCACAATTTGCCAAGTATTAAAGGTGCCCTGCAACACTTTTTTGAGCATAGCCTGAAAGTGTGCCAATAAATCGTAGAGGCTTCTGTGGACATTTCAGCCAAATATTATTACACTGCATGCACTAGAGATTTTACCATTTGGATTCAAAACACAGCTGTAAAGTACCTGCTCTTCTTTCAATGAATCACATCAACTGGGGGGCTGCGTAGACAGTGAAAGAGCTACCATTGGCTGATGCAGTTACCACAAATGCAGTAGGACACCGCCAGTCCCTGTGCCGACTCTTCGCCGAAAAACAGAGAGAATGCTCAAGGCCATGACACGCACTGGCATAGCCTCTTGCCATTTTTGCTTTCACCACTCTCATCAGGACCAAAAAAAGAGTGAACGCGCTCGGACAGTAGAGCTACCCTCGGACTAGATGCTGTACTCTGATACCCAACTTTTTGTGCAAACAATTTGTGAGGCGATGACCTTCTTTGATGATGTCATTCACGGATTACTTGAAAAAGCGTTGCAGGGTCCGTTTAAGAATCTTTTGTGTACTTCAAACGCAACCCAAGTATGAGAAGGTACTCGTGAGGTAATGCTGGCATGGTGACACTGACCTTAAGCATGAAATTTTTCTAATGGTGAGCACCTCTGAGATATGCTACCATCACAAGGCGAATCAGTGCTTCGCATTTTGTACAGCATTCACTGCAGTGGAACTGGCTTAGATTTTCTTCCTTATCAGCGCTTATGTCTGTGTTGTTTTTCAGTGACAAGAGGTGGCATTTTTTGTTTTGTTATTTTGAACTGAAGCTGCCATCAGTATTAGAATTCCCCCAAGTTTCACAAAGTCCACTATGGCATTGCAGTTGGCTTTTAAGTATTACCTGAGTGCTGTCTAAGGTAATCTGTGCATTTTTTTAGCTTCTATGCTTACGTGAAAAATTGGGGAGAAAGCACCTTTTCTGAAATGCAGCATTGTGCCACAGTTTTCCTTTTTCCAGGCCATGCATTGAATGAAAGAAGCAAACGGGTGCTTGAACGCTTCTTTAGCCAGTTGCTCACGACCTCAACAGTTGTTTAACAACCTCAGTGGATGTTCACTTGCTTTTCTCACTGCGTTTGCATTGTGCTGCAGATGTTCAACGTGCACCACACAGTGAAAGCATGTCTCCCGTTTGGAGTTGACTGCTGACTCATAATGTTACCATACTTCATTTTTCTTAGCATGCCTTCTTCCAGCGAGGTGCCATCTGTGACTACAGGTGGTGGATTTTTCTCCCGCGGCTCCCGGCTTCGGTACAGGTGGGCATGATCGCGATTTGTCCTCACTTGTCTCAGCCTTGAGTTATATATTGCAGGCTTCTCATTGGGTAAATATGTACAAAGATAGTGTAAATTTTGGTCGCATATTATGTGGAGCCTATTTCAATAAAAAGAGTAAGGCTGGTTTGTTGGTGTGGACCTGGTAAAAAAAAAAAAGATACAGCATACACCATTCCATTCTTGCCCACAGGACTTGATACACAGAAGGGCAAGTTGACGCATGTTTATAATAATTTGTCATAAACATAACTCATAAAGACAGGACATAGCATTAATTTCATCTTGTCTTATTTTTGTCTTAGTACCTAGTGAGCATGGTAAAAACACTACATGATAATATACCATGTAAAGACAGTCTTCTGATTGATTATGACTGACTTGAAATCAGCAGCAAATTTTTCGTGTGCAAGTAACTTTCTTTTTGTAGTAAACAGGATTATATACTTTCTAAAAAATTAGTTGGTACATTGAATCATTAATTATTATTATGTTTTGACGAGTCATTCTGTAGCCAAAGGGCGATGTTTTTACATTACCGAGTCAACTGCTGCTCTCTTCATGCTTCACTGCAGTGTACAATTCTCCATCTTATAATGGTTATTTTCCAGTGCGATTTCATTTGGTTTTCTTTTATTGCCTGCTGACTTGTAAATACAGAGTGAGTATGTAGATCTTATTAACGTTTCGTTATTTCTTTCAGTCTTACTGTGGCTTTCAATTAGTGCATTGCTTTGTCATCCTATGATAAACAGTTCACTTTCATTCCATTTCATTCTTAAGCCAGAACTTTTTAATGTTGCTACAGCTTCTTGCTGCACTAAAGGCTGATGGAATATTTTTTCTGCTGGTACAGTGGCCGAGTGGAGAGGGAAGTAATGGATGACATGAAGAACATACGAAGGGACCCACCCCAATTTCAGAGAACACTGACACGGCCACCATCCTTCCGGCAGAAGACCACTGCGTCGACATTGGAAACGCCAAGTTCACCGTCCCGACTGCTCAATGATGGTTCACCATTACGGAGTTCTGGTAAGTGAAGCAGTGGGATTGCCAAGCCAGTTGCATCAAATTGTGTAGACAGCGCTCCTTCATACATCTTGCTTGAAAATGGCACTTGGCAGAAAACTACACTGCAAAGGAGCATAATGCTGACTCATTGGCAAAATTTAAGCCAGTACCTCAAGCATTCTCATCATCATGAAGGCAAACTGAGCTGCGCCGTTCGTTTGCATTTGTTGCATCTTTGGTGGCAGTTCCAATCAGTGTTCTGCCACCGTGCGGTCCTGCTACTTGTGCTGTTTTGTGTTGCCACTATCGATTCCTTATAAAGTGGTGCACACCTTGCTCAACAGGACTGTTGGAATAGACTGTTGCAATAAGAAGCCTGCTTCAGACAATGTTCAGTTACAGCTTGACGTAGCTGATGATGGTGCCACATTAGACATACCACGTAAACATGTGCAGTGCTCAGTGATCGAAATGCGATACTCGGACCGCGTTTTGGCCGATGCATTTTGTGGTACCGGAGTGCGCTGGGGGTGATGACAGATAGGTCAAACTGAACCACAACAAGTCATAAAGGCACTAGCTTTCATTAAACACCACAACAAACATGCTCAGCATCTTCAGCATAAAGCAGTGACACGAAAAGTATTGACAGCCGTGTGCTTCGAGTATCACATCTGATTCGCTGAGCACTCTACACAACTGCTGTCTATGAGAAAGGAAGAGGGAAGGATGAAAGGCTAGCAACCACTAGTTATAATTTGATAGTACTGTTATTTGATACTTGACATTCCTTGCTCGCATGTGTGAAAGGAAAATCTGGTCCCACAGTTCCAGTTTTAAACAGCTTACATATGACCAAATGCAGTTAATGCAGGAGGAACTTCACGTTGGGTACTTAACTTTTGTTTAGCTGAGCACGTCGTGTAGGAAGCTGGCATGGGTAATACTACTAGATTGAATTAAACTAGGCTGGTAATTTTTATCTTGTACACTGTGTCGGTATGCACGAAGTTGACTCTGCTGTGTTTGTTGACTATGTTTCAATTCCTTTATCGTTGTTTAACATTGAGACAACATGAGTGAGTAGATATGCATTTGGCACTTTACCAAAAGTGCTTGTCGCTTCTGTAAATTGGCTTTTTGCCAGTGCTAAAACGTGTTCCTAAAGGTAAAGTAGCTGTTCCACAAGTGCAACTGCTGTTCTGTTAGCAGATGTGATGCACTGATGGTGTTTGACAGCTTAAGCTACCAGCCAGAATAACATGTTAAACAGACAACTGAAGGCATACTTAGAAAACTTGGCGAAGGGGAAAATACTGCAGGTATGGCTCACTCTGTCATGTAATGTGGATGCAGCCCTTACATTGAAGCAGTTGTATTAACGTTGTTTTCATAACAATTTACAGACATTTCTGTGCACTTCAACAAATGCTTTGCTTATTTATCACCAATTCCCACATGCACATGTTATCTACAGGTTCCTTCTTGTTTTTCTTTTTTCTCATTCTTGATACTGCAGTGGCACATGCCGAGATGTTGCATTGCCCTCATCCTTCTGGATTCAAACGACAATATATGCGTTGCATGTGCACAATGTTTTTATTGGAGTAACACATATGAAGAAATAGATTCGGATGTTCAAATAACAATTTACACTACTCTTAACAAAGATGCAGCAAGATTTTGCCCCTCAGTTGGCCTTAAATGGGCAAGTTATGATTATACCGGTTATTCTGCCCAGTGACATGGAAATATCTTAGGTCACATCTCTTTCTAGCCTGCACATGAGAATCATTTAAAATGTGCTCAGTGTGCTCAATGTTATGGATGACCAAACTCTCTGTGACATGCACAGTGAAAAATGAGGCAACTCTCACTTTAGAAGCACATTTGTTTTGCAAGCAAATGCATATTACGGGTCTCCTGGGCTATTTAGTGCCAGCACAAACGTGTTGTTAGGTTGTGCACTAACTTGCAAAATAGTAGCTGCATTAGCTCATAATGTCATCTTGTGGAGGTTGTAATGGAACTTAGATGTGATGTCTTCCTGGTACACTCACCTCTTTATATATTTCTGCCGTCCAGTACCATATTTGCTCGATTCTACCGCACCCTCGATAGTAACGCGCACCCGTCTCCCACTGATGAAAAAAAAAAAAAGTGAAACATAGATTGTAATGTGCACCCATTTTTGTGACACGAAAAAAAAAAAGAGTCCTTAGTTGTCAACCTTCTCACATTCATAAAACCAAATGCCGTACTCGCGTAGTGAACGCACTCGCATAATAAACACACAGCAAACTTTGAACCCCTGCAGTCCTGCTTCACTTGATCTGCGGTGCCTCGAAGACGTTCGGCGTGCCGATTCATAAGTCCTGCGTCCCAATAAAACTGCCGCACGTTGCCGGGCTTAGCCGCGTGCAGACGGCGATAACATCATTTACTCGCAGTACTGCATTCCTCCGTGCTATCGCAGTTCCCTCACGCCCGCTGCCGCATGCTGCCATGCGTGCTGCGCAGGGTGGCGCAGCTAAGCCTAAGCATGTTCGAGGCGTGGTTGCGTGGTCTCCGTGATTGCCGCGATGCAATCTCGGACATCAGGCTGCGCGCACAACTGAGAGGCTCGGGCTCAGCACGGATATGAGGGAGAAATGCGATGATGAGCTGTTTTGCGTGCAGTGATGGGAAACATCTATTTACCCGTTACAGCCACACTCGAACACTATCAAAAGCTTGTGCGGCTGGGCGTCTTGGAGATTGCATCGGCGATGTAGCGACTTTGGTTGGCCGCAACACAGCCAAGCCGGCGCGGCGAGTATCATCAGCCTACGCATCATGTGCGTCGTGGCGTTATTACGCGGGGGACTGGCGGCGTCATAGAAACTACAGAAACTATGTGCGCCAAAGAGCGCTGTGCCGCTAGTTCGCTTTTTTCAGGCAGTGACTGTTCGACAGTGCCCAAAGCGCATTAGGCGGCGGCCATCTTGATGCCGATGGCGATATGGTAACGGTGTCGTTCGTTCACACTCGATTCTAATGCGCATACGATCTTTAGACCCGTTTTATCGGAAAAAAGGTGCATGTTAGATTGGTGCAAATACGTTAGTTTGCCTTGGCTTCTTTAATGCGTATCTGAACATGTCTAAGGAATTTGTAAAGAAAATACTTGCTTTAACATGAACTTCTTTGTTCTAACAGTACTTCACTGTGCCCTTTTTGCATTTCAGTTGGACCAGTGACAAGCCAACAGCTCAGCCAGCAGTCCCCGGTGTCTCAAGATGCAGGTGACGGCTTCGCCATTGACGAGCAGCCAAAGAGGCTTGGCACACCGCTCGAACTTCTCGATTCTGGCGAGTCTGGTGAAGAGAATGGCTCTTCAGTGCTGCGACCTCCAAATCATGACCTCCATGTCGACTCAACGCCCTCCCGAAACACGCCCGTGGCAGACGATGACGATGGCAACACACCTGAAACTCCAATCTCGGAGCTGGCATTCGACCCCCATCCGACACCCGAATATGAGCCTGAACACGAAAACCAACAGCCGGCATTTGTGACTCCTCAACAGTCACCTCGAATTGTACTTCTGGCATGGCTCCTTTTGCCTCTGCTGCTTATTATTTTGCTGCTTGTGATTCTGATGGAATGGGATTGGGCTCCGCTTGCCGACATGCAGAGGCTGCCTGAGGTAGTCTTGCTCCGAAAACAATACTATGAACCTACGAGGGATGCAATAGGCGCTTGGATTAGTGCTCTTTTTGGCCCACGCTGACTGTCCAGTGAGCGGCCTGGTGACCGGTGATATATCATGAAAAGCACAAAAGCCCCTCGTATGAGAAACAGTTGTGCCACTCTCCAATCAGAAAAGCCTCGCAGTAAAGTCCAGCAGAGGCAGCGTTGCACATGTTCACATTCCATCAGAGCTCTTTCTGTTTGTTCCTTGGCAATGCAAAGAGAGGTGAATTTGTTGAGAGAGGGAGAGAGAGAAAGAAAATCGCAGTTTTTGGCTATGGGCAGGATTCACAGAGGTGTAAAAAGGCCTCGTTGCATTTAGTTTTTGTTATTAGCACACATTATGCACACAAAATCTTTTCTGCTGTACAGATGTGTTCAGCTTTTATGCATGTTTTTTCATGGTTGGAAAGGATAGCCAAGAAGGTGCCTCAGTTTTTATCATTCTTCAAAGTTCCTTTTTTTCTTTTTTTTAATTTCATGCACTGTGCATTCCCACTCGGTGAGGCGTATGTTGAGCGCTAAGGTTGTGGTAGGCAGCTTGGATTACCTTTTAGAAGCCATTCATTCCAAAGGCATAGGCAGACTGCGATACTGTGCCAGGAAAGTTCTGTGTGTTCTTAGCTGTGTTCAGTTGTCACAAGAGAGTGCATGTGTCCGTGGCCCATCATTGCTCAGATCGCTACAGTGTATAGCGCCGTATAATGTCATACATACAAGTTTCCTTTTGCATCAATAACTACTGACGATGAAAAACAAATTGCAGAAAAGTGCAATAAGTTACCTCCAGCTGAGAAAGTGCACAATTGGCTGTTATACTCTTGTGAAATCTATGCAATGCTAGCGCTGGTCTTTTAATCTTGAAAGCCTGACAGCAAATAAGCAAATGCTGAATAAAAGCTGGGGGTCATGAGAGCTCTGGTCTCTCTACAATGCATATAGAAAGAATGGATATCTTCTTTTTACCAAGCTCAGCACTTTTCTGCAGGCTGGCTTGCAAGCTCTATTCAATATTGTAATATAGTGAGCAGTTCACTCACTTATTTCTTTTTCCCAGAAGGGTGTACTGTAACCAACCAAATATTGAGCAGGGGATTTATAATGATGAAAGCTGGAGCAAAGAAAACATTTATTGCCACAAAATGTATGTCAATGCTTTTTTAATTCTGAGGCATTAATAAAACGCCCATTGAGATGAGCTGCTCTCGGTTTTCTTCACTCAAAAATGACTGAAAGTCCAGTTGCTCCTCTGCCTGAGGTAGTAGTCTCTGCACAAAGTGAAACATCCATTTGTCACATGGATTGTTGAAACTTTGGAGCGATGAACTCCAACTTCTGGCCAATCTGTTGTTGCTCGACAGTTCTTTCATGACTAGTATGTTCGGCCAGCACAAGCAGAAAAATGGAGACTTCCATGTGAGCTCTAATGTCTGTTTTGATGGGACAAGACACTAGATGGTTCTGCACCAGCCGTACTGAGACAAAACACAGTAGAATTCAAATATACAGAATCTGAAAGGTATTTCAAAATAGTTCAAATATTGGTTAATTTAATCCAAAACACAGGCCGCCGGGTATGTGCTCGGTGCATGGCAATTCTTTTCGCAAATTGCAATGTTCACCGTACTATACACCTATGTTGCAGTGAAGCTTACAACAGTAAATCAGTCAAGGTATAGACAAAGCTCCTGCCGCTCAAGCCATCCATATTTTGACACAAGCATATTGCTCATTTTTACTCCATGCCATGTGATTTCCTTCAGATGCCATGCTTTCTTTGACAGCATCTACCAATACAATCATATTTCTTCATTCATCCGCATGAATATTTTCAATGACGTGAGAAGTGATTGTGTACTTAAGTACACTTGCCAAGGCACAGTGCGATGCATGTGTAGTACAGTGCTCTAATACTTATGTATGCGTAGCATTTTGAAGGTGATATTACGGAAAAGTGAAGTGTAAAACTGCAGAAGGTTTGGACAGGATAGATGCTCTATCCTGCATTTTTTTATGACCACTAGTGAGCCACCGGTCACTAGCAAAATTTGTGTGCTAACGGGACGTGGCTGCACCCTACAGTAATGTGGTACCTACCTATACAGCACACTGGTAAGCATAGCGGGGGTTTTGGAAACAATGATATGGATTGGTAAGCCCACTATGACAGTAGTGGGCTCAGGTGCATATGTTTGAAATAGCACTGGCGAACCACGGCAGGCACAGTCTCGCATGAACTTAGGACAAAACGGAACAATAAGCTTATGACCATTGATAAAGACTGGATGTACTAAATTAAGCTGCTTTTTGGTGTTCCTGAGGATAATACTATTTTTTGCTGAATGAACTCGGAATAAACAAATGAAGCATTACTCAGGTTGTTTTTCACAATCGTGAAATTGGCCAATGCTACGTCCGTCACACTTGCGACATAGTCAGTTCTCTCGATCGCGTAATTTGTCAAGTGAAGAGCAGGTGATGCCCAGCTGCATTTGAAATGAAATTGCAAATTCCCTGATGTTCACAGGAACCGTGACTACTGATAATCAGTGGTTTGTGACCCCCTGTTAAAAGCGTGTCGCAAGGGCTGAACAAAATATGGTGTGTAGCGTATTTGCCTCTCCCCTTGTTTTATTAGCCTGTTGCCCCCTACCAATTGTAAGCCCAATCAGATGTGAATGATCAACTTGCGGTTGACTTTCTCTAGCCAGTGAGCACTCTTTTTATGCACCATCGAGTTGCTGTTGACTCCTGGTGGCATCATTCGTGTATACAGTTAAACCACTCAATGTAACAACGTGGGTAAAATTTGCAATTTATGTAGTTCTATTGAAATATTACTAAACCCAGATTTGCACTTTTACGCAAAGTATAGCCACCGAACAATTCTTTCCCACACAGAAATGCTGTAAGAATGTTTGCATAATAGAGCAGTACGATAAAACTGAACTTCAATGACACTAACAAAAGTCACATGTTTAACCGTAGATCCGGCTACCACATCTTCATAATGTGCCGTCAGTCTTCACTTGCAACGACTGCACGTCGCGCATTATGATTAAGGAAACGCAGGTGCGATGTACTGTGGTAATAAGTGATAAGCAATGCTGTTGCGCCCATTCTGCACTGTCATTGGACAAGGTCCAATAATTGCGTAACATATAAAACCATGGGCACGCCAGAAAACCAAAAACTTCCATCAAGATCGCATGGACGCAGGGCAACAATCTGAATTGCGGATCCCTGTCCATGGTAGCCGCATTACCCATTTTGAGACATCGTGCAGGCATATATACAAAGAATTTAGCAAAACCGCGAGCTGTTAAAAAAAGAAAACAAAGGTTCTGTTAGTAGACCTTGTTGCAGCAGTGCAATCAGCAAAAAATCATTCGCAGTAAAAGCGCCTATTAATTCCGAATGCTTTTGCCAGGAATGTAGTTCATCCTTTGTAAAGTCTAAAATAAAGCTTCTTTCACGTTACATATGAAAAGTGAGTAGTGTGCTGTCCAGAAATAAGCAGCAACGCCTTGTATCTCGCCAATCGTGATCACTTGCAAGACACATGCAAGACATGTTGACGCAGTGTTCGTCTGCGACAGCAGTGAAACTTTGTTACAGTGAAATCATGGGTAAGCTTGCTTCATTTTATAGACATTAAAAATACATGATGCTCTGTGAACATCACATTGTAAAAATCATACTGTGGGCACTTCATGCGCTACTCTTCGTCATCTGTAGTACATAATCATCATCACATGGGTTTCTTCTTCATCGATTGTGGGTTGTGATCTCGCGTCTCATCTATGCTTTGGGCTCGGCCAGTTCGCCGCATCATCCAGGCCTAATAAATACCCCGTGGTGACTGCATCGTCACAATACAATGTGTTATATCAAGACATAACTGTAAACAGCAGCGAGATCTGCTTGACAAAGCCCCTTAAGCTCATCAAGGCGCTTCCCTGTAGCCTGAACGATCCCCTACATCTATCTCTTCAAGCGTACTACCACTGTGCTAAACACACAGTGTTTTTTTCTTCTGTGACCTCACTGTAAGCAAAATTTCCCACATGGCACTTCATTCATAATGCCTTATGTAATGCTTACTAATGCATACCTTCAGTGCATCAGCATCCTTCTTTTCCAAGTAGTGCAAAAGGAGCAGCTTCACAGTGGAAGACTGAATCCAGGAACTTCCACCATCATGAAATCTCATCACTCGTTCGAGGCTCTTCTTTGCCAGCCTGCAGGCATTCATTTCAAAGCTGCCTAAATGACCATGCTTTGCATGTGCTTATGACATCATGATAATAATGATTACATCAGCAATATGCTCACCAAAAATAGCCACAATTTTTGGGGGGGAGGGACCACTAAAAGTGGTACTCTCAGCAAAACAAACAGAAGCTGACCTTGCATCAAGTGAACCACAGCAATTGTCATTACTTGCCTAGCATTGTCATTCTCCAGTGCCCAAACACCAAGAACCATGTGGCCAGCTCTGCACCTGGGATTTGTTCTCAGTGCTGTGTTGAGATATCCTAAGGCAGCCTTTAGCATCTCTTCACGACGGCTCGTATCAGTCTGGAATGTGATGAACTGCAGAGTTACAGCCGAAAAGTGAAACTGTCGAAAGTATACTGTAAATAAACTAGCTCAGTACGTAGCAATCTGCTTCAACATAACACTGTGACAACTTTTGAGCTCCCCTTGTGCTAGGAAGTGCAAGGCCAATGCTGTTGGTAGCAGCAAGTGCATGAAAAAACTGGAAGGTGGCTTCAAAAAATTACACACGTGAACCACATTTCAGTATGACATGGTTACAGACATCAAAACTTCCCAGTCCTGCATGCTGGTAATCTGTACATGTAAGCAACAGCAAAATTGCCCAGCAACATGCCGTTCTGATGCTAACAATTGCTAACACCGCCTGTAGCCACAACATCACTATCATCAATACTAACAGTAATGCTAGTGCAACTGCTCATTTGTTCAAGTATGTGGAACAAGAATGTTGTAGCACAGTCTTGTTCAATTTCTTAGGTATAAACTGTAGATGACTACAATGAGCACACAAACTGTAACCAATGTTAATGGCTCTGAGGAGTTCCTAGCTACAAGTATTGACAGTGACAATGCATTTAGAAACTGCTTCTGAAAATTTTGAATGGACTATGACACCATCACATATGTCTGTGGGGCCAAATTCACATCAGGACTACACACACTGAATATTGTGCATCTGTTGCGAGCACTCATGTATGCAAGTGCATCTAAATGCATGTCTTTGTCAGTATTACGCACTTGTTCACGTGAACATGCTACTGTCCAAAATGCTTAGGATTGATTTACAGGCACAGAAGTTCAACAAGGACACCATAAAACATGGAACCATGTCACTACCATATCAAGGAAGGTGCCCAGCTTGTAATGACAGCAGTGAGCTAGGCATTCTGCCAGAAAGTTCACTTTTGGCATCACACATATTCTGCGATGTCAGTGCACGTTAAAAGAAGCCCAGGTGGTCGAAATTTCCGGAGACCTCCACTACGGTGTCTCTCATAATCAGAGCTGGTTTTGGGATGTTAAACCCCACTAATCAATCAATCAATCAGCATCACACATATTAACAGTGCCCACTTGATAAAGAGGGGGTCATGAATAACATACTAAAATATAATGTCAACACAGCACAAAATTGCAAAATTAGGTATTCCAGTGCTCCCATAAGTGCTCTGCAGAGAGAGAAAAAATTAATACTGCTGATAATTGTTATAAGAAATTTTCTGCAGCATTGTTACAACATACCTTTGCAGAAAGCAAGGCCAGCCATGCTTGGCACAGTTCCAATTCCAGGGTCTTTCCTTTCATGCTTAGTGGTAACATGAAATAGGAAGCAACTTTAGATACATAATAACAGAGTACGCTGTTTCCTGATAACACGACATTCCAGTTATCAGGTACTCTCAGCACTGACAAGGACCAACCAAGTTGCTAAAGCTTGCTGAAAAAGTATCACCCAACTTTACTACTACGAAATGGGAAAGCCAGAAATATTAGATGGGCACTGAAAACATCAAGTGGGTAACTAGCACTACAGTTAACCTTCCAACAGGATAAATAAGGTATTTTCAGGGCCCTTGCTGCCAGGAGTACGGGAACTGCACATGAGAGTTGAAAGGAAATGTGAGAGATTGGTTGAAGATTGAGCAAGTTCAGATGAGAGGAGGTTAAACTCATACAGTTATATCTCAATATAACATAATCCTTCATTTAACAGGATAGCTTTCCACAACCTATGTCTATAGAACATCATCCATTTTTTTTAAGCTCCTGCTTGGGGCTACACACCTACTTACAACACAGATATTTGATTGCAAGTTGAAAAAAAAATCATTAAAAAAACATTACTTTTTCTTACCCATCATATTTCTTTGCCCTTTCAAGCGACTGAATAGCATTGGTGTAGTCTGCTGTCCTCTGCTGCAGTTTTGACAGCATCTGAAAACAACATACCATTTTAATGGAACTTGCTGAGCAATCTCGCACCACACCCCCCCCCCCCCCTTTTTTTTTTTGCATTAGTGTGAAAACTCGTAAACATAGAAAACAGGAGAAGGAAAGGAAACAAAGGAGGTGCTCAACAAAAGATGTTAAGTAAGCACTGAATCACCGAAGAAGAAGTCCTCCAGAATCATAAACAAACATTAGAATTCACCACATTAAAACTTAAGAAAATGACAATCTCTGATACCTGAGTACATGAGGTGTACTGACCTGCCATCCAGCAGCTATGTCCTCAGATTCAACTAAACTTTGAATAGAACTCAAAGAAGCCCTCTCGAGACGCGTAGATTTTGTAAGTAATTCTGATACTGCCTGCAGCACATTCAGTGACTTGGACACAAGCGGGCTGCCTGCAAATCCCCAGAGAACCTAAACAGAAAAGGAAGAAAAAGCAAGAAAAGCATGTCACATCTTAAGTCTCTTCCTGGCACTTAAGAAACCAAGGGGTTTGTGCAGGTGTTCCACAATACTATTTCTTAAACATCAGAAAACTATGTTAGCACAGCAAAGAGGTGGTGCTTAGCTCGTACCACTTTATTCATGCAGCCAACAAAGTCACCAATCATTGTTTGCTCTGCTGTTAAGCACAACATAACATTTTGCACAATAAAAGCAATAAAAATACTTAGAAATGAAATGGGTCACTGACGTGTGTCACAAGAAAGAATGTAATGTCTTGAAATCCAGGTTCTTTGTTTACTCCACAGCTGAAGGTGAGCGTTTTTTTTGTTGCCACATTATATATGAAAGCCTGTGTAGATAATTTATTGTTTAGGTTCATGCACTACTTGTTACTTCATCAATGCAGTTATAAGTATTTTTTGCTTGAGAAGCGAATTCGAATATTTATGTTCAAATGCGAATCAAATCAAACATCTTTCGAATAATTTTTTAGTATTCGTTGAATAATACCACATCTAATTATGGAAAAATGCACTGTTAAACACGGGCAAAAAATTTCTTGTGCGACTAGTGTATTCCCACAGTGTCATTCCAAAGTCCTGAAGAACAGTCGAACATAGAACTGTGCAGCAGAAAGTCAAGTTAACTTCGCCGCAGTACGCGAGTGATAACTTCGTCTGAGCACACACGCGTTAGCTTCGCCGCGGCACACGAGTGTATTGCGGCAAAGCGCACTATATGCGGGAATGGGCCACTTGTCACAAGACAGCATATTTTTTTTTTTTCCCCCTTTATTACCAAGTTCGAATAGTAAAAGTCAAGTGCAATCCAATCGGATAGTAAACTCAATTTGAAAATTATTCGAAATTTTGAATATCCGCACCTTTTGTGTTGCATTCATTTCAGTAATTTTTACAATGTACAGTGTTATTTTGATACTATGAAGCTGAGAGTGGTTTCTTTACCAACAAAGAACAAGGACGATCAAACGCAGACCCATCAGGACATTACATCCTGTGCTAGTTAGTCCATTATTTTAAAAATACAAACACGTTTTACAGGTACATTGGAAAGTGAAAGCATTGTCTTTTCCCAGCAACTTCTTTCTTCTTTTCCTCTATTTCTAGCCTGCAGGACGCAGTAGTAGAACTGAAATCTGGTGTATGCAAAAGAAACACAAGCAGGCGCTCTTCACATAACAGCAGCAAGTCATGTACGGATTGCGATTACCGCTCAACATCTTGCCATGCTAATACAAGGCATAAGGATAACAAAAAATTATATAGATGCACTCTACATCACAGTGAACGTGCAACCATGCAATTGGTGTCACTGCATGGGATCAGGGTGTTGGCTTGCCAACTAAGCCAAAGTGTTAGTGAAACACACATGTGGCCAACAGACATCTTTGAGATGGAGGGTAATTAGTATGACTACAGCCATTAGTCTAGCACATGCATGTGATCCAAGCTCAATTGTCTATAAGGCCAACGAATATCAACATGCAGGCAACAAAGGCTTCGCACAATGACTGCACCAGCCACTCCACTGCTCTTGCTGCTCAGGCTGCTACACACACTACTTATCAAGTTCCAAACCAAAGTTGCAGTGGCCGGCCATTCAACACAGTGGCAACTTTGTTAATGGTCACCATGTTTGCAACACCACAGAGTTACAGGGACACTTATGTGAAAAGGTGAAGTAATTTAGAATGACAACTTATATTTCGAGAACTCGAATGTCATTAATTTCAACATTTTATGTTCAATATTAAAAGAGAGAACGAATTTTAAAGTTTTAGTTTTGAGATTCACACAGGAACATCAGAGCCTGATGACGTCAGAAGGCTGTTTTTTTTTTTCACATCCTCGCCAAATTCACGGCATCAAATGTTCTGAAACTCACTGGACGAGGGCCTTAATTCCTTTGGAACTAACAAATGTTTTCTCCCTCCCTCTCCTTGTGTTAATTCCCTGGCTTCCTTGGAGCACAATGTAGGTCTTTCCTACCAATAAATAGTTATGTAGGCCTTCGCAGACGCCGCCAAATATGCGTGATGTTAGGCAGTTTTAGTGCTGTAACTTGAAAGTGGCGTCGCCACCCTCTTTGAGCATTTCTTAGCTTACCGAGGGTGTTTGTTTTTGGTATTGTGAAAAGTTAACCTGCTAATAGTACAAGAAAAGTTGTTTCTCATTTTAGTGTCCCTTCAAAATTTGAAACACTTCGCTACATAGACTACTATATATGTACTATTTATTTTCAACCTCATTATAAATTATACTGTGAAGAATCCTGGATTTTTAATTTCACTACAGCACGAGAATATGCTGTTAAATAAAACTTGGTGTATTGCAAGCAAGGTTATAACACTTCATTATATCAGTGCTAGAGATATTAAGGTCTGACTTGGTATTTTTGCCTTGTAGCAACTCTTTGTCTAGTGGTCAAATGCATTTCAAAATTTCTGCAGTAGAATTTAAAAATGGGTGACTTGTAACACATTCATCCTTGGCCAGTGCAATAAACATGCAAGACACATTTATGAAAACAGAACAAAACTTCTGCTGTGTCACTTACCAGAGGCACCAGCTCTGACACCTTTTGCCATCGCTGGTGGGCACAGGCGTACTGCACTTGGACTAGGTTGGACCAAAGTTTCCACAAAGTGTCAGCACCAAGTAGAAATCGATCATGCTGCAGAGCCTTGTCAGCCACAACTCGGCATTCACTGATGGCAAGTCCAAGAAGCACCCAACCCAAGTGGGAGTCTGAGAAACAGTGGAATAAGGATCAAACAAGAACTTTTAAAGACATAATATCTTAAAGTAAATAGTAAATTATGCAATTACATAAACAAGCCTTGTCAGAGCTGTCAGCATCATCCATTCTGCATACCTTCAGACTGAGCGATCATGATTTGGTAGGCAGTCAGACCATGACTAGCATTACCAACTCTTAATTTTTCCCGATCTCGTGATACCATGCTCATTCATAAGGAATTTAGGGCATGTCCCTGTAAAATTTACATTAAATGTGCACTGTACTGTACATGTGAATTAAGAGCAGTGTGTTTCAGATTAGTGGGTGATCTGTAGTCTCACAGACAGCTGTCTTATTTTGAATTTATGTAGCTGTAGTAAATATACGAAAGACAGTTTCATCACAGTCTTATGGAGGCCTTGTACCATAGTGCTCCTTTTTTAGAAATTGTTTTTCAATGTGAATGACACAGCACACTTAGCAAACACTATGCTAGAGTGTAGATTTTTTTAGAAAATTCTTTTCAACAACGTACTTAACAACTTCACAAAGACAGAGTGGTGTCCCCATTTTTCACAAGTCATCCATTTCTTAATGATAAAAGCCTACCCAACAACCTATTGCCACCAAGCAGGCTACATCATAAAATACCTGTGCTATGCTGTCAAGAACCACAACTAAAACGACAGTTCTCACCAGGGTAGAGGTAGACCATCTTCTGAGCAGCTCTCAGGGCTTCCTTGCCCTTTCCTTGCATCAGCCTAGCAAGCACAAGCATGGCCATGTGCCGTGGGGAGCGTTCTCCAAGAACAAGGCCTGCCAAGGCACAGCAGAGGGCGCTTGGCCTCTTTTCCAACAGCAGGGCTTGGGTTAGCACTGACCACAAAGAGCCCTTGTCTGGGTGCAAGTGTACTGCACTACTGAGTATGCGACGAGCCTGGCATGCATCGGCACCCTATATTGATAAAAGACGATGAATGAGAAATGATCGCTGTAGGTAACTGTGACGACAATATATGAAACTCAATCTCTCATTCACAAACAGGACTCAGCTTGAACACATTCATATGCCCACTAAGACTGAGAAGTTACCAGAAACCTGACATCATGGCCGCTTGTTGTTATGAGCATAGTTCGCAATGGCAGCTTTGTTAGCAATGAAGAGGGCTTCCGTGAAAGAGCTGAAATGTTGAGTGCTCTTTCATCTTCATCAGCATCAAGTTTGTTTTACTTATCATTTTCCTGAAAAGATCACATTTTGCTAGTGTCTCAACACCCTCAGTTCGAATTTGCTTTTAAATTTGACCTACTTAGTGTAAGATAGCCCAACCACTCGATATGAAAGTAGTATACTGTACTTCCTCGGCACAGTGCTTCAGTGACACTGTTAAATGACGCCTGGCATGAACTCTGGCTTTAATGGCTCCCAAGACATGCTGAAGATGTCTGGTTAAGTATACTTAAGAAAGTACTAACATAAAACGTTTTATTCACTTTCTTCCTTTACAGTAAAGAGCTAATGAACCACTTACGACTGGAAATTGTTTTGACACATTTTTACAGAACTCAGCTAGTGAAGTGTAAACAGAGCTGGTCATGGTACCACAAGAAATTGTCGCATTGGTAGTTCAGCACGTTTTGTCTGTAGCAAGCGTGTTCGATATGAAGTGAGCAAATCCGAATGCTTTTCTGTGGTGTCCTCTATGTGCACAAAGCCAATACATTTTTGCAACCAAGAGCCATCAAGGAGAAATCTATGCCTGCTTACAACTACACTTGAACATGCTGGGCAGAAGTCAGAAATGCAGTATACATGCACACTTGCAATTCATTCGTGGTCATTGCAGCAAAGGTGACAAAGGTAAAATCTACAAAAGGGGCAATGCAGAGAGTAAACAATTGCAGAAGAGAGCATCTGCAAGGTGCAAGGAAGTCAACACGAACTCATGACATAGGTGGTGGTTCATCATTTGCACTAGGGGCATGCAAATATTCGAAATTTCGAACAATCTCGATTAATCTTTGAATACGGCTTGCTATTCGATTCGATTCGCACTTAACTTTTACTATCCGAACTATTTGAAGTTGGTAATTGAGGGGAAAATGCGCAATGCCTTGTGACAAGTGGCCCATTCCCGCATGTACTACACTTTGCCGCCTAACACCTGTGTATTGCAGTGAAACATTTATGTACTGCGGCGAAGCCGATGCTCGTGCACTGCAGCAAAGCTAACACACGTGTATTGGATCGAAGCTAACATTTGTGTACTACGAAAAGACTAACACTCGTGTACTGCACCGTGTACTGCAGTGAAGTTAGATCAGTCTGCTATTGCACATTTCTCTGTTGGACTGTTTTTCAGGACTTATGAATGAATCTGCGGGAGTACACCAGTCAAATTTTGTTTGCCCATGTTTAGTGGCAAATTTTTCTGTAATTTGACCCGGTGTTATTAAAAAACAAAGAAATATTCGATTTGATTTGCACTTGAACACAAATATTCGAATTCGCTTCGCACTCAAAATTTTCCTGTTCGCAAGGCTCTAATTTACACTCAAGTTGACGTCGATGCCACGAGGTGTTCCATTTCATGCTTAGTTGCTTAGAACTGACTTTAAACACATCCTAGACCATAAGTTCTCAAGCAACTTGGTCCCAAGGAACCCTGCAGCACTCCAAGGAGTTTCCAGGGAACCCAGTCACCATCACAGTGAGTGGTGGTAAGTACCGAGTAATTTTGTGCAAGTTATAGATGTTAAAATATGCTATAAGTATTAAAGATTAACACTACTTTGCCCATATAATGTGTGGCAGCACGATTATTTACCTACAGCTATTGCATACAGCAATAACAGCAAAGAATAAATTGGATCAGAACACCACCCGCTATTTATTTAAGCTATTGGCCAACAGCTGCAATTGGCTAAATTTGGCAGCTGCTGGCAGCTTTGAGGATGGGGATGATAAGCCTCTGTTTGAAGAGAAGGTGCTTAAGAAAGTGGCCATTTCATGCTTAGCTTGTGAGCTCTATGTGCCACATAGCTGTTCATTACATGTCCTCTTCAAAGAATACGCTTTTTTTTTCCAAGCCAAAGGAATGGTTTAGGAGTCTTTCAAAGCACTAGACACACTGGACAGCATTGCCCAGGTGGAAATAATTCATTCAGTGTCGGCAGTCGCAAGCATACACTGATGCCACACCACAGTATTGTATTGTAAATGACATTATAAAAGGCATGATGTGCACATGATGAATAGTATATGTACTTTGAGTGGACGTGGTTCTACCAGGCTTACTTAGCAAAAGAATAAACGTAGTTTACAAAGTGTCCAAGGCATATGCTGGAGAACTACCACAAAAGGAATGCCATGTTTTACAGGTTTTATGGTTGTACTTTTAACTATACTGGCCATGGTGCATCGCCTGCCTGCGATCTCGCGTCCATGCATGCATGCATGATAACCAGCAGCCTTGTTCTTGCACTACATTCAACTTCAAGTAATCAAAACAGAAATCTATGATGGCAATTTTAATTACCAAAATTAGAGTGAAATGTTGTTCCCTTTGCACAAAACATTTAAAAGGAAACATAAGTCAGCTCCACAACATTGCAGCTTTAAATTATGGTAGTGTCGACAGCTTACCTTCATGAACTGCTGGCAGCAGAGCAGCGACGCTGTCTTCTCGTGCAGTGCCACGCCTTTTTTACTCAATGTCATGAGCTTCTGAGTGGAACTGTGGCAGGCACTACTGTCTCCAGCAAGCAAGGAAAGGCAGCACAGAGCCTCCAGAACCTCCCGAGACTGTGGCATGCTGCTTAATCTACAAGTGACAGTATTACTTTGTAATTCACTTGTCACAAATTGTAACTACTGACTGTATCCTTTTTGAAGTAGCTGTGTTCACAATATTAGAATGCTGTAGTTTAAAACATTGGACGTATGTCTACACTGTTTGAGTACCTCATGCGTTACTGTCCTTTAATTACCTGTGCTGACTGTTGATTCTATATCCTAAAGAGTGTTCAGTATATCCAAGGATTTGTCTGAATGAAGTTACATAAGTTTATATCACATATTTTTCCCTTAAGTTCCTTTAATAACAGATATGGTTTATAGAGCATCAATGCCTGTTTTTAGTGCAGTGTTGCAGATTTGTAAGCTTCCCAATATGCACGAATTTTTCAAGGAATGAAGTGCTAATTCATAATTCTGATTTCTGCTATTGATGTAATTCATATTATATCTTAAAAGCCAAGAATTTCATTAAAATTCGTTCAAGTCAATCTGGCATTTCTGCAATTTATATGTGCTTTAATTTGTTGTTAAGATTTGGCTGAAACTTCCTCTTTTTACTTAGCTCTGACCCGGCAGAAAAACAGGCAGCTAAACTTCAGTAGATGCCATCTGCACATGGCACCTGTACGCGTCCAACTTAAGTGGTTGCAAACATCGTGGAACTGACATAAATACAAACAACTAAACGTCAAGCACGCAAGTGAGGTTTGTTCGCTTGATTCTTCTTCTAGCTTATTTGTGGTGTGCCATAACCCACCAACATAAAAAGTGATAGGGCTTAGACATTGTGATGGTGTAAAAAAAATATATATACATATAGAAGACTGATACCTGTTTTGCAGGAAATCCTTAGCAGCTGCTGCACCGGAAGCTTTCAACATGACCATGGCCATGCCTAGCTCCACATCTCCAGTCTTCTCTAGTTGACTTTTTGACAGAGCTTCCTCATACACTGCATGCATAAAGAAACACATCAATGCCCAACAAGCCTGCTAACCAATCTTAGCAAGATGCATTGCTTTCCTGCACATGCCTTAAACACAATAGTCAGAGCAGGGCACACTCAGACGTGGCAGCAAAGAGATATAACGTGACTCTGTTTGTCATGGGCATGAATTAGTTTCAAAGCAGTGTGGTGATTCACTTTGGTATGACATTATGCAGTGTAGATAGCTCCACAGGCTTTCAACTGCTGGCTTGTCAGGACCCGAGATAAGAGGGCTTGTAACTACCGTCAGGTGAGTTGACCGATGAAATAATAGTCAACAGTGCCTGGTGCCACATTTTTGTGCCACTACAGTCTTAATTAAGCTTAATATAGATTGCTCACTTGATAACAAAACTCAATCAGTACTTCTATAAAACTATGAGCCTGCATTTGATTCATGTGATCATGATTCAATTTTTTATCCATTAATCTTGCAACACATGCGAGAATGTACAGAATAAGAACATAAGCATTCCTATCACCTTTTAAGGCTTCAGAAGATTCACCCAACTTTCCATAACAAAAACCAAGGAGGCAGAGCACATCTTTTGTGTGCAACCCTGTTTGCAGGCACAGCTGAATGGCCTCTTCGTAACAACCCAAAGAGCTGAAAAAAAAAAGTAATACAGTATCGGCTATCTGAAACAATCCCTCAGGTTGTGACAGTAACAAATTTTAATGCTAATAATATGTCTCCCACTTTGTAGCACAAGTTTCTCCATATATATACATACACAAGTAATCACTACATTTTAAGACAAGCACCTCGTTAGTATACAATCTAACATAGGTCAAGTAAACACTTCACTTAGAGTTTCAACTTAGGTGTAGATGATGTCTATCACAAGCATGTAGCAACAAAAGCTAAATCCAATAAGCTCCCACAAGTTATGTATATTGCAAGTAAAACCACATACACACAATGAATGAAAGCAGCGAACACACAATAGGTGGAAAACAACCTTTCATTTCTGCTAAGCCATGACGTAAGAAACGTGCATGCAATGAATTATTGAATATATGAGAAATTAAAGTCGAAACTTTTATTCAATAGCAACATATAATAGACATACACTTACAAAGGCCAATAAATGTAATAAAGGTATTATATGTCACACGTGACTTTATTATAATGAGGCTTAACTGTATTAAATGCAATAATAATGCATCCAAATGTTTTTGACCCCCTTCTATGAGTGCTTGAAAATTTTTATTTTTGGTTTTGTTATTTTAATTTTATTATACATGTACTCTTTTCATTGGTCCTGTTAGTACATTCATAGTTCACAGCGAAAACTCTTGTACAATTATGTATGATGTGCCAGTTAGCTTCTAGGGCTAGTAACGCGCTGCACAAAACACAAATCAAAGAGAGGGAAACACAGGACATGTCACTAGTTCAGTATGAACCAATCAGTCTGCAAGAAAGTTGTACTTCTGCACAGACTTCCAGAGTTACTTGATACAAGCACTCGATACAGATTATACATTCTTTCCCAAGGTTGAACTCTCTTCATACTTGGAGACAAAAAGGATTTCTTCGCTAGGATGTGTGCAAAAATGTCATTTATACAGTACATAAAAAGAGCAAAACCTTATCACTCACCAAAGCACACGTGCCAGGTTCACACGAATGCAGTTGACATTATCATCGGTTTGCCCTGGTAGCTTCAATGCCCTAAAACGTTGAATGGGAAGTGGGAAGCACTTATAAGGTTTAACTGCATGCAGTTAGAATTTGTACATTAAAAATAGGTGGAACCATGTTCTGAAATATTTTTGTTTTTTATACGAGCACCCTAAGGGCCTGTCTGGAAACTACATAGGGGGGAGGATACAATGAAACAAGTGTAAATAAAACTGTGGTGAACATATACATGTGTGAATCAACATGGATGCAAAAAATAATCTAGATAACGTATCTTCAGAGTTAAACACAGAAGGATACAGAAGGCAAAATATAACTGAAGCGATAATGTTATATCATACATAGTTACGGTGGGATATGTACAGTGCTCACGGAATGAAATAGGGCATGTAAACACTGAATTAAGCCAACTAAAATGTGTAATTGCTCGCTGCAACCGCGTCATGTAGCTGTGAATCTGGCGTCTAAAAGTGGCGTTTTTTATCGTGTAAGTTTACGAACCAATACTGCACCGATACTGCACAAATTAAAAATTGTAGAAACAAAAGTATGTGCATTACTTGGCCCTAACTTTTCCTATTTCAATCCATGAGTACTGTGCATATACATATACAGGTGGAAATTAACTTGGAAACAAAAATATAATTAAAATAATATATCTTTAGAGTTAAACACAAAAGGATACAAAAGGCAAAACATAAATGAAGTGATAACGTTTCATTATACAATGCTAAGGTGGGATGTGTGTTTTAATGAAGTACCCAGGAAATTCTGGGCTACAGCGTGTTTCCTTCCAAGAACATTATTAGGGCAGCTTGGAAAGATGATGGTTCAGTAAGTGCCATGATAGATGAGGGTAAAGAATTCCATAAATAAACTAATTAGGTAGACCATAATACCCATAACAATAACCATAAATTAATTAAACCATAACAGTACCACCTGAATTGGTACTGAGAGTACCGGGACACTAAACCACCGCAATTGAATACTACGATTTGAATCATTTGAATCAACGGGCGAGCTCCCTTCCTAACATGGCATTATTATCATGCATTATACTGTCAAGTGCTCCAGTCAGGCAAGGAGCAGGTGTGCTACAATGCTTGATGGCCAACATCATGCGATACAGACGTTGCAAATTACAGGTTTTACGGCTACAAGGCTATATGATACCACACCACATTTGTGAGCTCTTCATTGAGTGTGGATAAGAGGAACTCTTTAACCACCTAATCGACAGCTCTAGAATATAACGAAAACCACTACAAAATGCTATGCCATATGCATGGTAATCTTTTTCATTCTCCGATATCCTTCCACTCAACTCTTATGAAAGTGAAACAGTCAAGAACAGGAACAGAAACTGCAATTTCGTGCTCAGCATTGCACAGGCTCCTACAGAATGTTTCAGTTAACTTGTTCCAAGCTTTAAATATATCCATGCATGCATTATGAGAATGCAACCATCTTAGTATTACTTGATGTCGCCTTCAACACCTCACACTATTTTTTAAGATGAACCCAGGCAATTAACCGACCAAATTTCATACAGTTGCTTTAAATGTAAAATGTTCAACAGAGATGCTATAGAGCATGTTAATTAGTGTCCAGATAACGTACCGTCATAATGACAGGTTCCGTGCTTCTAATCTTTCCATGCTTCCAAGAAAATGCACGAGTCTTGAAAAAGTACCATGTGACTCGGCATTTGCTTGCCATGGCATTAGCACTCTCAAACATACTATGACAGAACGATAGATGATGAATGAAGACCACAGGCATAAACAGGCTGCGAGGATGAAACGTGTGGGTACTCATAATGTTCTCTTGTGCTCTGTTCAGTGCTGCCTATCTACGCGTACCATCACTTGTTTGTTCGTAGCATGTTTGAGGGTGCTAGTATTGCTGTGCACAGATACCTAGTCATATTAGCAAAGCCAACTTTGTTGAAGTACAGCAATGTCATGCAGTGTAGTGAAGCATACTAAGAGTGGGCAGGAGCCGCAAACTATCGCAGACCACAGTAGGCTAGTGGCAACAAACAAAAACACACCGGTACTAGTGTGTCTAGTGAGCAGCTGTTTTCGGTGTCTGAAGGTACTGTGATGTGGACACAGATGTTGCTGTTCCCCAAACATATAGAGCAGCTATCCTTGCTTTATGCCAAGATTAAATATCTGTAGCAGCGGTGTTGTCAAGCAAGAGTGTTGCACAGTGTGCAATTTTCCAGTACATTATTTGCTGTGCAATCAACTTGCTTTTTCACCTCTGGTTGATTATTTTTTTTTTTTATGTGAGCCAAAAGTAGCATTCATGTTCAAAGTATATTCTATTCAGTTCGAACTTGGTTATCACTATTTCAATTTGCTGTGAACTTGGAAATTCGATATTCTCACACCTCTACTTACTTGTAAAGGTCAAGAGATGTTAAGAAAGTTGAAACGTATGTTCCATTAGTACATGCCTGAATGAATAACACACAGATAATGACTCGACAACTTTTATGAACAGTAATGAAAATTGCATACTATGTACCATTGGTTCTATCACACACCACACACACACATAAAAATGTTACCTCTCGGTAAAAAAAAAATTGTGACAATATTGTTTACATAAAAATTTAATAATGCCACCATACTTTTTATAGGCATCTCTGGCACTCCTTAGTAGTCCTTGGCGCTCTAGCAATATGCCCAGCATATTCAGTGCAGCAGGATCCAAGGCTCCTTCCAAATCTGTAAAAAATACACATGTAAGCAGCGGCTGGCAAAGGGGCAGCTTGTGTGTATTTATTGATGTAATAGCTACAGGTTAGACGAAGGAGTAACGATGTCTACTGTGTCCATTTTATGGCATTCACGCAAAGTCTTGTACAACATGCTTACGGTGAAATTACACTGCTAAATCGTTTCAGCAGCCTGATTAAAATGAAATGTAGTAGCTGAAAAAAAATTAAATGAGCAAATCTTCAACATAGTGCAGTTTACCACTGATTGTCTTTTTATATGAGCATATAAATTCAAATGCAACAAAATGTAATAAAAGGCAATATTTGTGTGATGTTGAATTCCAATGGCAGATCTGGATAAAGCCTGCTCTATACAAGCAGTAATGTTCCAATGGCAGATCGGGAGTGTGAACTCTGTGTTCCAGCTGTAGTGCGAGAGCAGCCGCGGATTCTGGATTAGTCTGTGGAGCAACAATTCTTGATCCGTTGAAATCGGCGGATTTGCCCTGAAGTTCACATGACATACCTAACTAAGGTCTCTGCCCGTCTTTCCAGTCACCAGCCGCCATGGACGACTAGAAAAACATTTCACTCAGTGCACTTTTGTTCTTGCTGTGAAACTAGCGAGGTTTTTCCCAACACAGACAGTGAGTGTGAGGCTGCTGTCTGCAAAGAGCATTTCATATCATCTTCCTCTCACTTCATCGTGGACCTTGTACGTAGATATTGGGATGATGAGGTACCGTACAGCTGAAAGTGAAGCTCTGGTGAAAAAAGTGATTTTTTTTTTTTTTAAATACTGCTTTCTTCTAGATTTGCCTGCAGTTTCATATGTCGCAACCTGTAGCAGAACAACTGATCGCTGTGCCTGAATGTCCATACCGGCGACTTAGAAGTGCGCGAGAACGTGGGATGCTCACGAAATACCGGAAGAAGACAAAATGCCCAGATTGTTAGTGTCATGCACGCTGCTCCCGCAAGAGCGCGTGCATTCCAGTTGCTGATTTGCAAGGAGTGATCTCTCTTAGAGCGAGACACTCCATTCATGATCCGACACAGCGCTCGCAATCTGCCATTGCAATTCAACATGAGATTGCACAAACACAAGCATGCCTGTTGACTGGCATGTGTTGGAGACCGAAAAGCAGCTCTCTCTCTCTCTTTTTTTCACATAGAATTTCCACAAGACACTAATACCATAGGTAACTTTGGTTTTGCTTTTGGATGGTTGTACTATGTATAGTATGTGCTAATTATTTTGAGGATTGCTCTTGCACATTTAGGCTGCTTTTACCAGGCAAGTTACATTGTGCATGTATGTAAATCTGCTGAGAAGGGTATGTACTCTCATGGACAAGAGTTTCCAAGACATGCCTTCATGGAAAATGCAAATTTCTGCTATGCCAATTAATGATCATCTTTATTTAATGAATATCCATAAAGATTACAAAATCTAGCACCACAGGCTAAAGCTTTTCATAAGAAACTATATGTTTGCAGGCTGAACTGGAATTCAGCTAATCCCTCGTCCTGGAAACTTCTGCACCCAAAAGTGGATCATGCTATGCCACATCATTTTCCAACTATGCACTTGGTGGATACAACAAATAGCAGTTGTGCATGTTGTGCTCTAAGGCTGCGTACTCACTTGATTGTTTTAACTTCAATATTTCTAGAATTCAAGAGAGTTTTGTCTATTTATTGGCCTATCAGATATCCGATCCCAGTAATTTCACGTTGAAATCCCAAAGTTTAAAGATCACCAAATAGGTATCCCACACTGGTTGTGAATGTTCAAACGCTCATAGCGATTCTCAGCACAGAAACCCTCACCCACCGACAGTGCGTGACAGAGCATCAGAGGCAACGACTAAGATATCCCTGCCGTGCTTCTGAGCGAGAGTTGGCCCTGAATCCTTGCAAATCCAGCTGGCATAGGCACGAGCTGCGTCACCCTGAAAGAAAACAAGAAATTGAGGCACTTGTTCGGACTATGACCTATATTGTAATCAGATGTGCAAATGTGCTTCTGGTGTTCACACTGATCACTATACCTGCATAATGCAATGTAGGATTTACACATGGTAGTAAAACGAACAAGCTGGGGCGTCAGCGTGTAAGACTGCCACTGTGCTGTAATGACGCCTTCACTCACATGATTGCCGAGTCCCATGCAGTGTCTGAACAGGTCGACAGTGTCGTGGTGCTGCACTTTGTCGGCAATGAATGCCTGCCCCACCCATGGCCGCATTGCTGTTGGTTCTAGAGACTGGGCTTTTGCAAAAGCTTGGTGCGCCAACTGCAGAATAAGGAATGTCAATAAAACGTAACCAAGTATAGATAGGACGAAACTGCTTACAGAATGCAGTACAATTATTTCAAACAGCCTGTTTTCTTCTTCTTTTTTTTCCCCAACATACCTGTACATTGCCAGCCTGGAGGTACAAGGCCCCAAGGTTTGTCCATGCATATAAGTTCTGAAAAAGAATTTGCCATTTTGCATTCTTGGCACTGCCTGATCACAGTAAGTGGAAAAAGCCAGGTTTAAGAAACACTCACGGTACTGGGTCTCTTACTTTTTAAATCAAAATGTCAAAACGCATGGTAAAATACATTCGAGTTGCTTACTTTTGCCCCAATTGTTTCGTAGCTCATACTCTGCTATTTTGAAAGAAGGACCACTTATGCTGATGGGCCAACTTCTGGTATGCAAGGAAGAAAGGTCCATGACAGAGAGGGCAAATTTCCCTAACAATTAACTGCTACTTTATTTAACATTACCCTTACCTCATCTTTTCAAACAAAATAAGATTTATAACTGAAGTGCATAAACACAACGAATGCCTCCTGATGGCCGTTACAGAGCACAGTTGGAGTGGCGATGAACAAATAGTGAAAGTCAATAAGGGCAGGCATTACTACACAAAATATAAATGCTATTCCTGTTACATTATCAACCAGGCTTTCCTGAAGATGCTGACAATAAGCTGACTAGATTATAGTGTTTAATGTGCTTCAACTGCATAGATGAATGCCACTGTAGAATGCCCCCGATAATGTATTTTGACCAGCTAGGTTAGTGAAAATGTACAAGTCAAAATAATAATTCCCGGGGTTTTACATCTCAAAACGAGTATATGATTAGAAGGGAAGCTGTAGCGGAGGGCTCTGGAAACTTCGACCACCTGAGGTTCTTTAACGAGCACTGACAATGCACAGTACACAGACTTCAATATTTCGCCTCCATCAAAATGATCCCGCAACTTTTTGGATTGGCAGCCGAGTGCCATAGTCACCAGATCACCATGACAGGGCTACAAAAATCAAAGCACACAAGCAAATCAAGCCAGCAACCGTGTTGTCAGTTACAAAATACCGTAGCTAAAGCCCCTAGCTGTCTCCGATTCCGTGAAAAATCGTGAAATTCACATACTTTCATGGGAATGTGAAAAATATCAAAAGCCTCACTTTTGGAAACAACAAAGGAATGCCGTTTCGCCCACTCACTGGCACAGGTTTCAGGCGTGCAAAGAGGAGCCGACGCAGATATTTTCCACGTGCGAAATAACTATGTAATGAGTAAATATCTCAAACTTCAAATACTAACAGAATATTTTTCTTATTTAAAGCACAATCAATTTGAAAAAATGCATATTCGGGTGCTCTTGAACATTCCCAGATATGGAAGTTTCCACCAAGAGCATCAAATGTTCCTAAGTATGATTTTCTCAGTGGTACATAATTAATACCAGGCTTGTGTGAATATTTGAACGAATATTACAGTATTCCAATTCTCTTCAAGATGAATTTAATTTCTAAGGTTTTAAAGTATTCAAAACAAACAAAATACCTTTCTGCATATAACTCGCCTGAAAGATGGTTTCACTGCAATATGGGTACATACGCCGTGAAACAGCCTCTTCAAGCGAAATCTGCACTGCCGTGAAGACACACTTCATGGGGGAAATGAGCATATTAAAATCCTGTACCAGATTAAATTTTCTTAATGCCTTTGAACAAATTAATAGGTTTACATTGATTAAATGTAGTAATATTTAAAACATAGCATGTTTTTCTACTATTAAAAATCCTACTACTATATTCCAATTCAACTATACTAATTATGATTTCCTGTAGCATTGCCTTGAACCAAAAAAGCCTGGTCTTCAGATTCCCTTTTTATGTGTTGTTAGCTCTTGGAAGGAGCAAATTTTACTGAATGTACACAGCTGCTGTGTGTTGCACCTTTTTGCCTGTATAGAGTGAAGCGTGTTCTCTTTAAATGCATGTCACATTTCGTGACGTAAAGGTAAGCTAAGCCTCTAAATAATGATATCTAGGAATGTATGGAAATGAACAAGACTATGCATGAGCCTTACAATGCATCCTAGCACAACACTTTCAAGTACCCTTATATGCCTATCAATGCACATAAACTGTCGACACAGAGAGATCATTCAGCTGTTATAGAGATGATGTGGCCTGAAAGTGTCGTAAGCGGCGTCTGGTGGTCTGCCGCAACAGCTCCCTTAAGTTTTAAATAATGCAGGTATGTTAGAAGCCTGAAACTGTTTATTAAATGAACTGGTGCGTGTACCTTATGCCTGTTCAGTGTTGCCGCGGAATATTGCGGATTCTTCAATTTGGATTTGCAGAATTTCAAATTTTCCACCATGTAACGTTAGGGGCCTTAACCACAGCCTTATAATAAGCCACAGCAACAGGCAACACTAGCTTGATCAGGAATATTTCCTAAAACTTTTACAATGTACACTTCTGCATAAGCCACCATGCAGATTTACCTTATTCTCTTGAATGTTTTAGTACATGTAAAGCATGCACAGTGTCTGCATGGCTTTGGAAAGCATTGTGGGCAGTGAGAACAGCAGTGGGCCTGCCGGGCTATAATTAACAATTTCAAGTAATAAAAAATAAAGCTTTGTAGTTTTCCACTGTCACTTGCATACCAAAGAAATAAAGATTTAAACATTTACAGCTCTGCAGAGTGAAGCCCAGTAAATATGTTAGTACATACATGTATTAAATTGGCTGTGTGAAAAAACAATGTATGGCATGTATGTGTTATTTCTATGGAACTATATCTAAATAACAGAAATAAGTATTATTACAAGTAACATAAGTTGTTCCTATTTTTATAAGAAATGTGAATGGCTGTAAATACGAAACACATGAGAATAAACACAAAGTATAAGCCACAGACCAATTCAAAAAGGTGAGCTAAAATATTAAAATCATCAAAATAGGCCCAGCACACATATTCAATGCAAATACTCACATTGCTCTCCAACTCAAGGGATTTTATGAAGCAGTGCTGAGCAAGGCCATAATTTTCTGCACCTGGAAGTAAAAATATGTTGGCTTTTAATATAATATTCTAAGACACACAGTGCATGGGTTCTTCCCATAGCAAAGTCACTTTATGCTTGCCATAAGCTTCAATGGGCCTCATGCTCTAATAAGCATCTTATACTGCCTCTACGCATGGCAGCCCAGAAGATGTAGTGCCATTTTAACAAACAAAAGATTATTTACATCTCTTAAACATCACTACATGTTTAATGTAGTGATGTTTCCTCGGCGCCATTAAACGCGCTGAGGAAGTGGCGGCCAGGCACGGCCTGGACGCCCTCTCCTCGTAGGAAACCAGCGGTTTTCTAAATAAGGTTGTGTACTACTACTACAGGTATCTGAGATGGGCATTGAATCCATGATAACTTGGAGGAACACGTTCCAGCACACCAAGCCCTCAAAATCCTGCGCTAATTTGTAATTTTCTGGTCTGAAACCTCACACCACAAAACGAAGAATGCCTCAGCTTTTGAACAGGTAGTCGTCAAATATTCATCAGCTTTACCTGAGCTATACTTATTGATTTATTGAGACTACCAGTAAGGTTCTACTACTTAGATGTACAAACTGTGAAATATATGTGTTTTCTATAATGGTCCAACTACTTTCATAAACAACATGCCCAGATAAGTTTAAGCTTGACTTACTACACTGTTCACAAGCTCTACTGTGGTACTGTGCCAATCTTCAGATGGGTATAAGAAAAGTAGCATCATTACAAGGAGGAATACAGGTAAGATGGCTGCACTGTACCTGAGGATACAGCCAGTACACCAAGGCTGTTCCAGTAAGAAAAGCAGCCAGGGTTCAGGGTGACAGCATTGCGCACACTGGCTAAAGCCTTGGTAAAACTGCTCTTCTGAAGCCGTGCTTCTAGCCAAAGAGCCAGGCCCAAGTCATGCCACAAAGATGCCAGTCGTGGCTTCATTCCAAGGGCTGTCATGTAGCACCTACATTAAGAAGAGAAATTTAGTGCAGAGTGAAAATTAATTACAAGTTGAAGGACTGGCCTGCATCGGTACAGTCTGGCCAACCGCAGTGGGGCCTCATTATAAAAAATTTCATATGACACAGAAACAGTTTCGTTATATACAACAATTCATTCTAAATACATGTTTGTAACACTGTTTTAGTGGCAATACTCTTTTACACTCGATTTGTTAAAATTGATAATTCGTTATATCCTGTACTAAGCAGTTTTGATAAAGAAGTAAAGGGAGGGTATGGCCAGTGCACTGAGCTAAGGGCAGGAAGTACACAGAGAAGACAAACTGTTGTAAAGACAAGGGCCAACTCACTTTTGTGATGCTTTTAATAGCTGTTCTGGGCCACTGTCCTGCTGTTCCATTTGCAACATGGAGGTGGGAAGCTTCAGTGAAGCCCAGTTCATTCCGTACACAGCAGGAACCAGGCAAATGTCACCCATGAGCTTCCACAGGCATACAAGCCGACTCTGAAGTGACAACGCTCTGCACAAACCCATAACCATCACGAATGATGGGAATGATTATGCAACAGTGGCTATCTCCTGTACGTCAAACACAGGTAAACTGTGATGAATACACTTTGGCAATGATTAGTAGAGCACAGCACTGATATAGAAGCTTCGATATTCACTTTTTTAAATCTGGTAATGTGTAAAAATCAGCACTAAGCATGAACTGAAATTCAACCAGGAAATAATAATAACTCTGTACAGGTTAATTTTCTATTTATCCCAGAGCGAGCTTAGTTCTCGAAGGAAAGTCATTTAGTGTGACATTGCTAGCTTGAAAGTTACTAATATATTACGAGGTGCTAAGCAAAGCGCACAGCATACAACTGTTATCATCACACTTCTCATGATGCCATGCGCACTGCTAATGCCTCTTCTCATGTACTAGGTGCACTAAACACAATTTAAGATGCTACATTAGTAGCACAAAAAGTGTGTGTGTGTGTATATATATATATATATATATATATATATATATATATATATATATATATATATATATATATATATATATATATATATATATATATGACCGTTCTGAAAGCCCTTCTGCTTTATAATTTTGTTAGTTACTTTTCCAAAGTTCATCAGATGCACACTAATTTACACAGTCTTTTTTAACAAACATTACGTGACATGAGCTAAGCAACAATATGTGCATGTTTGTGACCCAAAGGCATCACAGGAACTAGTTGGACATTTTTTTAGTGGGTGCCAGCAATCTGTTTGGTAAACGCCCTCTATAGGCCTTGTAGTGTTCATTATATAAATAAATAAATAAATAAATAAATAAATAAATAACGTTCTTGCATGGGCCCTGACAGTGACATTTTTGACCAGCTAGAGGCATTGTTTATTAACAGCGGAGCTGTTTAGGTGCCCACCATGTCTGCAGTCCCCAATGTCCACTGTTACAAAGAAAGAAAAAGGAGAACCACTCTTGCCCTTGAACCACTGTCCACACCCTCACCCTCATCCTGGACCCACTACCCATACTCTTTCCCTCAACACACTGCTACATCACAGTGATTAAGCAAAGGACAACTTAGAAAGAGACAATGAAATAAAAAAGGATAAAGAAGGAAAAGTCCCAGGTTGCACAGAAGGGAAAAGTGGAGCAGAATTTGCCCTTGACTTACTACCCACATTGTTGCCCTTAGCCCACTGCTATATGACAGTGATATAGTACTGAGAATGATAGTGCTACATGATAGCGACAATCAACTTGACACCATTGTCCCAGCTTTGCTGTTTACTCAGATCTCACAGGCATGGAACTGGCTTTATTTTTTTCTTCAAAGACAGAGCCTATATATAAAATGCTGATAGCAATCCCTGCACTGCGATTCATAAGGACTGGTTAGCGTGTGCAGTATTCAAATGAAGATATGGCGGCTTGTCATTTTCTGTACTCCTTTAGTGGAGTGTAGTCATCATCACAAACATTATAGCAAGGAAAAATTCCTGTGCTGTGCTGGCCTAATGGACACAGTGAAATAGCATGCTGGTGGGAAAGTAAAACACAAACACACACACGAAGAAAAGGGCCTGCAGTACTGACAAGCTTATGCCTACTAATGCATACAGCAAAGGCCCTTGCGAGGTGACGATTAAATAAAGAATTTTTAAAAAACCTGTTTCATATTCCTTTAAGTATACAGCCTTTACCGTTAAGCTAAACTTTCAGCATCAGAAACATAAAAGCAATGCTACAGCCTAGGCAATGTACAATAAAAAGAATCACTTCATAAGGATGGAAGGAAAAAGAATCTTCTGCCACAGCAACTGTTTTATAACAATACACTTGAACTGGGCCACGGGCACTCAATGCTACGAGTTGGGCCACCGGCTTCTCCTCCCAAATGAATTAACTAGCCTAACATTGCTTAGCCCCAGTTTTGCAAACGTGCAGCAGCACATCTAGCAAGAAATGATCATGTCACAAAGCAAAGCTATTCTGACAGATGTTACCTAGCAGCAGCATCCAGTGCCTGCTGACAGTCGTCCAGGCCCAGACCACAGAGCCCTTGGTCCAAGTGCTCTCGTGCGAGCGCTAGCCTGGCTTCTGCCAGACCTGAAGAGAGTGGTTGAGAAATGAATGGTCAGTGACGGAGATGGCAAAAGAAAAGAGAATGTTAGCATATTTGAGTGAAGAGCAGAAAGGAAAAATGCTCTTGCATCTGTTGCTGCACATGCGATCAGTGTACGTGTTGTGCCAGCTCTGAAATGTGTTCTTGTTCTACAGGTCGATGCATGGTAATAAGCCATAATTGAGCAACAGCAGAATCACCATTAGGATTCTAGGTGTTTTAAAGGGGCACCAGGCAACACCCCTGCCACAGTGGACATTTAATGTCATTAGAGTCAAATGAGACTCGGCACAGCAAATTTCATTCGATTGGTGGTTGTGTTACACCATTCCAAAAATATCATCCAGTAAAGTGGCATAAAGAGTAGAGTGACTAAAAAGTTGATTTGCTTATTTTAATATAGTCATGGGTTGTCACTCCACTGAATAAACATGCATAGAAAGGTTCACTGTGGCGTGGATGGCAGCGCTCACTTGCACCAGGTGAGGCATTCAATTACCGTGTGCTATAAATTATGAGCACTGTGCATTAAACAGAAAGAAAGACACTGGAAAAATAGCGTGGCACAATCGAAGGCCCACTTCGAGACTGCTGCTTAATATTACACATTCACCCTCACAAGGCTCAACCACTCACAACTCAAAGATGAGAGGGAAAGAATGAGGTGGTTCTCCATTTCCAAGGCAACGAAGCACATGCACAGAACAATTGACTGGAAGCAGTGCGAGATTGTTATATGTACTCAGCAACAACTAATGTTTGGAGTGGAACAAAGGCTACATCGGCAGGGCTTCCGCACATTTGTATTAATCCACTAGTAGTTTGGCAGCTTGTTGATTTCAGTTTCAGCTTCAGCTTTGTTTTGTTTGCTCGCAGCACCGTGTGTTTGTCTAGCTCATTCAGTCATGCTGATGAGCTCAGCTACAGTCCAGCACACAGCATACATTGGCAAGTGAGGCTGATGGTGTCTTCCAGCAGTATACATGTTGCAAAACACCTGCTTTGCCTGTTTTGGCAGTGTATGGCTAGCATACACATTGCAAACCATTTTCTTGTACATTTTAACCTTTTATAACACTCTCGCATCCTTTTCTTGGAGAATGAATGGTGAGTGCACGGCGGGGGGCGTCAAGGCCCATGTTTACTGTGGAGAACAGGCACGTAGAAAGTGTGGTGCTAGCCCATAAAAGAAAACAATTATTTAAAAGTACACATCAATTTCATTTCAAGTGTAACTCCCCATAAATGTAGTATTAGTTTCAGAATAAAACAAATTTTCATTTACTTGGACAACATAAGTGTGAAAATTACTAACACAAGTAGGTACTATTTCTCAGCATGCGTGCAAGCATGCATTTCAGTTCTCTAACTTCCAAAGCACTGCCAAGAAAGGTTGTCTGCGAGTACAGAGTATATTATAAATTATTATCATAATTATTTTTCCTAATTAGAAAAGATCACAAGTAAGTCCTTAAAGGGGCCCTGAAACCAAGTTTTACATGACGAGTTTCACATTGAAATGGGTTCCTTTTACTGTCCTGAGATAAAATTTAAAGGAATTTTCAAGACTGATGCAGGCAAACAGAAGTTATTCAATTTACAAGTGGAAAATAAAAGCAGACAACATATACTGCCATCCCTACTCACATTTCACTCACCCAGAGGCATGTTATGCAGCTTACAATCAAAATATGGCTGACATTTTGCCATACTGGAACCGTATTGCCCATTGCGGCCTTCCTACCCAGAGCGTAACTATACTTTTTGACGGCATCGTTGCCATGGGCTACAGCAACAACGTGGGCCGCATAGCATTCCTTGCATCAGTTACACGCAAAATGAAATTGTAATGCAGAAATTTGTCTTTTAGCAGCTTTAGCAAGCACAAGACATGTTTTTAAGGTCCTGTAATCTGTACACTGTAAGCAAGTGCAATACATATCATTATGCTAGAGTGTCCCTGGCCACCCAGAACCAGTACCATAACCAGAATAACATCATCACATCCACTTGCAAAAACTGTTGTGTATGACGCTGCAGTCAGCATGGAAGCTAACTTCAGGTAGAAATTAAAGTATAATATGCTTTTATTTCACCACTTTCACTAGTGCTAGGGTAATCATCGAGTCTCACATCAAGTAAATGTACAATAAAAATAACTGGCATAATTAGCATTTATTGAATGCTCTAAAAAACATGCAAGACAATGCCATCCTTGTTTGGGTGCTTGAGAACTGTGTTGCTTAGTGCCTAGCACAAGCTTTCCACAATGCTCTCAGCAATATTTTTTTCTTTTTAAAACTTTTTTTTTTGATAATCATAACAGCCCAACACTCACCTTTGATTGCAGGAACGTACTCAGGATTGACGTCAAGGGCTTCCTGAAAGTTATCTGCAGCCTCCTTAAGCAAGCCCTGTCTGTATTTGATTGTGGCTGTCCTGTATTTGAATAATGATGCTTTCGTGTACCGTAATCCGGTCAACACAGTCAACAGTATGTTTTGTGGCTGTGCACAGAAACCAGTACAACATGCTGCAACTACATGCATAACTGCAGCACCCAGTTTATAAGGATTAATTATTCATTAAGAAAACGCTTCATCCTATGGTTGAAATCAAGAACAGAGTCTTGTACAATTGTATTCTGAGAAATTTAAGGTGAAAGCACTTCATCCTATGGTTGAAATCAAGAACGGAATCTTGTACAATTCCATTCTGAGAAATTTAAGGTGGCAACCTCATGGTGGCTGTTTTATGTTCCCATGTCCGAGTGAGCCCTTGATGAACACATTATGTAGCATGTGCTGAATATGTAATCAAGGCATTCCAGGTTTCCATCCCATCTGTATCAACAACACATAATTTACTTTCTTTGGTACGGCTTATAACTGGTAGCAGTTTATATTGGCTAAGCAGTCACAAAAAATGAGGTGTGGGGGAGGTTGAGAGGAGTGCAAGGGAAAATATGTGGGAAAATACATGGTTCATCCATGACACTCGTATTGGCCTCCTTTGCTAAGCACAGAGTACACATCGTACTTCCCTTAGCATACATTTACCTATCTTTGTTGAGCCAATGTGCACCTAGTATACTTACCCTGTGCCCACTGTTACTTATATTATGAAGTGAATGAATCGACATGTAATGATGAAGCCATGTGAGCACTCAATAGCAACATGATGTTTATTATTGTGAACTAGATATATATTGGTAAAAAACCATGCATGCACGAATCAACAGAACAAACCGCTTACATCCTTGATGGATGCGTAAACCAAGATAAAACAAGTAAATACTGTGGGCTTAGGGCCGTGGCTTCTGAGCCTCTGGCCAGCTGAGGCTCCCAGAGATGGGCACACGAGTCATTGGAACAACGTAGTTTACTCGTTGAAAGCCCAACGCCGACTGCCTGGATCTGCTCCACGCGCTCCGCCCCAAGCCAGCGGTACGTGCCACGAGCTAGCGCGTTTTCCGATGATGACTGCTGGCGGAGGCAAGCAGCCTAGTTCCCCACAATACATAGACATAACATCATTCAACATAGCCAGTAATCAAAAGCAGTGACTGAAAATCAAGTGAGTTATGTTAGCCTTGCTTAGTATTTCATTTCTTTTATGCTGTAAGTAAATTTGTATTTTAAATACTTGCCGAACTAGCCATGGTGTTTTCTCATAGAAAAGCCACAATTAATTGCTTTTATGTAGCTATTTTGAACAGCTGCCAATCACTTAAACAGTTACTAAGGAAAGCATCTTTTCCTGAGGTGTGTCAGAAAAGTGTACTCAATGTTACTAATAGTAAGAGACCAGGACAAGCACCAGCCTTTACTGCTCAATTTTCAAACATATTTCTTTCCGTTCGCCACTTTGTTTCAAGCTTCCCTGTAATCTAGATATACTATATGCGTCAACATCAAGACACATTCTCTTGGGCAAGAAAAAGGATGGAAATAGAGGAACTTGCAAGCACTAACGCCACGACGAAAGCTAGATTATATGTCCGAATCCAAAATTTCAACACGTGTGCTGGTTAAGTTTTAGCAGCAAACTGAATACATACAGTAAAACCTCGTTATAACAAAGTTGAAGGGGGGTGGTAATTACTTTGTTATAACCATTAGTTGGTTATAACCAATATCAATTTCATCTATAGTAATTCCAAGGGGAATTGCGATTGTTTCGGTATATCCGATAGTATGTTATATCCGGGTTAATTATAACGAGGTTCTACTGTATGTCTCTGCAACATCTCAGTAGCTTGATAAAGAAAGGGCAATTCTGCATTTTGCACTTAATATATTAGTACCATATTAGTCCACACTACAGCTACAGCAAGGATTGCCAGATTATGGATCCTTGTGTCGCACTACAGGCCTCCACAACCTTCAATTTGAAGCAAAGATGTACACTTACATGTGCAAAGAGAAAAGGTCTTTTGGATCTGCATCAAGGCACTTCTTAAAACACAGGAGGGCAGCGCCAAGGCTTTCGCGCATGAGATATGCTTCCCCTAGGCATTCCCAGCAGGACCTGCAGAAGCACAACACATTAGAATCGTAAGAATAAATGTTACAGTAGCTTTCTCAAATGGGTGGTTTTAATCTTTTTCATAGAACTAAGCTTTATGAACTTGTATGCTAACTGTTTTGATGCCTTCCACTGGGCGTCGACAGCTGACTGTCGCAGGTGCCCAAAAATATTTTGCAAGGAGTTAATCAAGAAATAAACGGGGAAAAAAAGGAGTGCAGTGTGCCTTAGGCAGTCAGACTCCAGCCTCACAAAGTAGTAGATATTCCCCTGTCAGCCATGATCCTGGTGATGTAGTGAACTGATGCAGTGAACAATACTGTGCCTAAAAGGAGAGCAGATCTCCTCTGGTTAACCTCCCTGTCCTTTCATTACCCTTCTCGCTCTCTCTCTCTCTCTCTGTACCTGAGGAGTACTATTTAAAAAATAAATTTTGCACTGTATTTGAGACTTGAGGTAATAATAAGAACACTCCACATTCACACTTTGGTAGTCTATTCAAGAGACTCAAGAGGCAGCAGCACACACAAAATCATGTGCAATTCTCAGGAGCACAGGGTTGTTGTTGTGTGGGGTTTAACGTCCCAAAACCAGCTCTGATTATGAGAGACGCCGTAGTGGAGGGCTCCGGAAATTTCGACCACCTGGGGTTCTTTATCGTGCACTTACATCGCACAGCACACGGGCCTCAACATTTCGCCTCCACCGAAATGCAGCCGCCGCAGCCGGGATTCAATCCCGCGACCCACGGATCAGCAGCCGAGTACCATAGCCACTAGACCACCGTGGCGGGGCAGGAGCACAGGGTTAACACAGAGCGATTTTAGCTTGTACTCGTGAAAGCAGCTGGCAAAACATGACCCAAAATCCTATCAAAAGTTTGGCAAGCCAAGGGGCACTCAAAAATTTGCCGGTGTTTGCCAGGTCAAGTGACTTTTGTTGCCAATGAATGATATGGCCATTTAAACTATTTGCCCCACTGCAACAAGCATTTGAAACACAATCAAGTGATTTGTGGCACAATACTCATGGTGTAGCTTTGCTAGTAAGTACACTGTGATTATTTTAACTCGTACTTATGACTGTACTAGTGCAATCTTTATTACTTTCTTTGGCTTTTCACCCTCGTGCACTAGTCTTAAAGAAGTCACGCCATTCAGCTACACCTGTATGTCACCTACTTGTCATTGGGATCAGCTCGAAGCGAGTTCTGTAGAGAGTGCACTGCTTCAGTGGCATGGCCAAGCCTTAACTGCTGCAGACCAAGCCTCAGCCAGGCCCACTTTGCTCTGCCAAAAAGAAGAAAACAGAGTCACCACGTCAATGCTGTGATGCAAAAGCAATCAAACAAGCAAATGCTGAGCTCCAAAACAAAAGATGCCTTTCTCCCATACAGTCATAAGTGCTACTAAGTAGGATCTGTTTGACACAAACAAACTTTCATGCTCTCAATCATGTCAATCCTCTCTGTGGCATTTTTCAATGTTACTTTCATGCAACAGAATAAATCGCAAGTCGTGTCAACTTCTCTCAGCACTTTGCAACATATTCACGAAGTTGAAAACTTCATTTGCAAAACTTTAACGAAAGGGAAGCCGTCAAGGCCTCATTTTTATTTGCTAGAAACAACCTAATAAGCCAACAGACAATGAAGCCTAGGAAAGCATAGGGGAAGTTAGTTGTAGCATTGTAGTTGTGGAGTAAGTAGAAAGGAATTAAAGTGGACGAAGGCAGGTTTGTCTTTTCGTCCACTTTAATTCCCTTCCACTTATTCTGCAATTACAATGCTACAATTAACTTCCCCTATGCTTTCCTAGGCTTCATTGTCTGTTGGCTCATTAAGTTGTTTTTAACAAATAAAAACGAGCCCTTGACCCTTTCCCTTTCATTATTTCATAGCTTGGGCCTCGTTGTGGCAGAGTTGGTGCCTTCAGGTAGCATATGAGGTTTTATTGGGCAGCAGCCACCTCGACATAAGATCACGTTCTACGTGACGCCTCCTGGCAGTAAGAGTGTGTTACACTCGCCGCCATGGCTACGAGTGGCGCTGCCTAACATTCCCAGGATTCCGTATACATCAATACCCCATAAAGTGGACGGAGGGACGACCGCCTTCGTAGCTCAGCGGTAGAGCATCGGACGCGTCATCCGAAGGTTGTTGGTTCAGTTCCCACTAAAGGCAGGTTTGTCGTTTTCTCCACTTTAATTTCCTTCTACTTACTCCACAATTACAATGCTATGATTAGCTTCCCCTATGCTTCCCTAGGCTTCACTGTCTGTTGGCTCATTAAGTTATTTGCGAAACTTTGTATCACAGCTCTGTTCAGCAGATGACCAGCCTGAAATAAGCCACGCACAAACACGGTTAAAGCACCAAACAGATTTGCATACAAATACAGAATCTTGCTACCAAATATGCTAGGAAAATAGCTTACCTCTTCACAGGAAGTTGGCTTGTAATTGCTTCCAGAAATTTAACATTTTGTTCCTGTTAAAACAGTCAAGGGTGTTTAATGAGAAGTGAGAAGAATTTAGCAGGTGATTGGATCAAGAACGTTTTACCAGACAAAAGCCACTCCAATGCAAATGGGCACAACAAAGAAGGAAAAAAAAAAACAGGAATCCAGTTTATTTTTCAGTCACCTATATAGCAACATTTTCACCACAAAACCACAAGAAAATTATCTTAGTAGCCAACATTTGTTACATGACTACTAACACAACACTGAAATGAAGCTTCAATGTGTCACAGGTAACACCCCAGGCTTACAAAATGAAGCCCAACATCGAAACTACAACACAAGAACTCTATGTGGTCACCTGTAAATTACCAAATATCTCACACATGTATGAGTCTTTCTAAAACAAGTTCTTTGTTTTGTGTGTGAATATGTAGTTAACTAATTTTACTGATGCTGAGACATGCTCCATAACTGCAGATCTTCTTCTACACTGAAATCCCTGTTGTTGCATCCAATACACAGAATAGCATAATCTTTTGAGAAGAAGTCTACCAACGGTACAAAGCCACACAAGCATGGCACTATATATAAATTAAGTGTAAGGGCATTTACTCTTCAAAATACAAATAGAAATGAGATGATAAAGATGAGTGTAAAGAGCTGCACAAAATTCTGGATTTCTGAGTTACAAGCTACAACAAGCACTTTATACTATTCCCGATCCATGAGGCTTAGAGCAATACTTATGGTACTGTCAAGTCCCAGGAGAACTCCGACAATGCACACATCCATTTCTCAAGCACTTCTCGAGACATTTTTGTTGCTCCGATGGCATATGTACATACAGCATTCAAAGTCAATACTGCACCTCAAAAATAACCTCCTATCATGGTTGCTACTAAGGTACCCTCAAGTGTCAAGTGTGCACAAAGCAACAGGAACTTTCGATACAGTGCGAACCATGAAATTCAGCAAGCTCAAAGTCCATTAGAATCACCAGCATGAAATAAGCTTTCAAATATGAACCTCTAAAAGGTTTATGAGCACTGTACATGGTGCGGGAAGTTCAACTCTTCAGTGACACTACTAGTTTCGACATCCTGCATTTCCCATCATAAGTTACACCAAAAAAAGCCCAAACCATATAAGTTTTATATTATATATGAACAGTTCACAATGTGATGACATAGGCATGTAAATTCTTCCAAGGGCTAATGATTCTTTAAAAAATTCGAAGGAAAAACAAATAATTACTCACATGCTGACCCAGGTCACACAGGGCATCACTTAGTAGAGACCCAGCTTCCTCGCTGGCTCGGTTGAGCTGAAAAGCTTTCTGAAAACATCTAACTGCCTTCCTGCACAAATGAGAGACACCCATGAACAGTTAAAAACAACAAAAATATGAGAAAAATGTGTCTTAAGTACCCAAAATGCATACTTACTGAATGTCTTTAAGGTGCTGGAAGTAGTGTCTTCCAAGGTACAAAAAATTGCGGTAGTCCTGAGGATCCAGGCGAGCTGCCTAAAGAAAGCAAGTGCGAGCATTATGAGGTTGATAAAGATGGACTAACGCATTATCTTCATAATACCTTAGTACTTTTCAGTTTGCTAGCCTGTTAGCACATGAACATTCCACGTGGTTCATAGTGTGGGCTGTTTTACTCACAGCAACACTTTTCGCATTTGTAGTTTTCTGAGCCAGATTGGAAAAGGTCTGTGAATATTAGAAAGCGAGTTTAGTCAATCACATAAATTGGTGATTCTGCCTCCCCACATAGCACTCATTTTACTATCATTATTGGTATTTGTCTGACTGTTATAAGCAGCAGTCATCATCCATTTCTAATGGGTGAACTTGTTTCACAACAGGCCAGATGAATATATATTAGCAGTTTCCCACATTTACAGGACGCATCATTAAATTAAAGATTGTAATAACTAAAATTATGATCATAACACATTATAGATGTTCTCAAATATGATCTGTGTAGAGGGCCTGAGCCTCAACATGCCAAGAGAAGATAGACAGTACAATCTGAGCATATCAAAATAAGTATACAGGTTGTAGAAAATGGATTGAAAATAGAGCTGGGAAGCAAAAGAGGTTGCCGGGGCATGCTCTAATTAATTTTTGAGAGCTGTGCAAATAGCAAAATTTTGAGTGCGAAGCAAATTCAAATATTTATGTTGAAGTGAAAACCGAATTGAACATTTTTCAAATAATCCTCAAATATTTGTTTTAATAATGCTATGTCAAGTTATGGAGAAATGTGCTGCTAAACAAGGGCAAAAAATCTGTTGCATGATCAATGTAGTCCCACATGTCCAATGTACTGAAGAACAGTCCAACAGAGAACTGTGCAACAAAAAGCTGAGCCAACTTCACTGCAGTACAAAAGTGTTAGCCTTCCCGCATTACATAGGCATTAGCTTCGCCGCAGTACGCGGGCGTTATGCAGCGAAGTGTGCTACATGCGGGATGGGCCACCTGTCACGAGACATAGCATATTTCTTTTCCCTTAATTACTGACTTTGAATAGTCCAAATAGTAAAAATTAAGCGCGAATCAAATCGAATAGAAAACGCTATTTGAAGATTATTCGAAATTTCGAATATTCGCACATGCCTAATTCTTTTTATTCTCACTATAGACCCTTTTCATAAACTGCAAGCTAGCTTTCCTGCAATGCAGCTTGCCCTACTAATGGCGGCATTGGCAATCCGGCAAACAACGTGTGCAAGCGCAATTTGCTTGCGATAGGGCATGTAAAATGTCGACGCAGCCCTTCTGATATAAACATTCCTGAAAAACAAGCCGCAGCATGTGCAGCTTGAATTTTGACAGCATTTAAATAATGACAGCTGTCGCCATTAGTAGGGCATGTTGCATTGCAGGTAAGCTAGCTTTACAGTTTATGAAAAGGGTCTATTGTGTAAAATAAGCTGAAGATATATATTGCTTCTGCGGTCTATGAGGTCTTCCTATACACAGCTGTGTCACAGGATTTGTAAGTTGAACAAAGGTTTTCTATGAAAGCTCTAGCACCATGAAACAATTTGCAAGTGTTTTTGAAATCTGTGCCTTGGTTCAGCACCTCAAGCCTTGCCATAGCCATCATTTAATCTACCGAGAGCTTATTCATCCTGATTACTATTCACCTTCCAATGAAAATGGAAGCAAACATGGTCACTGAATTACTGTGCCTTTTCTATCATTAGTTTCTTTCTTCTTGCTTCAATGATGACAACCAAGAGCTAGTACTGTGCAATATCTCACATGATTCTGCAATATCAGTGAGAGTCACCGAATTGTATGAGGCTACCAAAATGGCTAACAATCAGCAGTCAACTATAAGGATTGCCCGACTATGCAAAACCTTTGTCAAGGCTTTTCCAACACTGTCCTATAATAAAAGTGTGCTTAAAAATGTTCTACTTTCGCGTTCAGTAAAGCCACATAAATATTATTTTGGCACCAAGCATCCACAGTATCAGTAAAACATTCTTTCGTTCTCTGCCATTAAGTTCATTATGTCATGAAATTGAGCCTACATCCCTACACCATGATGAATCTTACTTCAAGGAAGATTGGCACAGCCTCATCATATCGACCAAGTTTCCAGTGAGTGAGAGCAAGCAGATGGGTGACCTCTGGAGATTTATCTTCCAAGCTTGTCAGGCTGCAACAGACAACATAGCAACAGGCTTATTACTATATTAGGGTTTTGGTATGTTAAACTCAAGGAATCAATCAATTATTTGGGAAGGAGTGAGACTTCCTGTGTGTCAGTTTCTCATATAATAATATATTATTAAGTTATCATCATCCTACAGCTGCATTTAAGTATGCTATGATTGTACACCAACAGGAAGAAAGTAGGTACACAATAATCATTTTCCACGCCTAGGTAGGACACATCACAAGGAACATACTAAGTTCGTGAAAGATGTGCATCATGGCTAATAGGCAATGTATGAAGCATTCAGCCACCTTGGTATACTGCATTCACAGGATAATTTAAATCACAGTTCCCATCCGTTCTATTCAGTGAGCCATATAATTAGCGCTTGTAGGCTGGTAATGCCACATTACAGCACACAACCCAATGTAGTGTCGCTATTATTAATTTCATCAGAATGTAAGGCACGTAAACATGCCTTAATAAAATAAGAAGCAGGGCTAGAAATGTTGCAAAATGTCTTGTCCATCTGATTTGATGCTTATTATAATTTATTTGAGCTATACCTGCACCTACACATGAGCACAGCTGAGGTACAAGGCATTCTCTATATAATAATCACGCAAGAGAAACGCCCGACATTTTTCAATTTAGCTAGGAAAGGTTGGCAGGCTCTCTGGAGTATTTCTGTTAACCTGACTGACTGCGTGAATAGGTAAGGGTCACACGAATTAACATAAACGGGTCAAATGCATGTCTTCTTTGTGTACTTTTGTGCAGTCTATGCTTAGTTACACAGTTGAACATGTCCCTCTGTCGAAACAACAACATTAGAGAATTCATGGCAGTGAACACTGCTTGGCATTCATCCCATGAAAGTTAAATAAATGAAGAGATTCTTACATTTCTTGTGCCTCTGTTATTTTTCCACGCTGTATAAGCAGCCTGGCTTGTGCACTTTTCAACCTTGAGCTTTCAAAAGCAATATCTTGCAAAGTGCCAAGAACCTGAGGGAGATACCAGACTAGCACTCAGTTGATACAGAGGACACATTACATGCACTTCAAAGTCAAAGTACATCCCTTGAAAGCCCTACCTCTTCTGCTCTGTCAAAGTCACCCTGCTGCAAAGCACTTTCAAAAGAGCACCACAGAACTGCAGGCTGCCTAGAATTTTCCTCTCCAATCTGAAAAAAATGCCATCACTGGTTACTAAAATTTTGCAGAAGAGAAAACAATAACAGCCATAAAAAAAATGTGGCACAGACACTGAAGAGGCAAGTTGAAAAATATGCTAACCACAACACCACCAACTGGGAAGCAAGCTTTCTTTGAGCTTGCAGTATTAGGAATGCCCAGTGAGGAATATGCACTGTCACTCATGATATAAGACTTAAGAACCATGCTTCTTGCACAAGGCTTTTTTTGTAAAGTAACTTGAACCCTATGGGACAGTACAAAATAGAGAATGTCTTTTTTTTTTTCAATCTCAATAAAGGTTAAGCCAAACCTGTGTACAATCTAAGCAAATTGGCTATTCTCCAATTTGCCCTGCATTGTAATGTAGCTACCACACTGGGGATTCACCCCAGAAACCTGCATTCAGCACCACCCACAGAACCACCACTGCATGTAGTTAAGAAATTAAGAACTTCACCTTTTGCAAGGCTGCTGATGCTTCCTCGTGACAGTGCTGGGCGCACAGAGACTCAGATAAACACAGAAGAAGTTTCTGTGACATCCAGTCACTCACTTCTGATGACAAGGAGAGACCTGCAACAAGAAGACATAGCTGTAGCTATAGTTTCTTTTTAACAATTGCTGCCTTTGCTATGTAAATATGTAGAACTGCAAAAAGTTATGTTTACAAAATCAAGTAAATCAGGTTCATAAATTAATCTGTTGAGGCTCACAACATTAGCTATACTACCACACTACATGTAACGTGTGTGTAATTTCATCAAACATGCTTCTTTTGCTATCCTATTAACAAGTATGATACAATGTTACATGAGCCAAAATTAGATAATAGCGACAATCCAGTGAATTTCAATCTGACATGAGTACTTGTTTTGGTTTGTTCATGGGGATCGCCTTTATAAATTTCTTGTGACGTGCAACGCAGGCCACACTTCTCTCACATGTTGCTTCATGAACGGCGCCAATTGTTTACAAACTTTGCATGCAGAACGCATATATTTAAGTGACTTCCAGAACATCAGCAATAATACCAGAGTGCACTTTGATGAATGTATAAAAGCTGACATATTTCACCACTGGTCAATTTTTATCATTGACTGTTCCCACTGCTATTGCCTTGCAGTGTGATCTGCTTTTCTTTGCTTGGCACAGCGTGACCAATAAACAGTTCGACTGTCAACTCTTTGAATTCTGCTGCATCTTCCAACATCACGACCACTAGACAATACTGCCAGGAAGTAAAACTTTGATTCCTGGATTCAATGCCCTCTTTTAAGCATTGTCCAAATGCTTTCTTAAGCTTACCATTCTGGGCATGCACTTCAGCCTTGCGGTAGTTATGTGTCTGCAAGCTGCACAAGGAGAGCAACAGATTGGCCTCCCTTGAGCTACGACCCACCTCAACAGCTGCAACAAAGGAAAAGGAAAGAAAAATGAAAGGATTGAAAATGCTTTGCAGGACAAACATTTACACAAGCTCTGTTGACTGGTTTCTTTAATCACGCAATAAAACTGTGACATATTATTGTTAACACTTTAATTGATCTCAATGGAGTAACAATAATTTGCAGTGTTTTACATCCCATTAACACAATATGATTATAGGAGATGGCGTAGTGGAGGACTCTGGAAATTTTAGCCACCTGGGGTTCTTTAATGTGCACTGACAATGCACAGTACATGGGTCTCTAGCAGTTCTGCCTCCATCAAAATGCAGCCATGCGGCCGGGTTTCGCTCCCGCGACCTTTGGGTCAGCAGCCAACTGCCATACCCACTAGACCACTGCCGCATGTCAGTTAATGGACAGCCATCAATCTAGGCAAAAGAATGCATTGAAGGTGTAGTGTTTAGAAACACCCATAGATGTGCACAAACACATGCAAACAAGCACATGTGTTTACAAATGATTATAGTACACACTGTGTACCCTTTTACCTAATGCTACACAGACATTTCAGAAGTGAGCAGAAATACACCACTGATTAGCACACTGCATGTGCACACTGCAGGCAATAAAGTATTTTTGCCCCCAACACTAACTTACCTAGATTTAGATTCTACTTTATCATTGTGCTATCTGGGTGATATTAAAATAAATTCACTAACAAAGCATGCTATATTATCACGGGGAAAAAAAAAAAAAACCTGTCAGTCTGTTTGGATGCAAGACAACAGAATATCATGGAAATAATAAAAAGCATATGGTACCGCCATGTGGCCACTTAGGTTCCTATATCTAGCATATGTTTTAGCACTCCAAAATTGTCAAGTAAGGCAATATGTTGCACTTATAAAAGCATAGAGTGAAATGGGTATGCAGCAGCTCTTACCTTTTGCAAGTGCTTCAAGAGCATCATTTGGATTTCCAGAAGCATATAGATGGGTTGCTTTTGCTAGCCAGCCGACTTGTACATTTGGACGGTTTTTGGTAAGTTCCTCAATTTTGTTAATTTCTGGTGAAGGCTTTGGTTTTTCCCAACCTACATGATAATAAAAACATTACAAACAAGTTGCCTAAACTGTTTCAGCAGCATTGCCAACAATGGCACACTTTTCAATATGCCATTCCTGATGCTGGTACCTAGCTGAATATCCTTACAGCCCGTCTGCTACACCAAGAAAACAATATAATTGTACATAACACAAGAGAGCTTAGGTTTTAACCCCATACATCAAGAACATGTCAAGAAGTAATATAAGGTGCAAGCACATTTTAAGGTGCAGCTGATCAGCTGCAATGATTTCTAATTACTAACTTCAGTGCTGCCATCACTAACCTGCACAGATCTCAAATAAAGCAAGCAGGATTCCTGCAAAAGGCAAGGTGAAGGGACACACCTTCAACTTGCTTTCGCTCTTATATGGCCCCTAATTACAATGTACCATTGCCAGCACCACATTTTCCAGACTATATGTAACAGTTTTCTTCAAAGAATTTTGCTACTTAATGTCATTAAATGATGCAACCTACACATTAACGCCTCGATAACTTGAACTATGCTATATCAAGGTACCACTGAATTTGAAGAGTTTCTGTAGACCCATATTACCTAATGTAAACCCATATTCCCCCCTCCCAGGCACAAAAACAAAAGATTGCTCATATAGAAATGCCACCAATGCATGCAGATGCCACCTGAACTGCACGAGCACATTTCATCAATGGCCCAATCATACAATGCTAGGTGTCCTGGTATTCACATTTGCCAAAACTTCAACATTCTAGACATTTTAAGGCCAAAAGCTGTACACATGAAAGCCACAGTTAGGAGATATCAAACTCCAAAGACATCGAATACACACACCCCTAAGCAGATGGAACACGCTCTGACATGAAACGCAGTCGGTCGTGGGTTCAATCCCCCTCACCACATGCTTTTTTTTGCTTTTGCTCTTTCCACCTTTCTTTTTCCTTTATCTTTTCATTATTTCCCTTTCCTTCTTCTCCTTTTTGTTTGGCTCTGGCTTTTGCCCTTCACTCTGTCGGAGTATGGCAACCAGACTGGCTGGGCACCAGGGAAGCTCACACTCCCTCTGCTTCACACTTACAAGGCATGACTAACTCCTACACCAGAACAGGGATTGGCCTCACTGATGTAGTACTGAGACCACCACCTCGCTTATAATATCATCCTCAATTCAACCCTGGCCTTCACACTTGAGCGGCTGCGGAAAATCTGACCAAAGCTGTCTGTCAGCCCCGTGAAGTAGCAGAGGGTGCTAATAACTACTGGACCCAAGCAGGCCGCCATTGGAAATTGAGCCTGGCTGAGTTCAACGCATGGTCCCTTTCAAGCAGTACTAGGTTTGCAGGGCTACTTGAGGAACTAAAAGGCATTAGCTGGGATGTAATTGGCCCTAGTGAAGTTAGGAGAACAGAAGAACTATATACAGTATTAAAAAACAGAAATGCTACAGGCTACTCCCAGAAAAGAGAGAATATGGTGTAGCGTTTCTAATCCACAAAGATATTGCAGGTAACATAGCTGAATTCTACAGTATCAATGAAAAGGCAGCATGCACCATGATTAAATGAAAGATATAGACTGAAAATACCGCAAGGGTACACTCCAACTTGAGTCCTACGATGAGGAGAAGAAGAAAAATTCAATGAGGATATAGGGTTAGCGATTCAAACAGTATGAACCCAATTCGCAATACTCATGAGTGATTTTAATGCTGAAGTAGAAAGACCAGGTGAAGAACAAGCGACAGGCAATTACAGTATCGGGAACAGGAATAAATGTGGAGATATGCTAGTTCAGTTTGTGGAAAGGAACCAAGTCCGAATAATGGACACATTCTTTAAGAAGCAATACGAACAAAAAGAGAACATGGAAAAGCCCAGATGGAGAAACAAAAAGTGAAATATACTGTATAATGTGCAGACACTTGAGCATAGCACAAGAGACAGAAGTAGTGGCTAAAATAAAATGCAGTTATCCCAGGTTAATAAGGGCAAGGACTGTGCTCAACTTGAAAAGGACAACAAAATTATTTACTAAAAAACAGGCAAACCTACAAGAAGTCAAAGCAAAGAAGGGGGAATGTAGGGTTGCCCTGGAGCACAAGTTAGTATCTTTAGAAGGAAAAGGATGTAGAAGGGTTGAATGAAAGCATGACCAACATGATCATAGAAACAGCATTTGAAATAGGAGGTAGGCTTTTCCAGACTACTAAAAATTTAATAAAGAAGCAACAACAGATGACAGTAACTACCAAGAAGGTTAAAATAGAATTAGCAGAGCTCTCTAAGTTGATCAGCAAAGCTAAGCAGATGGATATGCATAAGGAATCACAACATGAAAGAAATAGAAACGGAACTATAAGAAGGCAGCAGCATGAAATCAGTCAAAGAAAACTGTGCTTAGAACAAAACAAAATGCATGCAGTAAAAGGTAAGCAGGGCAGTCTTATCACGAACTTCAATGAAATATTGAAGACAGCAGAATATTTCTACTCGGAACTCTACAGCTGTGAAAATAGACCACTCAGCCTCAGTAGAAACCAAAGAGGAGGAAAACAATGTGTTCCTAGTGTAACTACTGAAGAGGTCAAAAGATTTGTACAAGGAATGTCCCAGGGAAAAGCAACTGGTGAAGACAGCATAACAGTCGACTTGGTCAAAGATGGAGGAGAGATAATATTCCAAAAACTTGCGTCACATTTCACAAACTTCGTCAGGACATCTAATGTTCCAACTAGCTCGAAAAATGCTAATATAATCCTAATACACAAGAAAGGAGACATAAAATACCTCAGGAATTACAGACCAATCAGCCCATGTTCCATAATATAGCAACTATTCGCGAAAGTAATTTCAACTAGGGTAAGAGAAATGCTTGACTTTAACCAACCTAGAAAAGCAAGCAGGTTTCAGGAACGGATATTAGACAATGGATCGCAAACATACTATCAATCAAATAATTGAAAAATCAGAACCAATTGAGAAATTTGCTGAGTATAACAACTCCCTTTATATGGCCTTTATAGACAATAAAGAAGCATCTGACTCAGCAGAAATACAAGCAGCTTTAGAAGCCTTGGGACAACAAGGGGTATCTGATACATACATGCATACTATAACTACCATCTACAAAGATTGCACAGCTATTTTTCTCCTCCACAAAAAAAAAAAAAAAGAAAAGAAAAAACAGGAAAAAGAAATAAGCGAAAGAACTACGATCAATAAATTGGTCAGGCAAGGTGATACAAACTACCCAACGCTATTATTGCATGCATAGAAGAAGTGTTTAGGCAGTTAGAGTGGGAAGACAGGGAAATTAAGATTGACAGAGAATATTTCAGCAATTTGAGGTTTTGAGACAATATTGTGCTCCTCAGCACTAATGGTGATGAACTACAACAAGTGGCTGATGAAACAAGCAGAGAAAGTATCGAAGTAGGCTCAAAAATGAATAGGCAAAAAATAAAATAATGCTCAACAGTATGGCGAAAGTACAAGAATTTAAAATTGACAACCACATTATAGAATTTGTACAAGAGTATGTATATCTAGGACAATCGCTAACAGCAGAACCTATTCACAAAAAGGGAATTCTCCAAGGAATAAGATTAGGCAGGAGTGTATACGGTAGGCATTCCACAAATCATCACCGGAAATTTACTGCTGTATTTAAAATGAAAAGTGCACAACCACTGCATTCTCCCGGTACTAACATAAAGTGCAGAAACATGGAGGATAACAAAGAAACTCTAGCTGCAATTGAGGTCCACACAATGTGCTATGGGATGAAAAATGATAGGTGTAACTTTAAGGGACAGAAAGCAAGCTGAATGGATAATGCAGCACAGAAGAATAACTGATACCTTTAAGTCAACCAAGAGAAAATAGGGGACCTGGGCAAGACATGTCATGTGAAAAACCGACAGCCAATGGAGAATCAGAACAACAGTATGTATACCAAGAGATGAAAAATTAAAAATGCAGCAAAGTCGGGCAAACGATTAGATGGGTTGATGAAATTAAGAAATTCTCAGGCTTAAAGTGGAGTCGACTCATCCAGGACAGGATGAAATGGAGATCATTGTAAGGGGTCTTTGTCCTGCAGTGGATTTAGAATAGAGCGATGATGACGATGATGATATGCAGAAATTCCTTATGCTTAAATTGCTGAAAACCCAAGGAAACAATGGATCAAGAAAGGAAAATTAGTATGGGACAAATATTGCAACATGTAAGTGCATTAAGCAAACCACATCACTGAAACAGTCTGTTGGCAGCAAATCCCCTGAAGATGAGCCTTTACCTGCTCTGAGTAGCCTAGATGCCATGATTAGTGGACTGGTATTCAAGAAGTAAAGCAAAGTTTATCAATATTTCTGAAAAAAAAAATTTATATTTTTGCCATTTCATCAGCTTATCACTTGTTAACTTCTCCTGATTGTTTTGCTATGAGATCGTTTTGCTATGTGTTGTGTGTTTTTTTTTTCATTAATAGGCTCAGCTATCTACATGACAACCATCATAAGTGATGATGGTTATGATAGTGTGCCTGATGATGGTGATCGTAGTGCTCCTTGGAGCAGGAGGTTTGCAACAGAACCTTTAGTATCGGTACAGTGGCATTTGTTCTGTGGTAATAATCTACTGTATTTCATTCTGCTCTTTCATATTTTCACACGCTGACAAATAAGCACTCAAGAAAATAACAACACTTACTGCTGAGAGTCATGTCCACATACATCCCGCTGATGACTTCCATGGGGACTGATGACTCCGGAAAACACTCACCGAACCTTAGCGCCTCCCTGATTACATCATCCCTGTGACCTGTCTGAAAAGCAGCATGGAAGGAAACCTAATTAATGTGGTTCAAAGTTCCAAAGAAACTCACCGGATACACCCTACCGGAAACCTCTACACTAACTTGCATACTCTGTTGATCAAAACGTCCCTTTACTATTCTGTCTCACGCTCATGGTAATTAGGGCACACTACCTATCTACATTTAACTTGCAATAACCTTCCTGAGCCTTCCTTAGGCAAGAGCTATGTTTAGCCTCAACAGTCAAGCTACTCGCAACAGGACTCGGCTATCACATCTTGTGAAATGATACTTACCTTGCACAAAGCATCCACATAGGATCGGCACAGTGCATCTCTGCGGGAACGTTCTGTTTCACTTGAAAACGCCAGGTGTGCAAAAGCTTTCACAAGCTGCAACAGAACACAATGTCACTCTAGCCTATATGTTCACAATGTGCTTACTGCTTCATCTACTTCATTATTGATTCTATCCCTCTTTCAGCAGCAAAATCTAGTATACTTACTTATCCCAAATACTACATCCCACTTTTACTATGCAGTTTCGTCAGCACTGCCCTTAATTACACACATACTATTTTTATCAACTTCATATCAGCATCTTCTTCAGTAGCATCTTGCAAGTTGTTAACAGGTTCACAATATCATGTTCTGTTAGCAATATCACGGCCAGTGTAGAGAGGCACATGCGCTTTCTTTCATACAGCCTTTGCAATGCTGCTGTTGCCACCCTGTGCTGCACTCCGGGGGTAGCACTCCGTTCCGCTGTACTTTCCTTGCCGCTGCCATCCATGCAAGCGCATCCCTTCCTTTCAGCCGTGTACACTTGCATAATTTGTAATTGGCATGCACTGATGCTAAAACATTTTTGGCCCTCATTCCTTTGTGACACCAGCATAGTAATCTTGAATGCTGTTGGGCGTTATATACAGTATTTGCATGGTGAGGATCAAATGAAAGGCCAAGCTCAAATTTATATGTAGCTTTGAAATCGAAGCACTGACATTTCTGTTTTACTGAAATTAATTGAGGAACCACATTGCACATACGCAAAAAGCAAACTTTTGTTTACCAAGAAAATAATAACTCTGCATGCGGCACGAGCTTTCACACCCCATTTGAATAAATACAATTTTCAAAAAAACTCATCAAGTGATTAACACTGCAAAGTGAACAGCTGGACACTTAAGTACCAGTGCGAAAGCCACACAACGCACAAGGGAAAAAAGACACAGATCGTTCCCCTGTTTGTATGAGTTGTTACCACATTGGTAATTAAGTATGCATAGTTCCAACTCTCTCATCTTTCTACATTTACCAGTACTTCTACAGCTATGGTTCACCAGTGCACTTGTGCGCTGAGCCAAAGGACGTCTCATACAATTTTTTTTTCTTTTTCATGTTGATACATGACATATTGCCATTACCAAATGTGTATTGTGCATAAACGGAACTGAGAAAAGGTCTAAAATATACAAACTACATATTTCCTTTACCAATCCTGCATTACTCAAAAATTGTCACATCCATAAATACATAAATAGATGTCACTCCATAGTTAATAAAATGGAACTGACATTTTGTGCTTGAACACATCAAGCTACAATAAAATAACTATTAGAATAACCTGTTAAACCAATGACAAAATAGAAAACCAATAAAATTTCATAATAAGTTCATATAAAATAATTGTATTGTCGCTTTTCGCTGCCTGTAATATTTTGTAATTTTGTAATTAGATTTTTTTCTGGGTGAAGGGGCCAGTCAAGCTGTGACATGCAGCTTTTTTCCCTTTGCGCCAAATCACGTATACAATGTGTTTTTCATGTACTTGTCACGTGGTTGAATAAACTCAAACTCAATGAATGAATGCCATACACACAGCATTATTTATCTAATTATTCCACGTTGTGTTTTTACTTTGCTTCAGCTATATTTTGATACATCTATTTTTGGGTTTTGTTAATCTTGTGGGTTACTTAGCACCATATGTTCATATTTATCTGTTGTATGTTGAACTTAAAAGTGGTGCCTCACACCAAGCATTTGCACAAAAAAACAACAGGTCTTGATACAAATGAAACCAGTTGTTTGTTAGGTTGGCACTTCCGATGTGGTTGTTTACATGCTGTCTTTGTAATACTGCACCTTTGAATAACTACAGCAAGTCACCCAAATCGAAGTCTTAGTACCACGATGCACCTGGCCAGCAGTTCCCACGCCCTGCACATGGCACACTTCTCAAGCAGCACACAATGTGGAAAAAACAAAAACAGCAGCAGCTGCAAGCCTTACTGGAGAGGTGCACGTACATTTTTGGCATGTGCATGTGTCTCCTTTCCCGCCACCAGACCCTAGAACTACTGTAGGGATGCTGTGGCTTGCCCGGCAAGTAGCGACATTAGTTGAGGAGAAGCGCTCCCATTGTGTCTGAACCGATAGCAAAGGCCTTAAGAAGGAAAGAGCACGCATGTTCCACCAGTCCAGCAATGCCCACGTACACCTTTACAACCTAATCACTTAACTACATTTCATCTCGCCTTGTTAAATGGCTTTAACATCTGCAACTCACTGTTCCCTTTTTTCTATTTTAGCACAGTGGTATCAAACTCTGATTGCTCCTGTCAGAGCCATTCTAGCCCACCTAGAGAACTACATTTCTTTTCTTGCATAGAAACCTGAAAAAAAAAAACTGAAATCAAGTGTGTGGGAGCATGCTTTTCAATTTGCGCTGGGGTTGAAGTACTAGTGGTAAGTGTAGGGCCAATTTAGCTCACCAACTCCTGATGGTTCTTGGGGTACGTAACCAGCTTGTTGTTGCTGAAATCCACAAGAGATTGCCACAACTTTGTGGTCTCTGGTTTGGTGCCAATTATATTAGTACAGTCTTCCAACGTGCTCAAGTACTGAAAATGGTAGGAATACCAAAAAATTGACATTAGGTTACATACATGCATGGACACTTTGACAGTCCAAACTACAAATGCTTATTACATCATACATTACATGCAATATATATCAGGGCATGAACTTACTAAAAATGTCCTAGGCTCTAGACACTCGAGCACTCAATATGAGCATGCACTGTGCATAAACTAGCAGAACAATACCGATCACTGTTATCATGGCCAAATATTACTTCTCTGCCAAATGTGGTTAAATCTGCTGCATTCAAAAAGACCCTAACACCACTGACCATCACCAATCAGCCGCCAGAAGACCAACTTGTGAACTGTTTATACAATCACTCATGAGCACTGCCATTCTCCTTTTTTTTATTTATTTAAATGTGGGAACACGGAATGTAGGCTGCGTGAGAGCCGGCTATCCTATTCTCTGATGAAATCGGAAAATGTGAAATTTTAAGACAATTGTTTTTTCATAGAATGACAAAGCAATTTCACCACAGGTAAATTTTGAAAGGAAGCGGCATACCGATGAAAGCTACAGCTACAAAACAGGTCTACATGATCTTTAGAGCACAGTGACATTTCAGCACAATGACAATGATGACCGATACTATGATAAACAATAGAGGGGAAAGGGGGTGCGTTATAGCTGATGCTTTACATTAAACTTTTCTCATTACACACTTCACTACCATCCTGCTTTTTCAAATAGTTATTGCAATAGAGAACATTTCGTTGTCGAAACCAGTACATCAAAACAAACTTTTACACAGAAAAGAGCTTATGGGCAATGAAAACTAACAAGGATATGAAGTGCAAGCTGCCAAAACTGTAAAAATAAGCCTGGCTGTACACACCTTAGCAGTATTTCCACTGTTCCTGTAATGGCTGGTGAGTTTGTCGGCTATTTCAACTTGCTTTGAAGCATCACTGCAAGAAGATTTTTAAAGGAAAATTAGGGCACCTTCACAAAGAGAGACAGGACCCCCAACTTTTCCTTTATTGAAACTTACTTCTGGGTGAGCTCAATCAGCTTAATGTATACAGAATGGCGATCATTTTCAAAATCTCCTAAGTTCTGGTGCTTCTCATAGAGAGCACAGAGGCCCTGAAAGAATACAAAAATGACTAGTTTGAAACTTACAACATTAATAAAATATTCCATACCCAGAACCATGAATACACAAGAAAGCACACATACTAAAATCAAAGGTACATCGCGCAGCCAGATATGCCTATGCATGCTGGATTCTTTTCACTAAAACTAGAGCTCTGCCAATAGAAAAATTTTGAATGTGAAGCAAATTCGAACATTAATGTTTCAGTGCAAATCAAATCTAATTTTTTTTATAATGTTTGAATATTTTTTTAATAATACCAGCTTAAAAATCACAGAGAAATGTGCTGTTAAACATGGGCAAAAAAAGAAATTATTGCTCGACTACTGTACTCCAACAATGCTATACCAGTAATGCCCTAAAGAACAGTCCAGCAGAGAGCTGTGCACATACATGAGATAACTTTGCTGCAGTACACGTGCTGGCTTAGCCACAAGACGGCAATGCTAATTTCGCCTCAGTGTACAAGTGTTAACTTTACCGCAGTACACAAGTGTTGAAGGACATATTGCAGTGCTACAGCACACACACACACCAGAGGAACACGTATGAAACAGTACAGGTGCTGTAGTGTTCCTCTAGTGTGTGTGTGTGCTTTAGTGCTGCAATATGTCCTTCAGCAAACACCAAATTGCCCAGCAACATGTCCTTCTACACAAATATTTTGCAGTGAAGCGTACTACACGCAAGCCACTTGTCCCGAAACATAGCATATTTCGTCTAATAAATACAGCCTTAGTATAGTTCGAATAGTAAAGGTTAGGTTCCTGTGACACATGTGCAGCAGGATGGGCAATTCTCTCGCCCATCTTACAATAAAGTAAAGATTAGGTGCAAATTGAATTGAACAGAAAATGCTATTTGAGAACTATTCAAAAATAGAATATTCATGCTCAACTAATTAAAGCCTTAATGAATGCAGATTTATTCATTCGTTACACTCTTACCACACAAGTGTGTCACTACTAAAGGGACAATAAGGCTTAGTCTCACTATCATCCTGGCATCATGCTGATTCACTACTCCTTTTCCACAAGTTCTATGACAGCACGCTTGGTCAGGCACCATATATCTTGACCTTGACCTCTCCCCCTCTCCCTTCGTAATGGGCATCACTTACAAGTAACCCATCCACGCGGCCACACTACGACCTTCTCAGCACCCTTCTTTTGCAAATCATCGACTGACTGGTGTGGCCTGCCCCATCATATTGCTGAGATCACCTGCCCACCAACATTTGCTGAAATGCTTGAGCACTGATTTTTTTTTTGTCTATATGGGTGGCTTTACAATTAGTGTAAAGGCACCCTTTATGTAACACCCACCATGAAGGGGTCTTTAAATCAAGAAAAAGTGAAATGAAGTGAAGTGAAGTGAAGTGAACAAGATTAGGGAACACACTTAAGGTAGAGAGCACCACTAATGAACAAGTCCTTTTGCTTGTGCATTACAAAACAGGTAGTGCTGTTTCTAGTGTACAAAGCAGACTCTTGTCACACGATGTTCGCAATTCAACTCTGATCTTCATAATCCAGTGGCTCAGCACATCTGACCACGGCAACAGTCAGCCCAGTAACGTGGCAGAGGGCACTGCATCCAGACTGGAAACAGAACATTGCAATGTTCAACACAAGACCCCTTTCAAGAGAAGCTGGGCTAGCAAGTCCAATTGAGGAGCTAGAAGGCATTAGTTGGGATATCGTTGACCTTAGTGAAGTTAGGAGAACAGGTGATAGCATATACTGTACTAAACAACGATCATGACCTGTGCTATAGAGGTCTCCCTGAAAAAAGAGAGTATGGCATATGGTGTCTAACCCACAAAGACATTGTGGGTAGTGTGGACGAATTCTACAGCATTGCCTAATGAGAGGGTAGCATGCGCCGTCACAAAACTAAATACTAAGTGATGTAAACTTAAGATAATCCATGGATACGCTCCAACAACGAGCTATGACTATGAGTAATTAGAACGATCCTACAAAGATGCTGAATTAGCAATGAAAAGAATATGGACATGATATGCAATGATCATGGGAGATGTTAACGCAAAAATGGGAGCAATACAAAGTGGAGAACAAGGGATCGCAACTATGGTGTCTGTAATAGGAATAACCACGGAGATACATATACTAGTGCAATCGGCAAAAAGAAACCAACTCCGAATAATGAATACATCCGTTAAGAAGTATAACAATAGGAAGTGATCAATGGAGAAACAAGAAACAAAATTGATTTATAATATGCAAGCATCCTGGCACAGCGCAAAACACAGAAGTACTATCAGGCAAGATAAAATGTAGCAATCACAGATTAGTAAGGGCATAGATTATGCTTAACCTAAACAAGCACTAAATTAGTTACTAAGAAACATACAAACCTAGATGTAATCAAAGCAAAGAACAAAGAACTTAAATTGCCTGGAAAAACAAGTTTGAAGCCTTGGGCCAAAATGATGAAGGTATGGAAGAAGTAAAGAGAACCATAATGAAAGTGATCTCCGAAACTAGCGATCATAGTTGGAGGTAAAACAACAGGGCAAGATCTAAGCAAATTGTCCCAAGCTACTAAAGGCTTAATAATGAAACAGTCAGCAGATGAAAGTGACTTCAGCAAAATATAAAATAGCATTTGAAGAACTATCAAAGCTGATCAGCTAAAGCTAGGCAAGAGATGCAGGGAACCTTAACATGAGAGAAACAGAGAGAGCGGTAGAGAAAGGTACCAGCATTAAATCGGTCAAAAAGAAACTACACTTAGGACACAGCCAAACGCATGCAATAAAAGATAAACAAGGAAACATTATCGGCAACTTCAACGCGATATTAAAAGTAGCCGAACATTTCTACTCTGAACTGTACAGCTGTCAGACCATGCAACCTCAGTAGTCGAATCAGAGGAGTAACACTGAAGTTCCACGTATAACCACTGACAAAGTCAGAAAAGCCGTCAAAGACATGTCCTGTGGTAAAGCAGCAGGTGAAGATGGCATAACAGTAGGCTTGATCAAAGACGGAGGAGACATTATATTTGAAAAACTTGCGTCTCTCTTCATGAAATGTATCAAGACATCTGTTTACCGCTCACGCTCAGCTGGAAAAATGCTAATATAATCCCAATACACGAGAATGGCAACATAAAGGAGCTAAAGCATTACAGACCAATTAGCCTACCCCCAGAAGTATACCAACCATTATGAATGTAGTTTTTGCTAGGATAACAGAAACACTCAACTTTAACAAACAACGAGAACAAGCTGGTTTTAGGAAAGATTTCTCAACAATGTACAACAATGTACCACCGCCATGCTGTAAATCTAATAATTGAGAAGTTCACTCAATATAACAAACCTCTTTATATGGCCTTTATGAACTACGAGAAAGTGTTCAATTCCATAGAAATACACGCAGTTCTAGAAGCTTTATGTCGACAAGGGGTACTTGACACACACGTGCAAACCATAAATCTACAAACATTGCACAGCCACACTACTCCTGCATGAGAGGAGCAGAAAAATTCCAATCAATAGCGGGGTCAGACAAGGAGATATGATCTCTCCAATGTTATTCACTGCATGCCTAGAAGTGTTCAAATGTCTAGACTGGGAAGAAAAGGGAATTAGACGGAGAATATCTTAGCAATTTAAGGTTTGCAGATGACATCGTGCTCTTTATCAATAATGCTGATGAACTACAAAACATGGTTGAGGGCCTAAACTGGGAAAGTCTTAAAATGGGACTAAAGAAGAATAGGCAAAAGACCAAAGTTATGCTCAACAGTCCAGCTAAAAAAAAAGGAGTTTAAAATTACCAATGAGCCCTTAGAATGTGAACAAATACGTACATCTGGGGCAGTTACTACCAGAGAAGCCCACTCATGAAAAGGAAATTCTCCGTAGAACAAGGATGGGCTGGAACACACATGGGAGACATTCCCCAATCATGACTGGAAACTTGGCACTGTCACTAAAGCAAAGAGTATGCAATCCCTGCATTCTCCCAGTTCTAATGCATGGAGCAGAAACTTGGAGGATAACAAAAAACTTAAGATGAAATTAAGTAGCATGCAGCATACAATGGAACAAAAAATGATAGGTGTAAAGCTAAGAGATAAAAAGTGAGTGGTATGGATCAGGAAACAGACAGAAGTACAGTAAAAGATCGTTAATTGGGCTCTAATTAATTCATAAAATTGGATAAATGAGACTTCTTCTCTGGTCCCGTCAAAAATATGTGTGACTCTATGAGACCGGACGCTCATTCTTTCGGGCAGTTTTCATCACAAATCAGATAACTCAGCAACTTTCAGAACACTGTCAAGGCTCGAAAACAAAAAAAAAAGAATGCCTTGCCTTCTGGATCATCATGGATCATGGATGAACCGCATCCTGATCACATTGTCAGTGACGAAGCGTCCATCCGCAGAAGCTGGAGCAAATAGCTTCATTTGCGTTCGGCGCACATGCACTGCACAGACGCTATCTGTGACCACATCGATAGCATGATCACAGCACAATCGCACATATGGGAGTGCTGCGGCAACTGCACTTCTATGTTTTGTGTGTGCCGCGTGCTTTCAGAACTGCGTAATCCCAATCTGATTGTGCTGCAGCATGCTACGTTTCTTCCAAATTAACGAGCCATTTTGTTGCTTTGCCTTCTGTTGGTGTGCTGCACCGCGAAATGCCGTTTTATCAAGGAACGTTTCAGTGCAGCTACTTTATCTTGATCATTGTTGATGCTTTCCTGCTGAGCACTCATGTGACTGCACTCTCCACCAATGGCAACGCCGGTGAAGATGTGCATTATGAAGGAAGCAGTGGAGGCCCTCGTTGTTCTCAAGAATTTTGTTTTGGCACTGCAGACCCTGCAGCACCTTGAAGGGCTCAGAAAAATTGTGTCCACGCGAATTTCCACTCGACAAAAGAGAAGCATCCGTGATTACATTGTGCATTAAAGATACGTTGAAAGAACTTGTGCATTTATTGTATTTATTTTGACTATTCGGTTAATTCGGACATTATTTCCGGTCACTAGAAGTTCAAATTAATGATCTTTTACTGTAGCTGATGCTCCTACATCAGTTAAAAGAGAGAAGTGAAGAACCTGGGCAGGACATGTCATGCAGAGGACAGATAACAGACTGACAGTAAGGATGACAGAATGGCTACCAAGAGAGGGTAAATGTAGCAGAGGCAGGCGAAGAGTTAAATGGAGCAATGAAATTAAGAAATTCGCAGGTATAAAGTGGAACCAACTCGCTCAGGACAGGACAAATTGGAAATTGTTAGAAGAGGCCTTCATCCTGCAGTGGTCCTTAAATAAAATAATAATAATAATAATAATCATCATCATCATCAGCCTGTCTACGCCCACTGCAGGGCAAAGGCCTCTCCCATGGATCTCCAATTATCCCTGTCCTGTGCTAACTGGGCCCAATTTATCCCTGCAAACTTCCTGATCTCATCTGCCCACCTAACTTTCTGCCGCCCCCTGCTACGCTTGCCTTCTCTAGGAATCCACTCTGTTACCCTTAATGACCATAAAATAGGCTTATGATAATGATGATTACATGCAGATCCTTGTTTCATGCAGGAGGGGTATTCAACATTGAGATAGTTACTGGCAGTGACAATGTTTCATCATCATCATCATCAACCTGTTTAGGTCCACTGCAGGACGAAGGCCTCTCCCAACGATTTCCAATCCACCCTATCCTGAGCGAGTTGGTTCCACTTTATGCCCGTAAACTTTTTCATTTCATCGCTCCATCTAACCTTTTGCCTACCTCTGTTGCATTTTCCCTCTCGTGGTATCCATTCCGTCGCTCTTACTGTCCACCTATTATCCTTCCTCCTCATGACATGTCCTGCCCAGGTCCACTTCTTTCTTTTAATTGATAAGATAATATCAGCTACTCCTGTCTGTTCTCTGATCCATTCCGCTCGTTTTTTATCTCTTAGCATTCCCCCTATCATTTTTCTTTCCATTGCACGTTGCGTGCTCCTTAGTTTGACTATGTTTACACAGGTGCTTATGATTAATAATAATAATAATAATAATAATAATAATAATAATAGAAGATGTATTCTCGTATGAGTGGTCACTCAAATGATGCCTGTTTTTCTTTTTTCTTGTTCTTTCTTTATTTCTCATGCACAATGACAGGCGAGCAGGCTGCTCCACTCATATAAAGCAGACATGCTCAACAAATTGTACAAGAAAAATCAGTTGATTTCACAAGTGTGCGATTACATGTGCACCACAGGCACCAAGTAAGCATGCAGTATGCAGGAAGGGTAGCTCTAAGGAAGGAGCACCGTACGCTATACAAAGCTTCTTTCTCGGCTCTCTCTCTGCATGGTCTTTGACAGCAATTATCAATGGAAAGCAAACTGCTCCCATTGAGCGGCTGGTCTCCCACGCTGGCCCCCAGGGGTTCCTGGTACGAGACCCTTCCCTTTCGCTGAACGTCGCTCGGGGGGGTCGCGGCTGCGCGACCGTACTTGTCCCCTCAGTGGCCGTTTCGGGGAAGAGCAGCTCGGACGCGTAGGAAAAGAATGCATGAGAAGTGCGCCGTCGCTGGAAGCGACAATGCGCTTGGCCCAACCAATTCTTTAACGACCGGCATGCGCTCTCGGCGCGCCGACTGGAACAAAGGGTTGAGTCGCAGCAGTGCAAGGTCCGAACTGCAGGAAAGGCGAAGACACGCTGTGTTTCCTGGAACGACAGGGTTCGACTGGATGAGCGTGGGAGATGGCCCGAATGCCGCAGGGCTGCTACGATACCGATATTTCGATTGTGAGAATATCTGAGAGCGTGGGATAAGGAGAGGGAGAGCCATGATGGGAAAGAATGCCAAAATGCCTGCTTAAACTGCAAAGACGCTGCTGTCGGGATTAGGGACAGCCCACTAGGGAGTGGCTTAATCTGAGGGTAAACAGATTGGATAACTGAAGGTTGAGGCGGACCAGCAGTGGCCACCTCCCCCTTTTCTTTGTTACCGCAAGGTACTAAAGACTGGACGGGATTCGTTTCCCTTCAGTCTAGGCTGTAATCACTTAACTGATCGATCAGTAAGACTCCGTACGATGCAACTTCTGTCTGGGCCGTAACCACTCGGTGGTCGAACAGTGAGACTAAGTTCGTTGTATGTAGTAACAGTGTTCTAGGCTCTAACTTAAGAAAAGTTAAGTAGAAGAGTAAGAAGCTGTTGATGTCTATGTTATCATCAGCGTGCTTCGGCAAGATGTACATATGACTGTAAATATTTGCTGCAATATACCTTCAAGTTCATTACCTCCAACCTGCCTCCTGCTTCATCGACGTCGATCATCTCCTTGACGGGACTTCAATCCACATCAAGGAGAAAACGAACAAGAAAAACATAACTGGCAGCTACCACCATTGGGTCCGAGATACCTGCAAGCTTTTCTTGCAGAGTTTTTGTGTGCTGGTGGGTTTTGACAACCATTAAGCACTCCCTGTCTCTCCAGAGAAAAAGAATGGTGCAAGCAGAGTTTGCAGTAAGCTGTAAGCTAGCATACAACATAGAAATTTTATAGAGGGGTTCAGAATGTCTTCGCATACCTCTTCAATGTGCACATTACTCTCATTAAGATTACGCCTCTAATCGACTGAATAATTTTAGTCCTTACAGTTCACTTGGCTATCTTCACTTCTGTTTTACGACAAAGTTTCTTTTTGTTGCCCTGTAGTTGAATTAAATATTAGGGGTGTACGAATATTCGAAATTTTGAATAATTTTCTTTTAATATTCAACTCAATTCACACTGAACTTTTGCTATTCAAACTATTAAAAGATGGTAATTAAGGGAAATAATATGCTATCTCTCGTGCAACTGGCCCAATCCTGCATGTAGCACGTTTCGCCACGTACCACCCGTGTACTACGGCAAAACTAACACTCATGTACTGCGGCGAAGCCAACGCTTGCATGCTGCGACAAGGCTAATATACGTGTACTGCGGCGAAGTTATTACTCGCATAGTGCAGCGAAGCTTACAGCCATGTACTGCGGCAAAGCTAACACCCATGCACTGTGGTGAAGTTAATACTCGCATACTACGGCAAAGTTAACGCTCGTGTACTACGGGGAAACACACTCGTGTACTGCAGTGAAGTTAGTTCAGCTTTCTACTGCAGTTCTGTTGGACTGTTCTTCAGGACTTTGGATGACACTGTGTGAGCACAGTAGCCAAGCAATAAATTTTTCCCATGTTTAGCAGCACATTTACAGAATTTGACATGGTATTATTTAAAAATATTTGTAAATTATTTGATTCGCACATGAACATAACTATTCGAATTCGCTTCACACAAAATTTTGCTACTTGCACAGCTCTAGTGAACACTGAACCATGTTCTCAAACAACAACTGTGGAATATCAATGTACAAGAAAAGCAAGTAATTACAGCTCATTTTTATTATTTCTTGCTATCCTAAACACTACTACAAACACTATATAAATAAATTAAAAGTCACACTTATGACATTTAGAAGTTTATGGCTGCAATAACATCAGATTCTCAAATAAATGGTTTTTCACAATCGAGCCTGAAAAAAAAAAAAAAACGCAATGCCAGCAGTTATCCATCCAGGCAGTCATGGACACATAGTAAATAAAAAATAAAAAGTCCAAGCTACCCCAAAGGTGCTCAGGCAGGCGCTCAATTCATCTCGCCATCAAGAAAGCAGAGACTGGCACGAAAAGAACGCATGCAAAAAGGTTTGGCAAGGCCTCACTCCTAGCAAACAAGCATTGATCTTATTTTGGAATGCCACCCATGCTTACCTGCCATGCCAGAATTTGGTCAGGGGAAATGCCACAAGCCCTCTTGAATGCAGCAACTGATTGCTCCAACTGGTCAATTTCCTGTGCAGCAGCTCCAACAAACACCCAAGCCATGTAGCATTCCTTGTCTATTTTCAAGGCAGTCTACAAGCAACAATTTAAAATGATGAGTTCCCATCACTCCAATGCTCTTAAATATAAAACTCTTCAGATGAAAAAAAAATTACCATTACAAAGCTTTAGGTTGGGAGACACAAACGGCTACTAGCCTATGGCTAAGGGTCTAACCAGTGTTGTGAATTTGCATGAACAATCATAAACAACCTCAATAAAGTCATTCTGAAGTCTTGACCTCTTGGTTCCCACCATGACCCAAGCAGAGTTCGGGCTCTTACAAGCGCAAGCTGCTTTCATCCCCTATTCTACAACTTCATACTAAATAGCGCTGATTCAGAGTTGTTAGAAGCTCGGTGCTACATAGAAGAGACAGAGTGCATCATATCACAATGAGACAGAAGTTCCTTTAAATGACTATCTTGCACACAAATAAAATGAGTTAGTTTCAACAAGGCTTTCGCGTATGCAGCCCTTTTTTTTTTCACTGGGTTGCACAGTCGCGCGGCACATAGTCATTAGTGGTGCACCTTAGTCCTGACACATTTGACTGTAAGAGCACTTAAATGTAAGAGCCGTCACCTTTCCCTAAAAAGAAAATCAGCTTCTGAAGCAGGGGTCAGAGGGGGGTGCTCTTTTACCAGAGGTTGAACTTATGGTGACAAAAAGAAGAAATATTAGTTCTTCACATGGTTATCTATTTGAAGGTTGTTTTCCTAGCAATAAACCAGTATTGCACAACACTCAAACTGTTAACCAACTGCTCTGCTAGTTGGCATAAAAATACCAGTGTGTTCAATAATGTTTTTAAAGTTGACTGAGGTTTTCTGAGTGCTCTGAATGTGCCCCACTGAAAAATAAATGCGCACATTTCATGCTTGAAGAGCTTTTTTTTTTATTTGTATGTGTCTGAATCCACCAGACCGGTGACATAATATACATAATGTAATGTTAAAAATGGACATATCGTGATATGATGGCCATAAAACTGGCCAGTGACGGTCGGTGTGCTGTCTAAAAAAACCGTTTGAACTGGTCAGAAATTGGGCAAGTGGCAACCCTACTTAAATGGGCACTAGTCTCGCACACATGCACACACGTACTGGGGGGCAGAGCAGATGGATGCCCCCCCGTTCCCCCCCCCCCCTTTCAATCACCTTAGGGGGGCACCAAATCTGTCCCATATTTTTAAATTGTACTGCATTTTAACCAGAATGGCCTCAATGGGACGGGACTAAGAATAGTACGGGGTCCACTACAGTGAGCCTTTCGTTTCATGGTGTCATGCACCAACCAGATGAAACCCACTACAAGCAGCCAAAAATAATGCAAAAGAACCACTCTACTGCTCCATGAACGCACCATTCCCTATTTTCTGTTGGATTTCACATGCTATGATATATTTTGGCAGTACAAAAAAAAAATGCATGCCACACAGGCAGCACTTTAAGACACTTAATTGGCATAGCATATCCGATGGCACTATTACAGGTGCAAAAAAAACTGCTATATTAGTATGTCTTTCATCTTACCACATGCAAGGCTGAGTACTATAAGCCAAGAGCTCTCTGACAGATCCACAACCCCATCACCCACATATCACATTAAACAGAACCGTATATAGCAATGCCGTATCAAACAGGACAATATCATTGCATTTTTCATCTGTTCTCCAATGCAAGTTTATCTTCAGATATTTCTAGCAGACAGCTAGGGGCGGATGGGGGTGATGGACTTCCTTCCTGAGGTTCATTGTTACTTAAGGTTGTTCTCCCTCTTTTCACGAACATGCAGATTTGGGTACTGGCACATCAAAGCAAGTGGTTCTTTAGCACACAATAAGCACGACATATCCGAAACACTTGTCGCCTGTGCATTGCTCTTCAGTGTTGCAACATCATTCATTACGCCATTTTCTGGAATCAGGACAGAGCTATCTATTAAATTTTGGCAAATAATGAAGTGGCACGGACCACATCCACCGAGATGCTGAATCAAGAAACACAGTTTTCTATGACCACCTTGTGGGTGTGCGTTCAATGCCAATATGTGTAAGCGTGGCTATGCCAACTTTCAGCATGCCATGAACAATGCGCCAATCTTTGGGCGACAACCATATGTATGCGCAAATGCTGAATAGAATTGAACACATGTTTTATTCTGTGGTGCTGTCACGAAATGTAGCAATCAATGGTGCAAGACAAGATAGTTTCTGCTGACCACACATAATACAGAATATATACAACCTTGCAGTGCTTCAAAGCAGCTTTGAACTCCTTTTGTCGGATAGCTTCTCTTGCATCCTTTAGCGCTTGCTTCAGTTCTTTGGAATCCATGTTTCACTAAGAAGAAGACGAAATCACACGTTATGAGTTTCTGTTGCTCGTATGTGACGACTATAACGTTCGATGCAACCAAAATTTTACCGGGACTTTTGAGGCCAGGAAAAGACGGATAGTTTCGCTTACGAACGACAGAACTTTAATTTCAAATGATCCGTTCACCCGGTGCCACCAAGTATTCAAGCGATCGGGTTACACAAACACGTGTTTCAGCAGTTGACACCAGTGCCACATTTTTTTGGCGGCTACTAACATATATTTTCAAATTTGCAAAGTGTTTGCAATAACTTGACACCCTTCAGAAGCCGCAGCTAACGTCGTCATCGAGCCTTCATTGGAAACGAGACCAACAAAACTTTTCAAGATAAAATCTTGGTGTCTTACGAATTGCTGTGACAATAACTGCCGCAAGTGCTTCTTGGGGCTTTATGCCGTCGCCCCGTAGCAACAGGCAGCACAGAAAGCCGTTTCGCGGCTTCACATATCCAAGTTTCAGTTCCTCAACGAGCCGCAGACGCCGCACATTCGGGTTCTGATGACAGCGCCCCCAGGACGTGAAAAGTGGCTCCACGGTGTGCTCGGCTTTTGTTCCCCAAGGCGTACCACCCGCATGCGAACGCCTGAGCATGACGTCATTCACGTTGCGTCGCGCTTTCATCCGTCGAGTGAGCATCTCTCCACTATTGCATGTGAACACGTAAAGGAACGTGCCAGCATATGTGCTGCCACCTGGTCGTCTTCCTATGTTCATATTTTTTTTTGTTCGGTTTTTGAGAGGCATAAGCGACGCAAGCGGAAGTTAAGGTGTGTTCTTCGCTTGACAGGTGCTCAAAAAAAAGGCGAATATTCCCACACATATCTGAGCAAGGTGGTGTTTGTGTGCCCTTAGAATCAGTGCCTCGGTCAGCGATGTCCACAGGGGAGGATCAGAATGTGGAATGCCCGCTGTGCATGGAACCGCTGGAAATGGACGACATCAACTTCTTCCCATGCACTTGTCTATACCAGATTTGTCGATTTTGTTGGCACCGTATCAGGACTGACGAAAATGGGCTCTGTCCCGCCTGCAGAAAACAGTACCCCGAGGACCCGGCCGACTTCAAACCGCTCTCGGTAGAGGAGCTGCACAGGATAAAGAACGAGAAGCGACAGAGGGACCTGCAGAGGAAACAGAAGCTGTCTGAAAATCGTAAACATTTGGCAAACGTTCGCGTTGTACAGAAAAATCTGGTGTTTGTCGTGGGCCTACCGCCACGGCTAGCGGACGCGGAAACGCTCAAGAAACAGGACTGTTTTGGTAAATATGGTAAAACTCACAAAGTGGTCGTCAATCAGAGCACCTCGTACGCGGGACTGCAAGGCCCTTCAGCGAGCGCCTACGTCACCTACTACAAGGCAGAGGATGCGCTGCGAGCCATACAGGCTGTCAATAACGTGAAAGTGGACGGAAGGACTCTAAAGGCTTCCCTCGGCACCACGAAATACTGCAATTATTTCCTGCGCGGCCAGCAGTGTCCAAAGACGGACTGCATGTATTTGCATGAGTTGGGCGACCAAGCGGCGAGTTTCACAAAAGAAGAGATGCAACACGGTAAACACCAAGAGTACGAGCGTAAGCTGCATGAACAGATGTTGGCAGCCAACAATAACGTGGCTGCATGCGCCCCTCCGCCCGCGGTGGCTCCGGCCGCTGCGCCTTCCGTAACTACTGCCCCAAAGAAGGCCAACAAGCCGCGCAAGCCAGGGCTAGCACCGCGACATGCAAGGCAAAGTGAACAGAAAGCGGCAGCCGCGGCTGCGGCGGCGGCGGCGGCTGCTGCGAACAACTCTACGAGCGTTGGTACACCGCCGGCACCCAAGGAAAACAGAAGCACGCCGCCCGAAGACCCATCACCAACGTTCACGGCATCCCTATCGCCCCCGTCGCCCGAGCCGTCGAGGGCTGGCGGTGACGATACGATCGCTCACGAAGACGACTTAGGCTTTGACCCGTGGGACGAGTGCTCCAAGGGCTTGGCGGACTTGCTTGAAAAAGAGGCAGTCTCGGCGACCACATCGACGACAACAGCCACACCACGCCTGGCGAGCAGCAATTCTCTTGGCGCTCCAGCTCCAACAGCTCTTTCAACCCCACTGTCAACCCCGCTATCAACACCTCTGTCAACTTCTCTGTCAACCCCTCTGTCAACCCCGCTTTCAACGCCTCTGTCAGCACCTTTGGCCACAAGTTTGTCAGCCCCACTGCAGGGCCCCTTGTTGTCGATGCACCATCAACAGCGGACACCTTTCCTGCAGCCGTCGCGCCCAGCACCGCCTTTCGAACCTTTGCTACGCAGGCCTCCACCACCACCGCCGCCAGGTTTTAGTCCATTCCTAGTAGGACAGCAAACACAGAAACTGATGCCCCTGCCAACGCACCAGGGGCCAGCCATGCCTGGTGCTGGGAATGGGCTGGCAGAACTGTGCGCGCTGCGCGAGTCCCAAGAAGCACTGCGCTCACTTTTACCTTCAGTGAACATAACCTTCGGGCCACCGCTTGGAGGCAGCCCACAAGGTGGTGCTGGCCCGCACCATGCACCACACCTGAGGGGACCTCCATCTTCACAGTTTGGAAACAGCTGTCCCCAGCCCTGGGGCAATAGTGGTGTTCCAGACATGCCCTGGATTGCTCAGGACCCCGCCATCCTGTCTGGGGGAAGCCTAACAGATGCCACTAACATGGCTGCACGTTTCTAGGCTTCTCTTTCTCTCTACCCACTGCGCTCCTACCCGCCTTCCCTCTCAATTTTATTTTCTCTTTACATCGACCACTGTGTGGATCGTGATGATTTTCACAGAACCAAAATTTGACCTGGTTAAGTCTGAGAAGACTTCCGAAGGTGCTGCTGTGGAAGCCTCTTTTTCTTTCCATTTTCTGTCTGCTTTCTAAATTAAGGAAGAAAAAAAGATCCTGCAATGCGATGGAATAAAAAGTACGCAGTGAAATTCAAGGAATTTTGTTGCGGTTGCTGCCAGTGCACTGCCTGGATGATTCACTATTCTAGAATGTACTCTTTGCCCGCAGTATCCATTGGCAAAGCAGGAGCACAGATTGATGAGCAGGTGCTGCTTGTCACTCTGCTGCATTACTCTGTAGCCATTCATTCTGTATAATGCTACAACAAAGGGGGCATGCACATAGTGCTAGTAGAGCTAAAGGTCACTCAGACCTGTTGAAGGGCACGTGCTTGGACATGAAATGGGCCTTTGAAGATTCTGTTGCACCTGGTGAAAATTGCCATTGGGTATCGAAACATGCTGAAAGCATACACAACGGTGTAAAATTGCTGCAGAAGGCTTCTGATGCTATGACACGTACCGATCATAATTGGACATCGGTGAAAGATGTGAAAGCTGCTGTTTTGTTTGGTCTTTGTTTCTTCCTCCAGTCTATAGCATGGGGTTCTTTATATCTTCTCTCTCTTTCTGCCCCCACTCCCCTCTTGCTCTCTGTTGCTCTATCTGTATCAAATTAACACACTATAGCTCAGAGCCACAAATGCACTGTTTGTGTCCTCAAGCTTAATGTGTACTGATTTTTTTTTTCCAGTGTGTCATGACGACTTGGAGCTTTCTATACAAGCAGCCTACCCTTGTTGCATTTTGTTTAAAGTTTGTTATAGTGCAAATATTTTTGGAGCAAAGCATTTTTTTTTTTTTTTAGTGACCATGGCTATTATTGCTTTCTGAGCAAGACAACAGTTGATATTTTTGTTATTCAGTTTCACAGTATCAATATCGGTGCTGTGACTAAATGGATTTTATGCATAAAAAGAACTTCTATCTTAATTATTGTCAAGTCCTTCTACTTCACATGGCTCATTTTCAGTGCCATTACCAAAAGCAGAACATCACTTGCACACTACTTGAGCTTTTATGCAGTATTGAGCTTCAGTGAGTGCAAATCAAGCCACAGCCCTTACTGTGTTCAGAATACTTCACTAGCATTGCCATGTCAGTGGCTTTACAGCATCCTGTTGCTCTTTGCATAGTTTATGATGCAGAAGTTGACGAGCTTAAATTAATGTAATGTGTCTAGGGTTGACTGATGAGCTTAAATTAATGTGATGTGTGCAGGGTTGACAACGTGCTCACGCTTAAATTCCGGACAGGAGTAGGGAGAGCTGTGCACTGGTCTTATCCATATGTTTTATTGTTAATCTGCCATGTTAATATGCTTAACCCATCAATTAGCTGTATGTAAGACATATATATTGTCCTTCTTCAGTATGTTAAAATTTGTTCACTTCACGGCAATTATGGATGCTAAAGAAATGAAAACTTGAGCTGTAATGGCATACCTTGCTTCTGCGAATCCAGAAAGCCATTACTACAGTAGAGAAGGCTTGATAAGCCATAAGAAGGAAATAACAAAGGAGGTCGATTGGGCTGCTCTCTAGTTTCTACACCAGCTCACCGTAATGGCATGTATCTTATTGGCGTCTCCTCGGACTTAGTTAATTGCATGTCAGAAAAATACAGCTACATTTCACAATGAAGGAAACCAAAAGCCATACTTCGCAAGTTTTGAGAACCTTTTCTGAGCTGCAACAACCCAAATATAGAAAAACATATCGGTGTACATGGTGCCACGTCACAGTAGCACATCGGTGCAAGCTTTTAAAAGACTGGTTTTTATTGTCTATTCTAGTAATGAACACTCTATTGTTAACGGATGTAGACGATTGAGGGCGTACCTTGCCAGTTACGCTGATGTAGCAGCAAGACTGATTGTTTGGGTAGTCATAAGTCGCATGTTTATCAATGGACACATAGTGCTACCTATCCTCAGATTAGTCCAGCTTCGACCTTTGCTATGTGAGCATCACCGGGAGCTCAATGACTTCCAGTGGAAAGCCGAGAATTTCAAATCTTTTATGAAGTCTGAGATAGTCGAGCACAGTCAGGAATGGTTGACAACCCTAGACACGCTCAGTATAAAGCTTTAGTTGAAGTTTATCAGGTGTAGCTCTGAAAAATGCATGTACATTATAGTAAAGATGGATTATTTTTGCTTGAACATGTGGCAGTTTCAATGCATTCTTTCACTGCATTGGCTGTGCAAGCTATGTCGCATTTCTTTGTGTTTGTGTACATGTGAGGAAGCAGCGAGCAGCACTGAGTAAGTGATAAAAATGCTAAGTTTTGTAAGTTGTGCATTTGTGGCTTACCTGGAGTGTGTTAAGTTGCAGTGACCACTCGATCACTGTAGACACAAGTTCGCTGTCACAGGCATCAGTAGTCCGTAGGACTAGCTTGTCTAATACACCAGGTGCACGTACAATGCAGTTTTGATGACTGAATGGATATTTTATGCACTGAGTAGTTGGCCAGCCTTGCATTGTAACTGACATCCAGTGTTTCGAAGATAGTATTTATGAGAGCAGCTGAGTTTAAGTGCTTCCCTCTGCCACGGTTTCTTGGAGAGATAAAAAAAATGCTGCTACTTTGCTTTAAACAAGGCAGGAAATCTATATTATTGCTTAACTTGACAGAATGTTTTCCAGTTATTTTTTTAAGGGCACAGAAAGCGCATTCTTGAATAAAAGCTTCACAAGACATATCAAGTGGCGTAGCGTCACCAGAGTTGTGGACAGTCAGGTGTTTGACACACTCTTACAACTGTTACGGTATTTCTAAACGTGTTTTTACATCTACAGATCAATTTTAGCTCATTTTCATGGTTCGCAGCAACCCTCTGTAACAGACTGTTATGGACTGTTGCGAGGATTTTCAGATACCTTAGCATGCTTCATCTTGCAGTTCTGACTACACTTCCTAAAGTAAGAAACTGAACATAACATGGTCATGGGGCTTATGTTGGCACAGATGCTATTGCCAAGCATGCATAGATAACCTTATTTATAATTAATCAAATGGTTTATCTGTAATTAATCAAATGGAAACAGTAGTGCCCATAAATTATTACATTAACTGCAGTCAGGAAACAGTACCTGGTGTGTTTGGTATATTATTATTTCATTTTTTTAAACATAAAAAGTCCACATGAGGGATAATTGTTGGGCATTTTATTCCTTCTTTGTGCAACTCAATCAAAGGCTGGCACATGCTGGTGCTACTGTTGGAATGCTAAGCCACGACTATTAGGCACATTTCTTCATTCTTATGTCCTTAAGAGACTGAAAAGTCATGTAACTTTGGCATGCACTTAGTCTTGACGGTGCAAAGAAAGATTAGATGGCAATCCTCCATTGAACAGCCTTTTCTGTTTTATTAACCTCACGCCGCATCACCGTAGTCTTGTGCCTATGGCACTCGGCTACTGATCCAAAGGTCGTGGGATTGAATCTTGGCCACGGCAGCTGCGTTTCGAGGGAGGCGAAATCTTGAGGCCCATGTACTGTGCAATGTCAGTGCACATTAAAGAACCCATGGTGGTTGAAATTTCCAAAGCCCACCACTACGGCATCTCACACTCGTTTTGTGGATTTGAAATGTAAAACACCAGAATTCAATTAATCAACTTTTAACCCCACATGTGTCACATATTTATGTGGCCGTTATGTTAAGTCTTTTAGGCAACAAGCTGAACTGCTTGTTCTTTTGCTCTCAGTATCTCGTAAAAGAATTTAGCTGTTACATTTGCTTGCTTTCCTCTAAATTGAGTTTTTCCATATTGTATTGAATGCTGATTGGGCTAGGTTAAGGTTAAGTGATGCGTAAACGTCTGTACAATTTTTTCTCCTGGTTATTGTATATATATGTATATATATATATTGTATATTGTATATATATACCCCGCACCTCCACCACTTGTGAGCAACTACTTTTATTCTAGGCGAGCCTCGATCTATGGCGACCAAGATGGAGAGCGAGCCAAGCAGCTGATGATGATCGATGTTGATGGGGAAAATGTACAAGTGATGATGATGTGCAGAGATGAAGAAAAGCCAGTCATATGTTGAGCTCACAATATATATAGTAACGGTCGGACAAGTGATTGTATATAATTAACAAAAATGATTAAGCAGCATACGGAAAACTGTATATAAGTCAACATCATATGAATTCAAATAGCTAACACACATGCATGGTCTGTTATCGTTCTCTTTTTTTCTTGGTGCCAGAAAAGAAAGTGTGCTGTTATGTTCGGGGTGATGATATACCAGAAGAAACAGTGAACTGAAGAAAGAGTTGCAGCTTGTCAGATGTCATGTCGTTGAAGTTTCTTGAGCAGTAGGCTAAAAACATTTTTGGTTGCCCTTAAAGCTTTGCACTAGTCTTTGTCGAAGTGTTTGTAGATGATTGATGTGACAAGCAGTGCAGAAAGTGTACAAAATTACCACGGCAATTTGAAGTTGTGAACAGTGGTCAGAGAAGAAACATTAATGTAGCCAATGCCTAAACAACTGAAAACACTTGCTCTAGCAGCATTCTTTGTTGAAGAACCACTATTTATCAAACACATGAGTTAGCTCTTCATTGTAGCTGTAAGTTTTTTGACAGTGGCTCTTTCCTCAGTATACTTGCATCTTTAATTCTTTTCTGAACCTCTGTATGCAGGTACTATGTAGGCAAGATGCATCGATAATTACACTTGAGGCTTTCATGCTAACAAAAAGCACCACATGGGTTGAGAAAAATGAAAGAAGTCCATGCCGCCTGACTGAGCTGTGTCTCTGGCAAAGGAATGAAGAATTTCAGAAAAGGCTTTGGCCAGAGCACAGAGTAGTTGCCATGTAAGTGCACTACACCACAGGGACAGTGAGAGGGGGGTAGGGGTACTTATACAATAGGTTTAACTTACTTTGACCATGTTAGCATTCAACATATGTCATTTATTTTAACACTGCTTTCCTAGGGAAAAGTCATGTATATGTATACAAAAATACATCTCTGAGCTAACCACACTGCTGGTTGGCATGAAAATACTAGCAGGTTGAATAACGTGCTAAAAGTGACCGAGGTTTTCGTTAGTGTTCTGAATGTTCTGCCCTGAAAGGCGAATGCTTCGTGCATGTATAGCTATCCTTTCATGTGAATTTACAAGACTAGTGGCATAATATGTGTAGAACATTGTTAAAAATATACTGCAATATCATGGCCAAAAATCTGCCTGGTGACGGTCTGTCTTAGGTGTGGACTGGCAACTGGCCCACTGTCTAAGAAACAAGGCAAGTGGCAACCCTAGCACAGAGGAAGCGCTAACTGATTTAGGATGAGCACAGACTAAATTATTCCTTTCTCTGTTCTTTCAAAGTGCCTGTAAGGATAAACGAGCATTTTGCCAAGTTTTTTAAAGAGATTTAACAAAAATGTTGGCATTAAAAATGAACAGAATTGCAAAGTACATTCATTTAACATTGAAGCATTGAAGTTAGAGTGGTCATTGGTGCAAAAGCAAGACTAAGCTTTGCAGCTATGCATTGGTATGTGGTATCTGTGTTCATGTCTTCTTCACTGGTTTTCATCTTAGCTGCTGCATCAGAAACTGTCACATACATGTGCAAACACGTAGAGATAGTGAAGACCTAAGTGTATTGTTACATTAGAAGAGTGAACATACTTTTCTTTTTTTTAACTTTATATAGTAGAAATAGAGAAAGAGGTCATTTCTGCATCTTAGTTCTATGTACCTGAAAAGAAAGTGAGGGTCATCATATGGGCTCCTTCGTTGGCCATCAGGAGCTATTGGTTGCACTGCTATGTGTGTGTCTTCCTTGTGCCTTCCTGTGTTGAGTTTGTGCTGCAACCAGTTGTCCTTGAAAAGAAACTCACCAAAGCATCGAACCCAGAACCATCGACCACTGCCAGTTTATTATGGCCAAGGACAAAGGAAGAAAACTGAAAAAAGAATATTTGCGCCTTCAGCATATACATTGCTATCAGTAACCATTTTTATGTCATGTGCAAAAGTTATTCATCATTTGGTGCCCTCTTTCCTTATTTTAACAAGAACCAGCTAACTGCACCATCTGTGGTGTAAATTAGCTTGAGACTGCTCAAATAATTGAGATGCAACTGCAACAACCAGATTCAGCCACTTGTTAAAGTAAACGTAGTCTAGTGTATCAAACGTAAATTCAGTTACATTGCTTGAAGAATGGAGAACCAAAAAGGAGCGCCTATGCATGGTAGCATACATGCCATATGATTGTTTATAGGCCTCTTCACTATTCGCAAACATGCACCCGGAGTGGCTTCCGCTTGCACGCACTGAACCAGGTGGCTAAATGTTGCAACCATAAGACAACATAGCAAGTAGCATAGGTGCAGGTAACAGAAGCTCTCACATATTCAATACCTTTTCACATGTGTGACCATTACTTTCGAAAGCGACGAAGTAAGGCCTAAGCAATTAAATTACAGGTATTAAACTTGGGGTACAATGCATTTTTCTTTTACCTAAAAATGCAGGGAAAGAAATAAAAAGGACTTTTCTTAGATTTTAATGACTTCAAAACATGCTTTTATTTCTGGTGTAAACTAAAAGCCCACACAATAAAAAGTTCCTAGGGGCCATACACTCACTGCTGTTATGGCGATCTCGAAACCATGTATAGTGGCATGACGTGTATGGCAGGGGTGGGCTGTTTCACATGATGGCACATAAATTTGCATAGCACAGAACGCTGTTTATTATTTTTTAATTTTTTTGTCTGGCACCTGTGTATAGGGGGAAAAAATTCATAAGAATGTTAATGCTGGTATTCTGAAGCTGCCCATATAGATGTTGCGGGCTATCTCTGCAGGCTAAGGAAATTTTTAAAGATATGTTGCCACTGTAATATATCATTTCAAGCTAGAATTTTGGGGCTTACAACTGCTGTTTAGCTAAGGTTATATAAAAAGAAAAATATTTGCAGCACTATTGAGAACAAAAGTGCCCAGCACACAAGATTTGTGAAAGAACAGAATTTTTGCAGAGCCTCTAATGAAAAGCTTCCTGCAGCATCTTTTGTTACATATGCTGCCGTCCTTTAAATTGGAAGGGTCATGCAGTAGCAGAGCACAAATTGCATATGCTGTGGGGTCTGTGCCTTGGAAGACCTTTGTCCTTCACCTGACTTGTTGCGCAAAGCCATGTGGCTGAAATTCAGTGAAAGTCAGTTTATTGTCGCTAAAGAGTACATTGAAATAGATACAGGAAAATATACAGACGAGGGTCCCATAGTCAAAGAATGCAGCGAGACACTCGGCTAATAATCGTAAAAAAAAAAAAAAGCAAAGCATAAAAACTGCAGCGAGCAGGTGAACCAAAAAGCAACAAAAATAAAGAACAAAGAAATAATAAACAAGCTACAGGTATTAGGACACAGTGGTAAATTACAAACACTGTATACAACTAACCAGACTAATTATTCACAGGGAAAAAGAAAAAACAAGAACAAATGATATGCTATTGATTGATTTGTGGGGTTTAACGTCCCAAAACCAGCTCTGATCATGAGAGTGGAGGTCTCCAGAAATTTCGACCACATGGTCCTTTAACATGCACTGACATTGCACAGCACACTGGCCTCAACACTTCGCCTCCATCAAAATGCAGAAATGCAGCTGCCGTGGCCGGGATTCGGTCCCGCGACTTTCGGATCTGTAGCCAAGTGCCATAACGACTAGACCACCGTGGCGGGGCGATGTGCTATCAAAATTTGCAACAAAACAAAACTTGATAAGCTGCTGTTGTTGTTTTGTGGGGTTTTACGTCCCAAAACCAGTTCTGATTATGAGAGACGCCGTAGTGGAGGGCTCCGGAAATTTCGACCACCTGGGGTTCTTTAACGTGCACTGACATCACACAGCACACAGGCCTCAACATTTCGCCTCCATCGAAATGCAGCCGCCGCAGCCGGGATTCGGTCCCGCGACCCTCGGATCAGCAGCCGAGTACCTTAGCCACTAGACCACCGTGGCGGGGCACTTGATAAGCTGCGATATGCTGAAGGAAGTAAATTTGGTTTTGCAAGTAAAAAAGCTTAGTGGCATGTTTGAATTCAGGTAAGATGATTTGATAGTGAAGGGTAAATAATTCCACAGTTTTATGGCCGTGAATGTCGAAGTAATTTTGCCATAAAATGTACAATGGGCAAAAGAAAGTTATTGCTATGTGCAGACCTGGTATTATTTATTTATTTATTTATTATTTATTTATTTATTTATTATTTTTGTTAGTGAGATACCAGGAATTGATGAATTCATATGAGAGCTGTTTATTAAGTAATTTATGAAATGTAATGAGATGATAGCTAAACAAGCCCGTTATATGTAGGATGTTGTCATGAAGTCATGGAGACACCGTGGTGAAGAAATTGCTGTTGGTGATGATGCAAAATATTACTTGGCTTTGTAACTGCTGAATAGATGATAAATGGCAATGATATGTGTTGCCCCGAAAGACAATGTTATAAGTGATGTGACTGTGAGTGAAGGCAAAGTATAAAGCTAATAATACATCTTTGGAGAAACGTGATTTAGATCTAATTAGTGCTCTTATACTAAAAGTACATTTTTGTTTAAGGAAAGCAATGTGTTGAGAAAACTTTACATTAGAATCTAATTTGATGCCTAGAAAAGGTACAGTACACAGTTAGAGTCTGGAATGATATGCACATCAATAATTAGATCAGGTCTGGCTGGTAGTGCTATTTGACTAGTTCTGAAAATTTTTTTGGGATTGGTGATTAGTTGATTTGAATGGCATCGCGCAACAATTCGTTTGAGCTCACTATTTAGTTTTGAGGCTAAGCTGGTTAGAGATTTATCACATATTGAGATAGTAGCGTCATCTGTATACAGAGCACGCACCGCACAGAGTTAAGATATGATGGTGAATCGCTAATATATATAGAAAAAAGTAAGGGACCTAGTATGGAGCCCTGTGGTACAACTTGATTAATAGTTTTAATATTTGAATAAGCATCTCCCATAAATACTGTTTGCTCTCTGTTAAGCAGGTAACCTTTTATAAGGTTTAGCACAGGTCCAGTAATTTCGAGTCATTCAAGCTTAAGAAAGAGCATATTATGGGTAATCGAATCAAAAGCTTTCATAAAGTCCATAAAAACTGATCCAACAAAGTTACCATTGTCAAGCAAATAACAAATGTAATCGGTTAGCGATTATAAAGCTAATCGAACTACCAGTGCCATAAGCAAACTGACAGGGATTCAATATATAAAGTTTTTTTATATAAGTATGTAACTGCTTACAAGATGTTTCTACAATCTTACTCATTGATGAAAGAACAGAAATAGGACGATAATTAAGACTTCCATTTTTTCACCTTTCTTAGATAGTGGAATAATATTTTTTTTAGCGAACTTGGAAAAATACCACTTTGAATATGCAATTAACTGTAATACTAAGTGCCCAGAAATGAATGTTGCAACAAACTTTAGGTGGAAGACAAATATTATGTAAACCTGAGCTAGTGTTCCTCAGAGCTACTGCCACGGAGCGTACTTCATTTCCAGCAGACCTTTTCACAGAAGGCTCCTTGGGTGCTGCCATAACCCCCTCTACACTGTGCTAAATATGCATGACCACCCAAAAAAAGCACTACCGAGGCTGTGATACCAGCCCTTGTACCTCTGTGCCATAGTCCAGATACGTTGGTGCTTTTTCCTACCCCTGAAAAGGTACAGGCGTGGGTGGATGGATGGATGGATTAAAGAACTTTAATAAGGTCCAGCAGGGTGCACGCCAGTGCGCAGTGGGCATGATTATATGTAATCATGTAATTTTATATGAACCTGTGGTACCCATGTATTAAAGAGGGTTGTAAATAAGCATTTCTTTTAGTGTAGACTTTTCTAATAAATAAGAGAGTACCAGTTTCTACAGAGCATGAAAAAAATAACATATTGGTCAGATCATTAGTTGAGGGGGAAGAAAATCTAGGAGGGCGCTTTGGTAGTGATTTTGAACTCCGTATGAAGTATGGAAAACAGTTGCTATTTCAAACTAAGTTAGCTGATTCCATACACATATATGTGCTTGCTACAAACTAGCTGCAATAAGGTGAGTACAGCATGCATGCATAAATACATACAGGTATCCCACCAAACTCCCAAATAATTTGTTTTTCATTTTCTCTTTCTTTTGTTTTCTTTTTCTTTTTTACATTTCGAAGTGAAATGACTTCAGCCACTAGGCAGTGAAACTTTAAAAGAAAAAAAAAAACTGAGTAATATGTTGGGAACTTGGTATGAGGTGTGAAGGGAATATGTGTGAGTGATGGTGGCAAATGGGTCTATAACTGCAGCCAGATCTTTACATAATAGCTTTGATCATATGCCCCAAATGACGCTCGAAGACATGTTCTGTGACTGAATATGGAGATGCAAGTAAATTCTATGGACAGAGAGGGAGCTCGAAAACTCTATGAGCATGCATGCGTAACTGCAGCATGCATGCGTAATGTAGTGAAGCATACACTATAGTGCTGTGACGTAAAAGTGAGGATCATGCAAACTCCAGATGTAACAACGTCGCAATGTGTGAATTTTTAAATGCCTTGGCGGCCCCTCCAGGGCACTCAAGGGCCAACTGCAGTTTGATCAAAGTTGGAATGGCAAGTTCCAATTAAAGGGTTGCAGTCCTTTCATTATTTTGTTTTCATGTGCAGCACAGATGTTTGACCCTGACCTTGGGGACTGCGCATACCGTGATAGCCAAGGCACGCCAGGTGTGCGCACAGACAAGGGACGCACATTTCACGAACTAAAGTGATGTCGACGCAGCAAAACTATCACATGCTGCGTGCCTTTCTCATGACAGGTAATTCGCTCTGCAGTGAAGCTGACTGTGCAGGACGACGATTTTGCGAACATGCTCTCATGAAAGTGGAAGTTTATCACTGTAATGTATGACATCATAAAGCTTTAGCTGCGAGTGACAGACAATCACGCAAACCTCTTATAAAATGAAAGAAGTCAGAAAATGAAACCTAAAAGCCTAAATGATTGCACTGCTATGGACCATGTGATTGTGCTGCTATGGGAAACACCATCGATTATGGTCCATACAAGAAACACGGAAAAAGAAAAAAAAAAAGGGAGGGGGGAGGGGATAACAGAGAAAGAGACCACAAAAGAAAAAGAATTAAGGAGAGAGACAGAGAAAGAGAGATGGAAAGAAACAGAAAGCGAGAGAAAGAAAACATAGCGTATAGCATAGCGAGGTTGTGGGAAAGTGATGTGAGGATGAGAAGGAGGGGAGAGGGTAAAGCATAACATAGTTTTGTACAGCATAGTACAGCAAGAGGTAGGAAACGGGAAGTGAAGGAATGATATGAGGAGGAGGAGAGAGGGTAAAGTTAGCAGTCTTGTACAAGGAGTGGGAAAAGGAAGTGAGGGTAAGGAGAAAGGGACGTCACCAGCTCCGCTGTTTCCTCGGTCTTCGCGCCATTAGTGCGTAGCTGCCGCATCTATTTTTTTTTTTTTTCGAATGGCGGTAGGGATCAACTGGTTCCAGCTGAGAAGCAACTGGTCCTGGTTGCAGGAATTAATTACGAAACTGGAACGATGGCTGTAGTGGAGCTAGAGTGAAGTGGAATTAAACGGTGCACATTGCCTCTTTCGATCGAGGCGCAGCTGAGTGACATTCACAGAAATTGTGCCGAAAAGCATAGAGTTAATATACTGCCGAAAACCTGCTCTTGCGCAAGTTTCCAGCGCTGCCACAAGAACTCGCTTTCTGAAGTATCGCTTAGGTCCATGGTCTGCAAGATAGCATTGCAGAGTTGCAGAGCCGTTGCTTCTAGCCACTGTACCGTTGCCGAAGTCCGATAGAACCAAAACTTGCCAGAATTTGCTGGGGTTAGCCTCGCTAGTTTCATGCCAGCGTCACTGCCATTGCCATTGCCATCACAATAATCAGTATATTAACTCTATGACAATAATCAAGGAGTGGAAGTCCCTGCAGCTGCCTACGGGGCCAAGTGAAGCCGGCGGCGGCCATGTTGCTAGAGCAAAAAGTACGCGGGCGCGCCATAGACGGCAATGTATTAAGATAGGCGCTCGACTTGTTTTGCAACCTCACGATGAAACATTGAGACAGAAACGAACTTTATGCTTATGCCAATTACCAACGGTGTTTTCTAGTCGAGAAAAAAATTTTCCCGCGTCCGTACTCAGCTGCAGGCGTCGAGGAAAACAAAAAAAAAAAAAACACCGCTGGCTGAGAGGTTCTATGCAAATCGTACTTGCTGGCTTACTCTGTCTGTTAGTAGAAACTAGGTTTTTGTGATGCGGTGATGCGATATAGCTCAAATATGGGGGCACTGTGCGACTGCCAGCTGACGTGAAATGCATTCGTGCCCTTTATTTAAGCATATCCAACCGATTCAGTACAGCGCATGTTTTCTGCATGTTGCCTTAACTAACCGCGCACGCTCTATTTTTTTTTTTTTTCGTATTTCACGTACATTTTTCCGAATGGTTCGTTGCTCTTAGCGTTTGCGAAGTCTTCTCAGACCCGCGTCTATCAAGACCCGTTGGGTGCGTTCGGAAAACTTTATTTAGTTCTGACTGTAAACGTATATATAGGAGATTTCTACACGGGGGACACACGCCGAAAAGCATGCACTTGAAGACAGAGGTTGGGTTGTTCGGTATCACTTACTAGAGCAGAGGTGATCGAGTGGCTGTTTTAAGCTTTTTATCCACCCCTCCGAACACCACATGTTCTCATGCAGTCAGAAGGCTACGCACAGTATTTTTTTTTTCCTTCATTTTCGAAACCATGCAGTACGTAGCACGGAGAAACACGCCATACGTACGTGCTCGCTGCATTCGCGCATTCGTCAACACGTACGCGTAACAAATCTGCGTCTATGCTCCGGAAAGATGCCCTTTCTCTAAAGTTCGCATACAAACACTGCAGTGACTATCCAATATGTGCATCAGACGTGTATTTTAGCAGAACTCCAGCCCGTAGCAAATCCTGTATGCACGCATCTGAAAACGAAGCACTAGCAAGTATTTAAAGCTTACAGTTATCTTTCATACATGCGTAGGGAGGTAATATATGGATGGGAACGTTTAAAATTGCCCTCTATTTAGCAAAATGCACTGAAAACGTGCAGCCGTACGTGAAGAAAGTGAGAAGAACTTACACGTGAAACGTCCTTCCAGGCTTCTTCTCAACGCGATTTGTGCAGCCGAAAGAGGCGCGCGAAGTCACCGTTGCCTTCTCAGATATTCAGATGCTTAGGAAAAACAGGACACAGTGTTTAAACACCACGAAACAGCGCCGCGTTGTCTACGCACTCCGCCGTCGGCGTGGTCGTCTGCTACTGTTTCCTTGAGCAAGATGGCGACGACGGCTTCACTTTCGGCGGCACGCTTCCACTCCAGAAAAATAATATATAACCTCCTTGACAATAATTTGTTCAAAATACTTTAATCGCGCAATATTTTATTTAACGTCTCAAAAACAATATTTAATTTTTATGCTATAATGATTTATGTTCGGATCACAAATTTGGCATTTTGCGAGTTCGAAACTAAATTTGACGGAACCATCGTGGTAACCATAGCAACAGTCCGTGATGGCGGCAATCATGTACGCAGTTTTGCTTCGCGAATGGTTCATGCATTTCGAGTTTTAGCGCTGACCGTTCAATTTCTGTGAAATCTGTTCCTGCGAAAACCAAGAAGATGCTTCACGAACTGATTTTTGCATTGAATGGACACCCAGGAAGCATCTTTGTGGAAAAAGATGGCACTTTCTCGGTAACATTACATTAGTAGATCGTCGGCTAGTTCACGATGATGGTAGTCTACTTTACACACTCGAAAAATTTTTGCCCAGTATTTGAAACGTACGTAATGTGCTTCAGGTTGAGCGCATCTGCACTGATCAAATCGAAGAACAGTATCTTCGAGACATGCCATGTCTTGTAGAAATGTTTCGGTGCGGACGTTGAAAATTTCCAGCAAAGTTAGGTCTTTCGCAGAAAGATCAAACTTCAATAGCTGCGATCGTAGGCATCAGCTTCTACTAAACTTACCAGCTGACGTACGTTGTGCAATGTAAGCGCGCTGGCAATCAAGAACAGCTTTAAGAAATCGTTGTGAGGTAGGCTGTGGGCTAGTTTCTAGAAGGTCACTTTATGACTCGCCATAAAGAGGGAAACAAGGCTGCTGTAGTGTCTGTAAAGCACATAAAGGAGCTTAGGTATACCTCTTCAAGCTGTCTTACAATTTGCAGTATCACTAATTAGTGTGCAATTTATTTCAGGTCACTAAAGGACTTCCATTCTTGCATCCGTCTGAAACAACGATTCTGGATAAGCTTTGTGCCTTGGGCTACCATGTCAAGTACCTGCGAACTTTTGCCTCAACTTACCACAGTCTCATCGCGAAAGGTAGTCGTCGTGGTATAAACTAAAATAAACTAGCGGGTGGTTGTACACCACAGGAGAACTTACTGCATGGAGATTCATGCACCGTTGGGGTGCACCCCCTGTTCAGCACCTGGTGTCCTCAAGTAGCACACTGTCTGCACATCACACGATGTCATCTAAAAGACAGTGTGGTGTGCACAGTGAATATGTTGCCTGTCACTATGATCGTTCATGTGACAAAAAAAAAAAGGAGTAAAAATATAAAATGAAGTGTCGTACGTATATAGCGACTTGGCTCAACAGCTATGGTATTATTCTATTAGACAGAAATTTTCAGGCTCAAGTGGTATCCTTCATGGAGTTTCGGCTGCAGAAACTCTTTGTAATCTGAAATTTTGTGCTTCCTCTTCTGACTGCAGGTCTGCAGTTGCATCATTTGAAGCCACAACCAGTGCCATGTTAATTATCTTTGAGCTAGCATCACAGGAAAACATTTTCTGGGAAGGCTACTTTTAGCTTTAAGCCATCGCTTTTGTGGACTGACCTGTTTGCATCCATAGCAGTTGTCAAAAGTCGGTTTTATCGCAGTGCAAAAATGCTAGGCTGTCAGACATAGCAAAACTATGAACGAGCCACTGTCGTGGGACACTTGTGTATTGTGGCAAAATGGCTCAAACGATGGGATGAAAAACAAACAGGGCACTGTTATGCCATAACGTTCTTCGACAAATTAGCGCATCCAAGAACCCTTGTACATCTTGCATGTTCCTTAATTATGCATAGCAATGTTTAAAATGTAGTTGCCTTTATTAAACACACTGTTATTTGAAATGTAATTTGCACTCATAAACTTATTCTTGTAAAGGGGGAGTGGAAAGGCATGCGTTCTGGACTCCTCAATTCCTCAGGCGATTTTACAGTCCCTGCACAGTCCGGAAAATCATGTACTTATTGTACTCAGGGTGAAACAAGAAGTTGTCTTCAAGTATAACAAACTTGAAGCCTTGAGGTGAGCTTGGGTGGCTGGGTAGTCTAGAGGCAAGTGGTCGGCCAATGTAGTAGGAGGTCATAATTGCTGCCGCCCACTGAGGGGAGAAGCCTGAGTGTTGCATTGGAAGCAAATCACTGTAACATCAATCATTTCCATTACAGCTGCTTGCAGGAGAAATAGATTTTTCATTGTACAAGCCTAAATGTAATTAATTAGCATGCCTGTTATCATTTACAGGTGATGAGGAAGAGAAGACACCAGTTAGACGTGGCTTTTATCTCCACGCAGTCTGCTCAGGGCTGCAAACAGTCCTGCATGAATACACGGAACAACTGCTTTTTCTTGAAAAAGAAGTTCTTGAGGGGTATGAGATATCTCTGATGCGGTTTCAAGAGGTCCTTGAAAAGGTGAGTGTTGTCTTTTGTATCTTATTAAGTGTGGAATATCAAAACTGTGTGCTCATGCTCTGCTGTAGCAAATACTGTCTCGGCCAAATTATCAGTGCAGTGTAATGATGTTATAGCTGCTTGCAGGAGAAATGGATTTTTCATTGTGCAACCCAAATTGTAATTAATTAGCGTACCTGTTATCATTTACAGGTGACCAGGAAGTGTCTGTACTGTGTTGGAGCGTGCTTATATCAGTCCTTTTAACGCCTTATCTTTCCTTTTCTTTTTTTTTAACATGAAAGTGTTTCATGGCGGGGTATACCAAGAAATCAGTGATGTACTTCCGTTACAGAACTCGATCTTTAAAAATATGAACTTACATTCGCAATGAAAAAGTTCCACCCAGGCGCACTCGAACCCACCTTCATCTAGGATTTGACAAGAGAAGCTGGAAGCTCTACCGTTACACCACAGCAACTTCTTTCTATTATTACCTGTTTTGTGTACATAACAAATAGCACAATAACGCAAACAGGAATCACAATACAGAGACACAATGCTCATTGTACATTTGGCTGTATCCACCAGCAATTGCTCATATCGTCAGTTTAAAATTCGCGCAAAGCCATGAGCGGCTCCATTCTTGAGAGACAATGTTACCTCGGGAGGTAACATTGCTCATACGGGGAACAGATGGGCCTCATATGTTCACTACAGCACTTTACAAGTGTAATTTAATTGTTGTATGGTTAAAGTAAAGGTGTTTTTGGTACAGTGAGCTGTAGTGTTTAACAAGAAAAATTATTCTTAGATTAATATTGCCTCCCTTATACTGCACTCTTGGTTCGCTTAGGTTCACCGTGGTGGTACTGCCATATAGATAAAGCGAAGCAGATTGTCATGCTAATTTGTGCCAGCAGTCAATGCTTTGGTAGTCTGTGCACCTTGATCGCCATGGAAGTTAGGGACGTGGCAGCATCATGATGGTGCTTTCCTCCGGCAAACTAAGAACGCGGCCGCTACAAAATTTGTCTTGCATGGCCAGGCGTGTTGAGTCACAACGCGCACTGCTCGAGAAATGCAAGGACGGCTGTCAACAAGCAAATGATTGGCATTTCGTTGCAGTAGGTTGCGTTTTCACAAAACGATCTGCTGACAATTCGTTTGGTTTTGCTTGCAAGGTGTAACGGAGTGCTTGCGGACACTCCTTGTTTACGGCAGGTTTGCGCAGAGCTATGGTGCGTGCAACTCAGTGTTTCCTGAGCAATGTGAGTTGTTTGAGGGCTTTCCCTCGTATACAACTGTTGAGGACGCCTGTGCCATGTAAAGATGCCGCTGATGTCTACATGTAACATGTTCACATGTTCATAGTACTCAAGCCATCACCCGCCCCTCGATTCAGCAGATTGCGGCTTATGCATTCCACAACATCACGAAGACAGGTTTCAATTTCATGTTATACTGATTCGTATGACAGAGGGATCAACCACTTTTTTTTTTTTTTACTGACCACAGAATGTTTCTGGTATGATACATTGAATTGAGTACGCTGCCAACTGTGAGTGCTTGTTGGTCACACTTCTCATAAGGATGCACTTGGCAAGCATGTCAGTAGTGTGTTGGCACAGTGTTCTTTACACATTCAAGAACAAACAAAACAGTGCCACTTGCTATTTCCGGTACTGAATGTTATCAAAAGTGGAAACGGGCTATAGCGCATGAGGAAGCAAAAGGTTCTCGTTTGACTCTCCATACTTTCACTTGCACGAGAAACATTTTCATCAGTAGTCAGGAATTTTACTCACTGGACAGTGTCGTGACATTGCAGTGCCAAAGAGCTATATTATTTGCAAACACCATTGCTTGATTGCTTGAATGCACTGGACTATTTTGATCTGCACATGCTGAAAGAGACTGCACAGGGCAAGACACGGAACAAAATGTTGGAAACTATGCTGTGGCTGTTGTCTAGAATTCACCCTATCTTTTGTGGCATTTTGTTGCACAAGTGTTTGAAGGCCTCCTCAAATGGAGATCTCTGGCTGCATGTAAAACGGAGAGTTTCTACTGGCGTAGAACTTGAAAGTACCCTTCCTTCCAGCACAAGCTTGCTTACTTTGTCAAGCAACTCAGCCTCTTCTGAACTGGCACAAGGTTGTATCCAGAAGTGGTTTTAAAGGGACATGAAAGAGAAACAATGAATCAATTGAGGCGGATAGATTATTATTTGAGAACTCTATGGTTATCACCATAGGTTCAGTAATAGAACAGAAAACGAAAGTTAGTTTCATTTTCAAATTTCACACTGAAACATAGGCACTGAAATGTAAGCATGATGTCACTGATTTCAGAGTATATTTTCTTCATATTTCGGTCCCACTGGCTAAATGAAATTTGATTAAACTTGCCCCGTTATGTCTCTGGCTCACTACAACATAACGTGATTTGTTTTCAGCAGCAAATGAGCTTGTGTTCCATAAAATTTGCCTTCAATATCTATGACGTCACGGCGAGCTGGTGTGCGAACGTGAAGGCAGCGTCGGCACCTGTATCTTCCTTTTTTTTTTTCATTTTCTGGTTTACTAAGAGCTCCCTCATGGCAAGAGCGGTGTTGTTGGTATTCACCAACAACCCCACTCTTGTTTTGCTCTTTAGTGTCCCTTTAAAGCCATAAAAGATGGATCGCAGTTGAAAAGGAACTGCCAGGAGAATGAATTTCTGTCTGTATAAAGGCATAAAATGACTGAAAGCTGTGCTACTTGGTAAGGGTTCGTGATTGAAGGTGTTGAGCCACCAAATGAAGGCCAATTGTGCTTTCTTTCCTTTTTCTTTTTCTAATTGTCAACTTAGGGCCATGTTGCACATTTATTTTTAAATTTGGTAACAACACATTCGGCCACATTTTCATTTTGGACCCACAAAAATAGAGTGTCCATTGATTCCTGCCAATATGGTACCCGAAGACAGTTTTCTAGTAAAGTGAGGCAAATAAATTCCATTTTCTTCTGTTATTTTCTCCATATTGTTACTCTATACTTCAGTCACTAGTAACATATTTGAGTGCACTTGGCCTTTTAGCATGCCTTTTTTGGGGAGTCCTTCTGATAAGCCAAACTTGTGATAGGGCGAGCAATTTCTGTGGTCCCTTTGTTTACTGTATTTCACTTTGCTTAGAGATAAGAAAATATTTAATGTTTCATTGAATAACCAAACATCATTCTTTTAGAATATTCATATTTGATTCAAATTGAAAGCGTTGCTGCTCAATCACGCTTCAGAATATTTTGTACTACAGGGGCACCATTGGCTCGCGTTGAGCAGTTTTGTGAGTGAAGTTGTACTGCACTCTTGCATTGTCGCTAAGTATGGTCCATTTGTTCCCTTAGTTTGCAGGCCAATCTTTTCTATGGGTGGTGTACAGCTGACCTTCATTTTTGTTGGCTTTTGTGCAGTACCATCTGCTGTTCCTGAAACTGCGTGACCTTGTTGCTGAGATTGAATCTGGTCAGGTGCACGGCTGCAGTATATTGCAGTCCCTTCACAGGAGTTCTACTACTGCACTCCCGGTTGCCAAGAAAAGCATGTCACTGTGAGCCTGAGTATTTCGTATGTGCACAGTTAGGAGATAAGATAATACATTGTGTCTTCTTGCTTGTTGCTGCCAAAGCAGAAAATTTGCAATTGCATGCTAGGTAAGGTTTCACATATCATGACGATGGATTTTCACACCTTCAATTGTAAGGCAGCAGTATAATGCTTTTACAACAATGAAGATCTCAATAAAACAAAAACACATCAAGAACAGAGACAGTTGAGCATGTCTGTTCTTGCTTTGTACTCATTTTTTTTTTTTTTTTTGTACAGTTTCTTAAGTAATTTTCTCTTAGGTTCACATCAGGATAAAGACTCTGTTAATTTAGTGCTGTTTCATGTTGGCTTTTCCTTATGTGCTTGCCAGCTTCTGTGATAGAGAAGAACCTGGATCTCCCCCTTGCGGGCTGTTATTCTTCTGGAGATTGCATACAAGGTTGCACACATATTCTCATGTATGCACCCATACCGAAATTAAACACCTTAGGAGCCTTAGTCAAGATGCAGCTTATATGTGCATCTTTAAAAAGAACTTCCTCTGTGGGTTTTAGTGAGAGGTGTGGATTATACGTGCACGGAGCAGACTATGCACAAGAAAATACTGTAATATTCTTTTTAATGCCTCGACCACACATATTATAATGCAGGTATTTGAAATGGTATTCTACTCAGCATTGGGTAAACCTGAGTCATTGTGGTCTTCTCTGGCTCAATGGATATTGAAAGCAAAGGTGCTTTTGGTAAGAAGTGCATTGTCAGACAAGTAGTGGTGTGAATAACTAGATTACTTTGTGCAGTAAGCAAATGAGTGGCATGTTCGTATTGCCTTAAGCAAGCAAGTCAGAATGAAAACATTGATCTTGCTCTGTTACAATTTCAGTTGTGGTTTTTGACAGCAAAGTGGGCAGCACAATTTTGTGTAGTTTACTAGACGGGCCTAGTGTGGCAACCAGATGAATGATATTGCTGAAACATTCCATAGTTCTGGGACAAAATGCTTTACGATTTGAACTGATACTGAATGCAACCATGCATATCTAGTTTTATAATATAGACATAAAACTGTTGTTGAATCAAACCGTGACCAAGAAAACAATATGCTTTTTCATTCTACATATTTGGTAGTCTGCAGTTATCAGAGTATGTCATAACAGAATGTGTTGGGTACATTATAATGCAACGGTATATGTGTACACCTAAAGATTCCTTTAACTTTCCCTCCATTTATGCAGGCTCCTACGGGCTGGGTATGGCGTGCTCTGCCAACAGATTTCCTCCTGGGTGTTGTACGGTATTCTGCATGACCCCCACGAGGAATTCTTTGTGCAGGAGCTGTGCACTGGTCCACCACAGACAGAACGCAACACCACCAGCAGTTGTCTTGAGGTTTGTTGTAGCACACATTTTCTACCATGTGGGTGACTCCCTCCTCTATTAAGGGTATAGTATAGAGGGTGTTCAAAATGTAGAAGGCCACCTGTTGACAAACTTGCAAGCGCCTGCCATCTGCCATCTTTTGTTGGGCACAGAAAATGAAAACCAGTTACATATGGGCTGCACCGGTGCTGTTTTCTCGCCACTGTTCCACAGTGCCGCCATGTTTCTGCATACCACTGTGCATGCAACGACAGATGAAACGAAAAAACTTCCAGGCCTGTGCATATAATGCAGCATAGTGCCTGCGTAAGCTAAACATTGCTGTATGTCTGTCCGTATTTTTTTTTTCCAATGTTAATAAGCGGGGTCCTAACTATATACAATGTACACATTTGACTTGCACCTTGCTTTATCGTTTCAAAGCAGTGCACGTGTGCTTTGCATCTCCACATCATGCAACATGCACTTAAACACAATAAATTGGCCACCTTGTATACATAAGGTGTAGCATACACAGCTATCATCACTGCCAAAGTGCAACTTGGTGTATTATAAGGTGCAATACAGTCACATACATGATGGTGAAGTGGTATACTTTTCCCCCAAATTTACAGGCTTTCTTTTTGGCTGCCCTTCCTCATAAGAAAGCTGCGGAGAGAGTTCTCACAGTGGGAATAACTTTTTGCCCTTTGACACTCGTGCCTACATACACATCTTCTCCTAAGCAGGCCATTGCTCAACGGCATGCGCACACATAGCAGTCGTGGAGTCATGAAGTTACACCAGCCAGCTGTGTAAACTTAAAAAACACAAGGGTCTACTGTTTCTGAGGCATACTCGACACTAAGAAAAAAAAAAAGAGAATAAAAATAAATGCTATATCTTGGACATCTTTTGTTGCATATGTTAATTTCTTATAGTTGTGTCGTCATGCAGACAGGGGACAGACCAACAGAACCGTTGTGTGGACTTTTTGCTTATGCCTTGGACGTCAGCATTTTGCAGAAGAATGATAAAGTTAAATTTTGGTATTGTGGTATGTTAAAAAACTGACAACTTTTCAGCAGTGGGGATGCTGATATTGTGTGCTGGAAGCTAAAACCTTACAAATGCTGTGTAATTGCAATACAGAACTTCAGTGCACCTTCTGTGTAAAATTGTGTGGGCTTGCCAAAATTTTGCAAAGAAGGCATACAAATTTTGTCCAAGGGAAAGCGACAGCTCATACGTGCAAATATTGGTGCAGTGTGGAGCAATTAATAAATGTGTGCATTGTTAAGTGCATGCTGCTATTTGTGTTTATAAATTTAATGTAATCCTCAATTTGTGTCTGCAAGGCAAACTTGAGGCTGAGTTCATATTCTTTATTGTGATTTCAGCATTATGGCATACTGCCATGATAAGAACACTGGGGTGAAGGGAGCATTCATATTTCTGAATACTATTTTGTTTTTGACATTGCAGGCGCCCGTAGAGTCGATGCAAGATTTTTGCTTGAAATCCAATCTTCTGCCTGACCAACTGTCGCAGTCCTTTGCCAGTAAAGTGCTCTTTGCCGGCGCAGCTGTACGAGTCTTTGGGCAATCCATGGGTGAGTTTCACGCACCGATAGAAACAAGGCATAATTGTTGGCCAGATGCCTTCTGCCATGGCAAAGTCTTTTGGGCATTCAGTCACACCAATAGCAGGTTAGTGGTTAGAACTCGGCAGCCAGAAAATCACTGTTTAAAGAAAGAGCAAGACATCCCCCAGACCAGGCATCCGGCAGTAGGTAAATTTTATGATGCCTGAGCACCATTAAGTATGCTTCTGCTCATCAGCTACAAGCTCTTCTCCTGTACAATCACTTGAAACAGCCATTTATTTTAATGTGGGGCTTTCCCTTGCTCCAATAACTGTTACTACTAAGTTGTAAAAGAAACACATGTACAACCAGTTCAGATACATTTGAACATTGATATAGCAAATGGACGTAACAAATTATCCGTCATATCAGTGAAGAATTGTGTTATAAATTATGTTTATAACGAATTATTGGATATAACAAAGCTGTTTTTGTGTAAGGTGGACTTCACCATAACGAGGTTCGACTTAATGAATTCTTGTATTGAATATGTATGGAAAAGACATTTAAACGCTATGTGCATTGTTATTATTCACATACTTGTAGTACTTTTATCGTTGGTTGCTACTTCGTTATGAAACAGTTCTTATAGCATTAAAATGAAAATCTCTCTTCTCTGTAGAGAAGCCAGTCTATAACACAGAGCAAGAGGCAGAGTTTTTGGATCGCCTGCAGAAAATCAGCGAATCTCCAGAGATTGACTTGTTTCAGCTGGAAGTCTTTGTGGAGGACGTCCGCTCAGCTGCAGCTGCGGTAACAACCGTTCGTTTTTTTAAAGCATAATTTAATCTGGTGTGGTGTACATTCATGAATGGCATTCAAAGAACTGTTCGACAGGAACACAGACATTTAAAGATACTGCCAGGTGCATTTTTGTTCTCCTGTGTTTGAAACTACTGACACTTTTTGAATTTTCAAGCTTTCGTGGAGACCAAAATGTTCATATAGGGATTATTCTTTTTGGTGTGAAACTTGGCACCTTTAGCTCTGCAAGCACAGCGTAATAACAGGAGCAACCCATTAATGCCCATAAAATTTGTCAATATTTGTAGCAGTTATAGTATATGAGCTACGTTGCACACTATATATCTATCGAAATATGCATTGAAACAACTTAATGAGCCAACGGACAATGAAGCCTGGGGAAGCATAGGGGAAGTTAATTGTAGTATTGTAATTGTGAAGTAAGTAGAAAGGAATTAAAGTGGACGAAAAGACAAACTTGCCTTTGGTGGGAACTGAACCGACGACCTTCGGATAATGTGTCCAGTGCTCACCGTCATGGCTACAAGCGGCGCTGCCTAACACTTCTAGGATTACATGTGCATAATTACCTAGTTAAAGTGGACAGGGGGACGACCGCCCTCGTAGCTCAGCGGTAGAGCTCGGACGCTCGTCCAAGCGGTAGAGCTCAGACGCTTTGCTCACCACCACTACTACCCAGTACTGTATGCATGCCGATAAGACTCATTTAGCAGATTTATATGCTGGTCATAGTTCCTTAGCTGTCGTGCAACAGTCTTGCTTGGGCAAATTGTGTCGGGTTTATCATACCACACGGACTCTGATTAGTGGAATCTGTACATGTATATATTTCAGAGGCCACGGCAGGCAGTACATTAGCAGATGGAGATTACATTGTATGCATGGGAATGACGAGGACTTTCCTCTGAACATGGTGATAGTACAGCAAGAGGTTGCTGTCACACTAAATCATTTCAAGGCTGACTGCAGTATGCTATATCCCTTTCTTTTTCTTTGTTCCTTTTCTTGCTGAAGGAAATGTTGCCATAGTAGTAACATAGCTTTTAAGGGGTATTTGGCATCAAAAACATGGCAGTGCTGTCAGGGCAACACCAAATACCATTGATTGTGTAACACCCATCTTGGTAATCGCTTGACTACTGTTTGTATGGCCTGCTGTCAACAGCACCTATGGCAGCTGTTTGTGGAGGAGGGCTGCCTGCTGTTCCAGCTGCGGCTCCTGAGGGATGCCTTTCTGCTGGGCCGCGGAGAGCTGTTCTTGCACTTCTCACAGGTGGCTGAACACATCCTGTGTGAAGCACGGAAATCCACTACTGAGCAGAGTGAGTTATGCAGTGGCTTATTTTTAACTTTTATAGTATTTGGTATCGTCATGCACAGCCAATGCCAAATGGGATCTTGCAGCCGTTTTATTTCTCATTCCTTGCATGTCGTCAGGTCATGCTCTTTTATTATCCTGGTTCACTAGCTCACCCAAATGTTCATCTTATTGCTCATTTCTCGAAATTAGGTGGCTGAATGCCTTGGTGGCTTACTTGGCACACAAGGGTGTAAAGTGCCACTTGGTATCGAACTTCCTACCCTTGCATACACTGTGCTTTCGTGTACGTACACAGGCAGGGTAAAATAGTGGCCCTCTTTTTGAAGCACATATCTGAATAGGGGACGGAACCTATGACGTCACATTCCTTTGTAGGGTGCCGCAATCAAGAGTCACTTTAGCAGCGTGTGGCTGTGAAAAGGACAATGCAGAAGCAGTAGATGGTAGGTTTGTTTCTTAAGCTTTGCTTAGTGTTAAACACTGGCTTCTTAAGAGACTAAATGATGGCACACATTGTTACTTTCAGCAACAATACTTCTTTATTTTCCTTCTGGTGGTTCTTGTGATTGGTTAATTGTATTCAATTGTAGGTTGAGCAGTATTCTGTTATGCTTCTCTGAACTATGACATCATTAGAGAGGATATAAAACATTAAAGGTAATGTACTCTGTATTCCATGTGCGAGAGGATGAAAGGAAGCTAACCATGAAGGTGCTCCGCGTCTTTATGGTTAGCTGTCTGTTCACGCAAATAGTATGGTTAGCATCTGTCATGGTTAGCGTTTGTTTATGCAAATAATATAAGACAAGGAAAAGCAACTACAGCACCATTCATTCAAATACACAAACACAAATGGTCAATGAAAGTGCTGTCTGCTTCACTAGGAACGAAACAGACAAAAAAAATGTGTCTGGGGGATGTGATCAGATGTTGTGGGTGAGTGAAGTTTAATTCTGGTGTGGTAATGACATTTTTTTTTTTTTTCAGATGTAAATGTCATATTTCAGCAGGCCTGCAGCCTGCTCCAATCAGAAGATGAGAACCTTGCCGAACAGTTCCGCATCACGATTGGTCCAACAGCGTGTAAGTCTCAAATGTAATAACCTCCAGTCGAGGCAGGAAACTCACAACTGATTCTCAGTAAAAGAACCACTTCACTTGTCTGGGCCGTCTTCAAGTATATATGGGTTATGAGACTAGATGCTCAGAACTCAAAAGGAAATTGTTTAAAGTTGAACAAATCAGTAATTCACATTGTAAAATGTATTCATGCATTCATGTGCTTTCTGTTATTGCATCTCACTGGGGCTTCAACATTATCACTAATAGTGAATTTTGGTACAAATGCCATTTTGCTCCTCGCGATGATATTAGGTGCTTCTTATACAAGCATGAATTGAGCGTTAATAACTTGCTTGGTACTGCTTTTGTGACGTTTCTATGTGACTAGTTCAAGTGCTAGTGCTTATAAATCTCTATTTGCAACCTCAGTGCCTACATAAACCCAACTCAGCTGAATCAGTTTCACTTTCCTGTGCAGTTTAAGGAGACAAATCCAAATCCTTCCATTAGGGTTTTTTGCCATTGGATAGTGGCTTTTTGCTAATGGGCGTGCAAATATTCGAATAGTTTTCGAATAGCGTTTGCTATTCGATTCGCTTCGCACCAACATTTTACTATTCAAAGTCTGAAGTTCAGGGGCAAAATATGCTATTATATGGGCAAAATATGCTATTCAGGGGCAAAATATGCTATTCGCCGCATAACACTTGCGTGCTTCGGCATAGCTGGCACTCTTGTACTGTGACGAAGCTAACAGTCGTGTTCTGCGGCGAAGCTAACTGGTGCAGATGCTGAGTTCTTTGTTGGACTGTTGTTAGGACAACTGGTTTTTTGTCAAGGGGGGCGATCTTGTAGGAATACACTACTTGCGCATTGAATTATTTTTGCCCATGTTTAGTGGTGCATTTCGCTGTAATGTAACGTAATATTACTAAAAAGGTATTTGAACATTATACGAAAAATATTCGATTCGATTGGCACTCAAATATTAATATTCAAATTTACTGTGCGCTCAGAATTTTGATATTTGTACAGCTTTGCTTCTTGAAAGATGCCACGTTAAAGACAAATGCCTGTTTGTTCTCCCCTCTCCCCCTGCTGGGACCTCGCCATTTTATGTCTAAGCAGAAATTATGGTTGAGCGAGTGTTACCAATGACTTTGTTGCTCCTATATATCATCAGTGTACGTACACCTATATTTTTTCCTATAAGGGAATGTTGTTCTTGAAGAAAAAGAAACGTATGAATATGCTTCCTGGTGTCCTTTTATTTTTGCATGTGGTGAAGTCACATTCGGTTACTTATTTGCAGAATGCCTGGAAACATTGGAACATGCAGTTGCTCGTATGTCAATGCATTTGGCACAGAAATTTAGAAAAAAAAGTGCTTTTCAGCCATTTTAAGTGTTCTTATTTGCTCTACTTTCCATAACCAAACTATTTAAGCACACAGTGCATGTGCTGTAGTTTTCTTGCATCTGCAAGAATGCATGCCTCTATTCTTGTAGGTCATGCTATAGTGGATTGTCTTTTCTACAGCACAAGATGGCAGTCAAGCAGCTTCGGCTTGTTGGGAGACAATTGGCCTAAACTACAAGGTCAAGCCTCCTCTGCATGTGTTCTTCACACCGGCGATCATGTCAAAGTAGGTTCTCTGGAAAGCACAAATATGTATACTATTTGCTTTGTTTGATCCCCGTGCCACATTAGTTGCACAAATTTCAAGCTTAGATGCTAGGGCTTTTCAGCTTACCTTTGTTTGGGTGAGTCAGCTGTTTCTGTCTTGAACAGACTTACCAAATTTAAGCCAATGAGGGCGGTTGCACGGAATTCGGTAGAATGTTGCATCAGCGTAGTTAGGTTAATACAGGTACTGCAATGCTTCATCTATGGCACTTTGTGGAGGTTACGGTCTGGTTCACTTAACATAGAAAAATAAAAAGTTCTGCATGAGAAATTTGATTTAGATCCCATAAATTCATGGTTTTCATGAAACTGAACTTCTGAGTGGACAAACATGCTTAAGCATCCTTTCAAGCTTATCCTGTGCCAAGTCTTCAATATAAATGCAACTTGTTTTTTATTATTTCAAATAATAATCAAAATCAAGTATCTTATGCAGCACAGTTTGGTCCAGCGTTACTAGACTCGGCTGTCAAACTCTCTGCCTGTGACCCTTACCACCAGTGTTGCGAGTTCTTTGACAGCTGCCAGATGCAATTCCATTTCATCAAGCTTCACTACAGACGTCTCGCTGCAGCCATGTGCTCATTCAGAAGCGCAGCTTGCATGCATTTCTCATTTACTGTTTTCTCTTGAGGAATTAGTGATACATTGCAAAAGTAGTGTCCGCCTACAGCAATGAGAATAGAGTGTTCATGCTGAAAGAAGGCCAAATTCAAAAAGAAGCAATGCATTCGATGCTTAGAAGCACAGAAGTGGCGTTTATAATTGTGATGTGCTTCTTCTGGTCATATAAACCTTTCACACACTTAACTTTTCTTCTGCAGCAGGTTGGTGTGTTTCCTCGCTGTTTTTATTTGCTTAACACTTTGACCTGAGGCAGTTATAACGTACAGGTAATGAGACCAAATTTGTTATCCACAGAAGTAACATCACAACTTTCTTACGAACCAATAAATGTTCTTTTGTGAAGTAAAAAGACAACTGTGAGTAAAAAGACGAGGACACCGACTACAAGAGAATAAAAAAATGTATTGACGTTTCGGCACCCAGAATGAGAGCCTTGTTCACAATAGAGTATTGTGGGTGCTGTTCATTGTGGATCCTGTTCTGGGTGCTGAAAAATCAATGCATTTTTTATTATCTTGTGATCTATGTCCTTGTCTTTTTATCTTCCCGACTAGACGGGTGTCTGCCGAAACCTTGATTTAAAAAACAACTGTATGCAACGTATTACATAGCCAAGCTTGTATACACTATTGAATAAAAGTAACCTATTATATTTAGTTACAGCTTCAAGAACATAATTGGAAAATTACTCTACAATAATCGATTACATCTCACATTACCTTTAATAAAGCCTTCATTAATGCAGTAGCACATATGGCCTAGCATAAATAGCGAGGCCACTGGTAAACCAAGCCAACAAAATCTCTGTCTGCATATACGCGCACACACAGTTTTTCATCATAGGTTATTATACTATTGCACAATACCATGTCAAACTTCAAAGTGCATCTTGCATTGACACAAAAATATGAGGTATGTACAAGCAAGCAGTTCCTCAATCAATCACAAGAAAAATGCAATTGCATTACAATGACCATTACTCGTTGACATAATTAATTTAACCATTCTAAAATGACTAGTAAGATGTGATTAATTAAAAGTAATTGATTATTTACAATGTATTATGTCTAACCAGGTATGTAGCTAACACCAAAATTGTCACATGAGACATAATCATGCAAATGAGGCCCATGGGGAAAGCATTTAAACCTGCAGTATATTTTCTTGCCACCATTACTTATAGACTGGATCCCCGCCACTGCTCCAGGAACTTCTCATAAAAATGCATGCATGCCACTAAATAGAATTTAATGATGCATGCACTGAGCGCTCCCGGTCAGCACGAAGAATCACTCTGTTCCAAGCCGAGCAAAGTATTGTATTATTGGAAGCACAGGAGTGGAGCACTGATCTGTTGACGAACACAGCAAATCGGCATTGTCCGCTGATATTCTCATTGACGGCTGCACTTTTATGGATGATGCAGTTGCTGAACCTTGCCATCAACCAGCAACCACAGAATGCACCTCTGCATCAGCCTGTCTGCATAGTCTGCTAGTGAGGAGGTGAAGCTTCATGCAGCACCACAATTGCATGAGTGGCTGGTACTTCCGTGCAACACTGCCGAATTGGACAATCAAAGCTAGTCTAGCAATGATGCTTTGCTCTGCTCATATGAATCAGTTGAGAGAGTGGACATTGCTCGCACAACATATCACAATGTCCACCCAGGTGGCTGCATATTAAAGATTCATGAATAATCTTTTCATTTATTTACCTAAGGGTCCACATTGAAACATTGAAATGAAGCAGTAGAGAACTTGTCTGTTTAGGGAAATATACGTACCACTTTTAAGACTAGTACCACTTTTGAGCCATCTGTCTCCAGTGTGTTCTAAAACGGTGTACAGCGAAATCTCATTGATATGATCTTCATAGGAGCTGGGAAATAAAATGTATAATCCAAAAATTGTATCAACCATATGAAAATACATTGCGCCTATGGGGGGGGGTGTTGGCAGGGAATAAAAAAATGAATTGTACAGCAAAATGTATGAAGCGGGATCATATCAACGAGATTTCACTGTATTGGTGTTTTAAGATTAACCCAAACTGCCTGATGTACAGTTTTGGGGAGTTGTTAATGGACTGCCAGTATATTTCATAGTACTACTTAAAGCTCCCTGGTGCTAGTTTTATCATTCCTGCTAAGCAAATGACAGGTAGACTTCAGTTTTACAGATACAGTTGTGCCCTAAAAGTTGGTTAGTGGTTCCTTTTAAAAAGCCACTAGTATGCGGCAATTTGATGCACAGGAGGTGTTTTCCTCTTCAAGAAAGGCATTTGAACTAAACAAAGCAGCAATTCCTGTCATGAGTGGTATTTAAAAATGTTGGACCCAAAAAATAACAGCTTGCACATTTGCTACAAGGAAATGTGAAATTCTTGCTGAAAAATTATTATGAAGGCAATGTGTGCTCAATTACACCACTGCTAAAAATTTACACAAGCAGCAAAGCAACACATCGGCGAAGTTTCTGCAATAATATCTAAACTTGCCTAGTTCAGCCTTGCTCTTTGGGGTGGTGCTGTCACCCCAGCTACTCATGTTCACACCTCTGGAAGTATCCCGGTAATACACAAATGCTAGGTAGACAGACCCGACTTGACAGACCCGTTTTGGTGCGTGTCACCCATGGCTGCATTATGGCGCGTGCCCAGAAAGTTCGTTGCCATATGCTTATCTCGGAAATGAAAAGTAGTGTGCTACAGCTCGTGCGCTTTTCAAGCCTGACTGCAAAGATGGCGCTTGATAGAAATGATACATCGGGAAAGCAGAGCAAACGCGAGATTGTGAGCTTTGTAAATGTTATTCAATAAACAGATATGTAAATTTGATGGTCCAGTGTTTCATGTCTGCTACATTAGTTGTTGAATTCGCGTGCATTGGAGTGTTCTCGCGCGTTAATGCATGTATTCCTCTTAAATTCGTGCTGCTTTGACAATCTAGTGTTGGGGCATAAGATCTGTGTGTGACCTGGGCAAGAAAGATGTATAAGTGCGAAGCTAAGAAAGCGCTTCATTCATAGTTACCTGCGAGAGGCATTTACTCACGTCTTGTTGCATAAGAAACTGAGCCTTTAGGTAAAGAGAAAGACTGGTCATAGATGCAATACATCGAAAGGTTGCAGCTTTAACTCACGCTGACACTGCAGCTCCAACGCAGCGTGACCTTAACAGGAAGCCAGACATCAACCTGCGATATCACTGCGACGCCCTCTCTTCACCAATAATCGAAGCAGAACATGAACAACTGCACCACCGCATTTGCAGATATATTTATTGTCCAATCTTTACAAACCCCACAAACCTACGTTTGCTCTGCTTTTCCAATATATTCTTTCAAGCAGCAGCCTTGAGGTCAAGCATCAATTGCACGCTAGCTGTGTCTCACGCCACTTTTTACTGCTGAGATAAGCGCATGGCAACGAACTTTCTGGGCGCCCGTCATGCTGCGGCCATGGACGAAATGTGCCGAAATGGACATGTAAAGTGGGTGCACTTGACTCGACGGTCAGGCAGAAGCGAAACCCAAGTTTACCAGTGAAATCGAGCCGCGATCCATCTATCGTCGGCTGCCGCAAACATACCGTGTCCAACACTTGGTGGCGCTGGTGTCAGCCCAAGCCCATCGCGGCCATGGTTTGGAGCATTCGAGTTAACCGTGCTGATGGCTGCACATCTCTCACATTGCTCTGTATAACTGGTTGCTTCGCTGTCAAATGGCAGTGTTTTATGATAATTGGCTTTTGCTGTTGATGGGAAGGCTCTATCTTTGAAACGTATGAAGTAGAGGATGCAAGCGGACACATGCAGTGGCTTCATGTTGACTGTCTTCCAGGTACAACCGGCTGTTTCGGCTGCTGTTTGGCTTGCAGCGCGCGCAGACATTCCTCCAGGAGTGTTGGGTGCTCCAGTGTAAGGCGGCACGTACGGGACCTCTGCACAATAGTGACTTGATGCGGCGTATGATGCAGCTGCGTGCAGAGATGGCACACCTTTTGGACAGCCTCCAGTATTACCTTCAGGTTGGGCACTTCCCCATATTTTTCTTGAAAGCGAATCCCTTTCATTCTCTATGTGCCCTTCAATTTGCATGCAGTGGAAGTATAAATAACCTATACCAATTTTTGTGGAAATTCATGAGGCAGAGATAGTTTTATGAAAGCTAGTGTGTTCAACTCAAGCGAAATGGCCAGAACTTTATGTTATGGTGAATGAACATTCCCTTTCTGAGTGGATACTTTGCTTCTTACTGACATGGCTAACATAGTGGCATTAAAAAGGTTGCCTGGTAATGTGAGTGATGTAATGGGTGCTATTTGTTATGCTCACCATTTTCACAATTAGCTAGTCGTTTGCAGAAAAACATTTAACCTGTAAACAGCCATACCATTGTCATGATACACTACCTGTCTTTTCTTTTCTCTTTCTGGCTTTTGAATTTCATAAATCTTACTAGCTTGAACAAAGTACTGCATATATTACAAAGCTACCATAAGACATGGCAGGGAGTGCAAAATATTGATGTGAATCAAAAGGATCATTTACTGTATAGGCGATCGTCGTTAGAGAGTTTTAAGATTTGCGTACCCAAATGAACCACATGAACAAAAGGACACAAGCTGCCACACAAAAGTGGTATGAAAAATGCAAGCAAGGTAGAAATCTATTTTATCAGTGTACAGCTCTGTTTGATTCATAACATTATTTAGGAGGTATTAGCGCACTGTCACTTTGGGCTAGGGCAAATTTGATATAAATGCCATACTGTCACCCACTTTTGTGTAGATACGAAAAGCTGCTGCTGTAGATGATATACAGTAAAACCTCGTTATAACGAAGTTGAAGAGGGAGTGGTAATTACTTCATTATAACCATTAGTTTGTTATAACCAATATCAATTTCGTCTATAGGAATTTGAAGGGGAATTGCGATTACTTCGTTATATCCGATAGTTCGTTATATCCGGGTTCGTTATAACGAGGTTCTACTGTATACGGAGTGATGGAAGCACTGTGCCAATTTCGGCAAAAATAGAAATGCTACACATTACACTTAACCGCTTTCCATATAATATTACGCCATGGCTGGGCTGACACTTATAGAAATGGCTTTCGTGGCGTGGCCTGCAAGGGTGCACTACAAGCTGAATTGTAATCTGTTCCAAGCCATATTTCAGCCGCTGCTTGTGGCTTGTGTACACTGTAACTTGAGGCTTAGTTTGTAGGGATTTTCTTATCCTTTATACATGTTGCCTTGGATGCTAGTGGAGTGGCACAAACTCGCAAGCACAAACGCAGCAGCCCTAACAATCAGAGCAGTGGCTCCAATCCCGTGGTTCGCGTTAGATCACAACAGCAGTGGGTTAGGGCCAGGGGGACAGAGACAAGCGTTTACAATGAAGGTGTTTATTCATCTTATAACGAACACCACCAGCGTAACAAATACAAAATATGCAAGTGCCTCAGAGTGCAGGAGTAATATTCCTTATGGCTGGGGCAAAAACAACAATGCTAGAAAAGCACATGACAAAAAGGGGCTGATAGCGACTCGGCTCACTTTGTGTGGCTTCGCGCTCTGACCTAGAATGGGGTATCGCTCACAGGACAGGCGCTCAGTGACTGAAACAGGCGGTGATCTCACACCCAGGATGCGGTAACCCCTCCATACGAAAGATGTAACACACTCGAGTGCCTTCATGAGTTGAGAGAGGAGGCATCTCCCTGGTTCTTGGGAGAAGGGAAGGATAGAAAGGAGGGAGTGGGGGCATCCCAGTTACAACATTGCGACCAGGCATGAAAGGCAGAGGGGGGAAGTGCCCTCTCCCGCCGCAGCGCTTTTGGCAAAGTGCGCGCAGGTAACACGAAATCGGGCCGTGGCTGCTGGAATGTGCATGCATTCCCACATGTTGGAAGTCATGTGCGCGCCATGCACAATAACGCTTTCGGTGCAGTATGGTTTCAGCGCGTTCTGTATTCCCAGTTACTGATTCTTGTGCCAATAGCCAAAGACCACGAAACATACTGGTTAGATAAGTCTTGTGATTCATCAAACTAGCGAAAATGCAATGGCTCTTGCATAACATAAGGGTGCTCTCGTTGTGCGCGTCGTGAACAGCTATGGCTTTGTGTTTGCAGACATGAATGTAATGCTTGGAAGTGTTTACTTTGAGTGTGAAAGCATCTGGTATTTCTCTTTTATCTGAAGTATGATAGTATTAACAATATCGTGCTGTTATTGTTCATTTCTTATCATCTTGCTGCTGTATATAATGTACTGGTGCATTTGGCATGCTCCCTCCCCCCTCTCCCCCCTTTTGTTGTTGTTGTTATTGTCCGATTTCATTTTGGATGTTATCGTTTTTCACTAATCTGACAAGCTCCAGCGCTAAAACAATGGTGATGAAAACAGGATTTTGTGACAGGCACTATTAGAAAGCGACCACGTTGATGCATTTTTGCAAAACAAAAGCACTCTATTTCACTTGGATTTCCTAGCTTAATGACATGTAAGTCTACATGCAGTCCATGTGAGTGCAAATGTGTTTGCACAGTGTAACCCAAGAGCATCAACAGTTTCTTATTGGCATGCTAATTATTCTGCTTCATACCATTTCATACTTACTTGTTCAAAAGTCTTATGCACCTTATGTGGAGGTGACCTTGAAGAAGTTAGCAATGACTTCGTGAAGAACCCGGCATTGCCACGTTAAGCACAAAACATTTCACGTGATTACAAAAAGCCCATTAGTGTATCATAGCATGCATAGGCATCAACTCGTTATATCCAGGTTTAACTGTACCAAGAAATACGCCTGACACAGATGCTAAAGGGAACTGCAGCATTTATTGAACGTAGCAAGAAAGCACAGCCTGTACAATCACAGAGGCTGCTGTGATGCTGTGAACATGCGAGCTGAATATTATTTCACTACAAGGAATCTGCAATTTGGTTTCGAAATACCGTATTTACTCGCATAATGATCGCACTTTTTTTTTCAGAAAAATTGACTGCAAATTTCGGCGTGCGATCATTACGCGAGGTAAATTTTCCGCGAAATAATATTTTGAGCACCGAGAACGCAAACAAGTCGCTGTATCAGAATTCTTACGAGAGCTATCATGGACATAACCAAAGATAAAAGTAGAGTAAGGCTTTCCTTTGTAATAAACGCACACATTACACAGGAACTACATGCATTGCATATTTTTTCATTCACTGACCCCCTAACTTCCGTTCAGAGTCTGAAGCGTCACTGGCGTCAGTGTCGTCGCCGCTCGGATTCCCTGTCAGAACCAGCAGTGTCATTGCAGTCCCTCAGAAGGTTATCTTCCGTTCCGTCGAGCGCGTTAGATATGCCTGTCTTCTTGAAGCTGTTGGCGTGGTGAAAACTACGGCATTTGTCTTTACTGCTATCCTAATACGGCACATTTCTGCCAAAGGTGGGTGAAAATTAGGCATCTGCTTGGTGCGTGCAGTTCACTTTGTGAGTCTTGAAGAGTTATTTACGTAATGTTCGACAGATGGTAACCATGATGATCGTCAGCTAGACTTGTCACACGACATATCGCTGTGGCAAGTTCGAGGTGCGATCATTATGCGGGAAAAAAAATGTTGAATTTTGATGACAAAATTTAGGGGTGCGATCATTACGCGAGTGCGATCATTGTGCGAGTAAATACGGTACATCTGGAAAGCACCTTCCCTTCTTCCAACAAAACACGTTAGTAGCAGGCATGGACTACGCAATAATTGGGAGTGCCACCTTCCCAGCTATAGCTACCACAGGTGCTGTGGGACGGCATCACGTCCCCACAGTGACCCTGGCGGCGAGCTTGTAGTCACTGTAGAAGTGCAAATACGCTCAAAGAAAAAGAGAAGGTCGTGACAAAGCTGGCATGGTGTCTTTCCCCTTTTGCACCCATTTATGTGTAGCTTCCAGTGCGCTGGTCATAGCAAAAGGAGAGTGAACACACTCGGACGATAGAATACCCCACATACCTGATGTTGTAACTCCGCTAATACCTAATGGATTCTAAAAATTCTTGCAGGTGATTCATTAAGGCAATAAGCTCCATAAGTGATGTCCCTCAAGGATTACTTGGAAAACTGTTGCAGAGCCTTCTTAATGTAGATTGCTTCTCATTACAGGTGGATGTGATAGAAATCCAGTTGGGCCGTCTTCTTACACAAGTGAATCAGACACGAGATTTTGAAGCCATCCAGCATGTGCACAATGCCTACCTTGCTTCCCTTCTGAAGGATAGCATGATAATGTTGCAACCTGTAAGTTACATTGCAATGAGTTTGACCTTAACATGCATCCCACACATGCCAACCCTCCCAAATGAGGCTTGTTCTGCAGTTTTACAAATATTTTGTCAATTCTTATAAAAGAACAATGTCACAAAAAAATTCAGTCAGTGTTTTCTGACCTTACCGTTAGAGGTCTGATGATGAGAGAATGCCAGAGGGGAACTTGCTCTGAGCAGATTCATAGTGTGGACCAGCTCCTAAAGCAGATGAAAAAGGTAAAAACACGTTTGTTGAATAAATTATAGATATCTTGCTTATTGCTAGCTGCTTTTGCAAGTTGGCCGCTGCTAGTGTGTTGCGTCTAATATAACATGCTGTATTCCCCTCCCCCTCTCCTTCCAAAAACGTGCTCGTGATTAATAAAGAAAATGAAAAGTAAACCTTAAAAGAAACATAGCTTGTGCTATTCTCCTTTCCTACACCCGTACCTACAACAATACTGTACCTTCTTCAGTGATGCGCCTCTGAAGTTCTAACAAATTTTATAGTTCACAGCTGTGTAGCACCATGTTTTTTGTATATTTAGTGTTTTTTCCACGCTCCCTCAATACAAGTCAGCTGAGATATATGATGACTGACTTTCATTTGTTTCCCAACAAAGGAAGGAGGCAGTGTATTTCAATTGTGCAGGTATACTTTCATGAAGTACCAAAAATCTGAATTGTTGCTACTTTTTAATAGCACTGAGTGAAGAGTAGTGACTGCAATGACGATTTTATGTTTAGTACTTTGACAAGGAGCTGCTTGAGGAAGACCTCTTCAGTTCAGTGCCTCTAGCTATATGTTGGAAGCCTCCAGTTGCAAAGTTATAGCTTGAAAATTCCTAACAAATATTATTGCAGCATAATGACTACTTCTGCAAAAGGACGATGCTGCCTCCTGCTTTGCAGAAGAATGTGAGGTGACTACAGTATGGTAGTGATCTGTGAACCACCTCTCTCCAGTAACGTTAAGGAGTCATTCAAATTTTCTAACTGCATTTTTTCTGAAAAATCTTGACTGCACATCCGGCATACTGTTTTCAGGTGCACAACTGCTTTAGGTCACTCTTTGTCCTGAGCAAGTCATTGCATGGCATCTTTCCCACGGAGGCCAAGGAACAACTTTCACAAAGGCAGTTCTCAGAATTTGAGAGAATTGAACGGGTCTGTAGTGCTGTTTACTTTCATAGACTATTATATTGTATGACATTGCCTGTTGTGATCACGGAAATTCCCAAGTGTTCTGGGTGCTTCCTGGTGCAATTTAAACGTCACAAGCTTCCTTGCTATGCAGTTTTTCATTCACCTTCAGCTTACTGGCGCTTCCTTGGAATGTCTTCATGTTGCAGTCTTGTACACTCTTATGGTGGGATGCAAAGCTGAAGAGTCAACTTTTTAACAGCCGCACCATGTTTGTTAAAACTTTCATGGGAGATTCATATTTTTGCTGTTAGAATATGTATTAAATTTTAGTGCCCTGGCACGAATAGCAAATAACTTACAGCTGTCACACTCTGCAGTCAGGTGTGCCAGCTGAGGAGAACTGTCATTTAAAAAATTATAAGGGTACGGTAATGACAGCTTATATAGATGGCTTATAGTGCAGTATAAGGCCAGTCATGCATTCTTTCTGTCATTCTTTATAAAGATGTCATCACTCTAATGATGAAGTTCATTTTTCTTGTCATATATCAGAAATATGATGATTATTAGTTTTAGAGCTTTTAACCAAGCAGTTTGGAAATGATAGTTTTCGTTACGGTGTTATTCTCCCAAAAGGTGCAAACTGAGAAAAAGCGAACTCGAAGGTTTCGCAACATGGCTATTTCACTTTACAGCTAAAAATATTTATTCAATATGCTGAGCTGCGTAGGTGTGGCTCTCATTGTCAACAACGTGCTGTTCTGTGGCAATTGCTTCCAATATTCTTTTTTCCCCCTTTTGTACTCAAAGGAAAGTGGACATCGTCATGGGTTTCTTCTGGTCGTGTAACTTACCCCACTTGCTGATGGTATTAGACTCTTAGGAGAAACGAAATATACACCAGTAAGCAACATCAAATACAACCACAGCTAGTGCAACTCCGAATGGCACAAAACCAGCATTAGGTTGTCACGTGAGATGCTTCCGCCGGCTTCTGTTTTGGTGTGCTCACCGCTCGGCATTGCCACAGCTAATGATATACCTTTCTTTTTTACCTTGTTGTTAGTGTCTGGTGTACTCCTGAGACAACACTTGCAGCTAAAGCTACCAAAAAACAATACTATTAATGTGGAAGGCCAGTTCGAGTTGTTTCTTGCCCTCAGTGCGGCAGCATATTGAAATGAGCATAGGCACTTGCATCGGCGAATTCGATCCACGCACTTGTGAAAAAAATTTTATTTTGATTTTTTCTGCTCCTCAGATAACCATCAGTCTTAGTGAAAAGGTGCTTTAATAAACTGGCATTCAATTATGACTCAAATTTAAAAACACAATTGGTTTTCAAAAATTGGTGAGAAGCTGGTCTTTAGCAACCCCCCCCGACTTGACTGACGTCAAACCAACTGATGGTGATAGGATGCTGCATCCTTTTATGCTTTTAGGCAACGAATCTCTTTTTAGGTTTGGTTCACTCCTTGTATTTTTAAAAGACACACATAGTGTTAACGGTATATTTCCAGGTGACAGCCTCTTAGTAGAGGTGGCCAATGCAGTATTTTTAATGAAGGAAACACCTCCCTGCCGGCCCTTGGGCTGGAGGTTCTTGGGAAGGAATTTGTGCTATTTGAATGCTCTACATATTTAGCATCACATTCACTTGTCATGCATTGAATACCCACAGACAGCTTACCCACAAATGTCAGAATTTCGTGCTATATGTTTATGCCTCTATACAGTAATTTGATAGTAAGCCACTTTACACAACATCTCATTGTTGAGTATTTTAGTCCATTTACAGCCAAGTGTCATACACACGCCTCCATTTTATTTTTTGGTCATTCTCATGCATCACCAATGACATGGCGCTTCTTGGCCATCCCTGGCCCTTCCGCCATAAAACATTTATCATCATCATCTGATGGCGATAATGTGTTTAAAAGAATATGAAGAAATTTTTCTGATGCAAATTTTTTAAGCTTTGCATATGAAGCAAAGCAGTAGAAGCTTTACTTTTTAGCGCCCATGGTTCAAGCACATGCAACATCCATGCTATAAATGCTTTGTCTTTACACATTTGTCAAAACCAGTTTGCAGTTATGTTCATTTTACTTTAATGAAGGGTCGGGCTTAGTGACTTATTGTATAGCAAAAGTGTTAATCAGGTACTCGGCCAATTTACAAGAAACCACTAGAATAATATAAAAAAACATCCAATTTTACAAGTCCTTAACAGTAAAATTTACATTGGACTTCAATAATCTGCGCATGGTGGAGAATTTATTGGGGCACTAAAGAGGGAGAAATATTTATTTTGTATTAGGAAATACCACTTTTACAATACCGTAACCCCAATCTTGCCACGAGAAGCATGTTGGAAAGCCAGAAACGACATAAAATGGTAAAAGTCATAGACATGTGGTTCCAGTGCCTTAATGTTCCCACACCAGCTCAAATTTCGACGCAGTCTGCTCGGATCTGACTATTTTAATGTGTTTGTGTAGTCGCTGGTGTTCGTTTGCTATTCTTGCGTTGTATTTTACATGGTTGTGAGTACGGTAGCATGTATGTAATTAAAATAAATACACATTTATGCATCTCTGTAACAAAAGTAAACATCGTTATAGTAGTCTAATTTCTTGTAAGTCGGCAAGAACATTTCAGTTGCACTGGGTACGGTAGTGACACTGTAATGATTTGGGAAGAAACCAGGCGACCGGAAAGGATGCTTTTGGAATCAATCAAAACAGCGCTCTTTCCTGTCCCCTGGTTTGTTCCGAAATGGCTGTACTGTTACCGCTGTACTCAGTAAGACCAACTTGCCCAGGTTAAGTTGTTGTCATGGCATTTGTGTTTGAAGCCATAAATGTGTTCAATCTGTTATACTCTGTGCAGGAGTTCCGAAGCAACAAGCTACTGTTGATAAAAGTGCTGTCTTCACTGCACAACAAGCTCTCAGAGACACAGCCTTCCCAACTGCTGGTTCGCCTAGATCCCGGCTGTGTATCGGCACGTGCAACAAATTAGGCATGATGTCTGCACTCATCAAGATAGAGTGTGCCAAGGAACTCGAGTGATGAACACTTTGTTTGTTGTTTCAATTGTTTGTATAAAGTGTTTTGAAAGACATCGATTGTTTCCACTAGCATTTGCCTCTCTTGTTTGCAGATAACACAATTCGCTCAATAGGCACACGTGTTATGGACTCCTTTAAGGACAATGAGGGCTATCTTAAGGATAATGTATGTAAGGACTATTGTACTGTCCTTACATGCCTGGTAAATATGTTGTGCTGCTGCATTAAAGAAATACCTTCAAATAGGGGTGGGCGAATATTCGAAATTTCGAATAATTTTCGAATAGTGTTTGCTGTTCGATTCGCACTGAACGTTTACCATTCTAACTATTCGAAGTTCGTGTTGAGGAAAAAAATGCTCCACGTCTTCTGACAAGTGGCCCATTCCCGCAAGTAGTGTGCTTCGCCACATAACACCCGTGTATTGCGGCGAAGTTAGCTCAGCTTTCTGTTGCACACTTCTGTTGGACTGTTCTTCAGGACTTTGGAATGACACTGTGGGAATGTACTTTGCCCATGTTCGATTCTTTGCCCATGTTCAACAGTCTATTTCTGCATAGTAGTATTCAAAAAATATTCTATTGTATTCACACTTGAACATAAATATTCGAATTCTCTTCGCACTCAAAATTTTGCTATTTTCACAGCTCTACCTTCAACATAATAATGCAAATACGAATGTAGCAACATGGTTTTAGTGGTTCATACACATTTCAGCTGCATAAAGATGATGCGGGAGACTACATGGTGTGTAAATTGCAGTCCTTACACTATGGCCACGGTTTTCCTTGATGGACCTCAGGGTGATTCAAGATGTATACATATGTAGACCTGCTTAACATGCAAGGTGATTGTGGTTTGGTTAAGGAAAGGATGCTAATTTATGCAGCCCATGTCGGGAGCACCACTGAGTATCCTAAGCATCCGTGGGAGCAGGGGAAGCAAACAAAGAGATAGAAAGGAGAAAAAAGCCATAGTGGAGGGCTCCGAAATTAAGACCACCCGGGGTTCTTTAATGTGCATTGAAAACGCACAGTACATAGGCCTCTTTCATTTTCGCCTCCATCAAAAATGGCAGGATCAAACCCGCGTTTTTTGGGTGGCAGCCGAGCACCTTAACCACTAAACCACTGTGGCGGTCGACATCCAAGATGAAATGGCCTTGGAACTGAGAATACAAGCATACTCTTCAGTATGGGTGAGAATGAGTTAATCTAACTTCCCTATAAATTTCACAAGAAAAATTGCCATAGAATTATTCACATACCTGAATGTTATCTTGGACTGAAAGTACAGTGGGAGTGTGGCAAGGGCTACTGATGTCATGATGAATTTTGATAACCAATTTCTAATCTGTTTGTAATGAGTTGGACTATTTATTGACGACACATGTTTATATGTCCTGAAGAGCATTGTGAGCATAAACTTTCCACATCACAAAAAATAATGACTGGCAGGGAGTGTGGAGTAGAGCCAAGAAGAGCCCACCAGTGGAGATTTAAGGAGTCTAATGTAATTTTGTCCCAGTCCATGCTGCATATTTGTGTATATTGTCTTTAGTATATAAAACACCAGAATTTAATATATTGTAGCTGCAGTTAATTTTTTCGTACCTGCACCATAGTGGCTACATAAAACACGAGTAAGGAGCATTTGCACCTTTACAACACATGAAACATTTATGGGTAAAATTTCATGCCAGGAATGCAGCTAACTTTTGTTGTACTACCAAATTTTACTGTTACATTACAGCGTGAACAAGTCTCACTGTTTATTTCACATGAAATTCACCGTTACAGTCACCTGCAATACCTTTACAGCAATGCAACCAATCTATGCAACATTCACAAAATGAGTCTTTTGCAGAGGTGAACTAGCCACTTGAAGCAAGGTCCAGTCACATGCTTAATGTGCACTTGTAAAACAAACTGAGACTGATGCAAGGGAAATATTTACCCAACTAGACTTTTAGACTTGTTTACTTACTCCGTTCATAATATACTAGGGAAAGGACCTTGGCTACAAGTGCTCCCAGAGGGCAAGTATGTTTTCCTACCCACAATTACTTTGCCGTTCTGAAGCAGAGACAAACACGTAAGGCTCCTAATCTTTATTTTTTTGTTGTTGACCACACAAAGAAAAAAAAAATCAACACAACAGTAGCGAAAGGAGCAAGTTTAAAATGCTTCTACTGCATATGTACAATCGGAATAATGTAGATGTATTCACTTCCACGTTCAAACACAGTGCTCCATTGCTTTCAGTGTAGCTTCCTTTACAGCTTGCAGGAAAAGCTAAGGTGAAATTGAATTTGCAATCCAGCTCTGCTGTCATCTAGGTTAATTTTAAAAGCCTACGTAATTCTTTTTTTAACCTGTGTGGAACAAAAGTTATGTGCTTAATGCACTACTCTTAAACAAACTGCAGGGATTCAGATCCTCTAAAAAAAAAATAAATAAAAATGAGACAGACAAAAAAGCACAAGAACATAATTGCACTTTAAAATCCGTTGTTACAGTCGGAGCTTGTAGTATCTTGCCAACAAACATTTGGGCATGGTGGCTGTGGATGTCTTGAGCCTTTACCACTGTGCACATATGACCTGTGCCACCATGCGGACATGTCATAGCTTGCAACAGGTACAGTAAGAGATGCGACAAATCAGCACCGTTGATAGTTTGACATTGATTAGAGCAAGCAATAACACTAGTGGGGCAGAGTTTGCAGAGAACAGCAAATAAATTATAAAAACCATGCAGTACATTCTCGCTCCTCAATATTTCAACACAGATAAAAGCTATCTGTGCATTCCAGTTAAGCAAGAAAGTGGAACTGAACATATTCTTTAAAAACCATCAAGGAAACTGCAGTTTACAGTTGAATTTCATCGTAAGTACTCTGAGCAGTGCAATTAAGCAAGGCAGCTGTGTGAAAACATCGGCAATCCGAAACAGCTAGAGATTTCAAAATTAAGCCTGTCTATTTGTTACCTCGGTTAGCGTGTGGGTCTGCACAGACATGCACTAAGTGAACCTTTATTACGAATGCACTTTGCACAGTACTTTAACGTGCATGCAAATTGACATGAAAACTACACCGTGCTAGCTTGTGCCAGAGTAAAGATGCAGTTGTCCAATCACCATATAGCAGTTGCCTATTACAATGATTTAAAAAAAATACTCATTCAAGCTGCAGTTATTTTTCATTATGCCCTTTAGAGACGTGTAACATTTGTTGATGCAGCTTGTCCTCATTTAATACAGTCAGTATTCCAAACCACTTCAGGTTGTGTGCTGTAGCACACCAAGTAATTTTACGATGCATGTGATACACCCGCAGCTTTTATGCATTATGGAAATAGTGCTTTTAGTAAGTGTGCTCCTCCAATACTTTAAATATAAGAGGCTGCTCAAGTAATTCACGTCCTGGATTAGCATGTAAAAACTTTGACAGGAGAAAAGTGCGTAGAATTGGGGCCTCAAGACGTGCAACATTTGCAGCCTCTGGCAAAATGACATGCATCAGCATGCTGCTGCTACCAGCCATTCTGCATGGGCTAGCCCAACACACAGGATGGAATGTGTGCAAGAAATTCGCAGCAAAGTAACAGTGGCTGAGACAGTGATGCCACATCACAGCTTGTTACCCTATATTATTTTAATACAAAGCTGGGAGAAACACCGGACCAGTCACTCTGGCACATGTACCGCAAGATTATGCAACCAATGAAAATGAACAGAGAATTTATCTGTGCAGTTTAGATAGCATCAGTATTCTACCAGCTGCATAAACATGCCACCCATATCAACAATATCTTCTCTTTCTTCAGCTTAGATTGCGGTTTGTAACAATTGACATGATCCATTCAGGACTTCCAACAGAAATGAAGTCATGCTGCACTGCTCCATTCCAGGGGCTAACAGGAAAATTCACAATGGGAGCTAAGGGAAGAACACCCGTCTTAGACAAATTCTCAAACACGTATTCATGCAAGTACTAAAGCACTGATAAATTTTCCATATTGAACCACACAGTGCTTTTTAAATCATGTACTTTAACTGAAGTCACCAGAGAGGTTTTGGGTGTAAACACCAGAACAGTTTGAGAGTGCTCTATCTTTTAACAGCTGTACGACCTTGCCACGGACTCTCACAAGATTGGTGAACTAGCTCAGGATCAAAAAGCGCCACCACATTCCTGTAAGTATTACTGGCCTTCAATGTAATCATTTGTGAATGCAATACATTTCCACTAATAAGCGCACGCAAACTAAACCAGTAAAAAGCTACGTCAAGTCCTTTGTCGTGTACTCTAATGTTTTACAGTAAAAAGCTAGTCATAATTCATTGCTCGACCTGCAGTTAGCCTTGAACGGCCCTTACGATGATGCAGATACTGCAACAGTGTTCTCTAAAGTATCATTGCCCTTGAATTGCGATCCAACTAAGTACATGTTGGCATTTTGATTCCGAACCATTTCACTGAACTTCATTGCAAGCATTACGCAAAATTTAAATTAGAAATGGGGGGGGGGGGGGTTCATGCAGGACAAATTAGTGACACAAGTCCGAGGTTCTAACATACAATAGATGGCACAACAGTCCATCTTTGCCTGAAATGTTCACTGTCAAAGTAAAACAGCAAAGTGGACAGAGGCCCATCTGTGAAACTTGGCTTTCCTTTTTCTTTTATGAAATGTAAATAAATGCAATGTGCAGTGCTCAACTATTCAAATTCGAAAATTTAAGCATCACCATAAGGCGCCACGAATGGCAAGCTAATGCACTATGGTTCAGAATGAACATGAATGCATTCGAGCCCAAAGCAGCCACTCAGTGCTCCCACATTGCGTAAAAAGTGACAGCTTCCACGCTCGTCAGGTAATGAATTTGGATCTGGCTGAGCACTGTACGAAAAATCAAAACGCAGTGTAATGTTTACTCTAATTCATACTTTGCAAGAGCACAAGCAAAAATTACCTTTGATAGCAGCACATAACAGGCAGCAATACTAGTTCAAACTTCACATCAAACACTGGAGCCTCATGAAAAGGCCATATCTGCACAAACGTGATGAGAAACAAGCCTTGAGCCTTTCCCAGATCACAACATGTTCTGCAAACCCAACTTCTGCCTGCCGTATGGAAAACTGCAGCCGAGGATGTGCAGGAAGGCCCACTTTATGGCACTGATCATAGACTGCAATATATTGAACAGTGCACTGTGCAACAGATATGGTCAATATGGTCCCTCGGACTGATGCATCGTTTCCCTGTTAGACTTTAGAAAACTTTGCAATGTGCGGTTTGTTTCTGCAATGTGCCTGGCCACTAGAACAAACACTTTTTTTTTTCTCTGCAGGCAATACTTTCTGCAGAAGGCTGCATTCTTTGCAGTCCTAAATCATGGCACACACATGCCATTACAAGCTGGCTCTCGCACATATTTGTACAAATATGGCATTTTATATATTAACTGCTAATGCAGACCGCAAAAATTCTGCTTGTGAGAAATCCAACGCTTCTGTTGTATGCTAATAACTATGTGATACACGGAAAAGAAAAAAGCAACATGGCTGTAATGAGCACACAAACACAGAAGGAATGAGAAGCTTTGGCAATTTGTATTGCCCTCTGTTTAATATCTCTCTTCAAAGTTCTCTCTCCTCTCATACGGCATTCACAGTTACAAGTCATTACACACCCATGACTACATCTGAACAGTTTTTCAAAAAGAGCCAAATCCAGGACAAAACTGAACCAAGCCTGACAATGGTAAGCACCTTCATGGTTTCTTCCACTAAAAAGAAAAAGGCGTCTTCGAAGTTGATGAATTACTCATTGAAACATCAACACAATATAGTAGTTTTTAATAAATTATGGGTCAGATCCTTGACCTGTTTGAAGTGAAGTGAGCCAGATCCACATTTAACCAATGGGCAAACTCCATGAACAACTCGTGACGAAAACAATCCACACAATCACCTCCAGGGCTCCCACTATTGTCTAATGGCTATCTTTCCCGTCCTAAAAGGGGTAGTACTGAGGAATGACCATTTTTGGCAAAACTCACAAAGTGGAGTAACGTTTATGAAAGGGAAAATTAGCATCCACCCGTTTTGTAGCACAGAGCTACAAGGATATCCGTACAAATTTCGCAGAAATGAAACCTTCCATTTCCCGAAAAATTCGTCCTAGTCCAGTGTTCAAACCCAGGACCGGATACATCGATTGTAGTGGCCAATGGATCCGCCATTATGCTGTCAATCGCTGGCCCCTTAGTTTTCTCAACTGAGCTCAATTGGCAGAGTGAGCACCCCAGACAGGTGTTGGCCGTGGTTTCAAACCCCGGACCAGGACGAATTTTTCAGCGACTGGAAGGTTTCATTTCTGAGAAATCCTTACGGATTTCCTTGTAGCTTTGTGCTACAAACGAGAGGATGCTAATTTTCCCTTTCAAAGACCATTTATGTGGTTATCTTCACACAACTTTAATTGCTCACGCGTTGACACATTTAGACATGTTTGACAAGCCATGATACAAACACAAATGTTACCTAAATGCCAAATCTGACATTTATTCTTAAATACTGGCTACGGTAGGTAATCAACGTTTTGGCTGTACTGAACGTTTGAGATGCATTGATGTGAAGATAATGGCAAAAATTGTTGGAGCAGTTTTTGCTTAAAAGTGGATTTGGCTCTCTCAGGAAAAAAAAAAGAAAAAGAGCTGGTCTTATATACGCTTCTTGCCAATTCAAGACCAATGGGACTAATTTATAATTAGACACTGGCAGTGGCATTTCATGTGCTTCTGAAAAATCTAAGATTTCAGCATTATTTCTCACTTTCACAAAAAGCTGTTGCACTCAGATGAATAGTCATTCCACATCACCCGATTGTCATGAGGACAAGTCTTTATTTTCTTACTTTCGAGGAGATCCTGGTTATCACAATGTCAGGAGTTTGTGATATGCCATCTCAATGGCCACGTCTGCCAGGCCGGCTAGCTATGCAGCTTCTCACCTCTCCATCGTGATATAGAGCTCTCAGAAATGCTAATGGTTACAAGCTCTTTAACAAGCACTGGAATGGGAGCAACTGAGAGCCTCCTTACTCTGAGAAGTCTTTTGAAGTTAGTCTTACAAGCAAAACAAGGCAACTAGCCAAGCACACCAATAAAAAAAAAAAAAAAGGCCCACAGCGTGGCAAGAAAACTACTTTCAGAACGTCTTTCTTGCCACAATGAGAAGTCTAACGTTTTCCTCCACAGTACAATAGCCACACAAGACCCTGGCAGTCTCCCATAAAATTCTATGAACCTAGGACTGGTTTGGGAAAAAAGAAAGTGACTCGCAGAGAACAGACGACAGTGGTGATAAAGGAGGGGTGAAGAATGACATCGCACACGCCCCGCCACATTGTTCAGTGGCTCTGGATAAAGCTCTCCAGCTGGTACGGCACCAGTCCTTGGAAGGGTAGTTGAAAGCGCACTATGGCACGTGCACACAGACACTGCAAGCCGGTGTAACGGAGAGGGCTACAATCCACCAGCATTGGCGCATAGTCCAGGGGGGTGCGACCGGTAGAATCGGCGTGGTCTAGGTGAGCCCCACGGGCCAGCAGCGCCAGGGCAGCAGCTCGCGAGAATGGCTTGTTGCGTGCCGCGACGTGTAAGGGTGTACGCCGGTCGTGGTCTGTGGCATTCGGGTCGGCTCCGAGTTCAAGCAGCAGGCGCACGAGAGGGGGTGCTGGGAAAGCCTCCTGGCACACTGCACCCAAGGCCTGGCGACTAGCTGGCGGTGCGTGACCGCACGCCAAATGCAAGCATGTCTCGCCGCGTGGGCCTCGCAGATCTAAGTGCACCAGCCGGTAGGCAGCGCGCCGGAAAGCATCTTCCTCCAAGCTGTTGTGAGACTGATAGAGAAGTAGTGAAAGTAAGCAACTTTGCAAATGTGCAACTTCCACCAGCAGACAGACACATGCCTATGTTTAAAAGTCTAACCTGACTGGTTCATGACTAAAGCCACCTAGTCATGTCAAGAAGCATCCCTTTAAAGGGACTGTCTACCATCCTTCATTGCTCTCCAATTTTTTGGCTCAATAGAAAGTGTACCTTTCGAAATGTCCCAGTGTGCAGTGGCTTCTTGAGAAATTGAGCAGAAATTATTAAAACAGATTTTTTTTATCCATGAAGTCGCTCCTTTCCTGTGTGTACAAAGACCGGCAACATTGGTTACTGCGCACGATGCATCGACGTCTCTATGGCACCCCTTTCAGGAGCGGGAGGCTCCTTCTCAAAAGAAACCGGTTTCAAGGACGACATTGCAGAGGTGAGGAGGAGGACAGACGAGGGAAGGCTGGCGCACCCCAGTGCACCTCGGACACACAACGCCATATGCATGACAAGCGCAGTATTACGCGCCTGTACAGGCAGACAAATTCGAAGGCAGCGCCACCTGTGCCACCCCGAAAGCAGCAAAAAAAAAAAAAAAAAAAAAAAAGAACAAATTGCTTTTGCACGATATAACAAGGTGTCTCGTAGGGCGAAATGCACGTGTAAGACATACATAATTGTTTTTCAGCAGAATATGTATACCTGTGTGGGTCTGCTCTCGTACACTTGGAAATTGACAAACATGCTGTTGGGTGTCGCTAGCGGCAGTTTTTGCACCACTTTCAGAGCGAAATTAAAAACAATTTATTTTTTGTGGCGTAAAAGTGTGCTCATTCCGGCAAATGTAATGCACGATCTGCCCATTTTTATCACAATCTAAAAAAGTTTTCCAAGTGGTAGACAGTCCCTTTAATTTTTTTTTCATTTACACTGAGTCTCACATGCCATCTTGCAGAATGACAACTAAGGCCTTATGTATTTTCTAACACTCCATTTCCTTTTCACTGGAGCTGTGTAAATACTAATGTGCTAGTTGAATCATATCAAATATTCTTTAATGATATTCGATTATCATTTATAATTTCATGTTAAATTACACAGGAAATGTTAAACATGTGCAAAACAAATTTCGTGTACAGCTACCCCCACAATGCTCCTCGAAGAAAAGAACAGTCCACTTCTACAGCACAGTTGTGCAGTTGCATAAGTTAACTTTGCTATCATACAGAAGTGTTAGCTTCACCACAGTACACAAGTGTAAACATCACCTCTACTAGTACGCAAATGTTATGCTGCGGCAAAGCGTACCATATGGGGGAATGGCCCAGTTCTCATGGGACCATAGCACATTTTGTCCATAAATCAAAAACCAAAAAACCTCAAATAATTCACACAGTAATGGTTGGGCACGAATCGAATATAGCAAATGTTATTTGAATATCTGTACACCTCATTTTTCACCCTTTGTTATATGCTCGCAACACAAACACAGTGTAATGACTATCAAGCAATGTCGACATTATTAGTAGGGGCATGCAAATATTCATAATTTCAAATTTTTTAAAAGTGTTTCCAATTCGAAGTTAAAGGGGGGAAGATATGCTATGTCTTGTAACAAGTTGCCCATTCGCGCATGTAGTACGCTTTGCCACACAACACTTGTGTACTGTGTTAAAGCTGACTCTTGTGTACAGCTACAAAGCTAACAACTGTGTAGTGCAGTGAAGTTAGCACTCGCATACCGTGGCAAAGCTAAGACTCGTGCGCTGTGGCGAAGTTAGCTCAGTTCTCTGTTGGACTGTTCTTCAGGACTTCGCTGTTCTTTTTGTAGGGACCGCACTGTGGGAGTACACTGGTCATGCAATAAATTTCTTTTGTCCATGTATAGCAGTGGCAAAATTTTCTATAATTTGACATGGTATTGCTCAAAAAGATATTCGAACATTATCTTTGAAATATTCAAGTAGATTCACTCTGACATTAATATTTAAGTTCACTTTACACATAATATTTCACTATTGCACAGCTCTTATTAATGTAGACATAAATTTAAGTACTACACATATATGAATGTCAGTAAATGCTTAACAAAAACCATTTTACTCAAATTATTGCTTTAAATAAGATTTCCTCCAGTCACATTCCAAATGCATGCATTTTAAATCACACTACGTGAAGAGACCCTAGAGCTTGGTTGGCTCAGAGTGAACTAATGACACGTGGCCTTGATAACAGCGGCTGCGCAGAGCAGGCAGGGTGGAGGTAACCTTCTCTGTCACAGTTACTGGTATGCACTAGAGGAGAAAAAGGCCCCGGTAAAACCATTTCTTGCCACTGCAACGTAATGGCAAATTGTCTTTTCTGCTACCTTCCTCTATGGCCACGATCGCTTTTCCTCCTTGCATTCAAAGCCACAAACAGTGCGCAACCAAATGGACACGTCATACTCTGCGAAGCATGTGTCACTCAACTGCTGCCTCTACTTTTGTATTGGTGACCATGTTCAATCACTTCAGTGTTAACTGTCAGCACTTCTGGATGCACACTGATGGTCTACTACAAGTATGATTGGGTGTTTTTGAATGGCTTCATTAAGCATGTCCCGCATATGTTTTAATGGCCTATAGTCAGAAATCACTCCACCAGTCCCCGGGGGAAATATCTGACTGTAGAACAGGAAGTTCTGCTGAAAAAAAAAAAAGGGTGGTGAAAAAAATCTGACATTGCTAAGAAATTCAAGATATCCCGAAGCATTTAAGAGACATCCAAGCTCCTTCTTTCTCTGTATTTTCTGGACACTGAAAAAACGCGCTATGCAGTAGGAACGTGCTCTCTCTCCTACAATGGCTGAAAAACATCAGAAGTGCAAATGTCCCCATATATGAGCCTGCAATTGCAGCAAAAGCCCAAGTGCTGTCACCAGTAAGCCTGGCAATAATGTCCAGTCCCTCCAGTTACAGATGCAGAATAATGGCTCATAGATTTCTGTTTTACAACTAATAATAATAACTGATGGGGCTTTGTGACAAAACCGCAACTTGATTATGAGGTATGCCCATGGTGAAAGGCTCTGGAGTAATTTCGACCACCTGGTGTTCTTTAACGTGCAAATACCATATTTACCCAAATCTAACATGCACCCTAATTCAGCAACAGAAAAAAAGAGAGAGAGAGAGACCAGATTCTAAAGTGCACCCAAATTCAGCAACCGCAAAAAAAAAAGAGAGGCAGACAGACGATCGGAAAGAGCAAGTGATTTTCGCAAACAAACTAGAGAAAAAGGGAGCAATCTATTTTCAACAAGGAAAAAAAAAAAAACGTTTATTTAATCGCTGTCGCTCTCGGAGAGCTCTTTGTCACTCTTGGACCATAGCATCTCGTCTTCTGTTCCGTCCATAGCACTGGAGATTCCACATTTCTTGAAGGCTTTCTCAACCATGCTTGATGGAATCCTATACCAAGCTTCAGCCACACACCTTGTCATGTCCTCAATCGAGGCATGCTTCAGCCTGTTGCTTGACGTGAATGTGTGGCCCCCGTTGGCTAGCCACTCACTGTACAGTGCCCGCATGCAGTCTTTCATGGGCTTGTTTATGCAAACGTCCAGCAGCTGAAGCTGAGAAGTCATGCCACCCGGAATCACCACCCAGCCCGTATGGTAAGCCGCCAGTTTATCGTTTACACACTGATCTAGGTGACACTTGAATGCGTCAAGCACAAGCATGGAGTGGATCCCCAAGTTGGTGCTTGTCCTCTTGCGCCACACAGTCAATCTATAACCAGTTTGTGTCCATCCAACCTTTTTCGTTGGCGCGCACTATAATACCTCGCGGGGAGTTTACATTGTTTGGAAGCGTTTTACGCTTAAATACAAGTAAAAGAGGCAACTTTGCACCATCTGCTGTGCACGCCACAGACGGTGCAACGCGGGTCTTCTCACTACCCGACGTTAGCACATGGACTTGTTTTGCCCCTCTTGACTCAACAGTTGTGTCAGAAGGCATGTTGAAAGGCATAGGAATTTGATCCGCATTTCCTATCTGTCCAAGTATGTGTGCATTATTGTGCCACAATCACATGATGTATTTCTGAAAAGCAGTCGGCTTTTGCTCAAAAGCCTCCGGGAGCTTCTGGCACATGCCCGTTCGCCTGCGCAGGGAAAACCCCTTGCGCCTCATGAACCACATTATCCAGTTTCGGCTCGCCTTAAAATTGCTGCTCAAGTGGCCTTGACTCCTGGCTATTTCATAGGCACCACAGTTGTGACGGGCATGTGGTCCACTCGGAGCTGCCTCACGAAGTCGGCAAGCTCATCTTCCAGGCCAAGAAATCTTTGTCTGTGGTCAGTGGTGGCCTTTGCTTGACGACTTGCCGGCAAAAATGTCTTTTTTCAGCTTTCGCCAATCACGAACAGGTATCCGGCATGCTGAAATAACGAGCCGCCTCCCTGCTGCCGTTCTCTTCGTGCGCACAATAACATTACGTTTGAAACCATTATTGTGGTGGACATGACGCATCTTTGAGGCTGATGCATCCATTGGGCGCAGGCACGATGCTGTGCAGGCCGAACTCAATAAGAAAGAAGGGGAGAAAGAAACCACACTTCAGCGACAGTGACACTCCACAACTGCGATGCAGGGAACAAGGAAACAAAATAAATGTGCTACCATGGTTGCCATCAACAAGTTGCTCGATGTTGCTTAATGACAATGATGGTAGGCTGCGATGGGTGGCCAGTTTCGGTTTGTACCCAATTCCAATGCACATGCGAATTTTCGACCCATATTTCTCGAAAATAGGTGCGCGTAAGAATTGGGTAAATACAGTAAATCTAAGCACATGGGTGCATTTTGCCTTTTATCTCCAGTGAAATGAGTGGCCGGGATTTGATCATGTGACCTCGAGCTTCACAAGCCAACACCCTAGCCGCTACCACGGAAAGTTGTTTTACATCCTAATGAAGGTGTGCTTCACCGTACACCTTGCACTTTGGCTTCCTAGCAATTGCAGCATAATTTAACCCTTTCAGCCCTGGATTTTTTATTTTCAGTGCAGAATTTATTCAACGTGATTTTTCATGCGTCTATGGGCTAAATAACATCCCTTGCAAATATGAATCATGTGGGCAATCTATTGAGCGAGTTAGCACTATGGTGTCAAAATCGTACATCAGGGCTCAAAGGTTGTAAAATGATACACGTTGGTGCTATATGACCATAGTGGTACGAGGGCCTATTTGAGCGACATATTTGCTACGTGCACGCGTTTAACACTGTGAAGCTTCTCCTTGGTAATTACAGACACAAATGGACCATGGGTCCCAGCCATGGTTCCAGACCTGGGGTCAGGTAAGGGGTGGGGGCGGTAACCAGCGCGTATGGGCATATGAATGCACGTGTGTATGTATCCACGTTTCATAAAGCCGAGTGTACATGGATGGATGCAAGGAAACATCAAAAAGATTCATCCTTCCCTGTTGCACGCCTTTGAAACGGCGGTTGCCCTTGCCGCATATCACCGCATTGCGATCTACTAGAACATTCGTAAACATTCTCTAGTAAAACTCTGACTGTATAATAAATATTTTTCATCCACTGTATTCAAATACAGTGGATATAATCACCACGCACTCTTTCTGCCACGGGGATGGTCAAACAAAGGCTCGTGGCCTCATTAGCTTTATCGCGTTTACCCTTTACATCGAGCATATTTCCCTTACCGACCTTCTGAAGCAGTGCGCTAGCGGCTACATTGACTTATCTGGAGATATTTTCATTTTCATGTTGTTTGTGAAAGAAAACTATTGGCACGATATACATGCGATAAAACAGACGCAGCGAACAAAAAACAGCGCGCGTCTCGTAACTCTATGGGTTTCATTCGAAACCGTTGAGCCCTGGCGGTGTCAAAATCGCACATAGGGAAAACGAGACTTTACCAAAAATTCACGCTAACCATAACAAAACTTCTGGCAGCTGTGCACTAAGGCAGTTATAGCAAACACCATATAAAAATTGGATTGCGTGGATCCGTATATTTATAGAGATAGAACATTTCAAATTCAGACCTCACGTGGCGCATAGCGTGCAAGGGTTTCGCGGCGGCATTTTCATCTTCCTTGCTGCCCGCATAGAAAGACGCAGCAGGTAATCATGTGGATGGCATTAGGGATTCCTAAATGTGATCCTGTTACTAAAATCGACAGTTCTAGTTCTGTTTTCAAGGCCCCTTAACGAACATTTTCTTGCGGTGTCAAATGACACCGCCAGGGCCGAAAGGGTTAAGCTAGACTATTTTAGCTTTTGTTCAGAATTTGCTTTCATCGAATGACGCCCCCACCCCAGTATTCACTTTGTCAAAGCCAAGCTTTACTGTAAAAGGACCCACCTGCAGCCGACATAGGAGAGCTGCTAGCTGCAGTGCAATAACCAAGGTGCGCTGGACACCCTCTGCATGCTCTGGCTTGCAGTTTTCAGAATGTGCAAGCTCAGTTACAGCACGTTCAAAGACTGCAAGTACATCTCCAAACTCAACAGGTGCCAGCTGGCGTCGTGAAGGCCTGCAAAAATTCAAATGAAAGGCAAACATTTGGTCAGGTCATTGGTCTTGTCCAACTATCAGTCACAGGACCACAACAATGTTACATAAATATTAACTTTGAGCAGCTAACTGCTTTTTTGCTCTTTGTTTTATTTTTTGTTGGAGAAACACGGTGGTGTGGCTATCCTCAGGTTCGACTGCTCCTTTTTACGATGATACCAAGATGGCGGCACCTTCGGAAGCCCGATTTTCTTGCGATTTTAGACGACAACACATAGATAAAGTGGCAATTTCTGCATTACTACCGCGTATTTCATTATAATATTCCGCCACAAGGTAAAAGAAGGTCCAAGGATCATGAAAAAAAATGAATCGAAAAATGGAGAATTTTGATCAAATTGAGTATTCCCATTGCCACGTCCCCCCTTAACACGCCCAGGAGTAATGTACAGAAATACTCAATAAAATGGACGATAGAACGACCGCTGCCATAGCTTAGTTGGTAGAGCATCGGATGTGTCATCCGAAGGTAGGTTTGGTCCCCACCGACGGCTGCTGTTTCTTTTCTTTGTTCACTTTAATTGCTTTCCATTTTTGTGATAATTACTACAGCACAGCTGAAAACTACAAATGACTTCTCCTTTACCTTCCTTGGCCTCATTTCCTGTTAGATTCAGGAGGTCATCACTTCAGTTATAGTGATAAGTATGTTCACTATAGTGGATTGCTTCTTAATCACTTGAGCCTATTAAAGGGGCCGTAAAAAGAATATAGAAACACCCGGTTGTAATTTTCACTGCTTCAGTATGTACCGTATTTACCCGCATAATTTGCGCACCCCTAATACTTAGCCAGCTTTGCAAAAAAAAAAAAAAACGCATATTTTGCGCTCCCCGTTCCCAGCTCGCCGGCGCGCACGCACGGACCAACAGCCGCGCGGCCGCGCCCCCCGCTGCGCAGGCGAGCGCAGTTATACGCAAAAGGGGCTGCGTGTGTGATGTTCCTTTTTCCGATTCTTTTCTCCGGAAGCCCCCGGAGCCCAAGGTACGGTCGCTAGAATAAAAGCATGCGAGTGGGGGCGAAGAAAATGGCTGAAGCAGAGATCAAACGAGCCCGGCCTATCTCCGTCGCTCCGAGGGCGGGCCGATGTGATAACATCACCCCGATCGGGACACCTGCCGTCGATGCGGGGAGGAAAGGCCCCGCCCGTCTTTAACGAGCATGAAAAAACGCAAGGCGGGGGGGGGGGGGGGGGGGGGGAGGGTAGTGTCCCTCGGCCGTCGGCTGCCGAGATAGCGCTATCTTGGCAGCCATCAGCGTCTTGTAAACACTTCTACGTGCTGCGCCTTCCCTGGAGCAGCCGTATGTTTTGCAGCGTTACGTTAGATTGTATCCAAAAGAGTTACCGCGCTAGTTGCATCATATTACACGTTATTCCAAACGTGTTTGCGAAATATCCGTGTAATTTGCACACCCCCTATTCGTAGCTCTAAAATCGTGAAAAAAAGCGCGCAAATTACACGAGTAAGTACGGTATTTGACAAGCCCATTCCTAAATATTTCGGCGAAATATTCAGTGCACATTTAATAATGCCCGTTTGAAACCCCAGCGTTCTTGCGCTCTCGAAAGGACTATGCGACACTACCGGCTGGCATGGTACTATTTGGTGATGTTGCAGTCAAATAATTTTAAATTCAAACATATAGTGAACTCGCATTTGCCCTAAAAGAATTGATTTACTTGAAAGCTAGAAAGAAAGAAAATAGTTATAAACCGTGCGGTGCGACCATTCGGAAGCAAAGCTGCAGCACGTTCAAAGACTGCAAGTACATCTCCAAACTCAACAGGTGCCAGCTGGCGTCGTGAAGGCCTGCAAAAATTCAAATGAAAGGCAAACATTTGGTCAGGTCATTGGCCTTGTCCAACTATCAGTCACAGGACCACAACAATGTTACTTAAATATTAACTTTGAGCAGCTAACTTCTTTCTTGCTCTTTCATGTTTTATTTTTTGTTGGATAAACACGGTGGTGTGGCTATCCTCAGGTTCGACTGCTCCTTTTTACGATGATACCAAGATGGCGGCACCTTCGGAAGCCCGATTTTCTTGCAATTTTAGACGACAACACACAGATAAAGTGGCAATTTCTGCATTACTACAGCGTATTTCATTATAATATTCCACCACAAGGTAAAAGAAGGTCCAAGGATCATGAAAGAAAATGAATCGAAAAATGGAGAATTTTGATCAAATTGAGCATTCCCATTGCCACGTCCCCCCTTAAAGGGATCGTGAAATGTTTTCTGAACATTTTGAGTAAGTGTGTATTCGGGATCCTGACCCTCCAGTCAACAATATGCATTGTTCCGTTGCATCGTGTCGGTTGATTTGGAGCGATAAAAAACCCAGTTACGGTTTCACTGCGCGCATTCCCCTCAACTCTGCTGTTAACGTAATCTTAGTAGCCACCAGACCTCCAAGACTGGCACGCCCTCGGAGGCCACGGGAAAACAAAGCGTGCTGCAGCTTTGCTTCCGAATGGTCGCACCGCACGGTTTATAACTATTTTCTTTCTTTCTAGCTTTCAAGTAAATCAATTCTTTTAGGGCAAATGCAAGTTCACTATACGTTTGAATTTAAAAATATTTTACTGCAACATCACCAAATAGTACCATGCCAGCCGGTAGTGTCGCATAGTCGTTTCGAGAGCGCAAGAACGCTGGGGTTTCAAACGGGCATTATTAAATGTGCACTGAATATTTCGCCGAAATATTTCGGAATCGGCTTGTCAAATACATACTGAAGCAGTGAAAATTACAACCGGGCGTTTCCATATTCTTTTTACGGCCCCTTTAATAGGCTCAAGGTGATGAAGAAGCAATCCACTATAGTGAACATACTTATCACTATAACTGAAGTGATGACCTCGTGAATCTAACAGGAAATGAGGCCAAGGAAGGTAAAGGAGAAGTTATTTGTAGTTTTCAGCTGTGCTGTAGTAATTATCACAAAAATGGAAAGCAATTAAAGTGAACAAAGAAATAAAAACAGCAGCCATCGGTGGGGACCAAACCCACCTTTCGGATGACACATCCGATGCTCTACCAACTAAGCTATGGCAGCAGTCGTTCCATCATCCATTTTATTGGGTATTTCTGTACATTACTCCCGGGCGTGTTAAAACCACTCGTAGCCATGGTGGCAAGAGTGGAACACACTTTGCGTCAGAAGGCGTCACGTAGTACGTAATCTTGTTATGAGATAGCTGCTGATGAATAAGCCCCAGCATGCTACTTGAACGCACCAACTCTGCCTGGCCCACCCTATGAAATAATGAAAGGGGGAAAGGATCATGGGCTCGTTTTTTGTTTATGCCTGGGCTGTGACCTCCTGACAACAAATCGCAACCACAGCACACGAGCTCCAGCTTCAATGCCAAGCTATAGACTTCCAGAATTGGAGAGTGATTGTACCACACTTGCTACCCACAGTAGCAAGGGAGAAAAAAATTTTTTTTTTTTTGCAGGATTTGCACGATGATCAACTCTGTGCATTGATCATTGTCGCCGTAACTCGCCATGATGACGTTAGGCAAGTTGAAGTTCCATGATGTCGCCAAAATCTGTGCCAAGAAAGATTTGACACTCTTTGCATGTTTTTCACGCTCAGCACGTGCTTTCTCCGTGTAAAACATGGTGTCCATGCGCTCCACACATGAAGTTGCTCGGGGAACGTCATTGTCAACAAGCTCTGTGTGCGAGCTTGTGATTCCACCTAAGCTGATGTTAAGTACAGTCAGCCATACAGACCACAGTGGTGTGCACCCCCTTTAAACTCACCCCCATACGCTAAACCCCTCAGTTCTGCAAATGATCATGCAGCACTTCCTTGCTCTAGCTTTCTTTTTATTTTACTTTCACACTTTCTGTGGTGTTCAGGAGCCATTCAGTGCGGCGATTCAAAGCTCCCGCACCTCGATATACTGCCGCAAGTTGCTGAATATAGCCATGTGCAAGCAGCGGAAACACAATTTACTCACAGCTGCTATTAATTCTCCGTGCTATTGCAGTTCCTCCACACCACTCGCTGTGGTGCGGTGCACAAACTGGTGCGGCTAAGCCTAAGCATGGCCAGTGTGTGGTCTCCAAGGCTGCCACGGTACAATCTCGGATGTAATGCTTAACACGCACAGCTGAGATGCTCAGCACAGATATGAGGAGAAACGCGGTGGTGTACGGGCAGAGTCCGCAGCGAAGCTATAGAAACTCAAGGTGTGGCAAAGACCACCATGTGCTCCTCGTTCACGACAGATTATTTTCGCATTTGACCGTTCTACAGCATCACCATTTTTCCAGTTTTGTGGCATTGTGGGCAAACCATGCGTAATGCAGAAGCAAAAAACCATCGCATAGGAACAAAACGCAGCCACCATAAGATCATCACAGTGGGTGCCGAGTGCCATGCCACTGATGCCATAGCTTTTCTTTTTTTTACTGTACTTTTTTTCAATTAAAGTTTGGTCACACAAAAGGCACACCAACATTACTGCAAATTTTTTTCGTAATGTCTACCTCACGTGAGTGATAGATGCAACCCTCAGGAAAAAAAGTGCGTCCATTATGCGAGTAAATATGGTAATTCAAGAACAGAATTTAGGTCAGATCTGCTTCTTTCCATTACCACTGTGTATAACAGTTGTGCATAAGTTGAAAAAGACAAAAACTTCGTTTCGATACTATGACGCACACATGGAGGAAGAAAACAAAGCTGCCACCTGCTGGAATCAGCAAGCCAGTGCAAGAACATTCTAATTAAACTTTGTCCAACTTCACCTCTTGGCATCATGGCCTTTGTGCCACATTCGTGTAGATCAGTGTTGCATGTGATGAGTGGCGTTGAACCTTCAAAGCGTGTATGCAGTGCCAACGCCGTAAAACAAGAGTGGTGCCTTTTGTGCAGATAGCCACCGCGACTGGCACAGGGTGCCACCACATAGCCGTGGCACAAGCAGCGCGCTCATGATACCGAAAATATGCATAGGCAGTCAAAGAAAAAAGAAGGAAGAGGAAAAATGCAACGGCACGACGTGTACAGGATTATCCTAGAAACCTGGGAAGGTATCTCACCGTAGGAATCTCAACCTCATGAAATTCATGATGAAATGTGTAACGATGTTTCCTGCCACAAGTACAACTTCATCATGTCGAGGATTGACTGCAATTTATCTCACCTTGCAGGCCTGGCCTCAGCCATCATGAAGCAGAAAAGCTCTGCAAAGGACAGCAGGCTACTTTGAGTCATGGGGCTAAACGGTTCAAGGCAGCGCTGCTGCATGTCCAGTGCATAGAGCCATAGAGCCACACAGCGGTTGAAGTCACCAAGATCCGCATATACAGCACCACGGTAGCGAATGTAGTACGCCGTGTCTGGGTGTGCAGGACCCAATACACGCTCCCTCACCAGCAAGGCCTGCAAGCAGGATTATTCAGAGGATTTTATATTTAGGTGGTCGGCTTGCTGACATGGAACCAACGTGCAGATCTGTTAACAGGTTTTTGTGAATGGACACAGAAAGAAGACAATAAAAAAAACATCAAGGGCAATCAGTCCATAGGTGTGACAACACACACTCAGTGTGAGACAGCCTCACAACTTTCTATCATTATTTATGGCACAGGACCCTGCATGACAAGTTGCAGAGTTTTAAGGATTTATACCAGGTGTTTCAGAAATGTGTCCATGGTTATTATAAATACAGAAAAGCATTATCTGTGCACTTTTTGTGCTAGTGCTTTGCTCATGGGGGCATGCATTGTAAAATGTGTAGGAGTTAAAATGTTTACAGTAATTATCAAAATTAAACTAATTAACCTTTAGAGCATAACAGCTAGATGCTCAAATCTAATTGAGGAATGGAAGTTATTTATACAGGAAATCCATTATCCGTTGCAATACCTGCAAAAGGGTGGCGCTGCTGATTTTACAGATTTATGAAATCAGACTAATTTCACTCAGGAAACTGAAACTGAGTGGCGAAACAGCCCACTTTCACCACTCAATTTCAGTTTTCTGGGCGAAGTTAAATCAGAATTCATAAACCTGTAGAAATTAGCAGTGTTGCCATTTTGAAAATATTAAAACAGATATGGAATCTCCTGTATAAAAGCTTCCATTCCTCAATTAGGCTTCAGCATCTAGTTCTACTAGTTAAAGGTTAATTACTGTTCAAATTTTTGCTCCTATGCATTTTACAATGTGTGCCACCACAAACAAAGCACTTAAGCACAAAGTGCACAGATTTATACTTTTCTGCAGTTATAATAATCATGGACAGATTTTCTGAAACACCCAGTATAACTCTTTAAGGGCCAATGACGTAAATATACAGCACTGTGGAGGAGGCCTAAGTAAGGCTTCCTCTAAATTCTTACGAGACGGATCTCTCCAGAAAGACCTATTACAATATGCTTGAAATGTGATATCACAAAACCTTATTTTTTTTTCCCTCAGCAACCACTATACCCATGCAGAGGTTCAAGCAACATTTTTATGCACCAGTGACCTTCAGTTTTAATGCAAGAGCCTTGAGCACTTCTGTGAGAGGTCGACTCAAACAATAAACAATGCATCTTTACCTATGTTTTCTGTTCTGTCTCTTTACGGTCTCTCAAAGAGAATCTTTTATCTTTTTTCATTGACCAAATTTAAATCTGCAATATACAAGTGGATCTCATGGAGTCAGATATGGCAAAAGAAATTTGACCTTCATAACAGTATGCAATGCTAGGTGGCAGGATCAGAACACAAGCACCCGTATTACAGGTCTGTGTTCGAGGCAAAAGAATGCGTACTTGTCACTCTCAAATGACCACAGAGTTTTCTTCACTGCATTAAGTGGATTGGACATGCTTCTGTTCTTGAAGGTATGCGTCACCATTGGAAACGTTGCACTCTTTGAAAGACTGCACCACCGATGAATGTGGGAGTTACTTCTGAATGCCATTAACCCACTTCATGAGGTCCACTAGCACTGGCACTTTCATTCACCCTGTTGGCATCAAGATGTGAACACAACAGTGCAGCCAGTTGTATGTTGCACACATCCAGTCGTTGACAGGTTTGTTGAGGCAACTTCTAGAGGTTGCAGTTGCGACAGCACGCCACCAAGGATGATCAAAAGATCTGTACCTAAAACTGCGATCTCGTTTATGCAGTCATTGACACAGCGCCTGGATGAGCCGAAAAGACATACCTAGCATGCACACACAGGTCTGCTGCTAGCCTATTATTCCATGAAGTGCTGATCCACTCAATTGTCACTTGGACATCCATCTATCCGTCTAGGTGCGCCAGGTGGGGCATAGATGTCGCTGCCGCCATTGTGCGGACATTCACGAATTCTGTCATTCTTTACCTTTCCCTTCCACCCATAATGGGCACGAGAAACAGGCAAGAGTCGGCCACATTTCGCTGCATGCTGGTATAAAAAATGGTGGCACTGTGTGTGGTCTCGGGAGCCACGAGAATTAGCTTGACTGGAAATGCATGTGTGTGGCCAGTTTTCTCTTTCCTCAGACAGCAAACGATATGCACACCTTTATTTCCATCTGCCAGCCCCTTGTTTTGGGCACCGTTAGGGCCAAGCTTGATTACAGTGCCTTGCACCTAGGATGAGTGTTTCTTTTTCTTTCTGTCCTCGTCATACGCTAAGCCAAAGTTCCATGCCTACTGCTCGTGCCTGATCATACTGTGCCAAGCCCCACTCATTGGATATTTCACACCAACAAAAATTTGCCTCAACTCTCGTGAAGGGGCCCAGTGGTTGTCGCAAGAGTAGGCGGCACAGCCACAATGGGCCTTTTTTCCCTTACTGGCAAGTCATTTTCAGCAATTGCCTGCAGCGACAAGCTAGTGGCACCCGTTATGTTCTCCCTTAAATGTAAAGCCTCACTGCTTCTCTGCCACACTGGGAATGGTCACTGTATATTGTGGAGACACCATATGGCAAATAAAGTGACGTTAGAAAGAGCTGCATTTTGAAACTACTTAGCACTTGAAGAATACGTTGTAGTAGTCCCTTTTTGATGCTGTTTATGACTAAACGAGTGCCAAAATAGCATTGGCAACATGTGCAGCACTTGGATATAGCCTGCCAAAATTTACACAATGAAGTTGCTTGGCTGATTCATTTCCGAAATTTTATGCCCCAAGACCATCACACAATTATGAGAGATGCCGTAGTGGGGGGCACTGAAAATTTCTACCACCTTAGTTTCTTTAACATGCACGAACATTGCATAGAACGCAGATCTCAACATTTCACCTTCATCGAAATGCAGCAGGGATGCAGGCATCGTGGCCCGTGACTTTTGGATAATCAGCCGAGTGCATGCTACTTGAGATACGCTTGCCCTGAGATATTCAGGGAGTTGGTGTCCATGACGGTGCTGCTAAACACTTTGCAGCTGATTTTGCTTTCAGGCCCCATTGTAACGCGCACACAAATTTGAGGGCTATTTCTAGCAGAAAAAGGTGCATGTTAGAACTGTGCAAACGCAGCATTGATTGTGAATGTAGCATTTCCTTCCATTTTTTAACTGTGCCAATGAATCTTGCATGTATCGGCTAATGAAACTTCCACAAGGATCTGCTACATTGTTATGCTCATGTAGAGTTCGACCCCAATTACACTGCAAGCATGGTCCAACTATAAGACAACCCCCAAACAATGCATTAGAGGAAAACCCAGCTTGCTGCAGAGTGAGCACTTGCTAAAGCTGACGTAAGTTCCCCTTAGTAATGACCAATGAACTACTAATTATACTTCTCAATCTGTGTGAAGTGCACTTTCATTGCAGTCTAGCATTGAAAATCTGTAACAGAGTGACCCACAAATGCGGCCATTAAAGTTAATTCACAACATCCAGGTCCAATATATCCAGGTATGAAAGAATTTAAACTTGCAATTTCACTCCTTTTCTAACTCTGCTAGAGTTCAAAAGCCACTAAACAAGCACAAAAAATCATAATTTGACTTCAAGTGGCCCGACCTGCATGCGCATTTGGTCTGGCTCACAAAGAAGATCATCCAAGTCAACTGGAGAGTTGGCTTCAATTGCGTGGCCATAGGCAGCGGTACTTTTCCTGAAAGGCTTGGGCAAAGAAGGTTCGATGCAACGCTCTTCCAGGGCCCTGCATATAATGTGCAAAACATCACTGTACTTTGAGCTCCGCCACCAGCAGCAGTAAGTTAATTTTATGTTACTCACTCAGACTCACTCAAAAAATATAATTCTTACTCTAAGCTCACTAGGACTCGAGACTCGCTAAGGTTGCTCAGCTGAGCTCACTTGTACTCAGACTCTGACTCAGACTCGGACTTGCCATATTTTCCCTGAGCCAGGCTCACTCAGACTCAAACTTACCAGGCTTTTTGTCAGCCAGACTCATTCAAACTCAGATTTCGGCGGACTTTTTTCCCCAGCCGGACTCATTCCGACTCAACCTCACCAATACTCCTTACTAGGACTTCACGAAAATTTTGCTCAAATGGGTATCCTCGGGCTCACCAAAATTGTACATAATTAGTACATGTAATTGTGGGTTTTCAAATGGCTATAGTTATGACTATTAGACAAGCCATAGTTATGACTATTAGACAAGTCATAGTTGGGGCCTCCAGATTAATTCAAACCACCTCAGGTTCTTTTACATGCACCTGAATCTATGTAGACAGGTGTTCTTGCATTTCACCCCTTGAAATGCACCTGCCCATGTGGCATGAGCAACAACACGCATGCTCAAGTACTTTTCTTTAGAAGACACACTCACGAATGGAATCAGAGAGAATGATTGAGCTTTACTTGTGCCCTTTCTATCCAATTTCTGCGTTTCATCTCTGCGCATGAGAAACATGTTTTATCTTTGTGACACCACCACATCAACATCTCATAGTGTGCACTTGCATAAGCTGCTGCATGCATGTTGTCATATACTAAACTTTGCAAGCTGCCTACCGTACATAAGCATGCTGCACTAAAGCGACAGAAAACCTGTTTCCATATTCTTTTCGCCTACAGTAGAGTGGCATGAAGCCTATATGTTTCATAATTATGTACCAGACAGAGTTCAATAACTTTGTAAGTATGTACCACATTCTTTATTATGATGCACAAGTAAACATAGCACAGTATTGTACTACGAACATGATACACGATAATCAGCTCTGGAAGAAGTGGACATTCTTGCCTGTTCGCTATATCGACCAGTTCTGCCAGCATGCACATGTGTCACTGGGACCCGTGGAGTTTTGCGGTACATGTTGCCGACACATGGAGTGCACATGTCAGTGAAACAAGCATAAAAAATAAAAAATTAGGCTCACTGCAATTTATGTATGATTGCATCTGTATGATTTCAGAAATTTATCTGGCCATAGCACAGCGTCACTTGCCCATGATTTAAAATTCATATTGGGTGGTGTTGTACACAAGTCGACAAAATAAATAAAAGCCACCCAGGTGCAATTAGTCTTTTCTTTCTTTCTTTTCTTTTCTTGCATAGAGCTTACTCGTGCTTAGACTTTACACAGCTGGTATCACTCGTACCCATGTTCACCGATACTCACCTTGTTAGGACTCGTGTTGAAGTATAAAGAATATTCTGCTCCACCAGGCTCACTCACACTCATACTTGCTCAGTGGGAACCACTCCGACTCAAAATTGCCGTTATTCTAACAGTCTGGGCTCACTCAGACTCACACATCCAACTCAACCGTGCTTATTCAGACCGATAGATTTCTGGGGTGTTCTAAAACCAATATGATTATGACAGATGCCGTAGTGGACGGCTCTGAAATTTCGATCACTTGGGGTTCTTTTAATGTGCACTGACATCGCACAGTACAAAAGACTCGACATTTCACCTCCACTGAAATGCAGCTGCCGCACCCAGGATACGATCCCATGACCTAAGGATGATCAGCCGAGTGTCACAGCTCCTAGACCACTGTGGCGGGGCTGCTTACATGGACTTACACTCAAACACAGATCGGTCTGTGTTGGAGTGAGTGGACTTACGAGCAAGTTTGCTGACCCACAGCTAACAGCAACCCACAGCGAAACCTACCTACCTCCAACAAACCTCAATATTATGAAGTTTTTCAAATTCCCTCTGCAACTCCGCAGAAGCACACGTATTTGTAACCTCTTTATAACAAAGTGGCAGCAGGCGACACCCTTGATATGAATAATTCCCCTCTACTAACAACCTAATCTAGTAAATTAACCCCATACATAGAATTTTCACATGGGCAGAAGCCAGATGCGCTCTAGCGGCTACCCGACCGACAACAGAGCATGAAGTGATGCTGCACACGCAGCTGTCGCGGCAACCTCGCTTTTGCAGAGTGCTGCTACTGAAAATGACATGGGAGGACGCCTTTCTGCATAAGCCCCACTTTCTTCTCAGCACCATTACGCTAGCAGAGCCAGCGACACAAAACCTCATATCATGTTCCCTGTGGCTTGTGTGCCGCCAGCACCACCACCGACTACAGTGCTGCCGTTTTTTTTATTCAGCCATTATACCATTTGCACTCGCTTTTCTTTTTTTCTTTTTCCACACAGTGCGCACACATGTGCGAGTTGGCTCCTGCATCCATGCGTTCAGTCAATTAGGTGTATCATTGCAAGGATGAGTGCCTCACCGGAGAAACGGCTTGTCCAACAAGCAGGCATGCAGGAGCTTGGCTTTCATTGCGTGCAAATAGAAAAGCAGCTCTGTTACAGTCACTGTGTAAAAGTAACATCATTGCTTTTCCATTACTGCTTTTCTCGTGACCTCTTTCCCATGATGTTAAGCGGCAGGCCGCGTTCAATGATACAAGCGGTAGCCTTGCAGTCAGCACCAGAAAGCATGCCAACAATGGCAAAGTGAGGCAAGTAAACGACATTGACAACGTAGCATACCTGATGACACCTTGAAGGCAGTGTGAACAGACATATTCCGCAACTACTACCATCATACTGGATCTACTTTTGCTAACTGCTAATGAGCTCCACTTTGCAACAAAAGAGCCTGAACTTCCACTGATCACGGTCTGAAATATGGACATCACTGAGGACCTCAGGGCTTCTATGTGGCGATTCCTGCCACCATTACATTTGAAGACATTGTAAAGATCATAGAGCGGTGTCGTGTGCCAAAATGGACGATTATGAAATAATTACACAAGTTCTCGAACTGTTAAAGAGTGACTCCAATTGAGAATATGTGCTGTATACTTTGGGGCAGTCGAGCATGGATCTGACTCAAGGATAGCAATCCTTGCATCGTTCTAAACTGGCAGAAAGCGGAAATGCGTGCAGCAACACATCAACCGTTTCTTCCTAACAAAGGATCCTTAAAACACAAATAAAATTGTCTTTTTTATGCCTTTGTCTTTTTCAAATGTTTGATAACTAGGATTTCTTTATGACCTCCGTGGAGCCCAAATTATCGGTTGTCGCGTGTATTGTGTATCAAGTTTTATAAAGGGGTGTTACTGGCACCAATGACTTTCAATGCACATCCTGGGTCATGGTGTTTGTAAAGAGGAAAACTAACAAGCACTGCTCAGTCATCAAAGCAAGTACATCATTTTTCAAACAGCCACCACATGAGACCACCATATGGTAGCACTGGTCTCACCAAAGTATTTTGTGATGCTGAGGAACAGGCATAATTTTCCAAGAAGTTTCTATTTTTTACTTGTCACTAAGCTAAGGTTGTTCACAGTGGAAGATGAAGTAAATGTGTTTCAGAAGCTGCTGCAAATAATGGGTGGTACAGGGCAGCTAAATAAGTACAACTTTCTTGCCTAAGTGCACCTGCTGCAGTGACAGCGAATAAAGATGCTGCATTAAAACAGCCAAGGATGCTGCTTACCTGCGCCAGAGTGCCAGCGCACGAGGGGAGTCGCGCTTCTTGTCCACAAAAGTAGCCCCCAGAAGCTCCAGAGCCTCCACGCGCTGCTCCCGTGGACAGTCGGGCAGCGAAGAAAGGAACTCTACCACAGGGGCGTGGCCTGTGACTGCCGCAGCCAGAAGAGGTGTAAGGCCATATGCATCTCTCTCAGCCTGGGCCCCGTGTTCCAGAAGCAACCGAAGAATGTCCAGGCTCCCAGACTCGGCACAGTCATGTAGAGCAGTGTTTCCTAGACAGCATAGTGGGGCTTTTTAGTTTTGCTTGCTCGAGCTATCACAAGATCACATATGTACAGAAGTGCACTTTGTTAGATGAGCCAAATGGAGCTTGAACATTGTGAGAAAATTAATTCATGCCATTTTATATGCGTTTCACTGGCCTATATATCCTTTTAACAAGAACTCTCAGAATACAGCCATGATATCACGCTGATGGTCGAGTTGAAAGAGTGCATAAACATTTGCTTAAATGACCCGGCTCGGTTACTTTCTACAATTAGACAAAGCAGTCCAAAAGACACGTCTTCCCACACCTCAATAAAAGGACTCAACCAATGCCTCTTTCTTAACCCACTTTATGACGCTTCACTAGACAAACCTTTGGCGCTTTTGCGGTTGACATCGGCGCCTTGAGCAACGAGGTAGCTGGCAATGTCCAAGTGCCCCTTGTAGCAGGCGATCATGAGACAGGTGTGCCCATGTCGGTTGGCAATTTCTAAGTTGGCACCACGCTCCACTAGATACCGCACAATGGCAAGGTGCCCGTCGAAGCATGCGGCTCGCAGTGGTGTGGAATTGGTCCGTGTGGTGGCATTCACGCGAGCACCCCGTTCCACCAGCCTCTGTACTACACTAAGGTGGCCTGCTGCTGCCGCACACCACAGTGGTGGAGCACCCTCGATGGTCTCGCCCTCGAAGCTCACTGAACCCACCTGTAACCAAAACAAATGGCTTCGCTATCAAAGTGGCCATGTAAAGTAGAGATTAAAAACAAGATCACACCATATTTTAAGCTAGGCATTACAATTTCAATGTGCCAAGTTTTATGGAAGTGGTAAATCCATAAATGCTTGAGATGCTGCACAGCAACTGCAGAGTTCATTCTTGAGATGCTGATGACATGTTTTTTTTTTTTTTTAATAAATGTAATTTATGGAGAGGTTGGTGCCCATGTGTGGCGCCGGCTACTCCTCTATGACATGTTGTTGGTGTGGCAGCGCACTTTCAATAACTACTGACCCCGAACAGGATAGAGTTTCTTCACTATGAATGGCTTATCTAAGCGAGATGCTGAATGAAGTAAAGCCCTGTTCAAAAGTTCCATCCCAATTAGGGCTTGATAACAAGTAAAAGGGCCCATGTGGCACCCATTTATGATGCAACTTCGCATCATTCGAACTAAGAAATGCCATGTTCAAGAAATGTCTCAATGAAAAATTAAGTGAATGCAAACACAAAACAACACTGCATTGAAGGTCAAAAGACAGCCCTTCAATTTTTGAGTTAATATTGCTCCCCGAAGGATTACCACACAAGTACTTTGTCAGTCAGGCCTTGCAACAAAATCAGAACTGCAACAAAGTGAGGCCTCTATTGTATGCAGTACTAAATAGGTTTTTCTTTCCTAAAACACAAAACTGCCCTACCTGCTTTGACAAGCTTTATTTCAAGCTGTTACGCTTTCATTCTGAAGGTTCTTCTGGAAACTGACACATGTGCCGCAGGAGTTCGCCCTATGTCAACATGAACATGAACATAGTCATTGACTGTACAGACATGGGTCCACAGAGCCATTTTAGAGAATGTTTTCAAGCTTAAATGTCATTCTAACTTGCCCTTACTCATTGTCTGCATTGTCATTTATTTGCTGTGACTGCATGCAGTGAAAATTGCATAGATGTCTTTTTTCCTTTTCATCTTTCTTTCCTGTAACCTGCAAATCAAAAGAATACTTCGAATATATCTTCCCAAACACCATTTAGCACGTGAAATGCCTAGTTTCAGCACCAAGCGGAAGAAAATTAGCAAAGAATTGCAACTATGCGCAAGCTATTGGGAGGGGAATGTAAAAGATTCCAACTTTCGAATAAGAAGCTATAGAGCAGCTAAGTAAGATGTAGGTTAAATTTTGTAGATAAATTTCAAAACGCATAATATACATGGGTCAACTCCTGTGGTGTATCACTAAAGAAAGTGCATTTGGAGCTGCCGTAAAATATATGCCAATGATTTACACTAAACACAATTTGTTGGCAGCAGATTATAAATGTTTCTATCAATTCAAGTGAAGCTAGGTGAGTGACAATGGATGACACCTGTGAGATCTGACTGGCACAGACTGTAAAAGCAATTTAGAGGCTACAAAACACTGCAAGGGATAAAACGCCTATGAAGTGGAAGCAGTTTCTATCCATTCTAGTGTTAAATACTACAGATTCCTTGTTTCCAAATGTGAAAACTTCCATTTGTATAAGCAATAACAGAAGTTTATGCAATGTCTCATGTCTTGCAAAGCAAGGCAAAGCAGAGGCCATGAAATACTGCGACTACTGACAAAAGAAAATGTCACAACTACAAACAGACCCAGTGCTAACAATTTTCATTGGACGTTCTTACCACTGAAGTTAACGTGTGTATACTGACATCATGGCATGTTTCCTAAATAAATTATTTGTGTCAAACCTGTTTTTCACTTTATGGGTGCCCCCAAGACTAGTAATGTCATTATACAGATGAAAGAGGTGTGCTCGATGAATCTGCTACGACACCCACCCCCAAGGAAAGAAAAAACAGCATCTTGTTAAATAATTTTATTATTTATCAGGGAGCCACAAGGCTCCTATTTCCCGAAGTTTCACTTATTAGCACGCAAAATTTGCCCTTCCATACAAAAAAATTGAACAGGAGTGGCCAGGCAATTGTTTTTGCATAACGCCCACGTATTTCTGCTTCGCAAAATGGTTCAACCGCACAGAGGCCAAACAGCATACAAATTGGTTGCGATCTACACAAAACAATGTGCATGTCTAAGAATAACAAAGTAGGGCACAGGAACTTCTTTGTTTATGCAATATTTTTACAATGTATTTAAAGCAACCAGACATTTCCCAGGAGAGTTGTTTTCAACACACGTGTGCAACTTGTTTCTTGAATGAAGAGATCACTTTAATAGTGCAAATGTTTCACTGAATGATAATGATGACGAGCAACCACATCAAATGACCACAACAAGATATCTGCCAAGTCAGGCAAAATAACATAAACATGTCATTTACCTTCTCAGGCTGACTGACTGGCTTAGCGCCAAGGCAACACATTATTTAGACAAAGCACAGAAAGTGAAACACTTCTGTACAGCACTGCCAATCCCATAAAAGATTTGCTACCTGTTCAATGTCCGCTTGGCATCTGTCAAGAAGATAGTCAGCCACATCAAGATGGCCATTTCGAGATGCCATCACCAGTGGTGTCGCTCCATTAGTTGTTGCAGAAACCAACCTCTGGATTTCCTCCTTCGGTCTATGGTCCAAGAACACCTGCATAGCCCGAGCTTATTAAAATTAGCACAGCCAAAACGAGTACACAGAGGCGAGGAAGAAGCAACAAGTCGCAGCAGATCATGTTATTGACAGTTGCTTGCTTTTTTTCTTCGACTTAATCTCGTATATAATGCTAGTTCGAAGGCGTTTGCTGCTGATGTGCCAGTTTTCTGGGTTCCGTTATAGCGACATCCCTCCCATTGCCACCCCGACTTTCTTCAAAAAATTGTACGTAGAGCGAATGTGTACTTCCTAGTTGTTTGTTTCCTGCTGGCAGCGCAGTGTATGTATTAGACATCGGAATCGCAACGAATGACGCGTTTCCTCTCTGGAGTGAAACGGGACACGCGATGAGCTTGTCATATGGTGAGCAAGATTCCATAACATTCAATGCGAAAGTAACATTAACAGTGCAGGCACGAACCCACGATTGCACACGCGTGTCGAGCTTTAGCTTTGGCTGTCTGGGCGCCAAGAACTGGATGTTCGTTCGTGTTGTTTCTCGAGAATTCCTACGTGAGTCACACGCACACGCACTATTCCCGATTTGCTCCAAGAAAGCACGCAGACATAGTACCGAAACTATACAAAGCTTTTTCCGCTCCCCACTAGCCTTCAATACAACAAGCGCTTACGTAATATTATAACGGAAATTTGCGATAAAGCATCGGGAAAGCAAAACAAAGTGCCTTGATCACACTGTCGAGAAGGGAAGGTAAGCGGTGTGCGCTGTCAGTAGGAAGAAAGTGACTCAACAAGCGGAAACACGGCCCAAATAGGGCTATAACTACAGCCTAAAACAGAGGTATGACTATACCACACACGTAAAAACGTTTATTTCAATAAATGCTTAGATCGAAAGCAACAACTAAGCCTAACAAAACATAAGACGACATCAACTGACGCAGCTTTGTCAGGTGCAAAATATAACGTACCTTGAGACGCTTAAGCTTGCCATCTTTCGCAGCGTTGAATATGGCATTCTTGAATTCCATGTTGAAAACTCCGTTTATTTTCTACAGCTCGAAAGCAAGCTCAAACACTCTAGGCCGGACCATAACTTCGCTCCCACGGCTGCAGCAGTGCGCTGGCTCAGCTGGCTGCGGCTGAGATGGGCGTCGTGTTGGCTCCGCCTCGACGCATTTGGCGTCATTTGAAGCCAATCCAATAACAGCCTCGAATGTCACGCTCGCGGTTTCGAGATCGTGCCAAAGGAGGCTTGACGGCATTGATCGTGCTATCGTGCGTTGGCGGACCTGTGTTGCTGGTTCAAAATCCAGACATTATTGGGGTCTGACCCTCGGCAAGGTGGATTGTCAGCTGCACAGAACAGCGAAAGCGTTTCGGGCTATGTCGTGACTGTGCAATCCTCTACCGTGTCGCCGCGCCGTGCACGAGTAGCAGCAAAACAACATGCCTTGCAGAGAAGTTATAACATTGCAGCTGGGACACTACGCAAACTTTGTGGGCTCTCACATTTGGAATTTGCAAGTAAGGTGCAAGCATTGCAGATTATGTGCGCAATGGTATTCTGGACACATTATGTATGTTGTGTCGTTGTTTGTGTATGCGAAGCAGTTGCGACGCCGTCACCATTTCGGTAGGCATGTAGCTGTCAGTTGAACGTTTCATTCTCCTCGTTCGGATTCGGCACATTACCGCAGTGGTCTAGCATGTCTCCTTAAGTCTTCCATGGCTACTTAATCCAACACAACCTGCGCTGCACGTCTCTGTCTGATTATGAGTATTCGGGATATTGTAAAATCATCAGACATCTTCACTGATAGGTGCCTCCACATTTCTCATTAAACGTCTCAGTATTGGCAGGGTTGGTATCTCACTGCTGGTTCTATAAGCGCCAGAAAGATTTCGGGAGTGGACGGTGTAAATTTGAGAAAAAAGCTTTTAATATGTGTCACTACCGGTTTTCTCTTTCCCTCCCTGTATGTCAATATTTTCCTTAGCTTGAAAAAAAAAAAAATTCAGTGCAAAGTTACCATGATATCAAAGTACGGACAACATGAAACATTCTTAATCTTGTGTTCCACTAGCATCCTTTTCAGCCACATCCTTTTTCATTAACAGGAAGCGTGCTTCTCGTACAAGCCAAATGACAAAGCTATTCCCTTAGAGTTTGCCCACGACACCTTCTTTCGTGAGGGGAGGAACCCAAAGGTGAGTGGCCAGTGCTAAAGCTAACCTGTCTCATGCTGTCTCATGCCGGTATATGCAAACATTAGCGTCTTCATTATATTGTTTCAGCCATGCCAAGATTTGTTGTGCTCGTGAATTCTGAAGACTAAGTTCTCCTGGTAGAGAATTAGACATGCTTGGTTAATTGCTACACAGTTCAAATGAAAGCTGTGCAAGCCAACTTCTACATTTATTTTATTTAAATTTCTATTATATGCTGCTGGTGTCACAATGGCCGTGGAAGTGTCTGCTCTTTGCACATTTCTCTTTACACATTCTTTAAAGGTGGTTTGAGATATCACAGTGTGAAACTCGGCAGTGTTTTATGTATGAAGTAACCTGCACAAGTTTTGCTCACAGCTTCATTTACTTGGAGTGATTGAATGCCCATGACCGTGTGGAAATACTGGGTAAGGTTACTGTACGAAGGAAAGCATGCATAAGAACAACATATTATTTCTTCTTAAGCTAGTTTACATGGTCATTGAAAAACTTTCCAATTGAAATTGTTTTCTTCACTTTGATTGATTTCAGAGATATTGACATGGGGCCATATCCTGAGGTGATCACTTTTGTGCATGTTGATTGGCTGGATGAGAAAAACCAAGCAAGTAGACGCTTGGTCATTGGCACGCGTGATTCCATATTGTGCAAGGCAACACTGTTGCTCAAAGCGATCACCTCAGAGCATGGCCATGATGCCTACCATGCTGAAAATATTTGCAAGGCTTGTGGCAAACTTGCCACTTTTCTTGCAATAGTTAATTTCCCATTCTTTTTAACAATTCGTTGCATTTTTTATGTATGCAGGGTAATGTGACGTACATGCCACGTCTCCTCATTGCTGATTTACAAGGCAGTTTAGGAAACCTAAAGGCAACTGGTTGTCTTTATGACCCTCCATCGTCATCAGCCAATGAGGCAATTGCCTGGTAAGAAGACCTTCTCAAAGATAGTAGAAAAAAATTTCTACTGTTCATCAAGCTTGACACCATGAATGTTTCACCAGAATTTAAGGTCCGTTTGTCTGCAGTATAAATCATTGCAAGACCTTACCTGCATATTTTTAAATAAAGATGGTTAAAGTTCATGCTAAAGCAGTGTTGCTGGCTACTACACATAATAGAAACATTCTTGAAACAGTGCTCTTTTTTTCTTGCTGCAAAACAAGACGACGCGAAGACAAGCGCCCGTCTTCATCATCTCTATGTCCCTGTCTTGTTTTGCACTACATCACATCAACAAAAATGGACAACCAACTAGACCATACCACTACTTTTTCTTATTTTTCTCTATGCAATCTTGATTGTTCAGGGTGCTTTTGCCTATATTTTCTGAAGAAGACATCGAAGATGTGCTCTCAACCAGTCATGGGCATGTTACCAGTAAAAAGTAACAGTGTTACAGTTACAGTTACCCTGAGCCAGAAAAGTAACTATGTTACAGTTACAGTTAGCGTTAAAAAGTAACATCGTTACTTTTTCGTTACTGTACAAGACTAGGTAATACATGGCAAACCAAATTATAGTGTTTTTTACAGGAAGGTATGATGGTATGCAGTTTCGCAAAAATAAGTCGTGATAAAATGCCAGATAAAAGGAAAGGAAAGGGGCTCACTCAAAAGCCCAATACCAGCAGTCGTTGTGTGTGCACCCCATTTTGCTATAACAGCATTTTTATTGATTGTCGGAAATTTATTTACAAAATTCATTGGGACAGCCTGGTGCAACAAAAGACTGCTGCACGCTTGTAAATGAAATAGTAGCTCATCCTGAGACGGGCAACACAGAGGATAGGACCCTTCGAGCCACATTGCCACCACCATTTTGGGAAGTGCTTTTTGAAAGTATCGCCGCTTCGAGAACTGAACATGTTCAAGGCATTGCAAAGCGTCTGTTTTTTAGGCGGTTTCCACGCAGGTTGTCATGAAGAAATGGCTGGCCATACGAAAAAAAGTTAAGGATGCTGCACCGGCTTCTGAACAACAGCATCTTTCGTCACTTAGGCCGACCATACTGCCGTGTCACGCACTTTTCTCTGTATGGGGGCAGGGAGAACCCTTCGCTGCCCTTTTGTGTCGCTGACCTGCGGTGCTTTGTTTGGATTCATAGAAAGAACCGTTCATTTGCACCCTGGAAACATGTCAGTCCATTTCCGAAAAAAAGAAAGAAAGGGAAAAAAAAAAAAAAGGCGAAGAGATGTCCGCATCCTGCACAGCACCATTATGCAAGCGATACATGGTAAAAATATTCCACTAGTGAGATGCTCCATTATCGAGATACATATATTCCACTATCGAGATACATTTTGTAAATGTATCTCGATACAGAGATACAAATAGTCAAAAGTATTTATGAGCAACATCCCGATATTCTTGTACCGCGATACTGCCCAGCCGTGCTTTTAAGGAGTGCTGCTGCTCGATATTTTTTTGGAAAATGAAGTAACTGTAACGGTATTTCCAGTTACAGTTACTGTGTAAAAAGTAACAGGGTTACAGTTGCAAGTTCCTCTAGATTAAAAGTAACTAGTTACAGTTATAAGTTACTGAAAAAGTAACTAGTTACCGGGGGGGGTAATGCTGTTACTAGTAACTAATTACTGCACAAGACTGCTCTCAGCCAGCTGAGTACGACTAGGTCTGGATCTGTGCTCTAATTGCAATGAAAACATAGTTTGACATGTTAGTAATTTGATGGATACAAGCGAGATGTATTTTTGAGGCCGAATCTAGTACAAACAGAATAACAGCAGAAGAGGATAGAATCCAATGTTGAACACTTTTGAATAATTTCTGACTTTAAATACCTTGTTATACGATTAGTAAAAAGTGATGCCTGCATCTTAAAACACATAACTTTGATGTTAAAGCACAAATAGAACATCAAGAACGAGATAGTTTTTTTTTTTTTTTTCATGTGGGGTTCTCCAAAAAGTGCGCGTAATCATTGTACTGCTTTAGCAGTAAAGTCTGGCCTTGCGAGCAAAGTGGCCTGTTGCACTATGTAAGGTCTCATGTTTTATATCTATGCTGTGACCATGGGGTTAAATTTGTTTTACTTTTGCATCACTTTTATTCCGATTTCTGTGCATTTGTTGACATACTAAAATATTTGTAATCTCGTCAAAAAAAAAGAATTGTGTTAGCCTACTACCAACCTGGAATTATTGGGGTACATATTTGACACACCTAGAATAGTTAGGGAAGTGTTAAGGAATTTGTAAAAAACCTGGCTGGGTTGTGGAAATTGACAGACAGCAGTCTGTGAGATAGTAAGGGAGGCCATAATAACCAGGCTTATGCGAATATTCAAATGTTTTGGATATTTAAACGGTTATTACAGTGCCAAAATTTGCTTCAACACCAATTAAAAATTTTCAGCATTTTGATGTATTTGAAATGAATGAATAAATTCATGCTTTCATGTGTAGCTCACCTGTAAATGTGGTTTCACTGCAGCATGAGGCCACTGTGCTGTGAAAACACCTTTTCAGAAAAAATCCACACTGCTGGGAAGCCACAGTTCTGGGTGAAATGTTCATATTACCTGCACCCCAATAAAATTATTTTGGAGCTGGTAGAGCCAGTTTTGTGGGCTTATATGGGCTAGATGTAAGTTTTGCTGAGTTGGACATTTTCTGCAAGTTGGTTCTTATTTTTGCTTTGTCTTGGCAGGTCTGGTAAAGTGACTATCCACAAGGCTGAACCAGACACAAGGGTTCCAAGCGGCTCCAGGAACAAAGTAGGTTGTTGCAGATAGGCACTGAATTACCTGAGTGATCAACATTCTGTAGAAGATAAATTTCATTGGGCTAGTTAGTGTTTCCTTGATGTCACTCCAAGATGTCCTGTAGAGACCGTCTCGAGTGCTCTTGAAGCTTGTGATGTGGCCTGAAGGTTGTGAGTAATCCATTCCAAATGTTAAAGGAGGGTCTTCTTTTATTTAACGAGGATTCCAAATCACCCTCAGAGCTGTCATTTGAGTTCGAATATGTGCCTAGTGGGACACAAGCTTGTGCCCTTTTTGAAAAACTTGTCTAAAAATGTGTTCCACTGACCATTCCACTTATCTTAACTGCAAATGTAGGAACTTGATTGTGATTGTTTGAGTGCCTATAGGTGTAATAATAATACTTTATTGGATTTTACGTGCCTAAGTCAACCATGATTATGAGGCATGCCCTTTACTGGAGGGCTCCGGAGTATTTTTGACCAGCTGGGACTTTTCAACAGTGCACCTAAATGTACAGGTGTTTTTTTACATTTCGCCCCCATTGAAACATGGCTGCCATGGCCAGGATTCGATCCTGTATCGTCAAGCTTCGCAATAATAGTGTGGTTTCATGTTGTTTTATTGTATCAGTATGTATACTGGGCTGATAAGCTTTTTGGGAAAGGGGAGGGTGGTCTCTTTGTTTGCTATTATTGTACCGAAATTGTACTTTTCCTTATGCTCCCATGATTTCTGATGTTCTCAGTTATAGGTATTCTTTTTGTCATACACTTGTCTAGTAGAGCTTTACGGAGATTATGTAAACAAATTCAATGTAATAGGTGGCATAATAGGTGGTGTAGACTATCCATATTCACATTAAAGATAACCTTAAAGATTAGTACTCTGAAGACACTAATTGTTTTATGTAGTTATATGGTGTGACACACGATGGTGAAAGCACTGCAAGCAGCGAAATAATTTGCACGAAAATGATTTACTTGAGTGCTCAAATTGAACAGCATTGACTGAACCGAGTTTGTGAGCATAACTTATTTCTGCAAGCAATAAAGTAGGATTTGTTTCTTGACAAGAGCAAACCTTCCTGATATTGCTGGAAAACATTAGGGCAATGACGTAACGCCGAGGCTCCAGTAGTAGGCCAAACTGGCGTTCAAACAATAGATTTACGATATAGACTGCTGGTGAAGTTCTGACTTGCATGTCGTAGCACTTGGTATAACTAAAACCGGCCGTCTTCATGGAGTCAAAGGGACGATGAATTTTTCCAGCTGCGGTGTACTATTGTATCATTTACGTGTAGCGTATCACAATTACACCTTTATTCTACATCATTTGTTGAAACATTTCTAGCAGTTGTTCTTAAGCACAAAACTAATTGGTCAGTTGTTCTGTAGCTATCTTCTGTTGTTTCTTCTGACCTTTTAGGATGTGCAGCGGCCTCCCACTGACCAGGACAAAGATGTTTGCCGAGGTATGTGCCATGGCTACCTTAAATGCAGCAGAATTTGTTCAAAGCTGCATTTTCGTTATGGTTCATCGCAAAAGTTAAAATTAGACCATAATGCACTCATTTCTATTCCTATTGGCTTTATGTAATGAGCTGTTTACTGTGATCATAGCGTTCAGTGCTGTGAGAGAGATTCATTAGAATAGAAAAGTGAAATTTATCCTGAATTATTGTGTTCTGACTAACTACTGTGAACTGAGGTAAGGAGGTGGAATGATAACAGCGATGTTTATTATAATGGGACCATGCTAAGGAGCCCCACATTGTCTTCCAACGAACACTTTAGCCACAACATGGTTTCCCAGCAACATAATCTTGCCTTTGGAGACAAAGTGCTTGCCTGCCTACTTTCAGGCCTACTTTGTATATAGTTGTACGGTAACTTTTTGTGCACCTTATACATATGAAAATGAGGTAATTATTGATGCTACAGTGTTGCTTCAAGCAGTTTCTTTTTCACTAGTACTACAGCTTGTTGCATTATTTCCAGTGGACTCTGCACACCAGTCAAGCAGACAAGTGGAAGCCAGGAAGGAGCCAGTACAGCTGTGGTCAGAGTTTCTTGGTGTCCACCTACATCCTCGTACAATTCACCTGATCACACGCTATCTGCACAACAAGTAAGATTTGTTGAATGCCTCTACAGTGAGATGGCCTATATGATAAAGTGTTTCTTCCGTCCCAGCTATATTGCAAGCATGACCCTGTATAACCTTTAGATATAATAACGAAAGGGGAGGTGTCAATGGCTCGTTTATTTGTTAGAAACAACTTAATGAACCGACATACATTGAAGCCTAGGAAAGCATAGGGGAAGTTATTCAAGTTCTTTATTATAATTTTGGTTGAAGTAGAAAGGAATTGAAGTGGACGAAAAGACAAACCTGCCTTCGGTGGGTACCGAACCCATGACCTTCGGATAACGCGTCCGATGCTCTACCACTGAGCTATGAAGACGATCGTCCCCCCATCCACTTTATTGGGTATTTGTAATTTGCACACCTTTTTTTTTCGCGATTTTAGAGCTCCGAAGAGGGGGTGCACAAGTTACGTGGAGATTTCACAAAGACATTCGAAATAACTTGTAATATAGTGCAACTAGCATGTAACTCTTTTGGATAAGATCTCACGTAACGCTACAAAACGCTGGTGTAAGAGAATACAGCTGCTGTATGGACACTTTTTTTGCAGTCCCTTTGCATTGAGAGTGCAGCACTTAGAAGGGTTTAGGAGCCGCCCGCTGATAGCTGCCGAGATAGCGCGTGCCAGCGCTATCTCGGCCGCCATGCGATTGCTCGGCAGCGGAGCGACACTCCCGCCCCCACCCCCTCCCTCCCTCGCATCTTTTCATGCTCGTTAAAGACAGGCAGGGCGTTTCTTCCCCGCTTCAACGGCAGGTGTCCCGATCGGGGTGATGTTATCGCATGCGCCCACCGAGCGGCGGAGATAGGCCGGGCTCGTTTGACCTCTGCTTCAGCCGTTTTCGTCGCCTCCACTCGCATGGTTTTATTCTAGCGACTGTACTTTGGGCTCCAGGGGCTTCCGGAAGAAAGAATCAGAAAGAGGGACATTGCACTTGCAGCCCCTTTTGCGTATGACTGCTCTCGCCTGCGCAGCGAGGGTCATGGCCGTGTGGCTGTTCGAAGTCTGTCCATGTGAGCACCGGCGAGCTGGCCCGGGCGGGATGGGGAGCGCAAAATATGCAAGGAATTTTTTGTTGTAAAGCTGGCTAAATATCAGGGGTGCGCAAATTATGCGAGGGCGCAAATTATGCGGGTAAATACGGTATATGTAATCCTGGGAGTATTAGGCAGCGCCACTCGTAGCACACCTGGTTTACTGAGAACAGATTTAAAGAAAGGCAGCTTGCGCACATGTGTAATTGGTGGAAATTAAAAGCTTTGTTTTGAAATGGCAAGGTGCCTTCTTGTTATTACTTTGCATCATCCATTTGCATGAACAGGTAATACTGTACATGCTTACTCCCAGACATGATTCCATCTTTCTAGATGCCCCAGGCACAAAAGCGCATGTATTCGAGCTGTCGCATCAATATGAAATCATAGGGCATCATTTTTCACCACATCATCGCCAGCTGCCTCGAAAAAAGCCGAGTGCATTCTGTCTTTGAAAAGATTTTGCGGGCTGTCAGAAGTACCCATTCTCACTTTACGAAATCACATAACGCTTGTGCACGTGTCTGCTTTCCATATGTGCGAGGACACGGGTTCAATTCTGAACCATGGCAGGTGCACTTTGGTGGGAATCAAATATAAGAGCAATTGGCACTTAGATTTATGTGCTCTCCAGACAGTCAAAATTAACTTGGCATGACTCATATCATATTACAGTTGGCACATAGAATGCCAGTCATTATTAACTGTGACATTTTATATACAGCCAATTTAGGGTTTTCAGACTCTAGAAATCACAAAATCATGCGAAAAATTGGGTACCACAGACAATCAAATGTGCATGCCTTTTTACAGCCATCAAGGGTCAAAATCACCACAGCCGCATCCAGAATTGTGTGGGTACAATTATCTTTAGGCATCTCAGTATTTGTACTGTGACAAGAGACAGATACATGCATGCATAACCAAGGAATGTAACAGATACTGTGTCTATACTTGCGGACAACTTTCTGTGGCAATGAAGGGAACGCTATGGGGGCAGAGCTATCATTCCTGTGTTAGCGTCGAAGTAGTGTGGCACTTTAACTCTGCAAGCTCAAAAAGTGCAAATACAGCATGCAGTGCGAAATGCTTGTGTCAATAACTGGGATAAGAACACAGAAGCATTCAGCACTGCTCCAACACAAAGAAATATAAACATTTTGTAGGATATACATGGCGTACACAAACATGTAAACATGAAGTTGCTGGCAGACAACAGAATGATTCATTGCGTGTGCAAACCTAGAAGGCCACGTCCGCATAGCACTGCTTCAACCATTTGCCAGGAGGTGTCATCTGTGTTCAGTCTTGCAGCCATGTTTACTATGGCTGCGTCATAAGGTGTTGTGCAAGTCCGCTCCTTTAGAAATATATGCACAGTTCTCATTCTGATTGAGAATGTAGGCCTTCATATGCTTCTTAAATGCCAGAAGCCTTTTATTGTGTTGGAAAATACTAGTTTTGGGTTGGGACTATACACAGCAGTGCATGCACACAAGCACTCTGGCTGCATAGCTTTGGCTGCATGGCCACAGAAAGTTGTCTGCGAACGTATAAGGAGGGGGTGGGCTTCTTTTCATTCTTGGTGTGCTTCACTGCAAAATGTTTCATGTGGCTGACCTTGTAACAGCTGCGCATTGCAGCAATGTTGACTTTTGAAAACTGCTATGTCTTATCAATTGGAGGCTACCAGGTAATCGACATTTAAGTGGTAGTGGTCATAATTCTTGCTATGTGGGACTTTTTAGTAAGATCCAAGAAATCGGATGGTAAAGGGTGCACTGTTCAAAATTTTAGGTGTATTTATACGCCAACTCCATGGAGTACATTGAGACACTGTGAAAGCATTTGGATTATCAGGTATGTCTGAAAAATGGGTGATGGACTGTATAATACAGTAGAACCTCGTTATAACAAACTGGGATATAATGAACTAATGGATATAACAAAGCAATTGTAATTCCCCTTGAAATTCCCATAGATGACATGAATATTGGCTATAGCGAACTAATGGTTATAACAAAGTAATTACGACTCCCGTTTCAACTTTGTTATATTGAGGTTTTACTGTAGCTTTGTCAAAAGCATAATGGCCGAAGCATTGATGACCAGAGCAAGTTCCAGATCATGAAGGAAGGCTCCTATTCTTCACCACCTTGAGCATAAGACACTGGATGGGCCCTTACTTTTATCATTTGCAATGTTGAAAGGCCATGTTCATTGTGTGAACCCTGCCATAGCCACTGTAGTCATGTTTGGAATGGCCATGGAACACTTTAGTGTGAAGGGAGGTGACTTGTGCTGTCAGAAGCATATTGGTAACTGAACTGCTTTTTTTTTTTGGCACAGTCCGGATGATCCCTTTGACCTGTTTGGTATAGGAAACCAGTGTGTTGAAGATCATGAGTGGCAGAACAGTTTCATGGATGACTTGCGCTGGTTCGCTGAAGACTGCGACTCTCTACAGGTAGAACTTACCTGCATATTGTTTTTAGTCTAGAAAAACACTTGATGGGCTTTTAAGTGCTGTTATAATACTTATATATTATATCTACAGTTGAATGCTATGTGCAGTAAGTAGCATCCAGCAAAAATGTGCCTTCTTAATATTTAAGTTTCGTTATAACTGTGCATTATTTGTTACATACAAACCCCACCTGTGAATCATACCTGTATTTATTGTACCAGCATCTAGCTGTGTAAAAAAGGAAGGCTCAGTGAGTGAAAGAGCACTGTGCCACAGCCTATGCCTAAATCTGTATACAGGTAGATGCAGGCAACCAAATAGAAATATGAAGCTAATTTTAAACTTTTTTTGTATTTTGAAATGAAATGTGCTTTGCAGCCTTGAAGCTAGATGCAGTTAACATTTAGTGCACTTATGCATACTTCTTTCTTTCCAGTTTTGTTTACTCTGTATTTATCAATGGCTGCCTGATTGTCCAATTAGTGGAGCCACAATAATATACTACAAGGTGTAATCATTGGTATTCTTGTCTCTTTATTTTACAGGCTTTCAACGTTCTACTTGATGGCCATAATGGTTTTACTGGTTTGGCTAGCAGCCTTTTGGAGATCCTTCATGACGATTACCCAAACAAGTCCTTCGTCTGCTGGCCTCTCTTTCAGCCTCTCCACAACAGCATCAATGAGGGACGGGTTAGTGTCCTGTAGAAATTCATCATTCTTATGCATAGGATCACAACTCGTGTTGTAACAATGTAATGTTTAGAACAGCCACATTGACTTTGTCTGGTGATCTGAAGGAAGCCAGTTGTTCAGCAGTCAGCCTTGTATAGCATGTAAGTGTGCTAGTGAGGCACAATGTAAAGGAAAACAGAGTGTCACTGACTCAGAAAAGGGTACATAACACATGGTGTATAGTGACGGTAGCTTGTATGATGTTGTCATGGGCTTGTTGTGTCAAAGACACTACGAGGAAGTGAGCAGTCAGGGTAGCAAGAAGGGAAACCACTGGAGCTGATCAGACCTTTGTGTACAAAGCTTTAGTAATATGAGAATGATTATGTCAATGTGGAATTGAGTGTAACTGTTCTGTAAGTCCTCAAGAGTTAAGTGCAGTGACTACATAAGGCACCAAACTGCTTTGGAAAGCTTCTTGCTAATGTACAGTGTGGTGGTATAGTGATCAACTTGTTATATACACAAAGCACACTACTTTAGCATTTGTTTATGCAGTAAATATTGTGATGTACTCTGTAAACTAGAACACTTGTACACACTTTTTACTTCTTATAATTGTTGTCTGCAAGAGAAGCTTTATGTTCATTTGCAAACTGCATATGGATGCAGGTTGCACTCGACCTGGCGCACCGTCACTTCAACACAGTCATGTGCTACCACAGCCTCAACAGGCTGTCTTCAGCCTTCTGCCCACTGAGTGTGTCTAGCAGCCACTTTCATCCCCTTCTCCGGGACTTCAAGCATCTCAAGTTGGGAGTGAGTCATCATTATAAGACCGATTAAAATGTAAAGTTAAAGTGTATATGTTTATACAACATTGATAAGTTTCCAGTCTTTGATGTAACTTGGTAGTGCTGAAACAAGGGACAACACATGAGGCAAACAACATGGGGAAGGGCTTCGTAATTTTCTCTTGATCCTGTGTGTGCGCCGCCCCTTTGTTTCCATGCTACAAAGCCACATCATAATATAACAGCTAGCCCAATATCTGATGTTATAAATTATAATTTTTCCTGCATTATTTTCTCTTTTCATCACCAATTGAATGTTTGCATTGGCAGTCCTAGCGGTTAAGCAGGACAAGTGCCTCCTCCACTAGATGCTTGCAACATCGCTCGTTTTCCCATTGGGGCGAAGGTTCATCATAGTTCAGTGTAGTCTCCACGAGGCGGTGTTCACAAACGACACCACCCTGCTGTGAAGTGGAATTTTATTCTTCTTCAGTCACCTTCAAGGATACTGATTTCAGAGTTGATTGACAAGGCAATTGATTTCAACCAAAGAAATGTCCCTCTGCTTCGCCGCTTCTGAGTGAGACGCCTCTGTGACACTGGTAACCTTTGTTTTTAGTTCGGAGGCAAGGTGAAGTAAGTGATTGAAGCTTGCAGCGGTCGTCGCAACGAACGCTCGCAAGCAAGACTGTCACATGACAGTGGAGGGGGAGAGAGCAGGAGAGGGTAGGGGACCAGCTTTTCCTCATGTCGCAGGCGTCTAGTAAAGGAGGCATTGTCAGGACAGATTTTGACCAGTACCTAGTTGCAGGTCAGTTGAACCAACAGCTTAAAAATGTAAAGTAGTATGCTTAAAGATTTTTAGTTGACAATTATGTTCATCAATAGTATGATGACGTTGGTACCTTTAACGACTTGGAGAACAGTTTCATTTTGTTTATTTCATAATTGTTCAGAACACAGCATAATTTTTTCATGTTTTCTTCATGTTAAATAATGTTTTCTTGTCTTTCACATCAATGACAGCGCACCTTTTCTTTTTCTGTTGATCCAGTTTTATTAATTGCTTTAATTCCTTTGACCCAGGCTGACCTGCTTCCCTACAACACTAGTGGAGTGCTTGGCCTGGCTCTTGACAATATTATGTGTGCCCTCAAGCTGAAAAGTCAACCTTTAGAAATGCCTGAGCTCTTTGGCCAGCTCTGCAGCTCTAGCAAGAAGGTATTCTTGTGTCCTGCACTGCTATGAGTGCAAGTGTTATGTTACTTCATGTGCCAACATTGACAAGAAATGAGTGAGCTGGAAGCAAATTTAGGTATTGCCATTCCAGTGTACATGCTCCAAAACCAGAACACTCGCCTGATTTATGGGGCAGTATTTCTTGAGTGCTGAAAAGCAGATTTTGCTTCTCTTGACAAATGCGAAGTAGTACTTGCAGTGCAATGTAGTCGGGACTAAAGGAGAAACACGAACGACATGGACATTGATGCGTGTGTCTGTCCTTTTGTTCTCGTTACCTTGCACTGCAAATACTTTGCATGTGTCAAGAAATGTACCAACTAGTCCAAGAGTAGATTCTTCTGGGATAGACAGCTCCTCTCTCATTCTTATTAAAGGGTAACTCCGGCAATTTTCGGGTGTCCACTGATCTCAATGAGCTCTTCATTACATGTTCTCCTTGGTATGTAATAATAATTGCCAGGCTAGGTAGTTGCAAGGCATTAAGTTTTCCTGAAAATGAATTTTAAACATATTTAGCAGGACTCATGCTTTTGAATATGGCCCGCCCTGTGTTTTTGATGTCATTACCCAGGGATTTATAACCCCCTCCCCCCCCCCCCCCCAAAATCAAAATTCTGGATAAGCCCTTGGTCATTACCTACATTGGTACCTACCTGAACAAGCAGGCCATCAAAAGCAAATCGCTGGCCCTTCAGCACTCAAATCTTAGCTGTCAAGTTCAGAAAAGCTGGCAAAGCTTGATGCACCATCAGATGACATCGCTGCCTTCATTTTTCTGGCACCAGCTCCATATTTCTTACGGCAGGGAAGCTGTGATGCCACTGCATACACTGCACGAAATGTCTGCCGTTTTGGTTTCGGTTTGAACACAGCATCCAATCGGCTATTTAAAATTATTGGTGAGTGTCTGAGCCAATTGGACCACCCTGCCTGCTACAGACCATCAATACCACTGGAAAACAGCAATGTCAAAATGTGATGAAAAAACAACTGGAGTTCCCCTCTAAGGAATCTCAAGTACTTTTGCCAACACAGAACACAGCACTTGATAACATAGTGAAGTGGAACATGCTAGAAAGGGGTATTTATTGCCCCTTTTATAGAGTGGTATCAACTGGTCAAAATACATGTAAGAAATAGTTCCTCGCTTCCATTCGTGAGCACAGTGCTGTGAACAGAGAGCATCCAAGTAATAATGTTCTTCCATACCAGTGCCGCTACCCAAAGCCGAAAGCAAAGCCTTTCACTGTTTAGTGCTACAAAGTATATTGACAAGCGGGGGGCAGCTCACCTGTGCCACTATCCCTGCTAATGAGAAGAATGTCTATCATATCAGATAGAAACACCAATGCAAAATTAACATAGCTAGTGTGTGATTTGTGAATAAATTGCACAGGCCATCCACGGTACAGTACAACAGTAAATGCAGTTCTGAGCTGTTCTTGAATGTTCTGTAATAATCGCTTCTCTTTTTATCTGTTTTCTTCAGATGTGCTAATGAGTCTTCTACTTTTCTTATTCTGTCATTTCATCTCCTACACTGGCAGACAAATGCCACCTCACTTATGCAGACAGTCTTATACCTTTTTTTGTAGTGTATTACAGCAGTCACTAAAAAGCGCGCAAGGCTCCATAAGGAAAAAGCTGTCATTATGATGACTAAAAATTCAGCAAACCTCCCGATTTCCTTGCCGGATTACCAGCAATGCTTTATTGCAGCTATGTGTGCTGGGAATGGGCATGCCCCTTGGTCTCGGTGAGCTCCAGCTACTAACTGACTGGACTCAAGGCAGCAGCCTTGCAATGCTCACCCCAGGAGCCCGTAATCCTACACCGTCGGCAATGAACCTGGCTGTGATGCGAGGATGCAACACTAGTATGGTGTCCAAGTGAGTGCGCTACCAAACTTTCCTGTATCTTTGAAATAACTTGCAAGTCACCAGGGCATCAAAATTCAGCACTATTGAAATTCAGTGAGATTATTGATGCTGAAGCTATCTCATATCTGGATTCCTTGTGAAACAGCACTTCATCTATACTCCTCAGTGATCAGAGTTCATTGCTTAGGAATTAATCTTTGTCTGCATGTCATGTAACACTAAACCAAAGCTGCATATATTCTATATAATATATATACATATAGATGTATATGTGGAAATAAACACTATTAATACTGTAGTGTTGGAAATTAGCACATTGTGTTGTTTGTCTTGTGTCCCTGTTCACCCAGCATTATCCTTTACAAAGTCAATCGAGGTTGTGTTTCATACCACATTGCACAAAAAGCTTTCAGAATCTGTGGCATTCACACTTGTTTTATATGTTTAGTGTAAGTGAATAATTATATGATGAAGCTGCTTGGAACTTGAGTTTGTTGTGTAGTAGGTTTGTTATTTCTTTTGTCAAGTTATAAAGCCTGAATGTGTTCTGTGATCACCCTTCAAGCTATTTCCTCTTTCTTTCATGGGCCATAGATTCCCACGCCGAGTACAGGATCCCAGTGACGTGCTGCAGAGATTCGCAGAACATGTGTGCGAAGGATCTCTTATGTAAGCTTTTCATGTATATCATTACCGTGTTATCACTCTAGTTTCAAAAAGAAAAAAATGTGTTTTTTTTTTTTTAGCTGTGAAACACAATACTACTGCATGCACAATTTAGCTTGAGCCAATGATGTAGATTCCACACTTGTCTTGTGAAAGGGTTCTAGGGTTGTTTGTCCTTTCACTGCCACCATTTCGCGCTGAAGTGAAAATTGAGACTGGTTCACTTATGACCATAACAAGCACTACAAACACTGGAATAGAAAAAGCAGATAGGAAAAGAAGTACTCGTGTGTCCTGCTTACGACTGTCATGTCCTAACCATGTAGGAATGATGTGATTGTACTGGTCACGTGGGATTGATGCATGCTGCATTGTCATACGACATCTGTATAATTTTCACCAGAGATAGCACCACATGTCTGTATTCGTAACATTGATTTGTGAAAAGGAAATTGAATGTGGCAGTTCTCTGGCACTTTCTCTCTTAAGGGCAAAGCAAAGTACTGATTGACAGCTACATGAAGTAATGTCATCAGTCTTATTGTATATATTGGAGCAAATGTTTGCTTCCTGGTTAAATTGACGAGCTTGGCATCATCCATGCACACACATATATAGACATGTCTTCCTCACATTCGCTGTCAGAATAGCATGGGCACAAGGCAGCATATGCTTTGTGTTGCTTTTCACTCTAATGCTTCTTTGAAATCTCAATAATGGTGAACCTGCGGTAATGGCACACTTTAACACTAGGTGCACAAGAAGCCCAGGTGCACACACATGCCAAATGTCTCTTCTTGCCAACCTCTACATTCACTTCAGAGGACCTTTAAAGCAGGGTGGACAGGCCTCAATTGCAATCAACTGCATAGGCCATAATGCCACATCATCACATCACAGCCAGCTTGGAAAAGGAGGGTCACACTTTTTTTCGTGTGCTTGATCTTGTGTTATCCAACATTCAATGCACAAGATGTGTGCCCAGCTGTTATCATTGCCAGCTCGTCTGTGCACATGTTAATACACCTGATGTGTCCATGTGTTTGCTAGTGTGTCATAGTGACATCTTTATATCCAATCTTGTCAGCCCGGCTGAGCACTTTGCTGGAACCTCATTAGTATGAAATGCTTATTGAGGAAAACTCAGTTATTTCCTTGTTTTTGTAGGTGGTTGAGGGAAGTGGAAAATCCATCCCGTCTCATTGCACATGGCTTTCCAGACATCTTTGGACCTTTTGTAAATTCAACTGGCCTCATTTCATGCCAAGCTAGAGGTGCACAAGTTGGTAAGGTTTCTGCTCTCGTCTTATAGGAGTATTGTGATAAAATTGTTGCTGCTCTTTTTAGTCATGAGGGACGACAGGTCAACATTCTTTTGTGCTATCACATACACATGCGTAGAGGTGCCCTTCTTTACTGCCACACTTTTTTTCAGAGCACTACAGTTGAGCATGCACATGGCATCTGAGAATTGTGCCCTGCCTCACCTCACGAGCTCGTGGTACACTTGCACAACCACTGTACTCACACCTTTAAAAAAATGACATGGGTCTCGTTCTGGCAGACTTGGTGCCTGTAGACAACACGCGAGGGGTTATTCATCAGAAGCCAGCTTGTATTAAGATTGCATATTGTGTGATGCCTTCCGGCAAAATTAGTGTTCCACAGTTGCCACCATGGCTACGAGTGGTGCTAACACTCCCAGGAATAAATGTGCAGAAATACCCAGTAGAATGGCTGGGGGAATGACACCACTGTAGCTCATTTAGTAGAGCATTGGATGCATTATCTAAAGGCCATAGGTTCGGTCCCTACTGACAGCAGGTGTGTTTTTTGTCCCCTTAATTATTTTCCATTCATGTTATAATTACTACACCACAGCTAAAAAGCTATGGATAATTACCCCTGCGCCTTCCTTGCCTTATTGTCTGTTGGATTTGTTTGGCTCTCTAACAAAGAAAACGAGCTCTTGGTCCATTCCCCTTTCGTTATTTCTTTTGTCATTTAACTTGTCTTCTCTCTTGTTTTGGCTTCTCATGCTGAACTTAAAGGAGTGGAACATATCATATGTTGATGTGGCCAGAAAATTTAGGGCAATGTATTGGATTTCTTTATTAAAGTGAAGTACAGTAAAGCCTCGTTATAACGAAGTTCAGGAGGGAATTGTAATCACTTCGTTATAACCATTAGTTTGTTATAGCCAATATCCATTTCATATATGGGAATTTCAAGGGAATTGCAATTGCTTCGTTATATCCAATAATTCGTTATATCTGGGTTCGTTATAACAAGGCTCTACTGTATGTGTCCAGTGTGGGAAAGCACATTGCAGGGGATGCAAGAGCCATGTGAGAAGAAAAATATAACTGGATGCAAGAATAAAGCATGCCTCGTACTTACACTAAGAAAACATCGCGGTAATGTGCAGCACTGGCTTATGTCCATTCCATAATTTCAGGTGTTGACTGTGTTCCTTCAGTAACGTGTCTGCAAAATGGATTGGCAGCCCATGACGTTATGTCTGAAGTTGTGCAAAAGGGAAGACAGCTGGACTTGGGACGCTTTCACCGTTGTGTGGTTGCTGGGACTGAGCCAGATTTATATCGTGAAGCTCTTCACACTGTGCAGGAACTGGGTAGCAGCTGAAGATGGTGATCCGTTGTCTTACTCTTGGACAAAAAAAAGAAATGGACACAGGACTAATTGCTTGAAAAGATGTGTTGCAAAAACACTCGACGCTTCAATGATCTGCGAGTTTGTGACTTCATGTTAAACACTGTGTAGTGTTGTTGCCATACATGCAAGAGCACGTCTGCTGTCATTCCACTAAATGTACTGAAAAAAAAAAATCAGATTTGGTGCAACACCACAAGAGTGACAGCATCTTATAATTGAGCCTTGTGCCACTGCTCAGTGGCATTTTTGAAACTATGACAGTGAGCACCTATCGCTCTGTCATGGCTTACTTGGGTGGTCATCTGAGGGTAACCAGCTGTGCTTTATAGCACGGCATGAGAACAAGTATGTATAAAGGTGATGATACTTCTTTCTTATAAGCCGTTGCACCTATTTATGCTAGCAGTAAAATATTATTTCCAATTTCATACGAGCTCCCCAGCTAACCCAGGTAACGCCGAGATGGCCACCTGAATACCCTATCAATTTCTAGGCCTTTGGAACAACCACTTTTGGAGGAGGGCCTCCAATGCAGTGGAGCAAATTCCAGTAGCACTGGCAATTTTTTTCAGTGTAATGCTATGTAGTCCTTATCTGATAATTGTAATGATTGACCTGGTTGATGCAGTGATCAAGGCAAACAAATATGAAATGCAACTCTGAAATGCAAATATGAAATGAAACGTCTATCTTCTAGAAAAACAAGACATAACCATAAATATTCATTGGCGCCTGTTTTTGCTCATACTACTGCTTTCAAAAATAGTTTTTTCCCCAGGACTATTGCTGACTGGAACTCCTTACCAATAAGTGCTTTTCAGTCCGAAGATATTGAAAAACAACTTGAAGCTTTTTTTGTCTAGTCTAGTTTTGAATGATGTATGAATATGGCGTGTTGGCAGTGCCCGAGTGAATTATTTGTAGACTTATGCTGCATATGAGTGTTTTTTTAATTGTTTATCTGCCGCAACACTGCTGGCCAAGAGCTCTATAAGTCGTGTGCCGTGACAGTGTACAACTTTCTATTTTTGTTGTTGTGGCCCCTCCTGCTAGGGCCTAAGTATAGGCCTGCAGAACCTGTAAATAAAAAAAACTTGCAACAGTGTGCTGGAAACTTCTCGCTTGCGAATAATTTTGTGGCCCATGTTTGTGTTTGTTGGCCGGCAAAGCACATTTTATGTCTATCAAGAGCACCCACAGGTAGTGACTACTAGTATACCACATTCTTTGCTGCCCCAGGGAGCAACTTCTGAGCATGCCTAGAAACAGTGTTGCACGCTGATTACCTTTTTACACCGAGTCTGTAACTGGTAATACCTTTCATTTTTTTTTTTAGCAGTTGTATGTTGTGGCTTACATACTGATAATTACAGGAATAAAATTACTGTTACTGCATAAGGTAAAATGAATAATTAAACACAGGAAGAACGTAGTAAATGCACTTTTTATTAGCACATAAAACAAAGGTGCACATTTAAAATAACAACATACAAGCAGCAGAATAACCGCACCATCACCAATAACAAACCCCTAAAAGAGACATTTAGGTGTGCATTAAGCAAATAAATATATAATTCAATATGCCAAGGCTTTGAAGCTATATATAAAGAAAAATTAGCACAGTAACGTCTACAGAAATACGTAAAGTGTTAATGAAAAAAAAAAGAACAGTCTATCAAAACTATATTGTAACCTGCCTCTGAAGTATTAAACTAAATAGCAAAGCACAAGTAATTAATTGTAATGTGTACAGTGCAATTACCGTATTTGCTCGATTCTATCACACCCTCGATTGTAACGCACACCCGTCTCTCGCGACGAAAAAAAAAAATGAGAATACATCGATTGTAACGCGCACCCATTTTTCATGACACGAAAAAAAAAAAAAAAACTTAGTAATCAACCTTCTCCCATTCATAAAACCAAATGCTGTACTCGCGTAATGAATGCACCGCTAACTTTCAACCCTGCAGTCCCGCTTCACTTGATCCGCGGTGTCTCAAAGACGTTCGGCGCACCAATTCATAAGTCCTGCGTCCCGATAAAGCTGCCGCACGTTGCCGGGCGTAGCCGCGTGCAAGCGGTGATAACATCACTTACTCGCAGTGCTGCATTCCTCCGTGCTATCGCAGTTCCCTCACGCCCGCTGCCGCATGCTGCCGTGCGTGCTGCGCAGGGTGGCGCAGCATGGTCGGGGGCGTGGTCGCGTGGTTTCCGTGATTGCCGCGATGCAATCTCGGACGTCAAGCTGCACGCGCGACTGAGAGGCTCGGGCTCAGCACGGATATGAGGGAGAAATGCGATGATGAGCCGTTTTGCGTGTGGTGATGGGAAAGATCCATTTTCCCGTTACGGCCACCCTCGAACGCTATCGGAAGCTCGTGCGGCTGGGCATCTCAGAGATTGTATCAGCGACGTAGCGACTTTGGTTGGCCGCAAGACAGCCAAGCCGACGCGGCGGGCATCATCGGCCTATGCATCATGCGTGCCGCGGCGTCATTACGCGGGGGCCGGCAGCGACATAGAAACTACAGAAACTATGTGCGCCAAAGAGCGCCGCGCCGCTAGCTCATTTTTTCGGTAGTGACCGTTCGACAGCGCCCGAAGCACGTTAGGAGGCGGCCATTTTGACTCGTTCGCACTCAATTCTAACGCGCATACGATTTTTCGACCCGTTTTATCGAAAAAAAGGTGCGCGTTAGATTCGTGCAAATACGGTACATATCACAGTACATAGTTCACATTTGTTAAGACAAGCTGAATATCAAGCAACCTCCAAGTCGCAGATAAAAGAACGAAACGAGAGAGAAATTAGGTCAGCTTTTGCACAGAGGAAAGGTTTTTGTGACTAGCATATATGAGCACACAATTCTTGCAACAGAGTAACCTTAAGGCATCGTAACAGGCAAGAGACAAAATTCATTACAAAAAAAGCAGCAGCATTTAAAGCAAGGTGTCAATTGACAGTGTACTGCCCGTGGCAAAATGTGCCACGGGCAGTACATCCAACTTTCCACTGTGGTCATTTTATGTCCTCAAGGTAAGTGAATTTGGCTCACGCTTGCATCCTCCAAAGTAATGAGGATCTCAGAGTTAAATTTCACCATGAAAGCATCTGTCATGTTTGTAAAACAACGATTTGGATCTGCAAACACCTTACAAATTTTACTTTATGAACTTATAGTAATCCATCTTCGATGTGCTTTCCCATAATGCAACAAACGTAAATTCAATATTTACAGTTATCTAGTGCTATCACAAGCCGGTACCTCTGCAGCAACTTCTAAAATAAAAATCTAATAGCCACCATGCATTGTTACACTAGTATCGTCTGCTGTGCACGTAGTGCTTCGGTGCAGACAGGTAACACCGCTGTTTATTGTGACCTGTTCGATGGAACGTGGCCGAACAGCCTGCGGAATATTGATGAATCAGTCAAGCTGTGGTCGGAAGGACTCTCGGAGGAGCTCTGCCACATCTGTTCAAATGCTGCTTTATCACCTGCAAACCAAAAAAAATGCACACATACCACTAATCAACATGAGTCATCCTGCACCTCTTTATGTCCATGCAACTTAAGACAGTTTTCCAATGCACATGTACAAATCTTTGAGGAAGAAAAGAGGACATTTTTCAACATTATCCATACTGTTTGCAATAACTTCCTAATTGCTTCAACCAATGGGTGCTTCAACATGCAGACATTTCATAATGCACTATTGTAGACTGTGTCATTGATATAGCAACAATGTCTTTCATATAAATTTTAAAGTGAAACAGAGCCACACTCCATAGAACAAGTGTCATGAATATGGATCCCTAACGTTATGGTGTCTGGTGCATTTATGGAGATAGAGAGGCGCTCCAACTCGGAATACGTGAGAAGTGGTTTTTCCTCACCGCTGCCATGCATTGAACTTCATGAAATTTGTTGTACATAGAAAAAAAGTTAGTGACTAGAGGAAGCAAATTTATCACTTAGGTGTTCAATTTCAGAAATTTTTATCAGCAAACAAGATCTCAACATCTGACTATTACACTTACAACTCTTACTTGCCAATTAAAAACTGTAACACAGTTATGTAACCTGAACCCATTAATAATCTAAAACTGAGAAAACTAGAGTATCACATGTACACACAGCACTAAATTTATAAGACGTTTGACAAACCCTCATAAACAATGCAACAATTTAATGCAAGTTGTAAATTAATATATTAACTGTATGCATATTACAAAACTGTGGTGCCTTGTTTTGGTGCAGAGTTACGGATTTGTAAACTTTACACTTTGATTTATTGTTAGACACACCAGTTTTCTGCAATTTACATTTAAGAAACCTAGAGGTGTGCACATAGTCGAAACTACAAATACTCTATTCGGAAGGCACTCTTATTATTCGAAATATCCTTATTCCCCCCCCCCCTCCTCCCAAAAGAATTTTTTGTACATCTTTATCTGTTTCTCAGGATTGACATAGACAGCTTTGAATATCGCCAACAAAGTCTCTAGAAGTCAGCTACTATAGTACCAGTACTCATAATTATATGGCTTGTGCATGCATAAATAAAGGTCAAGATAAGCTATGTACTGTGACAGCTAGCGACCCCTTCCCATTCTAGTGAGCTTCACCACATGATGCTGATGTACCATAGCTTTGTAGCGGTACATCTGTGTCATGCGGTGAAGCCTACCAGGAACGCAAAGGGACAACAGGCTATCATGGCCCACAGTACACTTGTGCCAACAACCGAGAGCACATCAGCCGTAGTGTGCCTAGTGACCTGCAGTTCTAAACGTCTAGAGGAAATGTGACAGTGTACAGGGTGTTCCTGCTCCCAGAACATGTACAGCAGCAATCATTCCTTTATAACAAAATCAAACAGGCATGGTACAGCCAAATAAAAGTGTTGTACGATGCGTAATTTTCCTTAACATTAGATGCTCTAGAATCGACGTGGTTTCCACCTCTGGTCAACAAAAAAGGCGCTTTTCGCGAATGCCAATAGCAGTATTTATATTCAGAAAATATATGATTCAATGCATATTTACTTTTCATTATTTGAGTCCATTTCAAAGTTGAAAATTTGATATTCACACACCCATGCTTGCTGTGGGGAAAAGACACTTCTGCCGGGTTTATTGGCGCAGAGCGCTGAGCCGTCCTAACATGGCGAAAATGCAGCCGATCACAACCGAACGCCAACGTTCCAACCGTCGCGAGCGCACGTCTTTCTCCTCTTCTTCCACGCGCTAGCACGCAGCGCTATCACGATTTCCAACACTTGCAGAACAAGACCAATATGAGTGTGTTGTACCAGAAGAACTATCGAAATACACTACAGCTATCGAAATGCATTGACGAACACAAGAAGGAAGCATAAGAAAGCTGCCATGCCGAAACAATTTGATGAGGCTGTGTACAGCTGGAAGCTACCTGCATTAAGATGCTGAAGAGTACAAGAAGAAACAAGATGTTATGCCATGACAACTCGGGGTTATGCAGTATGAACAAGCTTCAGCAAGGAACTGATAAGCGCTAGAAAGATGAGGATCGGTGCCCTGCTGCACAAGTGGGCAAATACAGGTGCATCACATTAGGTGCCATGTTTGCACTTGTCTGAAGACATGTTTGTTCCAATTTGCAATGTTCTGCCACGGCGTTCACTGCTTCAACCTTGTAGCAAAACTGCAATGTTTTTAAAAAACTGCAAATTACGCAGTGCTCTATATAACTAGCACACTAACTAATGCACTCAAAACAGTAAATTGAAAAACTTATGGGTAAAAAAAAAAAGCTATTGAAAGGAGGAGGTTTGCTTCCCTGCACAGGTATATCACATTGTGGCACAGCAGCAATATCCAGTTGATTTAACAACACAACAGGTTTGCAAGGAGCAAAATCATATGTAAGCTAGTCTGCAATGCACGAAAGAGCATGATGATAGTTGGGCCAGTCATCGTAATGGGAGTTGTGGCTGAAGGGGGTACTGGCACTAAAACTTCGCTGCTGATGTAGCCTGTGGGATCGATTTTTGTGGACATGCATGTCATCCACCAAATCCCAACAGTGAACACAGCTCGGAATGTAATTTAAACAAATATTGAAGATCGCGTGTGCAATCAACTGCTACAAGCAGCAACTCGTGAGAGTGGCAATACCAAAGGTGACCACAAGGGGCACCCCAACTTCCGTGACATCACCGCGGCAGCTGAGCATGGAGCGAGCTTTGAGCAGTGCAGCTAGTAATGATGTCATAGCCATCATTGCCCTTTTGCTTCGTTCGGATGCTGAGTATGCAGCTCTAACACACGACGCAGACGACGCTGGTAATCTGCGGGCAGAAACTCCTCGCGGAAGCTCCCTCTGGATTCTGATAACGTGCATACTTGTGGCCAGTAGGCCGGAACCAACGGGCAGCCTGACCAGTCAGCGATACTGGAACGAGGCGCTCTGGCATCTTGCTATCGGACAGCCTTGTTGCTTGCTGGTAAGTCAGCATGCAATCAAGGTGTTCGTTGGTGCTAACTAAATCATGATACCCACTGTAGGTGGGGAGGTTCATTCTAACGATCGGCTTAACGGCTGAGCTTTATGTAAGTATTCTGCACGACACCAATCAAACACTCAATCATGTGCATTGCATGATTGCGGAGACTCGCTCTGCCCAGTAAGGTCGGACGCAGGAGCTGAGTCAGTTGAGCAAGTTTGCCACAGTCGGTCCCTGCTCTCCGCGAACTCTGGCAAAGAGTTTGGCATAATATGCCTCGCGCCTTCAAATACACTGTATGCGGGAGGGTGCGCCTTGTGTAGCACCGCCCTCACCAAAGTAAATGAGATTCCCTTGGCTAGTGGTTGCCGCAGCATTCTCGGCTGCGGTAGCAGTTACTGCAGCTTCGAATTGTTGCCGCTTTGTAGCCACCCGCGACAGCGTGTACAGTCACTGGAAATCAGCCCTGTTTGCTGCCAGTGAGCTGGCAATCTTTCGTGTGCTGGCGATCACACACACAAACTGACTTGCTCTGTCACACCACTGGCCCCACGTTGGGTGCCAAATATAGAAGTTTCTCTTATCCTTTATACTTTTGCCTTGGGTGCTAGGGGAGTGGCAGACACTCACAAGCACAAACACAGCAGCCCTAACAATTAGAACTGTGGCCCCTATCCCGCAGTTTGCGTTAGATCGCAACCAAGGCAGGTTCAGGCCAAGGGGACAGAGACAAGCCTTTGCAATGAAGGTGTTTATTCACCTTATGTGAATGCCACCAACACAACAAATATAAAATATGCAAGTGCCTCAGCGCGCACGGGTAATATTCCTTACGGGTGGGGCGAAAACAACAACGCAAGAAAAGCGCACGACAAAAAGGGGCTGATAGTGACTCAGCTCACTTCGTATGGCTTCGCGCTCCTACCTAGAATGGGAGGTCACTCAGGGAAAGACAGGCGCTCGGCGACGGTGGCGGGTGGCGATCTCGCACGTCTGAGGGGGTCCGGTCAATCCCAGCCCCTCTAGACAAAAGACGCAACACACTCGAGAAAGCGGCGTGCCTTCACGAGTTGAGAGAGGAGGCATCTCCCCGATTCTTGGGAGAAGGGAAAGGTGTAGAAAGGAGGGAGCGAGGGCGTACCAGTTAGAGCACCACGACCAGGCATGAAAGGCAGTGCACGTGCAGGTAACATGCAACCGGGCCGCCGCCGCTGGAATGCACATACACTCCCACAATATATATATATATATATATATATATATATATATATATATATATATCAAAGTGGTTTATGAGAGATGTATTATAACTGAAAAGAAAATAGATGATCCTCCTATGTTTTATCACTGAGGTTGTGTCCGTGGTAGGGCTGAGTGATACACTAACTTTTTAATTATTTTCAAATAGCGTTTGCTCTTCGATTCGATTTGCACTCAAGCTTTACTATTCAAACCATTCAAAGTTTGTAATTGAAGGGCAAAATATGCTATGCTTCGAGAGAAGTGGCCCATTCCTGCGTGTAGTACACTTCACTGCATAACACTCATGTAGTGCAGCAAAGCTAACACTTGTGTGCTGCAGCGAGGCTAACAGTCACGTACTGCAGTGAAGCTAGCATTCACACACTGCAAGAAAGCCGATGCTCGCATACAGTGCCAAAGCTAGTACTCACATACTGCAGGAAAGCTGACGCTTGCGTACAGCAGCGAAGTCAGCATTCGTGTACTGTCGCGAAACTCGCACGTTTAATGCGCCTCTGCACTTACTAGAACTAGCATACTGCAGCTAAGTTAGCACATGCATATGCACACTTCTCTGTTGGACTGCTCTTTAAGATTTGACTTCCTTTTTACAGGCATGATATAGGGGCGTACGCCTGTTTGTGCAATAAACTTGTTTCTTTTGCCCATATTTCGCAGTACATTTATCTGCAATTTAACACGGTGTTATTTAAAATTATTAGACAATTATTCTAAAAATGTTAGATTTGATTTGCATTAAAATATTAACATTTGAATTCGCTTCGCACTCTAAATTTTGCTATTTGCACAGCTCTAGCTCCTGGTTCCCCTAAAACATACCTTTCTGTTTGTATTAGAGAATAATATTGCAGATTCTTTGCTGGGTTTCCACACTAGAGAAGCAACACACAAAACAAATATTGGACTTGCCTTCATCCATGTTTATGTACTGCTCCTGAGTTTCCGTCACACCATCCGGCCTCTTGATGGTACGAACAGTCATGGACTGGTCACCCAGGCTCCTACGCTCTATAACTTCCTCATTGCCGTGTGCATCCCTGACAACTGTGCGTTCTTGAATTTTCTGCATCATGTCAACATAGGAGAGGGCATGTAAACTCACAGTGACTTGTAGATTCTACTATCAAACAAACATACAAAAGTACAGTCAGGCACAGGTATTATGTTAGTGGTTATAAATATGCTGGATGTAACAGTGAGCAGGCACTATATCATAAGCTGTTAATGGCTTCTGTGTTGAAATAAAACCACTTACAGCAATGTTCACACACTACACTATCACATATAGCTACTCGGTGCCTATGTAGAAATGGAAAGGCATGACTGAAATGTTCAATAAAATGTTAATGCAAGCTGCTGTACATTCACCAACATACCTGGTTTTTCAGCTTTCTACACGCCCTAACAACCTACACACCAGCCCCCTACACCTCTCCAAACAAGAATGTACTGTGGAGCAGACTTTCCTTGTGAAATATCCTACCGCATCACATGAGCTGTAGGCTATGGGGACGAGAAGCATGTGAGAGTGAGCCGGAATGGATTCTGTCGATGCATACTGGCTATGCCAACAGTGATGGTATGATAGAGGGGAAGTGAACATGTGTTGATGGGGAAGATAGTTTGCTTAGATCACCTGCACAGATAACCTGCATAGACCACCTGATATCTGCATATGATTTATGCAGCTGCAAGGGCTTGGAAAACTAAGATAAAAGTGAATTCCAGCTTTTGAAAAGATTTCTGCTGCTTGTAGCACCAGCTTGCTGCATGTGCCATTATATGACAATGCAGGCTGGCACCTATAAATAATAATTTCTGGGGTTTTATCTCCGAAAACCACGGTATGATTATCAGAGATGTGGTACTGGAGGACTCCGGAAATTTTGGCCACCTGGGTTCTTTAACATGCACTGGCATCACACAGTATATGGGCTTCAGCATTTCACCCTCATCGAAACTCGGCTGCCGTGGCTGGGATTCGATCCCATGACCTTCATGTTAGCAGCTGTGTGCCCTAGCCACTAAAATACCCTGGCAGAGCAAGGTTGGCTCCTATAGTCAATGAAATATAGTCAAAACTCATTACAACAAATTTAACACTACATGAAAACAGCTTCATTACATTCAATAATTTGTTATACGTAAATGTTTATAGTAACACTGTTTCAATAGCAATACTATTCTTTACTTAATTTGTTATAACTGACAATTCGTTATAATGAGGGTCAACTGTAGTATGCAAACCAGTGCATTACGAGTTATTCATGAAGCGAGGTCCAGCTAACACAAGAGCAGCGAGAAGGAACAAGGAAAGGGCGCGAGCTGCGGTAGCAGCTCTGGCCCCATCTTCATGCCTTTTCCACGAAATGCAGTTGCAACAGTTATTGGATATGACAACGTACTTTTCATGACACTTGAATGGTCTGTATCTGCATGCCAAAAGAAGAATGCATGTACACACAAGCTAGATAAAGGAATGAGCCATTTTTTTAGATCTCATACGATACTATTCATGGGATTTATAAGATAATACAAGCAGTACATGAGGGCTATTTTTTTTTTAGGGCAAATGCATCACAAAATCAAAACCCCAGTCAAATTCGAAGATGTCTTATATGGAACATTTAGATAACGCTTTCCAGCTAGCTGTCCATGTTGTCAGCCCTCTGACTAAGACATTTCTTGTGTCACAGCACTGACTTTACGATACCCTTATCACAGAAGGCAGCCACCTGAGAGCTACGTCTTTTTTTTTTTTTTTTTTCAGCATCCTACTGACAGCACAGCCAAAGCCGTAGTGAAAAAATTAATGATGCTGTGCGCACATGTGTTGTGCAGCTTCTCTAGTATGGCTGTTCATTGAGCAAGGTCACAGTAGCCAATTCTGAGCACACAGTGATCAAGTAAATGTGCCCCGAACAATGGAGACTCCTTTTCAGTGTGAAGCATGTCATGTCATTCGATTTCTGCATGGTGAATGGTGCAATGCAGCCAAAATTTATGGATGCATAGGTAACGTTCATGGCAAAACTGTCATAGGAGGCAGCAAAGGTGCAGGAACTTCGGAGAACATAAAGACAATGATCTGCAGATAGCAAGCAACATACAAAATCAGATGAAAGCACGGGTGGCTGCTTTTTATGATGAAGGCACTAGAAAGTTAGTACCATGACACAACAAATGTCTCAATCAGAGTGGCGAATATGTAGAGAGGTAGCAGGAAAACATATGAAAATGTTCCATTTACAATACTTCTGAATTTCACTGTGGTCCTTTATTGCCACCAAGTGCACATTGAAAAAAAAAAAAAAAACTCATAGCAACTATTGTAGAGAAGTCATCTTGGAAAAATTACAACTGCAGCCATCCAAATCAGTAGTAGAAAGCTTCATATTCTGTCATTTTACACAATAATGATGAATCTATATTCTTACTCTTTTTCACTGCTAATCATGCTCTCTTTATCAAATGGTGCAAGACCACCAGCATATGCTGGAACTTTCCTAAATATTATCACAGACTCTTTAAAAAAGCAAACTTATGTAATTGCATCTATTACATGCTGTGAGTAGTAGAGTATATTCAGTGATATATGAGCAGTGTTGTACCAGACTATAAAATCAGTCAAGGATAAATTGTCAGTGCAACTAAGGCACAGACTGATTCTGACGACTGCTTGCAGTATGACTATATTCAGTGCAACTTGATTTTTGTTTTCTGGGCCATAGCTCATACAATAAATAACTAGTTTTATACTCACAGTTTGAGCACTGTAAATCTCTTCCATACTGCCACAATGTCTTAGCATGTGTCTGACATTGTTGCCTGCCTCTGTCACTGTGTTATAAAAATTCTGAGAGCACTGCCAGGCTTGTTCACGTACCCCATTGTGTGAAGAAAATGTGCGCAATGTACTGCTGCTGCCTCCCCAAGCAGGGGCTTGCTGAGGTGCCTCGTATGGGACTGGGGCTGGGGCCAACAGGCTGTCCAGTCCACTCCTTGCCACATGCTCATCCAGATCTGCACAGGCACATCACATAGACAAAGATAACAAACCGCTCCGCTTTTGCTGCAGTGACACTGCAGTGACACTGCAGTAATGCAATACAGAATGGAAATATCAAACTTTTGCTACAGACTTGTACTGTTAGTATACTAGACCCAGTGGGGAATGATAATTAGATGAGAAAATCAACATACAGCTGCACCCATGACGTAACTATATGTCACAGGTTTCATTATATTTTCTGAATATTTAAGACATTGGAGGTAGGGAGAGTTCTCCAACATTTTGAAATGAGCTCCTCAGTTTTGAGTACTACTTCTCATGGGTGTCAATGAGCAAACATGTGGTGTCCCCAAACACTTCCAAAATGATGAAAATTAAAATTTTACTGAAGCTTTCAGAACAATTCACCTGCACCAAGATGTGTTATCAACAATTCAAGATCAAAAGAGACTGGGTTGCTCTTGCACAAAACCTGTCAAACAAGCCTCACCTGAGTGCCCCTTTTCCTTGTAATGTAACTTCTCTCTTTGAACACATTGTTGGCCTAGACAAGCAAAGAGTATGAGGCATTTACCCTCTCTCAAGAATTGTTTGTAAATATTACACACACACAAGAGGGACAGGCTCCCACAAGGGCGGCAAGCTCCCTCCACTTCTGAAATAAAATCCTAGTTAAGCCACTATTGATCAAGGTGGTCAGTTACATCCAAATCACCATAAGAGTGATCGAGCCTTGTCAAAGGTTTCAAGAGTGTTTCAATGCCTAGTTTTGCAATATTAGATGTGTCCCCAAATGTCCCTTGAAACAACATGTTAAGTTTGGCGAGTTGGTGCATGTCAACACAGTTCATAAAATACCCAAAGGGTGGAAAAGAATGGAACACATACAGGGGTGGAAGCAGGCTCCAACGTTTTGGAGCAGGTGTGGGAGTGGCAAAATGACCATTTTGGAGCATTTAGGAGCAGCAAATATGCTCTTTTGGAGCAGCACTGGAGCAGCAAATTTGTAGTTTTGTAGCAGACAAAGCGAGTTTTGGAGCACGTAGCCATTATATCTACATTGAATTAGTGAACACTTTTTTTCAACAATAGAAATTATTTGCTAATTTAAATGTTTCTGGGGTTGTAAACCGCTTTGAACCATCAAATGTCGCTACAAACTAACGAAACTGATGGTTCGTGCAACAAAATTCGTAGTCACAGAATTTCATCGCAGCGAAATGTCATCTACAAGACCGCACAAGTTCGGAAGATATGATTATTATGATTTGTTCTCTGATCCCTGCATGCACATGCACTGTTTACTGGTATGGAACTATCGATAACTAGGACATACTCAGCCGCACATTAAGTTCTTCGCATGACTCTTGGGGTGTGCCGAGTTCAGAGCACCACAACTGCACGTCGCATCGCGTGCATTAGGGCCAAACAAAAATAATCAAGGCGCCAAAGTCCGTGCCGCCATGGTTATCAGCGAACGGCAGGAAAGCTAGAACGCTTCATGTCTTTTGATGCCATTACGTCCTTTGAACTAGTTCTGCGATGGCCACATAGTTTCAGAACTGCGTAGTCGATCACAACGAAATCGAGCGCATCCTCATCCTCAGCGGACAGCAACCTGTACATTCCGTTTTCACTCCGTGTGGTCTGGCACCGTTTTCTTCGCAGCATTTGCGGAAAGCAGCGTTGCTTCGATGCACTGCACATTGGGTGTGCATGTATACTTTCAGTTTGGGGTAGTGGTCATACGTGATCGCGTCGGTAGCAACCGCAGTTTTTAAAACCCGCAAACCGGAAAAACCTTCATTCGGGCACTGTGTGCATTGGACATACGCATACTTTCAGAGCATGCGTCACTACTGTCATTCACAATCACAGTGACCACGATTTTGTCTGCAACAGTTTCAATGCACGTGTACTTTGTGAGTGTGGCTGCCGCGATCCGTGAACGCCTCAACACTACTGCAATTTTCAGCAGAACGCCGTTTCATTCGGACTTCGCACGCGTTGGCTGTGCATGCCTTCAAAACAGCATATTAGTCGCCCTTGAAAGCAGTAACAGATACAACGATCAGTAATTTCGTTTTGTCTCAATGTAGCAAGCGTGACGGCAGAAACATAGTGGCAGTTCTTGAGTATAAATTCCACTGCAGCTCGCACGTGCATCAGACCCACTGGCTGCTTTATGTTTTCGAAGCGAGAAACTTCGTCCTTGAAAAAATATCGGTAAAATGCTGCGTTCTCTGACTGTGTTAATTTTTCGAGACAGCCAGACTTTTCGGACGTCCTTACGTTCCCGAGAGTCCGAAAAATCGGTCGTTGCCTGTGAATTGTACTAAAATGCCATTTGGGTGCAGCCTGGTGCACAAGGACCGTTTGGTGCAGAGCGGCGCAAATAGTGCAGCACTTCCACCCCTGCACATACGACAGGACTGGCGCTGAACGTCCAACTTGGAAGTTCGGCGGCAGTCGTGTCATATGTCTTTCATTTGTTTCCATCTTTTGAGCATTTTATGAACTTTGTCTTTTGAGAGTGTTCAGGAACTGTTAGGTACCTCAGGTTATACAAAAAATGTCACATTCAGCTAGACATGCCTATCGCACCACTCTGGAGACAAGCTGGTGATGATGATGAACGATACTGAGGATGGTTTTATAAACTTGATGGTGCACAAGTAGAAGGAAACCTAGCTTAGAGATATTTTTCACATGAAAACCGAGTGCGATGTTTCTTCAACACCTTTTTTTCATAACGTAAACAAATCAGAAATTCCTGCTTGGTATATAACCTAAAAAAATTATTCCAGGCCTTTCATTATTTTAAGATAAACATTAAAGGGGCACTGACACCAAAACTTCGCTGCTAAGATAGCCTGCGGGATCGATTTTTATGGACATGCACATGTCATCTATGAAATCTCAATGGCGAACACAGATCCGAAGGAAATTTAAATGAATATTGAAGTTTGCATGCGCAATCAAGCGCTAGATGCCGTACATCGCAACATCGACAACAGCAAAGGTGACCTGAAGGGGACCCCCCACTTCCGCAACGTCACCACGGCAGCCGAGCTCTAACAGTGCAGCTAGCAATGATGACGTCATAGCCGCCATTGCCGCAACGTCACCACGGCAGCCGAGCTCTAACAGTGCAGCTAGCAATGATGACGTCATAGCCGCCATTGCTTATTCGCTGCGGCTGCGTTAGTACACTGCCGGTGACACCAAACCTCAAGAAAATAGTTGCCACCCAACAACGACGACAGCAACAGCGACAACAACGCGCAGGACGTGCGACAGGCGAAAGAAAACGAGCATGAGTCGGTTGTTGTGCGGAAGTGCGTCACAGTTATGTTACTCACGTGGTCGAACTCGTTTACCCCATTGCGAGCGCTAGATGGCGCCAGTTGCACCGGACGCCTTGTCGTTTTTTGAGCTCTCCCAATGACTAGTGGGTAATAAGAGGGCCGTAAATAATGTATCTGACGCGCGCTGGACCAATTGATGCACCGTGTTAGGGCTAACAGATCCTCAGCTACGTATTGCAGCAAAAAAACATCAGACGAAAATTTTCGTGTCAGCGCCCCTTTAAGCAAGCACATTTCGTATTTGGAATTACTGATACATCAAACTATGTCATAATCTCCTTCAAGTATTGTAGTATATCCGAGATCTACTGTACATGTTTACATAACTTCAATTACATAAACTTGCATAAGCCCCCTGCACTGCTGAGGGCAGAGGGCACCTGTAACATAAAAGGTGGTATGAATGCTGCACAGAACAGCAGCACAATGATGTGCAGGAACTAACACATATGTCAGGTGTTACTGGTGCCACAAGAAAAAGCACAGGGACAGCTAGAGAAGGCGCGTATGTTTTCAACATGTGACAGCTATGGTGAAAGAGCACTTTCAATATAGACAACCACATAGCATTACTCATTGCACATTTTAACACGAAAGTGTTTTATGCCGGGGTCCACCAAGAAATCTGTGACGTACTTCCATAACGGAAGTAGATTTCTGAAAAAGAAACATGCATTTGAGTTTTGAAAAAGTATTACCCGTTGGGATTCGAACCCACAACCAGCCAAGGTGCGACGGTAAGAGCGGGAAGCTCTACCGATCACGCCACCGACAACCTTGTAATGCAGAGGAAAAGACAGGCCTTATATATTAATAACAGGCCTTATATATTTACTAGATTGCTTTACAATCTGCACCTAATTGATGTCCAATTAAGGCAAATGTATTTAGCAAAGTCGCTCTTAACATCAACTCCCTGTCACTGCACTCTCGGTTCTCAGCGGTGGTGCCACCACCTAGGAACGATGCAGCGAAGTCGTAAATTGTCGCGTTAGTATATGCGCCGACAGTTAGCGTTTCGGTAATTTCGACGCCACCAACGCTTCGCATGCTTCAGCGTTCTGCCGGCACGTTGCTTCAGCCACGGCCACTGCATAATTTGTCTTGTGTGACATACATGATAGGTAGTTGCGCTGTGACGCGGTTTACTCCAGGAATGAAAAGACGGCAGTCGACAGGCAGATGATGCGCCTTTCGCACAGTGAAGTGTGCGTTCACAAAACGATCCGTCAACAAACAGTTTGGTTACGCTTGCAATGTTTCACCGTTTGCGAACGCGCCTGGTTTATGACAGGTTTGTGCAGGGTGCTGGCGCGTTCATTGCATTGTCTCTGGAGAAATGTGTCGTTCAAGAGTTTCGCTAGCGTGCAACTGTCGAAGATCCCTGTACAGTGTCGAGGTTCCACTGATGTGTACACGCAAAGGGGAGTCCAAAATACCCAACCCATCTCCCGCCCTTCGATTCGCCAGATTGCCGCTTATCTGCAGAGACAAGTTTCACTTTCGTGTTATACTGATTGCTATGACAGAGGGAACAACCACATTTTTTCTTTTTTTTTACACTCGATATTTTGCATTTTAAGTTTACTCATCAGTTTCTGAATTTACTTGTGCATACCAAATTTTATGCCATTGTGTTGCAACGTTAAAACCATAAACTAAAACTGCTGACAGGAAGGTCTATTGTTATTTGCAGGCAATCAAAGAAAATTGCAACAGGTTTACAGCACTCAATGTCTTACCTATATCTTTGTAGGGAGCCTCCTCTGGCTGAAGAGGTCCTGGGTGCATGTGTGAGAACTGGAAGACACATTTTACCAAACTTTATCTCGTTACCATAAGCAATAATCCTCTATATATCACACTGAAGTAGAACTCATGTTAAAAAAGCGAGTTTTCAGAAGAAAAAGGCAATGCTAACTGTAACCAATAACATGGCAATTCAGCTCAGAATAAGTTTTGGTGTTGTGGAAAACTCTCTTGCATGCCCACCAAATCTGCATTCTCATAATGTCACTGAATGCATGTCAAGCTCTAGTAGCAAATTCCGTAATTTTGTGATAGGATCATGCTAGATAGTGAGTCTTTTGACAAACATAGTCTTATGCCAAAAGCCATAAATGAGATCCCCATCAACTGTGCCTCATTTATGCAACTGAAAGAGAAAAAGAATTTGTTTCCCTTATGTTATTTTATATGAAGTTTGGTGCGAGTACTACGGGTATGATGTTTGCAGCCTGTTCATGTTTCAACCCGCGTGACCTAAATGTCACTCACTGATGGAACCAAAGCTACACCTATGTTTCGTGATAGCGTAAGAAATTCACCATTGAATATGTGTTCTAATAGACACAGCTTAGCATTTAGAGGATAAAGCTAGCTCCTATAGGTCTTCCCTTGGCCCTTACCATATCCGGAGCATTCAGGAACGGTTCACGGTAGTCTGGAACCTTAAGCATATGATCACGCAGATGGCCTGGTTCATCAGAGCGTGGTCCTTCTATAGCGGGTACGTCGGTTCCTGCATTACAGTGTACACGAGCGTTACATGCGATTGCTTCGGACAGCGGTCCAAAATATCTGACCATGAGGAAACGGCGGGAATTCAGTGAGGCCGAAGTTGCGGAAGACGCTGTCAAGGTGCCGGAACATATCCCACGGGTCGCCAAACATCGAGCCTTCATATGGGTTGTCGTCTCTTCCGAAACCACCATTGTCCGGGCGTGGCGGATCTCCGAAACTGCGCAAAAATTGACAGCAACGCTACTGCATTTCTTTACGACATTGAGGATAAACTGCCGAAACGAAGATGTCAAGTACGCTTCGGCATACGCGAAAGTTGCTGAAGTGCTCACCTTGGTTCCCTGCGCGGTGGAAAGCCCATGAAGGATCGAAAGAAATCGTGGAGGTTCATCGCATATAGGTGCCTCTCAGTCCGATAAACTTCACGAAGTGTTCCTAAGACACATCTAAGATCGTCACTTGACGACCTAAATATTGAAGGACATGAATTAATTAAAAACAGCTGCGCGTACGTAGTACGTGCAGAAATTTCTTGAATGATGCAATCGCGATGATGCTGCTGCTAGAGATGGTCTTCGATCGGCTGCGGCTTTCCCTGGCTTGTGCGTACAGCAAGCGAACCAAAAGCACCTGGGTAGGAGGCCGACAAGCGAATCTTGAGGCCATCAAAATGCCGCGGCGTCTGCTGCGACAGTTGCCGCTTTTCCATAGAAAATGCGGAAAGGAGCTTTAATAGGTAAACTCCTGCCTGTTACTACACTTACCCGTCTACTATTTGGAATCGGAACAAGGTGTTGTCAGGAGTTATCCTCTGACCAAAGTTACTTGCCGTAGTGTAAACATATGTGCCCTACTTCATATTTTGACGATCTCGTTCTTGCGTATCTTACAACAGATCCGTGGTGACATCTGTGCCCTGTTCTAAAGATGGGTGTTGTTGATGAGAGAATTCAGAGGCTTGTCGAAGAGGTCTACGGTAAAACAAGCTTGCCACATTAGTCCATGTGCCTTGTAGCATTTCGAAGTGCTTGAGGTAGTGTCTTTTTACTCACAGATCTAATAAAAGACATTCGTGATCCCGAGAAGCCTCACACACTGGAAGAGCTCGGTGTTGTATCTGAAGAAGAGATAAGCGTCAGCACCGACCAAGACGCGTACAGTTGCGTGAGCGTCACCCTAATACCGACAGTTCCTCATTGCCACCTCGCTGCGATCATCGGTGAGCAAACAGAAAGCGCTATTGCAAGTTAAAACATCCCGAAATTTTTATTTGTACAGGACTCTGTGTGAGGGCGAAACTGGAGGAAAACTTGCCCTACAGTTTCAAGGTGCGTAACATACCACAAAGTATGCCTAGAGCAAGCCCATTTCGAGAAAAAAAAGAAAGAAAGAAAAATACCCATCCGTTGAAATGTACTGCCGGGAAGCTAAACCGCTAAATATGTGCAGCTGCATAGTGTGTACTAGCCAAGAAGTCCGTGCTACATATCTTCGTTTGTTCCCGTACTCGTGCGCTGTTTTCTTCAAGCATGCAACACCAACTTGGCCATATCAAGCTTCTCCTGCTAGCGAAGTTATTATTATTCCTACTCCCTTCCCTCCACCACACACACACACACACACACACAATGTGGAACATAATTGCGGCTTGCTTCAACATATTAAGAAATGCAGAGGCCTATAGTCTGCTCACTGTGCCTCATTTTTTCTTTTGTTTATGGAAATGTATTCTTATTGAAAATTGCAGTTTGTATTTTATCTTAAATTTCAGCTTGATATATTCATCAAGGAAGGTTCTCACACAACTGCTGCTGAACGTAAGGCCACTATTCCTGCCTAATCAAATGTGCTCTTTGCCACAGCACCTAAGTAACCATACTGACTCTCGCACAGAAAATATGCATGCCTAACATGACACAAAACGTGCTATGATGTTAATTTTCACTTGCCTTTGCAGTGAGCAAGCAGATCAATGACAAAGAAAGGGTAGCCGCAGCAATGGAAAACAAGAACATCAAAGACATGGTGCAGAGTTGCATCTCCTATGAGACAATGTAAAACATCCTGCTGGACTCTTCAGCTGCAATTACGTGTGGCCACTGAACGTTTACTTATTTCAGCTAGTTACAGCTGCAAGCAGAAGCGAATGTTTTTCATGTGCTTGATATGCATTATTGCAACCATGTACTAACAACATTAAATGCCATAAGTTACATGTTGGAGAAAGTCTGTCTTCTTTTTGGACCTTCAAGGAAGCAGGCAGCTGCTGCTGATGCACATGTCTGTATAAGCAGCTCGTTACCATACTTAGCACGTGATTTAATAAACGCAAGGGCACCAGCCAGGTGTAGCACTAAACAAGATCATAATGAAGGAACTTTAGTAAACAAAAAGTACAGCCAGTTCCGTGCTTGTGTAATCAGAGTTAGCAGCTGAGCTGGGCCAAAGGTGTCAAGTTCACTATCATCACTGTCATGCAGTACTGTCATTACCGCATAGCAGTGGGCTTCGAGATAGGGTGTGGGTCAAGGGCAAGTGCAGGTCCACATTTCCATTCTGTGCAATCTAAAGCTTATTTTTCATTTCCTTCCTCCCTCCCTCCTTTCTTTATCTTATTCTATATCGCCCTTCACATAATTGCTGTGATGTAGCAGTGTGGGTCAAGGGCAAGAGTTTTTCTCTTCTGCATGACAGCACTGTCGGTACCTGCAAACGCTTCGAACAGGTCAACCTCGACATTAAACAGCTTAGCTGTTAAAAGCTTTGCAAACTCGTGCTGCAAATGTACGTATGCCTGCAAACCTGCACTGCTGTTGCTTACTAACCAAGAAAGCCGCGTGCACCAAGCTAGCCCCTCGCAATGAAGCTCCACTCGCCTGTTATGCAAGAAAGAGCACTGACACTCACTGCTGTTGCGCTGTGATCTTACAAGACTCCTTCAATCACACACATATTGGACCTGTGCCATCCAGACTCCTACGTAATTGATTACTTCGAATCAGTTACATTATTTGCATTTTTGCGACCAGTTTTCTTATATGGCAACAATCATTTCAGCCTTACTTTTTCACACAGGCTTGTAACGGGTGATTCCTCATTCAACATTTACAGTTTACATAATCAGTGCACGCCTGCAAAGATGCAAAGAATAAATCTGACTTGCATAACCTACATTGTCCTCGCTGCATGTTGCATTTCACTATAATTTTCCTTTTCCATGTTAATTTGACATCATGCAACCTTTGTTCTATAAATTCACTTTCTGTGCCCTGGCGTATGCTACACTGGGGAAAATGTGTTGCTTAATGCAACCCCATATCAAAACCTTCATTGTGCATGTCCCTGGTCAGTACATAGCACTGAAAGTTGCAGCAGTTTTTAAAGGGGCCCTGAACCGCGCTTCAGGCTTCATGGAGGGGGGATAAAAAAAAAGAAACATTTAAGTGCTAGCACATGCTGCTAAGAGTAGCTCAGGCAAACTTTGTAGTCGCGAGCAGCATGCAGAGTTCACAAGTAGAGAAAGAAATGAAGGCTTTCCCAGACCACTGCTATTTGCTGACAGCGGACATAAATCAAGAGCAGCATTTGGGTCGGACGCGCTTCTTCCTATTGTAATTGTGTAGAACATATGTAGTTAAACCGGCTTCCAGCAGAGCAGTCTGCTGGACTCGGCATGCCTGCACAGTCAAATGAAATTTTAACCAAACTATCCATTTGGCACTGCGAACTTGTACCTAAAAAGCCAGAATGCAGTGCTAAACCTTCAACACACCATTAGTGCTTTTTCAGCAGCACAGTTACTGTGGCCGGTGAGAGCGCTCCCATGTAGCTGTGGCAGACTAGTCATGATCCCAGAAGTATGTGAAGACAGCAGAAGAATAAAAAAAATCCACGCATATCCACGGAGTGAATGATGATGAGTGGGCGAAGCTCCAGAAGTTCATCGTAGATCATGCCGAGTTCCGGATTAATTTAGTTAACGCGCACGCTATGAATCCTTATGGTTCAACTACGCACAAGTGAAATCTCCCACCGGCACTTCATTGCAAGTCAAGATTCAGTGCCTATATATATATATATATATGGGTGGCCGGTGAACGGTTTTCCAGCGCGAGCAGTCGGTATTTTTCAATCAAGAAACTCACTAGAAGACGCTGCCTGCGTCAACGTTGTCTCTCGCGGGTGAGGGCGCCTTCTCCTTCTTTGCGAGCTGGTAGAGCGTTCATCGAAGAAAGAGCATTTCCATAGTCAACGCGCGCCTTTCGCTCTCTCTCTCACAAGACAGCAGATGGAAGAGAGAGAGAGCTCGCGCGCCGGGAGGCACGCGCCGAGGGTGAGCGCGAGCGTGGCTACGACGCGACAACGAAACAGCGAGCACCATCTATTGATCAGTTCACGTACTAGCTAAGCAGCACCGCAGTGCCATCTCGTGATGATTCTGAGATCATTCAAGAGCGAGCACGAGACCTGGCGGTCTCATGCGTGGTCAGGGGTGGAAAAAAAAAGAAAAAAAAAAGGCCTTATAAGCACTGCTGCTGTCTGGTGCCCTCCAGTCACCCCTTGAAGACGGGTCCGAGTGGGACCCGAAACGTCGGGTTTTTGTCATCTTTCGAGTAAATCAGTTTTTTACGTTTGATGATTATAATTTGGTTGGTGTCCCCCCCTTTTCTCACGTTAGCATTTAGGTTGACATTCTTAACACACGAGGACTTTTGCTTTTTTAATAGTTAGAAATGCACAGCAGCTTTTCCCTCCACGTGAAATCACATCCTGCACATCAAAGGCAGGGTGTGTGCGTGATGGGCGTATGCATTTTCACCTCCTCGAGGTCACCACTCTCATCCTAATACAAGGGCAAGGAGAGCCCACTGCAGCTTCTCTACTCCACCAAGTAGGCAGGTTCTTGGAGGACAATTCTAGTGTAGAGGGGGGCACATGCTACCTGCAGCACGAGTGATCATGCTGCTATTACATTCCAGATGTCCAAGTAATGATTATAGTAGAAGTTTTTCCATACGAGTTTTTTTTTCTTCCGAAGGAAACCAAGAGAAACGATGCCACAAATTGGCAATAGCAGTAAAAAAATTGCATTGCTTCAATCAATTGCCTTAAAGGGGTCGTGAAAAGAATTTGGAGATGCCGGTTTGTAACCTTCACTGCTTCAATACGCATTCGACAAGCCGATTCCGAAATATTTCGGCGAAATATTCAGTGCACATTTAACAACGCCCGTTTTAAATCTCAGCTTTCTTGCGCTCCCGAAACGACTACGCGACACTATCGGCCGGCGTGGTACTATTTGGTGACGTTGAGTTAAGATATTTTTAAGTTCAAAGGCACAGTGAAGTCGCGTTTGCTCTAAAGGAATCAATTTACTTGAAAGCTAGAAAGGAAGAAAATACTTGGAAACCGTGCGGTGCCACTATTCGGAAGAAAAGCGGCAGCACGGTTTGTTTTCCCATGGCCTTCGAGGGTGCGCCAATCTCGAAGGTATGACGGCTACTAAGATGACGTCATCTGCGGAGTTGAGGGGAACGCGCTCAGTGAAACCGAAACCGCATTTTTTATCGCTCTAAATCAACGCACACGGTGCAACGGAACAATGCATATTGTTGATTGGAGGGTCAGGATCCCGAATACGCACTTAGTACAAAATGTTCAGAAAACGTTTCACGACCCCTTTAATTTTCAATGGCAGTGCTCCTGAAGCTACGTAGCACCAAGCTCGTGTGCATTTGCAAAACTTGCAGTGGTGCCATCATAAATTTACTGCACTGTACTGTACTTCACTGTTGCTTGCAGCAAAGCCCCTTGCTGAGCACAAAAATACCAGCCCAGCATACGTGAAGGTTTGTACAGACTTTATTTACACGTTTGGCTCAAACAGTTGTAGCATGCTTGAAAAATGCACAGAAAGTGGCGCTCACAAGGTACAACAGATAGCCGAGATGGCGTTTGTCAAATCTTTCTAAGTTAGTGTGCCAATAAATGGATTTAGAATGCATTTATATGAGCATAGCAAGTATCTTCACTCGACTGCGCTAATGCCATGCGACAACTACAATGAAAGGTGTGTGGAAACGTGCGAATTCACAGGGTCTGTTAACACTAAGTTACCTCACAATAGGGCCTACATGACCAACGTCAAGCCATTTCCTTTTGCAGAAATGGTGCAGTTAACAGCAAAGCAGACTGAAATGTAACATCAAGCAGGAAAAAAAAAAAAAACGTTACAAACACACCCTTTATAGAATATAGCAGCAGTGATGAAGTGGTTCAAGATGCTCTGGGAGGATAAAACTTGCCACTTTTGTGTTGGAATTGTCCATATTGGAAAGCAAATAACATACATTGTGGAGTAGCTCCTCAAAGCTCAGCATGAGCGGAACACAGGCAGATTAAATAAAAATGTTTTTTTGTTAACATTGCAGTGCACCACAAGGTCATGCAATGCCACTGTATTAAACGAAATAGCCGAAAAATTATGTGAGGTTATAAACAAGAATGCTGCCATGTTCATGTTGACAGTATCTTTTAAGGCTTTTTCTTCATTATAGTGCACAAGTAACCAATACTGCCTTTGCTTTCTGCTTTTGCACTACAGCACATACCATACTGCCACAATATGAATTCATTAGCTAACCTTCCAAAGTGTACTTAATGACTGTAAACCTCATTATCTAGTGTGCTAGGAATCTTTCACTGTGCAAACTGGCAAGTGGGTTTAATAAAGGCTTGAAAAAAGAACCATCTGCAATAGCCCTAACACAACTGGTAATGTTCGTTCTTTCAGAACTGCTGAAAGATTGACATTCTGGATTGTTAAGGAATGTACTTCAGGATAAGGACCAATGTGCTTTTTGAAAGCTTCAGACATATTGGTATAAGATTGTGGCTACTTGCTCCCTCTGCAATAAGCTATGTATATATCACAATGTTCATGTTTACACTAATGCTATACCATTACACACTTGCACTGTTTAAAGGTTATGTGCACATTCTGCTAGATTTAGAAGACTTATTTCAACATTTGTTTTAATGTAGGCCAGTGCAGTTCGAACGTTTGGCGCGAGACAGTGTAACTGGAGCAGGATTTGTGTCACCAATCAATCAGAGACTCTGAAGTGCCTACATATTTACACATTCTTTTCACTTCTCTCCCAAAGTGTGCCACTGTGTAAAATAGTTTTAATTAAATAGAGCTGTAAAAACATTAAAAACTGTGCATATTCTCAGATATAGATGCACCACTGAATAATGTGAGCCTTTTAAGTAACAAGCACTGATACAGGAGCAAAATCTATCCATGTCAATACCTGCATTGTTGCTAAATTCAGCCCAAGCATGACACACCACCAGAAATGAATAAAAAGGGCACCGGTACATTTGAACTTTTTACCAGAACACAAAACTACAGATCAATGGCTTGCTCTTGCCCAGTCTTGCCAGCAAAAGGGGGACTGGTTGATCTCGTAAGCACCTGACCAGTTCAGATCCAATAGCCATGTGCTCCCAGGCTGTGAGCAAAAGCACACTGTCTGCATGTCCTGCCCCGTGTGGTGCACTTGAACCTTGGGGGGGGGTCAACAAGGGCAACGGAGTTTCATGTCACCCAGAGCCCCGTAGGGCGGGCAGCCCCACTTTGCACTTCCTAAGAAGAAAGCCCCGTGGCGAGCTTGCTCTGTACCAGCGAGGTCTTGCGTGGTGGCAGCGACTCCACTGTGGGGATGGTCTCCCCCGTGGGGTTCTGGGGGACTGCGGGGGGCACCCTCGGAACCACTTTTTGGCCTTTTGCCTTGGCCATGTTGTAGTCACCAGAGTCGAAATACTTTTGCTGCACACGTACACACAAGAAAAACCGTAGCATTGTAACCCCTCCAAAAAAATAAATAAAAATAAACGCTTACAAGTTTGCTTCTAAAATAAACATACAGGCACCCAAAAAATGCACATAGATCATTTAGTGTCAAAGTGCAGCAAGTAAAATTGATGCATGTAATAGTCTGCTGCCACTAGCCATACTTGTCACGACAACTTGCCTTGTGCTACAGAAAAAGTTAACCAGGCTAACAGTATTTTTTTCGAGGGCTAACCTAAGCGAAAACATGGTGCGCGAGTCTCACCCCTTTGTTCAGTCGTTTCTGGAGGAAGAGGGATCCTCCAGGCCTCGTATTCGCCGGGTATTTTGACTTGAATTTCGCTTCTTCTTCCAGTTCTGCTTTCCGCATCGTTTGCTAGGGAAGAAAAATATATATAACACTGATCAAGAACAAGCCAGATGAACAGCACAAGCGACTCGATGCAGCTGCTACGCAGACAAGCACTCTGCACAAAAACTATGCTGCACTATTAGCTCTACTATAATGGTTGGCCACCGTACATGGGATAAAACGGCGCAAGTATCATTGTGCAAGAACAGGGCGCGCAATCCTTGAGGAATTCTGGAAATGATCACGTCCAGCTGAAAAGCGAAACAGAGTAAGAAGAAACCACTAAGAACGCATCGAACAAAGACGGGCCACGTGCATGCAGGTCATAAATGACACAGGTTTCGATTCATCACGGCGCTTAGTACGACGCAGCTGGTGGGTGCACGTAGGGACTTGCAAGGAATCGGGAGACGGTGCGCTAACGGTCCCGAGATCGCACGGCACTACTACGCGTTGTATTTGCCAACTGCTACAGCCGTTACTAGTAAAACGCTAGACGGCGGAGCTCATCTTCGTGTCGCATTAAAGAAGGTGATACCAACGATGTTAACGGTCGAGAATGACGCCGCGTGCGCAGTGTGACTATCCATTTTTAAAAGAATGAGCTGACTTTACGGAGAAACTTATGTCGGGATAAGCCTAAGAGCAACGCTCTCACCTGTTCATCCTTTTCCGTTGTATCGGCATCTGCGGCGCATACTGCGCCTTGACCTTCGTCAGTGGCCATTAATTTAACAAACTGTAAGCGAAATCCAAGAATTAAATCGCAGTAAAACGAAGTCCCGCAGTTACGGGCACGCGAGCGGTTAGGCGACCGTTGAACGGCGATGCAGCGGTGGTGCAGTTCGGCAGCTGCTTTGCTTATTTTTTAAAGCGAAAACAACCGGCAATAAAAACTACGTAACAGTCACGTGGACATCTCTTACAAGTGCCAATAAAAAAATCATATGTAAAAATTGAAATTTAAAGCAACGGTTTACTTTCTGATAAAAACTAAAAGCTTTTCTAAAAAATTATTTGACAATGACATGCGTTTTTTGTTGACCTCCGTGATCTTGCACACGCGCAAAATCTTGGAGGTTTTAATGTTTTCTTTTCTTTACTTGCTGTCTCCATTAGCTAGTTTCTGACGGAAAAAGTGAAATAAATATGTTTGTGAAAGAGTTCTGGGCTGGGAGAGTCCTCGCTCGAAGGCAAGCATCAAGGTCATGTGACAATAGCAGGGTCACGTGACCAAATGCCGCACGTGCGCGGGGAGCGACATGCGACATTCATGCAAGCATTTGTGTGTTTTGCAGCACCTTTGCAGTTCCTTTCCCCCCGCGATCGTGTTTCATTTTCTGTTCGCTGCAGTGCGCTCACCAGTTGCTCGTTGTTGAAAGTCAAGAGGAAAATATTTCATAATGCCGAAGGCGCCGAAAGCACGGAAAAAGATTCTGCTGGCTGCTCCGGTCTCCATGCGATGGCCTGTAATTGATAATGAGTGTCGTTCAAAGTTGCTTCGGCGCTTCCAGAACGTGACTGCGGACTGTGACTCGATGAAACTGCAAACGCACTTTGTTCTGGGCCTGAACGCTGTCACTCGAGCTCTCGAACAGGACCGACTGTCAGCGTTGCTACTGAACTCGTCAGCGGATCCCCCAAGGCTCTTGCACGGACTCATCAAGCTGGCACGAAATAAAAATACACCCGTACTCTGTGCCAGCGAGTTGCAGGAGTGGGTGCCCGGCGTACGTTCTTTACTGGCATTGGGCATGCGGCGCACGGCGCCTGCTTCCAAACCGGTTGACGATTTCCTGGACGCGGTGCGGCTGAACGCCGGGGTTTATCCCGAAACATCATCTGAAAACGGCAGCGCTGTAGCACCAAAGAGCGAGAACGAAACCGTTGGCAAGATTTGCACAAATGTAACACCTGCAGCCACGGAGCCTACGGTTGCAAAGCCTTCCGTTCGCCAGGAGATAACCGGTGAAAACAGGGAAGAAAGTAGAGCGCCGCTCTTGGAAGAAGCTGTAGAAAGTGCTTGCACGAAAACGTCCGAGCCTCAGGCCGATATATTGAATCCGGAAATACGTGCCACAAAGGCTACACGGGTGTTATCGGTTGCTGCAGACATCGAGCTATCCGAAGACGGTGGTTTAGGATTTCCAGACTATGAGGGCGATTTCAGCAGCCTTGTTGATGTAATAGAATCGTCCTCGTGTGTTCCACTAAAGACGAAAGCAGTTGCTGTGCCCCATGCCCTCCAATCGTCATGTTTGGTCAAGGCCAACATCAAACAAGTTTTCTCGAAGGGAAAGATTAAGACGAAAAAGAAGCGGGGGGTAATTAAGGCAATCAAATAAATGTGAGCTTGTCAAAGTATCAACAGCCTTGCCGATGTGTACGTGTGAAAGAAGCAGTACAGTGATCGACATAGTGGCAACATGTGCTCATTAAACACAAAATTGCCACGTCACATAATACACTGCAGTGCAACATATCTTGTGCCCCTTAACAAATGCATGGAGTTCTGGTATCAGTGTAAAAAATAATGAACCCCCTGTATTATTCACAGCGTTGCATTGGCTGAAGATGTGTGGCCCTCTCTGTGTGCGAGATTTTTTTCTCCCTTTGTGCAGGAAACAAGAGGTAATTAAATGGTGCTTTGTGGTACCACAAATCAAATGGTACTTTTTATTGATACTATAGAGATCATGTGAAACATCTTGACATTGAAACAATCATCATTAGCTAATTACTTTGTTGTTTCAGTATATTTCAGGAAGTGATGAGATGACAAACACGTACTGATGCAGGGTCGGCATATGCTGTTTATTTCCGAGATATTACACCAATAGTGTGGATCACAGCAGAATGCTGGGGATTAGGCTTAACAACTTGTAGTAATATCTTGAAAATAATATCATGGAAGATGCCTTTGCACTGCTGTGCACATCTTTTTTTTTTTTATAGGTCTATTAACTTGAGTGACAAGTGCAGGGAAATACATAAACAGTGGGTAGGAGGATAAGGCTTATGATGACCTTGTGTCCTCCAATAGCGACTACACCATAATGTTTGCCCGTAATTCTTTCTAAAATTACTCATTTGCTAATTCAGTGCACAACAGAAAATAGCTCACACTGTTAAAACAGACCGGTTTTTAGGCAAAACAACACAATTGCAAGCTTAGAGATCACATTCAATGGAAAATACAATAAATACTAAATGTAGGGCAATGATGAAGTGTAAAGTGTATGCAATGTAGTACGATAAAGAAAAGTGCATAAGCATGCAGGTGTTTGCATCAACTTGCACATGATAGGTTAACACACTTCTACAAATTGTGCATAGTCACCAAAATATGTTTTAACGAAATTGCATAATTAGACAAAGATAATGAAGGTGTAGGGTACATAACAAAGTGAAGTGGACTACATGCTGAAGATCAGCATTATGAAAGACCCACAGCATTTATGGCGATGTACACAGAACTACTTGTCTCTGTATTTTAAACAATTGCTAAAAGAATCAGTGCAAGTGGTAACATTCAGCTGAAGTTGTGGAGAACCAAAAATGCACATTTATTGCGTGATTTTCATGCACGGATTTCCAGAAATGTTTTGGGATTGCTGAACACCAAATGCTATTAGCACGCAGCTACATTATGACAACTGCATTGATTCGGCACAACCTCTCTTTGTAGGCTGCATGTTTATGTTCCTATGTATTATAGCATCTGTGCACCTTCCGTATTTATTAAAACAGAACGAAAAAAAAAACTTCAGGACAATTCTACTTCACCTAAACTAAGGTATCCCAAACCTTTCGTGCAGCAAGTTATACAAGCACTACCCATGGTGAACACCCCCCCCCAAAAAGAAAGAGTGAAATAGGGTGTGTTATCTGCAACACTTGTAAGCTTATGTACACATAAATACCCTTGTCACTAATGTAAGCATGTAATCCTAATGTCCAAACAACCACAGAAATGTTAGTGTGTGCATGTGTGTATACACACATCCGACCGCCTTCTTCATTCTGTCCTCATCACCAAATAAAAGAAATGTGTTTGAGAGCCCACAAATGATGAGAACATGATGTAAAGTCAAGATATGTTGAGGGCAGCTGTTCTAATAAATCTTGGAGCACGGCACTACTTTCAGTTGCCCGTCTACCCTGTCACACTCAGACAGCCAATTGGAAGTGTGTGCTGAGCTTTTTGAACATTATAGATTTCTTGCGATGCATAATGCAATACAATATCTAAAGCACTTGCACAGGCCACAGTGCAACAATGAACTGCCCATTATGCTTTACAAGTAATGCCCACAGGCATGGCAGCATAACGCATTGCTAGGTCGCATTTCCAAAGTAATGTAAATGTGGTTGTCTTGTGTGCTTTTCACAGTAATGTGTCTGTTTCACACCATTACTTTATTATCTTTATGGAGTGATGAACATGAAAGTTGGAGGCTGGCAGTTAACATGAGACAAAGTGGATACCCAAAGTACTGAACACACATGCGTAATGCCCCACTGTGATAATGTTAGCACAATATTCATATTCTTCACCTGTATATAATCATCACCACTGTGAGCGTCCTCTTCGTTCAGCATATGGCTCAACCAAATACAGGCGTCAACACTACAGCTGTGCTGTCGTCTTTCAAAGGTTGCTCCAAGTGGCGGCTCATGGGCCATGGCAGTGGAAAGGTGGTGCAAGTGGTGACCTGAATTAAGTGCCAGGGGAATCGGACATCGTGGAAGACATTGGGATTGAAGGTGGCATCCACATGTTGAAAGACAGCAGCACAGTTGTTGCCTCAAAGCCTTTATTTGGCTGATTCATACAATGAACGAGGGTAATGGTCACGGTGATGGTTATGCAGCTGACGAAGATGAAGGATGAATATTGCGCGCACACAACAAGTAAGAATGGTTATGATAATGACAGGCTTCTTGGGGTTGTGCTGACAGTGCAACGAAACCAACACTGGATGCAGTAGTGACTTAATGTGCTAGTCCATTGTTTCTGTCGCTAGTATTTAAAAACAGAAAGTAGTCTCCTCTTTTAGGGACTGCCAATTCAAATCCACAGTCACCGCCACCTGTGATGCGCATCTCCTGCTTGTTGCTTGCAACTACATCTTTCTTTTAAGCTTATCTTCTTCCTTTTCACATTTTTTATTGCTAACTTTCTACTTTCTTTTAAGTTTAATTAGCACCTTCACCTTTAAAATCATCACCATAATGTTACTGCAGTATTATGCCAAGCTTTCATAACTTATCACAGCTAAAAACAAGTTATATACCTCACCACTAAGTAAAAGTGAACTCTTGTTATCACTCCAGTTTTATTTCAAAATTGTACCTTGCCGTTACAATGTTCAAAGAATGAATGTGCTACACAGCATATGAAACAAAGTTTACCAGTAAAAGAATTGGAAATATTTAATATTGTATTACCTCAAAAAAATCGTTGTACAACAGCTGCACTTGGTGACTAGATTCTATATGCTGTGACTAGCTGTGCACACTATGTGGCCTTTATTGTCAAGTTGTTAGCACACCATTTTCTTCACAAAGAAATATCTTACAGATAAAAGAGTGCTGATTTGATACACTAAAATAAAGGCACTGTAGCTAATTAGCATGCTGCCAACACATATGGGTGTTTGTCATGTGGAACCCAGTTGCAGAGTGGCAACACACAGTGTGCAACAGAGCCAGCAATAGTGCTACGTAAAATATCACCTTGGGTTCTGACCAAGCTTATGCTGTTACACCAGGAGAACAAACGAAAGGGAGCCAGTCCAGAGTGACAAGTGGTCTGCACGTCCAACAACCATTTGATGGGAAAGGTACCACCTCGAGTGTGCGCTAAAAGCTGTCCATGTAAAGTACAGTAAAAACAAATGGCACCGGGAGAGTTATGGTTTAACAACAGGCACCGTCTCCTCTTCCTCATCCTCTTCATCAACAAGTGAGTCAGTACTGCCGCTGCTGCACGGGGCTCGCTTCTTCTCTCGGATACGCCTGTTGCAAGAAGGGCGGGCCAACATGAACATCTAGATCTCTTGTAGAAAAGGTACGACAAATACTCTGCTAACTCTGTCTCAAGTATCTACTGTCGTTCTAGAAATTGTGCTTTTCTGTGATGTAGAATTTTGAATAAGTTGAGCTAGGAAATTCAATACAAACAGAAAAGTCACTCATGGCTGAACATATCATAAGCTTGTCATGCAGAAAATGCTTTACGACTGCAGTGCTCGTCCCATGCTTCGCTTTCGTGGTGGTAAGGCATTGGTGGAGTGCAACCCTAGCGTTGCTGGTGCATAGCATGCTTGAGTGAAGAAACAAAAGTCTTAAACATCACCTGTGGAAAACTACAAAATGTACTGCAACATGCAGTTCCTTTCGATTTGCTTGCACTTTTTGTATTATTCAAGCAGCACCCTCTCATTCTTTTCAGTGGTGCAACTGTGGCAGAGCACTGCTGCTATGCACTGTAGGTAAAGCTTGGTCCAATTCTTGATCTTTCTAAAGTACTCAGATTGTTACAATGTCATGCAGCAACAAAACAACAGCCACAATGAAAAAAAAATCAGCTGTGCTTCTCATCTGTACAAAGACTGAAACTCAACATCAAGGTTAGGACAGACGTATGGAATGACGCAGCTACGCCGTAACGAACAGGTACAACAAAGGCAATGGCATGCCTCTAATCAGCACAATTTTCATGACACACGTCTAAAAATTAATGCCAAAACCATGATATGATTGAGTGGCACTATAGTGGGGACTCCGGATAAACTTTGATAACCTGGGGCTTCTAATGTGCACCTAAATAAAGGTACATGGGTGTTTTTGCATTACCGCCCACTGTCGAAATGTGGGTACTGTATTTGAGAAGCAAAAACCATATCCTAGAGTTTAGCAGTGCAGCACCTCAATCAATGAGCTGCCGTGGAGGATGCACACGATACATATCCGCAGATGTATTTATAGGATGCCTGTCGTGTCAGTGAGCCGGGCACAAATGATGGTAAAACATGAGGCTTCTGTGTTCAGCCAGTTAGCATTAGTAGTAACGTGAACAGCAATTGTAAAGAAGCGTACCGCCGGCATAGATCCAGCAGTTCAGTGCAAGACTGATCCAGCTGCACATCACCGTCGTCTGAGAGTTCCAAACGACTAAGTGCTTCACAAAACTGCATGCCCATCTCCTCAAGCTGAGCCACACCTAGATGATAACCCTGCAAAAGAAGGATGAAGAGCAATTAAATCAGAACACTTCCCAGCTCACTTAAAAAAGAGAGGACGCTAAATAAGACACAAGTTTCGTTATCAGAACCTGCCATGAAAACTTTGGGAAAAAAAAGAACATAAGACCAAGGCACTCTCTTTTCTTCTTTTCCCTTCTTACTTATTTACCCATGTGTTCCTTTGTCCTGAAGTTTCGTGGAACGTTCTCATAATGAATGTATACCCACATGCCCAATTGGCAGTTATTATAGACATAAGTTTGCACCAGTTCTAGACTTTTACAAATACTAGTACTAAAATGTTTACAGTTAAGGCCTAAGATGTTTCTCTGGTTATAATATTACCTAATGTCCAAAAAACTGAAGACAGCATGCTAGCATAAGCTTCAGAAGCTGCCCTTTATTACTCTACTTTTGGATCAAGAAAAAAGAAAAGCAAAAGTGCTATGTGAACGTTGCAGCATACAGACAGTGCCAGCTGAGGGTAGAGATGAGCAAAACTGCTCACTTTACTGAGCGGCTGTGAGCAGCTCCCCTTGCTGAGAGGAATGGCATCATTAAATCGCACAAATCTCTAGCATGTATTATGCTACATCTAGTCAAATGGTGTTGACAAAGAAGATAAATGCGTTGGTGCAGTAACAACAGAGTCTGGTGATGGTTTAATAATTCCAATTTCTAAATGTGCTATGTGAATTTTAATTAACCAGTTTTAATACAGGAAATAATATCCCTCTGATACTGCACCGATGAGAATGTAAAGAGATTTGCAGAAAAATATTACTAACGGTCCTTATGATGGGTTATATTAAAATAGCGTTGCTTTCTTCAGAATGGGAATGCTATACATAAGCTTTCTTCAATTATATATAATGCTCAGAACTGTCACTGGTGCATCAACACTGTCCTTCTTAAACAGCAATTAGGAGAAATGCATATTTTGCACTAATTTTATTTTCTCACAGGAATGACTGTTTTCAATATGTAAGTCAACCATGCCAACTGTGTGGTACATTTGTGTGTAGAATGGTACATGAGTGTTTATACAAACAATAAAAAAAACATGATTGTATTGTGTGATAACGAGAACAAATGAGAACAAAATTACGTTAAAGTTGTTACATGATGCGAAACTATCTTTGTGCACGCAACATATACAGTTTCCACATTAGCAATAATAGCTTCTAGTGTTCAGGGGTGGAAGCGGGCTTGAGTGTTTTGGAGCAGCTCAGGGAGCAGGAATAATGCTGTTTTGGAGCAGCTTTGGAGCACCAAAATGTGTGTTTTGGAGCAATGCAAGTTAGTTTTGGAGCAGAATTCTAGGGTCAAACATTATTGTCGTTTAATGCTTTTTTTTATTTCTGGTAAACACAAAAATTTTAGAAAACATTCAATACCGACAAACCAACCACACTTAACACAAATAATATATATATATATATATATACACGCGCGCGCGTACCTGTTATTGAAACATCACAGCTGTGATAAAGCAATGACTAAGGAAAACGAGATAAGTGATGTTTTGAATAGCTGCACTTGACTAGGCTGACACATGAAAAACGTTCATGGTAATAAAGCGCACCGTCGCTGACATGAACAAGTGAAGACTAGAAATCAATAAATATTGGTTGCTTTCATGCTAAACTCCATGAGGCTCTTATAAAAAAACGCTCAAAAAAGGTTATTGTCCCATCATTAAAACGACACAGACGACATTACAACAGAGAGGAAAACAGAGATCCTTCGTTGCTAAACCTGACTACACTTCAGAGAAATTTTTTTAAATGCTCACATTGGCAAAACATAACTGCTCTCACGTACAAATGACAAGACGAAGCTATTCTGAAACATTCACTTCTTAAGCATCTAGCGAGCCTAGCCTACTTCGACTTCAGAGCTTCAAGAGCTGCGTCCACCGCTTGTATGCGTTCAAGGACTGACGGAAGTTTGGAGTTCACATCAGTCAGCAGCACGTTTCCAGTCTCAACTTTTTGCATGTCTTTTGATGACACACCCAAGTTGATAAGGTCTTGTGCACTGGCCAAGAGTGACTTAAGAGAGGTTAGACGAGCTTGCAAACCAGTTTTTTCTTCCTTAAGCTTTTTCACCTCGCAGTCCTTTGCCAATGGCTCCTCACTTTTTCTCTTGCGCGATGCTGAGGCTTCCTCCCTTTGCACGCGCTCGCAATAAGCTCGGTACGATTTCCCAACTGATCTGAGCAGCTCCTTCGTTAGTGGCACCTTCGTAGCGTCACCGCCATAACGCTTTAGAAAAGCTTTTGTCTGACGAAAGCTGGTCACACTTGTTATTGACAAAGAAGCTCGGTGATGCAGGACTTGCTTGTTTTCACTAAATCCCCTTTCACAGTCTGCATTTCCATGCGGGAGACACAGAACTGCCTTTGCAAGTTTCGCAAGTTTTGGATATTTGGGCTCACCATTCGGCATTTTCACCAGGAACACATTTGCCCAATGCGGGATTACATCGTCAGAAATTTCCCAGTCTGCTGTTTCGCAGACGAGGGATAGCCACTCATCCGTCAGCGTTGATACTTCGTTCGGAGGAATGACTTGCGGCAAAGCATTTGCAATAAAACGCACAGACTTCGTGTAAGAATCTCCTGTAGCACCAGGCTTTAAGAATCTCATATGGAATAGGACTCTGTTGTCAAGAGGTAACCTTGAGACGAGATACTTTGTGCAGGTGATGTAAAAAGCTCTGGCCTTGACGTGGAAGGCCTTTTTCTGGGTAGGAGTCCACAGCTCCATTTCCTTCTCAGTGTCAGAGCCAAGCTCAGGCTTTGCCTTCAAGTTGGCCGGTAATTCGACATTCGTGTCTTTTAACTGGAAGCCTGTTGCATCCTTGAAAGCTTCTTGCCGCAAGAACCTGCCCATCACCAGCTTCACAATGGCCACCATTTCCTCGTAAAAGACATGAATGAGAGGCTTCTTGCTCTGAAACAGCGTCTGAAATCTGTCGAAGAGTTGAGCGGCATTCTTAAGAAAAAGAAGTCTCGCTCGGAGCGTGTGGTCAGCAAATGCAGCTGCCAGGCGATTGTGCCTCACATATGATGTTTTTGGCTCACCACTCTTGGAAAAAAAAGCCTTCAAGGCATCGTACAACTCAAGCACACGCTGTATACTTGGCAGTAGTGTCAGCCACCGACTGCTTACGTGACGCAAGAACTCCAGCTGTGGCAAACCGAGCTTCTGCTGCAGATCTTTGATGTCTGCATGTCTCGTGGCACATTTGAAGTACTGGTGGATATCAGTAACAATACTATCAACTTCCTGGCAAAACGTGTCAAGAGCAGCAGCAAATGCGTTATGAACTTTATGTAGTCCGCATTCCCCAATGTCAATCATATTAGGGCTCAGCTCTGCTTTTATTTTGCGCTTCAGGCATTTCATCACATTGGGGCCGTCAGAGAAAAAGCACACCATGTTATTCTTGGGTAGCTCACTAAGCGAGTCGCTGACACAGGAAAAGAGCTCATCTGCAGTAGCATGGCCCATGTGAAATGACTGAAGGTGCTCAACGACGACATCTTGTGCCTTTACAGAGAAGTACCGAACGAGGACGTCCAGCTGCTGCACCTTCATCTCGGGCACTGGCGTCTCGTCTATCATTACAGTGTAGAACACCCCAGGTTCTGCAAGTTCTTCTACTACTTTCCCTTTGAAGTATGGTCCGAGGCCGTCAGAGATTATGTAAGAAACTTTCTTGCGCCCACATTGGAAGGCCTTGGCTATCTGTGAATCTGGGAACATATGGGGGTATGTAGCTGTTGCGACATCTGCCAAAGTGTAAGGGAGTGAGTTGGCTACAACAGTAAGAGCAAAAAGCGCTTCAGCTTTCGCGACACTTTCTTGCAAGGACGTTGTTGGCGCATTCCTGCTGAAGTCTAGGGTGCTTTGGGTGCAGCGGCTCTTGGTAAGGACTCCATCTTTGTCTCGATGTTTTCTTGCATTTTCCACATGCTTAGCAGAAGTGGCATGGCGCATCACTGCTGAGCTTCCATGATGTGTACAGCTCACTGTAACGTTACACAGCACACAGAAGCCATCACTGTCATTTCCGCTTGGACGACACCAAAGAGATATGAAATCTCCATTGCCATCTTTCTTAGTCAAGATGTCGGGATTAAATTTGGTGCATCGCTCTGAAAAAAAAAAAGTGACCATAAAAACTGCTGTCCGCAAAAGAAATTTCAAAGATTAAATCGAAGACCTGCGCTAAACTGAATGAATCTGCATAGTTTCCTGCACAGAACATTTTGCTACACTGAAAAATCGCTAAGTGCACCTGCTAAGAACAGGCCCATGTACTATGCACCACACCGCTAAACTATATAAACTACATTATAATATATCCGAGTCGCGGACACCGCCACATATGGGACTAAAGCTTAGTACACTGAACCAGTGACCACGTAATCCAGATTTTCTCTTTGTAAAAAAAAAAAAGCTCACCGCAAAACTATGTTTATCCGGATAACGAATGCACCAGTGTTTATTAAAACTTTTTTGCCCTCACGTACATAGCGCGCTTGCCGGAGAAGGAAAAAAAAGGGCGGAGGGGGGGGAGGAGGGGTGCTTGCATCACGCCGCAGCGCTGCGTGCGGCGAAGCTGCACTTTGAGGCAAAGTGCGCGAATTAAAGTGGAACCGCATGGCGCGTTTTTCGCTCGCGAAAAACACATGCGAAGAAGCCCGCGTTGCCGCGGAGGCAGGTGGACCCACACGGAAAGAAAGCAGCGGCGTTTGCCATGTTCCTACATTTTCGTCAAAAGCCTACGCCGGCTTCAAAAAGTTCCTTCAAAATGCGCGGAGGTCAGCGCCGTCTGGAGGCATTGGAAGAAACCAAACAAACACGCGTCTGCACCCTAAACTCCGCTTGTCGGACGAGCGGGCGACACGCTGCGCGAGGCGTTTTCTTTTCTACTTCGAGTAGGAAGATGCGGCGGCACGATTTTGAGATTGCGTTCGTCAAAATGACTCGCGCGCCTCTCCGACCACGCGTCAGTCCCGCATGAAATCAGGGCATTCGGGGCGCAACGGCGCGATTTCGCGAAGGCGTTCGTCAAAAAACACTCACGTCCCTCCAAACGCGTGTAAATCGCGCCAGAAAGTGCGCCATGCGGCTCCACCTTCTCCCTTTAAGTTCCCTTCCAAGATCTGTCTATTATTGGTGTCGGTTATATGCACACAAATATGGTACTTGAGGTGCGATGATACTAGATGTCGCAAGCGCACAATTTGTACCCCATGGTTCTGTTTTCGTACTACCTCACATTCGGCTTTTGAGTAATAAGCGTTCTAAGTGTCTATTTTGTTCTTTTTTGTATATTTCTTCACTCGCCACCTCATGTACCAAACCACACACAGCAACGGCGGCGAGCGGCATGTCATGTTGTGCTGCGTATGGTACGAGCTACAGCGTACTCGACCACGAGGTGAGCGCAGGTTCTGACGAGCCAAAATCGAACAACGCGACCGAGTGCACTGGCGAGACTAAGCTCATCGCTGCACGAGCGCGTTTACATGCTGCATCTATAACGTCTAAGGGCTTGTGTGCAATGCAAAATGTTCTGCACATGGAGAGGCACGCTCTCACTAGAGTTTCGGAAATGGTCCAACGGACTTACACAAACCGAAGCCCTGCGAGTGGTTTCGCGGTTGGCTTCATTGACCGCAAATGGATAAAACAAATTCTTCTTTCTCATGCAGACGTATGACACAAAATCCATATTACACACTCAGCAATACAGCGTTTTCCTTTATGCAAAGTTTCTAAATAATGGTCGTGCATTTACATCCGTGGCAGCTGTTCGCACTATCCTCATGGCTTCACATCAAATTAATATTCGCAGTAAATAGAACCTTTTCGACAATATGAAGCGTCGACGCACTTACTTTTACTCATGTTCGCAATCCCAGGCCACGATGACAGCAACCGCCTCGTGCGCGCAGTGCGCCAAGAAACTCCGTTGCCGCCGGCGTCACAATCGAAATATGGCCGCACAACTGACTTTTTTGCGCCTTCGACAACGTCACGAGAGCGTTCCAAGCGATGTGATGATGATGATATAAGCTCGCATAGGCGCGACACCACAAGGATGACAAGCGATGTGATGATGATGATATAAGCTCGCATAGGCGCGACACCACAAGGATGACAGCGGCTCATGAAGGCACAAAACGCAACCTCTGTGATCGGTTCCGGCAGCGCACCGGAGCCCATCGCGGAGGCCGTGCACCAAAGAACACTTGGGAGCAGTTTCGGCGCAATAATGCGTTTTGGAGCAGGATGGCGCAGCAGAAGCGGATTGGCGCAGCGTGGCGCAAATGGCGCAGCACTTCCACCCCTGAGTGTTTTGCAGTCGAACTTCATGATTACAAGATAAAACAAAGCTAAAACCTTATTATGAGGCATGCCGTAGCAGAAGACTTCATTATTTTAACAACCTGGGGTTTCTTGCATGTGTATTGACGGTGCACAGTACACAGGTCCTTCACATAAAGAGGCAGAAAACATACCTCTCAAGACATGCAGCTATGAGTGGACACCAATCCGAAGCTAGTGAGTCTAATGCAAACACTAAATGAATGAACCAATTGAACTAGCGAGCCCAGCGCTTGCTAAGCGAACACCTAACTCAAGAAAAATGGCGATTCCTTTGTGGCAAGCCACCGAACTGCAGTCCAAGAGCATCTCGAAGCACGAGCAAGTAAATGAGTGCATCCAACCATATTATGCGGCAAAAATATATACCGCAGCACACCCTCAGAGTACGGTGGGAAGTTCAGGGATGAATCAGATCTTCTGAGCCGATTCCGAGAGTTGCTCTTGGCTCTTTCCCCCGGTAGGCTTAGAATGCACTGCTCGCTCCTGAGCGGTGGTTGGCGAGTCCTGACTCTGTGGCTGCTATGACCACTCTGACAGCTCCAGCTGATGTGGCAGCTCCGAGATTCCAAACAGGCTGCCTCCTCTTCGTTAGAGGCGCTATTCACAGCCTCCGATGCATGTGCGCGCTGGCATGCTACATCTTTGGGCCATGGCTGTGTTCGGTGATTCGAATTTACATAGCGCTAGCACCTAGCAACATCATGTTTCTTGCGCAGCATACAGGCGGTCAATCAAAGATAGGGGTGCTATGAAATTCCAAAAGCCCGCAGAGAAAATCAAAAATGCATAAAAATGAAGTGGTTCAAATTAAGAGCTGCACAGGACACATCTGATATAGGAGCTGTTACGATTTAAACAGCGCAACGGCACTTAAAACGAACTCCAAACAAGGTGTTTGCCCGTGAAGCCTGCAACCGAGCCAGCGTGTTGAAACCTGCTTGCCGTAACGTGGCCATTGTGCGTGTGTGCAATGCATGTGCCGTAGGTGTGCACCCTTCTCTCCTCCTTCAGAACTCGCCCCTTCCCCACTGCCGACGACCCGCAAGTCGCCGGTGCATCTGGTGAACCCGGGACAGGTCTCAACAAGCGAGCATCATAAGGAACACTGGGAACGCTTCATGAAAGGGGTATAAAAGGGGAGAGAGAACGTGCCACCCGGACAGTCGCTAGTCGACAGCAGCCTTCGCTCCAGTGCGCTGCTGTGCGCACGTTTGTACTGTTTTTTTTTAGCGTCTCGCTCACCCATAGCGATGCATCAAATGTTTCTTGTTTGTTCTTTACGTCACCTCATCTTCCCTGCTGGCCCTCCTCGATGGTCAACCTGGTTACAGCTACAAGCAGTTGCTGCTAAAGGTTTGCCATCCCACGCTACTCTAACAGGGCTTAAGTTTAGTAAAAATAAAGGTCAATTAACCATCAAGGTACTTAATGAAAGTTAACTGCTTGGTGGTAGGCATGTATTGAAATGACAGAAATGGACAGATTGCTTTGTATTAACTGAACATAGGAAGTTGGTGTTTGGTGGATATGTGGTACCGAAGCATAGGGGTACAAAGTAAATGTGTAATAGTTAAGTAGCATTAATTAGAGCCCTGATAGCACTGTCTAAACTCCACAAGCTTGACTTCCAATAAAGTTAAAACGATGACGTTTGGGCATTTGGTACACCTCGAACAGTTGACTGCACAGTGAGCTGCACCTTTCGCCTAAGTTTAGGGTGATGTAAGTGCTGTCACTCCATGGTGTGTGTTGTCTTCCCGTCCCCTCCTCACCCTGTGGAGTTCATGTTGCGTGTGAACCCACTGCATGTGTGTCGCTGTACTAGCTCTGTGATGACGTCTGTGGGAGGTGGCGTGTAACTGAAGCAATGCACTTGCCTGGCGTTGATTACTGCTCTGGATATGGAAGGAAAACGATGCGCGCACTCCTTGTTCCGTGATCATAGAAGTCGTCTACGGAAAATTAGCGAGTCCCAAAGAATCGTGTTTGCATGCTGAAGCTATGTAAGTTGGGGGCTAGCACCATAAAGACACAAGTGGCGCATAAGGTCGCCTAACATTTCGTGATGCAGTAGTGTTTCGTTATTCATCTCTCTTCCTCCCTATAGGAATCGCTGCTCAGTTTTGCTGAATCACGACTAGCACACTCTTTTAAAAGAGCAGATTTGAAGATCTGATTCACTCCGGAGCTCCCCATCTCTAGCTGAGGGCCTTTTGTGCACTGACATGAAATTCCATCTACACATATCAGTTGCAAACAGGTTTTGTCGCACTCAATTTCTTGCTTTAATCATGACTATCATTGTTACTATATCAACAGGCCATTGGTCACAAATACAATAGGTGTATGAAGTGCATGTTACAACTTTTAAACTGAAGGAGTTGTCCGATCTACTCCTTCCAGTGAAATGCTAAAATTCAAACCACATTTTCAATACTGCTGCTATGGAAAGGGTCCCCATAAATTGTAAGGGCATTTCAACAAATTTATTAGGGGCCAGAATTACATATGTTGTAATTGTTTACCAGACTTATGTTCAATAAATTTTTATACATTTCATGAAGTCTTTGACCTTGCCATTTTTTAATTGATATCCTTGTGAACTAGTCTTCTCCCTTTTTGTATTACTGTAATAAGTACCGAAGCGCTCGAGATACTTTTTAGCGATAATAATATTTGTAATTAGAATGCTTCAATTGTGTCCACTATTCCAGAATCGTTTACCTCTGAGACGGCGCCCCTCTGACACAATGTAAGCATAAGTTGCAAAGAAAAAACCACAGTAATGAATGAGTGAATGAATGCATATACAGTGGAACACCGTTCATACGTCTTTCAGTGGACCGGGGCAAAAAAACGTAACAGCCGGGAAAACGCAAGAGTGAGGAAAGCTCCGAAAATGAATGAGAACAGGGCCACTTTGACTTCAGTTTATTTCAGCAAGGTGAGCCATCAAGATGAGCCATATAGGTCGCCGTCCGATAATTTGGACAGCCGCGCAGTACCGTAGGTGCCCCCGTAGACTTAATGTGTTAAGACGACCGATATTTCGTACGGTTTCTAGCTCTAAATTCGATAATTCGGACTCGGTTCACGGCTGTCGAGCACAGTGAATTGGCCGCCACTATAGCCTCCAGCGCCCCAATGAAAGAAAGTATGACCTCAGAGATTGCAATAAAAACTGTGCTCATTGAGGCTTAGTTGAAGCGTGGCGCACCAATTTTGGAGGCAAGTCGGCTCCGTCACTGCGATCATCGCATCATGTTCCGGCACCCCGCGCGTGGTTTGTGATTGCGAGTACGGCTGGTCGTCTGGTTGCGTCGAGTCCGCGATCGCTCGATAGCGCTTTAACGTTCCGTCTTCAGTGCTTGTTTACTGTATTTACCCGCATAATTTGTGCACCCGATATTTAGCCAGCTTTACAAAAAAAAAATCCTCGCATATTTTGCGCTCGCTGTCTGGCCCGAACCAGCTCGCCGGCGCGCGCACGGACAGACTTTGGACAGCCACGCGGTCGCGCCCCTCGCTGCGCAGGCAAGCGCAGTCATACGCAAAAGGGGCTGAAAGTGTGATGTCCCCTTTTCCGATTCTTTTCTCCGGAAGCCCCTGGAGCCCAAAGTACGGTCGCTAAAATAAAAGCATGCGAGTGGCCGGGGGCGACGAAAACGGCTGAAGCAGAGATCAAACGGGCCCGGCCCATCCCCGTCGCTCGGAGGCGATAACATCACTCCTATCGGGACGCCTGTCGTCGAAGCGGGGAGGAAACGCCCCGCCCGTCTTTAGCGAGCATGAAAAGACGCAAAGGCGGGAGGGGTGAGGGGGGAGTGTCGTTCTTCTGCCGAGCGATCGCATGGCTGCCGAGATAGCGCTGGCACTCGCACTATCTCGGCAGCCATCAGCGGGTGGCGATTCCTGCAAGCGTGACCAAGACTGCCAAAAGTCAAATCAAAATAGCATTGCCCGGGCGGGTACAGCGTGCCAGGTTGCAACACATCATTCGGGAACAGGCCCACAGTTGCGACGTAACAGCGGGGTTCGCAATACATGGGATCCTATGGGAGCTATGCCGGGACCAATGAAAACCAACGTAACAGCCGAGAAAACGCAGCAGTGAGGAACGTAACGGCAGTGTTCCACTGTACTTTGCATTTTTGCGAGCTTGCTGTGCTTGCAGCGTCACACCAAAAGTCAGCCGTTGACATTGGAGAAGACACGGCATACTCACGGCATACATGCCCTGGTCACATCCGGCTGTGGAGCACTCGTACGTGTAGCTGAGTCGAATGCCAAACTGGCGCCAAGCTGTCACTCGGGCAGTTGACTCTTTACTCCGCTCCACGTCAAAGCAGCATGACTCATATGTGAACGCTGGGCTCACCTGGTGCAGGATTGCAGCTAGCAGCTGTGGGGTACAAAATTTGTTGCTTTCCAAATGCTCCATATAATTCAACAAGCACAAATGTAGTATCAGGTTCTCTGTATAGTGCTATTCGAACTACCTACTCATATTACATTCTTAACAGTGCTCCACTTGGAGTGGTGAGATGCTACACATGGCAATGCTTTACATTTAATCACTCTTTCAAAGAAAATAATATTCAATTTGAGAAAGCAATTTAAGCAAACAGGTTGATACATTATGCTAAGCAGGAAGCGTTGCATCCTATGAACACCGAATCAGGATGTTGAATAAAGCACAGCCTTACATCGTGTCAATGCACAAAGCAAAGCTGGCAGAAAAGGCCAGCAAAGGAAGAAACATAACAATGCCTGTCAAGAAGACAATGATTTAAAATCATTCGGAAGTTTGTCCTGCGGCAGAATAAATGCCTATATCTTGCTTCGTGCTTTCAGCAGGAACAAATCACAATCTAAAAGGTGCCTATCCTATTGAACCTCTAAACTTGGGAAAACCCTATATTCTTAATTAATAAATAAAAGAAGAAAGGAAATTTGCTTACAGGATATCATTCACCTATCATTTCCAGCAAAATAAATTCACCTATCCCAAGAAATGAGTAAGCATGACATGCTTCACATAATTTAATCAATATTCATTATCAACTTAACCAACGAAATTAGTCACTCAACTGCATTTATTAGATTGTGTTTGCTATGTACTAGTCACATTGATGTAAGGGCCTAGCCCAACACACGTTATGAATGCCTTAAGGTGTGTGAACATTCAGATTTTTTAATAGCCTTCGAATCGCTTCACACCAAACTTTTGCTATTTGAAGCTTGTGGATAAGGGACAAAATGTGCTATGTCCTATGACAAGTGGTCATTCCCACATGTAGTGCGCTTCAATGCATAATACTTGCGAGCTGCGACGAAGTTAACTCAAGCATCTGCACAGTTCTCTGTTGGACTGTTCTCTTTCTAGGAACAACTTTGCGGGAGCACATTAGTCATGAAATAATTTTTTTGCCTGCATTCAGCAGTATATTCTTGTGCAATTTAACATGGAATTATTTGAAAAATATTTGAATGTTATTAAAAAAGGACTTGATTCGATTCACACCCAAATTTGCTTCATGCCTAAAATTTTGCTATCGCACAGCTCTATGAAACAGAAGATTAGGCATGCAGTTTATTCGTTACCCTGACAGGCTCTGCAAAGGCCCAGCTACAACCTGGATGATGCCGCCTATTGGCACAACACAATTAATTACATTTCATTAAAACACAAGAGCTTCAGAACATGCGTCAAAAACTTACCTCACAAATATCGTCATCTTCTTGAGGTTTATCATGAAGTAACCATGAACGAGATGGCGAGCAGCCATACAGGAACGCATTAAAGTGTCTTGAGTGGCCGTGGAAGTCACACATCACCTGCAGCATTTATGCAAAGAGGTCCGCAACATCAAAAATGAGAGTTTGTGTCCCACATCATAAAATTTACACAGAGGTGAAAAGAACATCTAATATATAAATAATCCATTCTGAATACGCATCTAGTAAGTGCAACAGGAGCAGCTAAGCTCAGTCTAAAAATATTTCATGGCCACTCAGAGTGTTTCAGGGCAAAGAAGTTCAAGTTCTCCCACAGCAAACAAAAATACGGCCCTGCAAAATTGTATGTTGAATCTGATGGAAAATGTGTTCGGTGAAAAGTATATTAAGACACTACGTATACACGGTGCTTGCCTCAAGCTTTCTATGTTTCCCTTTATTACAGTTTGCTGGCAGTGAGGAAGAAGAAGAAGAAAACAACATTTGTGCTGATGGATGTTCTTTAGAGGTAGAACAACCAACAGTATGAATGGTTGAGACAAATCCTCATAGAGCTTCTCTAACAACTCTTCATAATTCATATTCATTAAATGCGTAGCAATATACTAGATCAAAAATTCATTAGGTGACTGACCAGTGGAGTTCGTCCTTGGTGTGCCAAATAGGCAAGAAGTGCCTTGGTGTGATAGATTGTGGGGTGCAAGTCGGGGTCAGGGAATGACCACTGGCGGTTCAGGTCTTGGCCTGCCAATGAACAGCGGTGGCTGCACAAAAACAGTGGAAGGAGAGATGTATTTCTTGTACTACCACAGTTAAAATGCTCCGAATCATCTACAGTTAAACCTGCTTATAACGAACCTCCATATAACGAATTGCTAGATATAACGAAGTTTTTTCATTCCCTGCCGTCACTCCACACAAGCACATGTATTTGGGACCTCTATGTAATCAAGTGGCAGTGGGAGACCCCCTCGAAATAACGAATTTTCTCCGCTGACAACCTAGAGATTTTGTCCCAAATTTCGTCACTTTTGCGGGAGCAACAACCGGAAGCACCTTCTCCACCACGATGGAATGCGAAGCGGCGGCGTCGCACTTGACACACTTGAAGACACGGCGACTGCGAGGCAAGAGCGAGCACGTGTGTGTGCGTACAAGAGGCAGGCCTTCATTCCTCGACCCAGCGATCTTGCCACCGTAGGTGTGTCCTTTCCCCCTAACTCCAAACCTGATCCTGCTGCTTGCTGCAGCTGGCCTAGCCCAACAAGACAGCACCCTCCTTTTCCAGTTGATGCTGCTGAGCTGCGCCAGCTTTAGGTAAAGAGAAAAAAACGAGTCTTGTTCGTTTTCTTCAACGTGCTGGCAGCGCCACTCTTTGGTTACTGAGAAAGTCTCTGCGCATCACTTCGCTAACCTAACACCAGGTGACAGCGCTTGTTAGGCCTAGCTCACTGGGTCATGGGCGGTGTGCCTCACAGGAAGCTTGGCCTTGACAACACAGGGATCGGGGGCACAGGAAATCGCGCTCATGGGGTGATTCAAGGGCAGCGCGCATGAAATTATTAAAAAAAAAAAAAGGAACTGGAGACAAACGGCAGTAAACTGCAGGGCAGGGGCGCATGTTTCGTGAGGAGCGTTCACAGCTGACAAACGGCCGTAGTAGCATTCTCCGTCTTGGAAATGCTCAGAGGGCGCACATGCAACGCACTGCTGCCGCTGCCTTTTTTTTTTTTTCTTCCCTCCACTCATTGTTCATTCGTTCCGCACTCCTTCCTCCTCCACGGTGATTCACTGCGCTCTTCTTAGGCGGTGCACTTCCTTTGTGAAGCCCGCTCCCTACCTCGATTGTCCGCGGGATTTCCCGGCAGCCGCATTATAACTGGTCCTTCATCTCGGAGGGGGGGCTGCACAATAAGTGGTATGCATATACATTAAGTTCTAAGGGACAGTAAACAGGGGTCAGAAAAAACAATTTCATAACCGGTCCTGCACTAAAGCGGTCACATTTTAAGTGGTGCCAGCTGTAAATGTTTCTTCACCCAAAATAAATGTTTGGGTGAGTTCTGCCGTCTGTTACCTTTTTGCTTACTTAAGCGTTTATTTTTCGCATTTTTGTGCCGAAACTGCACATAACGAAGTCCTTTTTATAAAGAAGTTTTCCAGGAATTTGTCAATTTCGTTATATCCATGTTTAACTGTATGTCTTTTTATCCTTATTGGCTTTTTTTTTTCCTTTTTTATAACTCCCCTTTATATAAATTGTGCAAAGGTAAGAGGAAGAAGCCTTCCTTACCATCCATTGATGACACCATCAGGATTCAGCATAGGCACAAGCTTGAACACAAAGGTTTCACGGACTCGCTGTGCAACTGGCTTGTCGCTCAGAAGAAAATCAATTATTCCTGAAAAAATGTAAGAGAGCTTGCAGTGGCCACGTTCTAGCATTTAAAACTAATAACTAGAGCTGTGTGAAAAGCAAAATACCGAGTGCAAAGCGAATTGAAATATTAGTGTTTGAGTGCAAGTTTAATTGAATATCTTTCCAATAATTTTCGAATATTTTTAAAATGCCATGTTAAATTACAAAAAAAAAATGTACCGTTAAACATGGTCAAAAGAATAAGATTTATCACATGACCAATGTACTCCCATATGTCATTCGCAGAACAAACTTAGAATAATTCAAATAGTACATGTTGCGTACAAATCGAATTTCACAGAAGCGCTATTCGAAAATCATTTGAGCATTCAAATATTCCCATGCCACTACTGATAACTACAAGAAAAGCAAGCTTTTTAAAAGAAGGGTGGTTCACACTGCTTTTTTCTTTAAAGTACTACTATTGATCAATTTTTTTTTTTTTCAATTATAACATTATAAAGAACTACAAAAGCACGGTTGTGCAGAGGCTAGTAATCGGATACCTTTGGCAAAATCCTGAGCAGGCACCTATTCTGAGCAAGCGAACCCCTCCTTCAGCAGGCAGGGTTTTTCATGGTGCCATGTTTAGGAATGTTCAGTAGGCAAAAGCAAAAGTGTATAATAATAATAATTAGCTGGTTTAATGTGAAAAACCAGCTACAATTACGAGGCATGCTCCATAATGGAAGGCTCCACAGTAATTTTGACCAGCTGGGGTCATTTAATATGCATGTAAATCTAAGTAAACAGTGTTTCTTTTTTGTTTTTTTTTTTTTTTTTTTTGCGTTTTGCCCCCCATCAAAATGCAGTCGTCGTGGCCGGGATTCGATCCCACAACTTCAAGCTTTGCAAGCCAACACCTAGGCACTAAGCTACCATGGCGGGTAAAGGAAAGGGGTGCAAACACAGACACAAGAGTGAAGGAGTAGACAACATGTGTTGCCTATACCTGCGCCCTTGTGTCCGTGTTTGCAAGACTTTCCTCTGCATAGTGAACTCTTACCAACTAGCTCAGCTTTCTGTCGTTTTAAAGGAATGTCCTGGAAAAAATGGTGCCACTTTATTTAACATAAATATTTAAGGGATTTACAAATGCCAGAAGATGCTCCGATTAATGCTTACCTTTCATTATCCATGAAGAATTTGTTTCACCAGGATGTACTCGAGCCATCAACAGTACGTGCGGCCTGGATACTGTTGAGAGATTAAAGGACATTCCAAGAACATGCATGCACACCATTAATGATGAAGCGATTGCAGTGCTGAAATTAAAGGTGTCATCTGAAGTGGAAACAATACAAGAAGTTCATCTGACAAACCAAATCGGTTTGCAGTTAGATATAAGATCTCTTCCTCACTCACCAAATCAATCACACAAACACAACCAATCGAGAAGTATGTGGATGAATAAAAATGTAGGTGGGTGGGCGGGTGGCTGAGTGAGTGAGTGGATGAGTGGAGTGAGTGAGTGTACAGCTGGCACCAAACTGCTTAAATACCAGCCAAGCGACTCATCCAGTCACTCATCCAGTCCTGAACAGAGGGTGTTCAGATCAGGAAGATTAACGTCCTCTGCATCTCAATTTGTGCTAATGGTACCATACACCACCTTTATAATGGTTCAGAAATTTTACCTATCTTGACTGCACAATGATACAGTCATGGTTGGCAAGGTGTCCAGATGACTAGCACAAACATCATACTTTTATTTTGTTGTTCCTTCACTACACACAGGCTTTAAAATATTGTATTTCACTTGAAATATTTGAGGGAAAGCAACAATTACTATTACCACTTACACATTCAGCCAACAGCCAATGGATCTGGCCAAGCAGCATAACATAAAATGACATATACCTCTGCGAACATTCAACTCTATTACACGTTTTTTAGAGGCAGTAAGGAAAAGCTCTTGTGACATTTCAGCAGGGATAATGTTTTTCCTGCCAAGCTCAGCAGCAAACCAGTGCAACACACGATGATGATGATATGCAGATGAGAAAGGTATGTAATAAATGGCCACACTATGCATACTAAATCAGGTCATGTATATGTTGCACAAACAGTACAGTGAAAACAAAAGTTGGTGACAGCCAGGAAAACCCAATATTCTACGCTTGAGTGGATATACAGTCTTGGTTGGAAGTGAAGTTGAAGTGAATAGTATAAGTAATAATTTCAAACTGAACAGTGTGGGAATGCATGTGCATTCCAGTGGCAGCGGCCCAGTTGTGCGTTGCTTGGGTTCTTTGGTAGGAGTGTTGTGATCGGAGCGCCGCTTCCCCCGCTGCCTTTCATGCCAAGGCGTGTTACTTTAACCAAGGCACCCTTGCTTCCTCCTCTTTGCTTCTCCCGAGAATTGGGCAAATGCCTTCTCTCTCAACTCACAAAGGCACTTCGCTTTCTTGGGGTGTTTTGTTTTCTTATGTCTAAAGAGCTTGGGATGGACCCGACCTCAACTAGGGTGCGAGGTCGCCACCCGCCGCCGTCACCCAGCGTACTGACCTTCTGTGAGTGATCATCAATTCAAGGTCGGATAGCGAAGCCACGCAGGTGAGCTGAGTTATTGTCAGTCTCTTGTCGAGTGCTTTCCCTAGCACTGTTGTTTTCGTCCCCACCATATGCAATATTACCTCTGCACATTGAGTGTTGCATCGGTGTCGGTGGAATTCGGTGAATAAACGTCAGTCCAAAGGCACATCCCCCTGTGCTCCGTGTCCCCCTGGCCTAAACCGATCGTGGACACGACTTAACACAAACCGCAGGATAGGGGCCACAGCTTTAATTGTTGGTTGTTGTTTTGTTTTGTGGGGTTTTACGTCCCAAAACCAGTTCTGATTATGAGAGACGCCGTAGTGGAGGTCTCCGGAAATTTCGACCACCTGGGGTTCTTTAACGTGCACTGACATCGCACAGCACACGGGCCTCAACATTTCGCCTCCATCGAAATGCAGCCGCCGCGGCCGGGATTCGATCTCGCGACCCTCGGATCAGCAGCCGAGTACCTTAGCCACTAGACCACCGTGGCGGGGCTTTAATTGTTGGGGATGCTGCATCTGTGACTGCATCTAGCAGAGCGGCAGTCACTCTGCCTCTGTGCGGAGTGACTGCCGCTCTGCTAGCATCCAAGGCAACAGGTATAAAGGGTCACACCCCTATATTTTCCACCCAAGGTTGAACTAGGGAGCGGGGATGACGTGGGGGTGCATGCACATTATAATGTCCATGGCCCAGTTGCACGTTCTCTGTGCATGCTTTGGCAGGAGCATTGTGGTGGGAGAGGGCACTTACGCCACTTCCCCTGTTGCCTTTTACGCCAGGGAGCGGTGCTGTAACCAAGGCCCCCCCCCCCCCTCCCCTCCCTCGCTTCCCCACTTCCTCCTTTTTCGCTTCTCTCACCAATCGGCGAGATGCCTCTTCTCTCAGCGCGTAAAGGTGCTTCACTTTCTTGAGAGTGTTATGTCCTTCGTCTCGAGAGGTTTAAATTAACTGGACCTCAACCAAGGCACCAGATCGCTGCCCGCTGCTGTCACTGAGCAGCCACCCTTCCACGTGAGATCTACCATTCCACGTCAGAGCGTGAAGCCACAAAGGGTGAGCAGGGTTACTATCACCCTCTTGATGCGCACTTTCTCTTGCATTGTTGTTTGCCCTAGGCATAAGGAATATAACTCCTGTGTGCTGAGGCACTTGCATATATGTTCCGATGTTGCTTGTGTTGGTGGTATTCACTAAGGTGAATAAAAACTTTCATTGCGAAGCCTTGTCCCTGGCAAAGCCCCTGGCCTGAATCCACTGTGGTTGCGACCTGACGCAAACTGTAGGATAGGGGCCACTGCTCTAATTGTTAGAGCTGCAGCGTGGGTGCTTGTGAGTGACTGCCACTCCGCTGGCACCCAAGGCAACAAGTGGAGAGGATAAATCGACACCTGTAATAGTTAGAATGGAGTGGTATTTGTGTCAATTCTTAATACAAATTACCGATGTTCACATATTTTTATAAAGTTGGTTCTTTACCTGACAAAAGGAAAACAATTTATTCTGTAGAGTTAGCCTACTTTCAGCATTGCTTTATGTCGTTATGACAGGGGATTTTTTTCCAGGTTACATCTCGAAGTTTACCATAGACTGAATATATAACTTGCTCTGAAACATACTATAGATATTATAATAATACTAACAATAGTAATTAATTCGTGGTGTGGGTACTAGGGAGACTTCCACAGCATCATGAATTGCACCTGGAAAGGTGGCTTGCCATGAAACCACCTTTTCAGATATGTTATATGTGGAATAAATGCTTCAGGATAAATGTGCAGGATAAGACACAATAAGTACTAGAATATGAGGTCAAACTAATATCCCATAACATGAGACTTGCTCGAATATTCTAAAACATTAAATACTCACCCAAAGCTGCTAAATATACAACCTACAACATGAATACTGCTGAGTATACAGAAACACAGTTATGAAGTGTAATGTTGCTCCTTTCTGAAACACATCTGATATACTATACAAAAACTGTCCCATGTAGATAAAAAAGTGTGTAAGAATACATCAGATAGCTGAATTGATTTCCTTTCCCATTATGTGCGGTCTTACACTTGACAATCTGCTTGAATTCCAGATGGAACACAATGCTGCCCCTCAAAAGATGTAGCAACTGCCTTTCACTCATGCTTCTTGGCAATAATTTGTGCGCTAACCATTTATAACCTGCTATCATCTTGTAACCTGCTTGAACACAGTGAAGTGTGACTGCATTTCATGGGGAAGCAGCCTTATGCATCTATCTGCAATTACAACGGACTTTTATATCAGAGCATTTTTCCGTACAATTGTCACTCATGTCAAGTAGGCACTCACATTCCAAGGGTTGGGCTGTAATGGTCAGCAGAGGCACGGGGTTGCCAGCCATGGTCCTGCACAGTTCCTGTCGCTCCAGGAATATGCTAGTATGGTCATACGAGTTGAGCCAAAGTTTAAGGTGTGCCTGCACAAGTCACAAAAGAAAATTTTTGTTTTGATGACTGTTAAGTACAGAGTGTGACCTTTGTTGGATTCTTCCTCTACCATACAAGAGAAAGATGAAAACAGCATCAATTAGGTTAATAGCAGCCCATGACATCTGGTGGCCCCCTTTTACCTAGGTTATAGCTAAGACAGTCCTATCTCAAATAAATGACACCAGTAAAAGCTCGTTAATTTATATTTCATGGGACCAGAGAAGATGTCCGAATGTCGCATTTACTGAGAGAACCAAGAAGATAATAAACCAATGTATACTGCATTGGTGCACTTTTATTTTACGAATGGATTAGCAAATCTTGTTCTTATTTTGCATAAGAGCTGTGCAAAAGATGCCATTTTCGTCACCTTCCGGCATCACTCTCGTTGCGATCCGGACGGTGACGAGAAGACCCCTCTCTCTTGATTAAGTTGTGAAGTGCCATTCACACACCACCCCCTCCTGATCCTTTTTCTGTGCTGCCACCGCTATGAACACCAATATACACGCACGTGGCACGAACTTTTTGCTAGGTAAACTCATCAGCAACATATCATTCATTCGTCATGATTATAGCCGGAGAGTTTAATGCTAGCAAGCAGACTGTACGGTGCAGAATTAGTTTTCATTGTACCGCTTCTGCCATGTTTGATTCACCGAGTCACAATGAAACCACTGTTGCAGATGAAACCATGGTCGCTAGCAATGCTATCATTCCTACCATAATTACTGTATTGTCCATGCAGCTCCGTAAATGTGTGCAGCCTGCATGCAGAGTCAAAACGAAACCACCAAGCACCGAATCCGTGGCATACATAGCGGCGTGTGCGACCACAGTCGCTAGCAAACCTATCAGGTAACGTTCGTGCATTTCTGAAGGCACACGCATACTCTGAGCATACAGTTAAAATAAAACTAACGAACGCTGCATCAGCAGCGCACGAATTCCATCTAACCGTGGCTTCTAGTGACATGAATATGGATAGCTTCCATGCAGCTCTGAAGGCACGTGCCAAGTCAAGACAACTGCTTGCCGCAGCTGCTGCAGAACAAACCTAGCTCGCTGTTGTGCAGTCATGGATGGTGATTTGATTTGATTTGTGGGGTTTAACATCCCAAAACCAGCTCTGATTATGAGAGACGCCGTAGTGGAGGTCTCCGGAAATTTCGACCACCTGGGGTTCTTTAGCGTGCACTGACATTGCACAGCACACGGGCCTCAACATTTCGCCTCCATCGAAATGCAGCCGCCGTGGCCGGGATTCGATCCCGCGACCTTTGGATCTACAGCCGAGTGCCATAACCACTGGACCACCGTGGCATGGCTCATGGATGGTGAGTACGCAGTTCTGAAGGCATTCAGCAGGTGAAGTTGAAAGTGCTGTCTGCCGAAGCTGCTGCAGAACAAACTGTAGCCGTTATCGGCAGTTACTGATGCGATGACACATGGCCGCTGCGCTGTGCACGCGCGCTGAGTGCAATGAAAGTAGTTTGGCACAGCTGCAGCAAGTAGACCGTTCGTCACTAATAATGTGATCATGGATGACCGTCATTATCTGCAAGTGCATAAACACCTCTGTTGCAAGTGGTGGTAAATGCAAATCTCATGAAGCGTACTAGATTTTCTGTTGTTCCTGCATGACTCAAGCTGATGACAATGGTGATCCAAACTGCACAACCTTGTTTCGGTTGGGTGCTGACACCATTATTGTTTTTTTGCATTGCACATCGTTGCTGATTTTGGCTCGGCATGTGTCGACGATCGTCCAATTTAACTAAGGCACAGCCAAATATAGCCAAATTGCTAAGTGTTTGATGCTGTTGAGTAACGCATATTTTTGCCGGAACCCAAGAGAACAAGTCCGAATTATACGATTTTCCAAATTAACAAGCTTTTACTGTATGTGTTTTCCCAAAAGTTCCAATGTATGATACAACTGCACAATATATTTGACCTACTGGAACAATAATGATAACATACCTTAAGGAGAGAAAACCCATAAGGGAAGCTATTGGCAACGTAGCACACATCTCCTGCATGGGGAAATCGGATAGTGAAGCTCAGCGTAAAGAGGGGTCCCTTGTCAGCTCGCCAGTGGAGGTTGCGCTGGTAGCTGATGCCACCACCAATACGGCGCCAGCCACGGCCATTGGCTGCATCTCGAACCGAGAAGAGCAGAGGGCACTGGCCTGCACCAGCACATTTGGTAATTAAATTTCAAGGTTTACTTCTACAGAGTCAACCATGTTATGTTAGCTCACATTTATCAACTAATTGCAAGGATAGCAGCTAGAAGTTTGCAAACATTAAATTTTTTCAAAGTGAACTTGCATAAGGAAAACCAAGTGCAAATCGAAGCGAATATTTTTCTAATTTTTTTTCAAGTACAAGACACTACATTTGGCTTTGGCAAAAACTTTCATCGAGAGGTTAGAAAAGCAAGTTGATTGTGCTGCGAATAATGCAAGGAAAAAATTACACATAGTACAACACGTTTGCTTGACAGTACCACATCTGCAGTTACTCAGTGTTATAATAAAGCAAGGGTAATTGCTCTATATGTTCGAGGAGCAGTGACATCCATGTTCATATAACAATTCCTCCTGACACTGAAAAACAGCCACTCACTAGACACACTAATGTTCATGTGTTTCAGCTTGTTACCACTGGAGTACCGTGGCCTGCGGTCCTCTTCCCGCTTAGTGTCAGAACGCTTTACTGACACTAATGTACTGTGGCAGTACAGGCTTCGCCACAGTACAGTAGTGTGGTGTAGCTAACTTGGCTTTGCCATGGCACGGTAGTGCCATGCAGTGAACTGTATTAACAGTATGAAGGGGCCATAAGCTGTTAGGGGACATAGCAAATTTTGTCCATTAATTATACATGCATGCATGTACTGTATAATTAGTACTAACTGCTGACATCTAAACACTTTACTGGCAGTCTTCCAGCACAGTTGATGAAGATTCGCCCCCAAGGAAAAATTAACTTCAGTAAATATTTGGAGGGGGCGGGGATGTCGAATATTTTAAATAATAAATGTACCTTCGAATGTACGTTCAAAGGACACGGTTTCATAGTGCTCGTTTAAACGAGCACTACGATACTGTGCCTTGGCCTTGCAGTAGCGCGTTATACTGGTGAGTAGTGCTGATTTGCTGACGTGCCTCGTAGCTGAGGTGGGCACAGCCTTGACAGACTACCCATCACTATCCGTGGTGGAGAAGGGTAAGGAGGCCAAGTGAGAAACCGCCTCAAGCAGGCCATGAAAAGGCTGTTTCATCCCCTGTAACTTTCTTATTACAGCACTTATTTGCAAGTATTCTTGTAACATTGTGTTGACACTGTACAAGTGCACATTATCTCCTCAAAAGCAATTCCGCACTTCAGGTTGTTCACTGGCCTTTTAAAGATTTGGGTGCTCAAGCAGCAAAATTTGCTGCATGTGTTTAAGGGCAGTCCTGATGGATAGTATCTCTTCTGAAAGCTCTGACCAAAAGAGTTCCACTAATGACTAATTATGGTATCAAAAGTGCTGGAACATCGCAGGAAAAGGTAAACCACAGAGTAAACTATCTCTAGCTGTCAAAAGAATGTGGCAGTGTCATTACATATATGCCATTATAATCAAGCCCCACAGACATAAACAGTGTGCTAGCAAGTTGCAGTTGCAACATCACTGGCAACGTTATACACTCTATTGGCTTTTTGCAATAACACGGAGTGCACATTGCTTTCATCACCACTACTGTTACTGCACGTATAATTAGGCCAGCTTATTTCAAACAGCATGTTCTTTGTTACAAGTGGCCGCTGCCATGTTTAGAAGCATATCTGTGGGTGTGGTTTTCACTAGCACAAAAAATGATGAAATTGGCGTGCCCTAATGTCCAGTTGATGATCAGCATTTGTTCTATTTCCACTCACTGGCAAATATTGCATGTCAGTGGATGCATGAAAATGATTACTTGTCTGGCAATGCTTTTATTCCTATATTCCTATTTTTACCTGGTATGCAGTCTCCGGGTAAGTGGAAATAGCTGCGACTTTCCTTGAACTTGGAAGAGCAAAGCAACATTACATTAATAAATTGTGACAAGTTAAAACAAATATACACTGGTGTTCAACAGAACTAAGAAAATGAGTGTAGTGGGTTACAGCATCACATGAATTGTTAAATCGATTCAGTACATGGAAGGCCGACTACGTGTGCACGGCTACTGGAGCACACGCTACGAGGGCATTGATCAATTCAATCAATCGAGTAGCTTACCTTCTTTGTACAGACTCCCACTGCGGTCAAAGTTAACAATGTTGAAAGTGTAGTCCACATCATTGCGCATGCCTGCTACTTCAAAGTAGAACCAACGATGGTGGAGGCCTGTGTTGATATCTGGACTCATCAGCAGGTTGTACTCATACGGCCCAGTCTAAAATAAATAAATGAATGAATAAATAAATGAAAAAGGCTACACACATACATGTCTCCATTACGAATTTATAAACCATGATTCTTTATAGCAATATTAAAACAGCCTGCAAAACTTTCAAGCTAGAATATAACCGCATGTACTACTTGTACTACAGGCTTTACAAAAATGTTTTGAGAGTAATGTTGGCTTTCAAGGCTCAAATCTCACTCAAAGATTTAATTTTATTTGATATGAGAACACGTTTGGTGCTTGTAATTTTACCATTAGCTCATAACATAGAAGGAGCAATGCTGAACATACGAATTTGGCGTTCAGGTAAGAAATACTGGTCAACAAAGCCTACCAGCCTACCAGTTTAACCACCCTTTGCAAAAGCCACCACATTGTTTTTGGACACACTTAGATGTTAGACTATTCTTTATTGAAAAAATAGTCTAGAGTTTAATGAAATTTTTATCAAAATGTAATTTAGTTATTTACAAGTAAAGGACATGTTTTCATCGTTGAAATTATTCTGCCAATAATGAGGAACACAATGACGAAACACTCTAGGCACACACCTGAACAGCTTTGCGAAGGTTTCCCCCTTCAAAGCGAGATTCAAACCAGAGCCGGTCAGTGACTACTTCCTGAAGTGATCGTGGCATATCAGTGTTCATCAAAGGTCTTGATGGAGGCAGACTGTGTAGGGCTAGACTATCGTAGTCATATAAAACAGGAAAACTGCTAGGATCCTTGACATTCTCCAGCCGTACCCGCAATTCTTCAAGTATCTTGTTTCTGCGTGGCGGAACCAGAAATGTCAGCTGCAGATTATTCACTTATTTGTGTCTGTCACAATGAACTTTCTTGTATAAGTATAAACATGATGGTTCTGTGAAAAATCCATTCGGCTTATCGCAAGTATAACAGGTATAACACAACAAAGGTGTCCTCATTCAACAGGATCTATACTCCGTTTCATACATCAGGTGCAATGCTGTCAAAGCTAGCGCTCAGGTTGATGCTGTGCGCTTCCGCGACCAAATGGTAGCGCACTGCTTGCGGGGAGCAAAGAACAATAAATGCCTTGCTGGCAGCCTAAAATCATAATAGATTTCTCATCAGCATGACAAACATGCTTGTATTGCTGAGAAAACAATAAAAATATGCGGGTTTGTATTCTATGTTTGTCGCTTGTTGATCGGAGCGGTACACATATCATTTTCTTTTTCTTTATGGACTATTTGCATAGCCTTCACAGTGTTGCACCTGATGTTTGCAACGGAGTATAGTAAATGGTCAGTGACGTGTTTGGATGAATAAAAAGAGTCACTTTATATCCTTCATGTTAAAGGGAATTTCAGCATAGTTAAACCTCACCAGAGCAGCGACAAATGATGCCATCATTAAGGCAAATGCCCACATACGCGAAAATGCATACGACAGCGACGGGCGATGTGATGCAGGCTACTGTCACACGAACTGTCGCCTGCTTAACAAGACCTCACGCACGTGACAGCTTTGGCGAGCGATCTCCAGTGTTGATGGCATGAGGGCGTTGACCTTGTAGGAAAAGTGGCGCGTTTCCTGCAGTATGCAATGTAAATTAATTAAGTTTGGTTGCACAAAGGTACACAAAATGTTTTTGACTGTCATATGTATATGAGTACAGGTCAAGGAAAAAGTAGCGTCTGCCCATCGAAAGACCACCCCTTCCAGCCTGTGGTGCCGCCCTATCATTTCTCTCGTGAACACAGCGCGGAGGTAGTCTACTGCAACGTCATGTTGACAGAGCAGCACCATTGGCTGGAGGGGACTCCTTTGACGGGCAGACGCTGCTTCTTTCTTGACTTGTACCAGAGTATAGCAGCTTTTTTTCTGCGTACGTGCATGAACACCAAGCACATTGCGGCAACCGGCAGTATGTCTTCGATGTACATCCTGTTCGGCCTTTTTGCTATTGGTTACTTAGGTACAGCACTTCTGGACGACGGATTATAAATTTCCAAAACCAACTGATTGCATGATTTTGACTACGCGATAGGTCCCACGAATGGCCCGTCTCGTCACCCATCGCTGTCATGTGCATTTTTGCACATATGAGGTTTAGCCATTACATTGGAGTGAAATGTTTTCTCATCTGCTGAATATGACGTAAAGTGTCGTTCACATAATTTACTTGCATTAATGTGCACTGATGCGAGTTGTCACAGCATGCGTTGAGCTACATTGGATGCTACGGAATTAATAAAGCATGCACTGGAATGTTGTGGAATCCTCTGAGTCGATTTTTTGAAATTGCATGCCAGGAAGCAATAGCCCACTACATCCCATGTTTTGTCCTATCCCTCTAGTCTTTACTTCATTTTCTGGTAATCCATGCAGTGCAACTTACTGGAACAGGGAGATCCAACTAGTGCCAAGACTTATCTTATTAGAAAGTAAGCATCATGCCATCAATGTAGGAGGAATCAAAGTTCAGGTCAGGACCACAGAGTGTACTAGAATGTTAGTCATTCTATAAATGCACTCATCATGATCCTAGAAGAAGGAAACAGTGCAGAAGAAGGCCACGACTTCCATGAGCCAGCAGATCTCCAATACAACAACACGTCGTCCTTAGATAACCTTAATGGCCAGTGTGCTTCGTGCATGAACTCTGTTGTGGACTCAACCAAAGAAGCACTCATCTTGCTGGTGCCATGTAAAAGTTAATCAGCCCATGATAAATATGCTGTATTTATTCAATGCCAATGTGTGCCTTCAAAAAAAGTTGGCCTGAAGAGTGACTGCAAGAGGCAAAAGGACACAAAACTGAAACTGGATTCACTGCTTTTGCAACAGCACACCATCTACTGCACTAACCCTAAATTGATTATAAAAGAGGTCATTATAAGAAAGCTTGAGCACATTTTATAGAAGCTGCAAGTGTGATGGCCTTGTCACGCACCTGGCGCCTGAGTTATGGCACGCGTGCAGCCGCTCCAATGGCTCACTATGCAAGTGGCCCAGCATTTCTGGAAAGGCAATCTTCACCAAAGGCACTAGGCTCTGGGTGCTTTGCACCACAACCTCGTAGCTACACCTGCAGTAAGAGAACATACTGTATGGCAATGCAACAGCAACTCTTCAGGGAAGCCGAAACTGATTTTTCCACTGTCTAGAACTTTGTTCTCTAGAATTAATGGAAGACGAAATGATTTTTCCACTGTCTAGAACTTTGTTCTCTAGAATTAATCTTTCTTTATCTCTTTAACTTTTACTAGTTCTTTAAGAGTTGCAATAGTTTCTCACTTGAGCTTTTCTAATGGATCTCCAGCTTCAGGGCACTTCATAGTTGTTCCAGTAGCAACAGGGCAAACATCCTAAAACAACAACTTATATCGTCATGTCAATACAGAAAGGTGTGAACATATAAAGGATTACTCATTTACTCACCAGAGCTCCCTCTTGAACATGCAATTCTGGAAAAAATTTGGAGTATGACTCCAAGTCCACTTCCATATGGTATTTTTCAGGCAAAGGTTCACATTTCGATATGTCAGGCTGCAAAATAAGCAATGGATGTCTCATGCTGTCATGTGGTGAAACAATATGCTGCACAAGTTCTACTTCACAATACTACACAGCTGAACCTTTATATAAAGAATTTGGATATAATGACTAATTAGTTATAACAATGTAAATGAAGACTAGTATTGCCATTAGAACAACTTACAAATATATATTTATAACTAAATATTCATTAGAACAACTGCACTGTGGTTCGAAGAATGTTTAATAAATTTCAGAGCAGAGTGCAACTATGTGCGCATTCAGTAACCTTACAGTACCTTGTCTAGTTTCTTTGAGGTGCATTGCCTACACATTAGCAGATGTGAACATACCGTATTTTCCTGTGTATAAGATGCCTTTTTATTCCAAAATTTTTGCCAGTGCGTCTTATACGGCGGTGCGTCTTATATGTACTTCTTTTCTGGCACATTCTGAACTCATGTCGATGCTGATCACTAACCTATATTTTTTTCCATTACAACAGTTCAATGCAAATGACTCGTCATAAATGTAATAACGAAGAGTCAAGCTGCTGAAACTGGAATTTCATTATTAAAGGTAAATAAAATGGAAAGATAAAAATCACTGTTCTAAGTTTTCAGCTCACAGAGACTTCGCGAGTTACGGAGGCTGTGTGAATTTCGGAGGCCGCAAGCACTTATTTAAAACGGCGTAAGATGACGACAGTTGCGCTGCTTGTACAAAACAAGGTAGGGCCTTGTCAACATTGCAGCTTCCCCTCAAAGTACAAACGCTGGCCAAGGAGATGGGCGCCATTAGTTTTGTTGTCGGGCCATCCTGGTGCTTCAGGTTTATGCGCCGCAAAGCACTGGCGATGAGAGTCTGCACGAGCATGTGCAGTGCCAGAACCTGCTGCAAGATTTTGAGAAGAAAGTGGAGCGATTTCAGTCCTTCACAAAGAAAGAAATCGAAAGTCATGGCGTCACCGACAGCCATATAATAAATATGGATGAGGTGCCACTGATATTCGACATTCCTATGGAAAGGAGTCTGGCACCAAAAGGCGATAAGGCCATTACTATCAAAATGACAGGTCATGATAAAGCGCATTTCACGGTCGTGCTCGCGTGCAGCACCGACGGGAAAAATCTTCCGCCAAAGATCATTTTTAAACAGAAGACTACGCCCAAAGAGTCCTTCCCGCCCAGCATTGTCATAGAGACACATGTCACGGGCTAGATGGACGAAGACATGATGGGCAGGTAGATCGAGAAGCGCTTCTCGAAGTGTCCAGGTGGCTTTTTTAACGCCCAAAAAAAGCATCTTGATCATGGACAGTATGCAGGTGCATATAACTGACCTGACACTCAAGCGAATCAAAGCGAAAAACTGCACCACTACGGTTATCCCAGGTGGGACAACTAAAATACTGCAGCCCCTTGACATCGCAGTGAACCACAGTTTTAAAGCTGTTCTGCGGCGCCTGTGGGAGTCGTGGATGACAGATGGAGACCCCAGTTGTACAAAAACAGGACGCATGAGCTGTGCTTCGTTCAGCCAAGTGATGACGTGGCTCCGCGATGTCTGGTGTGCGGTAACAGAGGCAACAGTAACAGCAGGGTTTCGCAAGGAAGGCCTTCTAGCTTCAGCGCCCGGGCAGCCTGAACTAGATGCAAGCAGCGATTCTGAAGAGGAAGCTCCAGTGACACTGCCGCCGGAGCTCCCCGAACTTTTCGAGAGTGCCTCTGAGGATGAAGACTTAGAAGGATTCGAGGAATAAATGTTTCTCATGCATTTATACGGGATTTTTCCACGTTCTGTGCAATATTTTTTCCATCAATGTGGTAACTTTTCTTACATACTAGTGCTCAGAGTCTGGTAAGCACAGCATGTCACTGTTTGCACAACGGCACATCATGAAGTTTCGTTGCAGGAAGTGAGTGTATACGTGTGCGTCCTATACACAGGTGCGTCTTACACACAATTTTTTTCCCGCAAGAGTATTCAAATATAGGGGGTGCGTCTCATACAAAGGTGCGACTTATACACCGGAAAATACGGTAGATAAAGACATCAAAAAACAAACAGCTCCATCTACTTTCGATAGTAATATGCCAAACACATTTGTTTCAATCGATAAGAGTAACTATTCTAGTTCGAATGTTCAATTTCAGTGGTTGTGGCTTTTATCTGACATGCAGATGTCCTTTGTCCATCATGTACCAGGATAAATTTGAAAATCACCTAGGCACGGAACACATGTTGCAGTTGCTGCATATGCCATAGTCAAAGAACCAACATTTACGGCTCTTCTTAAAAGAAACAAAAACAGCCTGGCAAAACTTGTTTTGTAGTGCAGATTGATGAATGCCACAAATGCTGAGAAAAACTTGTTGGTTGTTTGTGTTGCATTTGTTCTTTGTTTAGCCTTGTACGCACTCCTAGCCAAAAGAATTTCCATGCAATATTAAAGCATTGGCATCACAGGCCCATTTTACAGTTTTGCAAGATGTCCACACTGAACGAGTAGGGTACAGGCTACAGTAAGCATGCATGCACTCAGAAAGGCTCAGTGAACTTACTGGCTCATCTAGCTCAGCCTCATGTTCTGATGAAGTGGCAGACTGGGAAGATTGCAGTTCATCATGGTCAGCGGAAGCATGGGTCACCGGGGCATCCTCAGTTACTGCAACAGTGACGAAGGAAATAACATAAACTTGGCTCTATATGTAACCGTAATTATCAATACATGCTGCACACAATTTCTAGTGTATATGCAGTAGGCATGCAACCAAAACTGCCTCAACTGGGACGTGCCTCCTTGGAAATCGCCACAGCATTTCTGGTTAAAACTGTCCGGATTACAAATGTTCGTCATGGTGCGCTCGTGTACCTGGTATGGCTTCGTCGCTGCCTGCACCCAAAGGCCACTGCAGGGGGCCATGGGCCCTGGTTATAGGCAGTGGCCAAGGTGGCAGACACCTGTGAACCACCTGGCACACTCCCCTAGTCAGGCGGTCACCTTGCTCACCGGGACCGAGAGACGAAGCCCAACGCCACAGCATCTGTGGCACGTCTTGCTTCCGCAACTCCCGCCGACCGGCCTCTGTTCGTAATTATGTGAAAGTATAAGCCTTCAAACAGTGAGCAATGAACATGCATCATTTTCAATTGTAACCCACATTTATAGTTAAATCTTCAAATGTTTTGGGCAAGCCTAGCTTGGTCCCACAAAAAGCATTTGTCTCACTTTGTCGTCTTGTCTTTGATTAAGAACAGTTACAGCCGTAACAAATGAAAAACATACAAAAAGATTGAGGCAAACGTAAAAGAGAAAATGGTGGGGTCTGCAGTTTTCTTGTCCATTTCCCATATGTTCCCAAATTTCAGCTTTGTGCGAACCTGAACACAGCGCTATGAACTGGCAGACACCAAACACAGACAATATTTACAGTATTCAGCCAAGTGGCAGATTGTTTCCTGGTAAGTGTCAAATTCAGTGGCGAGAGTCATCCGTTGGTAAGCAGCTACAAGAGTTCTGCTTACTTACGGCACGTGCTTGGCACGCCTGTAGTGTCACCAACCAAGACATCTGAGCATTACGCCTACATTAATTGCGGTACCTCACAGTGGCATGACGATTTAATACCACAGTGAGCACTGCTAGAAGTAATTCACTCCCAAGGGGGCACAAATGCTTGTTCACATGACAGCATTCACTTCTTCACATACATAACTGTGAAGCACAATGTGACGTCTCGAGGTAAAAAGCGGGCTAGGCCTTTCATATTATTTGAAAGGATAGGAAAACAACAGGTGCAGTGCAGTGTGCACATACTGTGCCTGGCAACGTTGATGAGACACTCCAGGTCTGCCCGCATCATGCGGTAGAGAAGCCTTTCCTTGCGGTTGAGGCCAGCATCTCCTCGAAGGGCACCCACATTGCACGTCTCCACCATGGCCAACAAATGCTTCAAGTGGCCCCGCTGAACCAGCTCAAGCACATTCCGTTCTGCACAAAATCCCCAGCAACATAGTTGTACAGGAAACAGTTGGCACGTTAGTACAGAGTAAAAAACAGTTATGTTCAGACTACATAGAAATACTGACTAGCATGAACAAGTGAAACACAAGTAGGACAAATCAAACTGTAACACCAGAAATGCTAACTCTGCATTACTAAAATTCACATATGAAATGAATCCGTTTACCCCTACAAGTAATGAAGTTTCAACAATTGATGTTCTGGTAAAGTACACCTATGGATCCTGGATATGGAATAAAATATTTCACTTTTATTGCTTTCTACATCTTCCTAGTTGCACTTCACTTCTCCAATGTTGGTACATACCAAGCACTGACTACTGAGATTGCGGTGCACTCACTGGAACAGGTGGCGAGGGACAAGCACTCCAGGGTCAACGCAGTCTGGAGACAGACAGTGCTGTTTCCCTCAAGCAAGTAGAATAACTCCGTCAGCAGGCCTTCATTACCCAGAAGAGTTGCATTTTGCTCTGTGGAATCAGGAGACAGCAATGGACAACCCCCAAGTGTGAGGAGCTGTACCCACGGCCAGTGCTAGACACTTTTCCACTTATAAGTGGTCACTTAAAAATTTCTGGGGTTCCACAAGACAAAATCCCAATATGATTATGGGGCACACAGCAGTGAGGGACTCTAGAATAATTTGGCCACCTGGTATCCTTTAACATGCTCTTAAATCTATCGTATTTACCCAATTGTAGGTCAACCTCCCTCAAAATTGCAAGTCTCAAAAAAAAAAAAAAAAGAAGAAGTGCGAGCGCATTTCACCGAAAAAAATTTAGTTACATGGTTGCTGAAAACTACTCATCAGTGCTGAAGTTGTCCCCACAGGTGGTGTTGCTGTCATTGATGCCCAAGCTCCGGTTCTCTTTGAACTGAGCACTTGGTACCCCTGCTTTAGAAGTGTAGAATGGCATCATAATTTCGCACATGACCAGCAGTGATTCATCGCATAGATCAGCCACGTATGCCACAGGTTCATCTCCAGCTCTGGAAAGCATCCGGACTTGGGCCCACGAAAACCACGACACTCGAAGTTGCATGAAAAAACTTTCTCTCGCTGAAGCTGCCACTGCCACAATACATGTTCACTCACTCCAAGCTTGCATCGTGCTGCACAGTTGTTAATCTCCTCGGCATGGATGATAACAGCCCATTTAAACACTGCTGTGAACGAGCGCTGAGAGTTCTTCGGACAAAGAACACTCATGACAGGTGTGACAATTCAGCACGCAGAAGAAGCATGCAGCAATGCAACTGCCTAAAAAAATGTATCACAGAGAGAAGCTCTTCGGTCAACTTCCAATACCACCCATACAACAGCTCTTCCATCAATGATCGATAATTCCACAAGAGCAATGCACTCGTGGTGCGTGCAGTAAATGTTGAAAAAAAAGTTTTTTTATAAGCATGCATAATAATTATGCGCAGTGGGTTGAGCGGGAAACCTTGTTCACAGTTATGAGAACACATTCACAGCAATATGACTACCATCAGAGCAACCAGCAGTGGACACACCACACTGCGCGATACCAAAACAAACGCTTGACGCTTGGAGCAAGTGGCTGCTCACGATTTCCTTTTATTTGTTTATGTGTTACTCGTATTCAAGAAACATTTAGCTGGTCTCTAATAAACAAAATAAGTATTAGTGAATCCCTTGATTCAATTCATGGCACTAATGCAGCCACAGTTATACCACATTGTTCATTACACTTTCGAATGTGATAGTGGGAAATTTGTTGCTCTCGGCACGGTGGCTAATGGGCACAGATTAAGAACATGAACTTTCAAAGTCGGCATCACCTTTACTGACATGAAAATTCATGCACTATGATAAATCTATATTCTACACTTCTACTGTAACCATGGAAATGTAGGTACACAGTTGTAACCATAATGTAGTGCCCCTGATTTCTCGTTTCTTTTGCTACTACTGGAGGTACACGGTTCAGTTTCGATTCCAAGTGGATGCTTCAACATTGGATTGTCAAATTCGGCAAAAAAAAAAAGGAAGGTCGACCTACAATCATGTAAACACAGTAGATAGGGTACACAGGCATTCTTGCATTTTGTCCCATCTAAATGTGGCTGTCATGTAATGAGTGGACACAAGAGCAAATGAATTAATCAAAATAAGCTAATGGGCTGTTAGACTGGCACCAAAAACAGAGCACTTTCCAGGAAACCCTTCATATTCTATAAAAGTCACGGAAGTCAAGACAGGTGGCAGCAATATCTTAAGTACAGCAGAAAAAAAATAATAAAGGAAGAGTTTCAGCATATCAGTACAACTTCCCGCCCATAAAAAGTGAAGCACTAGAATTATAGTGCAGACTGCAGTTATTACACAGCAATGACTAAAGTAGCACTGAAATATTGAAATTGTATCATGCCAACAATACTTCAAGCCCGGATCACTACAACTGACTTATGACACTAAAGAGACCAATGAAAGTGGTCGACTTATCCACTGAATCAAATTATGAGACAGAAACACACAACACACAATGCTTGACTCAATTGATAGTGTTTACCACATCTGCCATACCTTCCCAAAGTCGGGCACATTACCATATTTTATTCGTCCAAAGTAGACAATTAACATAATGATGACACTGCAGCAAACTAGAATCAGATAGATGTCTTAATACTTTATCATGACCTACCATTTCCACATTGGGATCTCTTTAGGGCTAGTAAATAAAGGGATACTTTGATAGATGATGAGTGATGAATTTACAGCTCCCTAAGCGCCGCGAAGTCTGACCCTTCTGTTTTTAGAACAATTATTGTAGCCTCCGCTACAATCAGGCATGCATGAAATGACCAGCCAAGTTCGAATTATCTGGCGAAGGCTAATTTCAGGATTGAAATAATGAAAGTTCTTGTCTCATAGAAATGGGTCTAGGACGTTGACCAGCGCCTTCGATCAGGGTCACATCACAAACCTCAAGTCAAATTATTGGAAGTCCACAAAACCATAAACTGATGTGGACATCTTGTATATAAAACACAGCTTGTCAGCTTTGACAAAGGGTGCAGCATAAACAGCTACAAATGCACCATGTATTGCTTGAAGAGTTTACTGCAACTGATATTTCGAAGGATGCTTTATGTCTAACTCAACGTAGTATGTATTGTGATAATAAATACTGCCAATGACCCAAATGTCTTTAGAAGGCCATTAAAGCGACGTCAAATAATAGGGCCGATAACTGACTGCACAGATGTGTGAGGGCAGTCTAGCTGATACATTAACTCTTCAAAATTTAAAAGAATTACATCAGCTTTAAGTTAAACCAAAAGCCTACAAGACAGCAACATTCCTGCTCTTAGGTAAACAATATTATGAACCTGAAATGTCACAGGCACACATGCTGATGTACTCAACTGTTGCCAAGTAGCCTTTTTAGCAGCAGCAAGATGGCAACTTTGACCTTGATTTTGACCTTGAATCTTCGAAGCTCTTCCAAGGGAATTTTGTATGCACCCAGGACCCGCGCCCTCAAGCAAAACTTTTGATCTGGAAGGAATGAACATTAGGTCAGAAATCACAAATGACATCCACTGCATTGATGAACAGATAATTGAAAACAAGAAATAACCGGGAATGTTGCTACAGCCAATGTTTCCACAATGTTGGGTCTCGCACTATTCACCATTTTTCATCATTTTCAATTATGTGTTCCATCACACGCAGCCTCCACATTCAGGCTGAACTTCTGCTCTTGGTCAGGTTCATTGTACTATAGTCCAACCAATATAGACATTACAATGCGTCTTATTATACCACTGGTGCAGAAAAGGATTCCAGGGGTGGTAGTCCTTAGCAAACCAAAGGACACAGAAGGTCCAAAACATGTAGTCCTTCTCTTCCTTCATTTAACATACACAGGCTAACTTATAGGGTGGAATAGCAGAGTTTGAAATAAAAGCATTCCATTGATACAGTGAAAATAAATACTTTATAACCTCTGTCGGCAGTAATAATGAATACAATACGATTTCCTCATTGCTTCAGATAGTGATCTGGTGAGGAAACAAAAGGGCACCAAGAAGAATTGCTGCAGACAGCTTCAAGCATTAACTACAGCTCAGACCACTTATAACGTAACCGCTTATAGTGCAGGACCGGCTATAATGCAGTCTTTCCTGATCCCCGTTTAACCTCCCGTAGAACTTCATGCATATCGCTTATTGTGCAGCCCCCAGAGTTGAAAGACCTGCTATAATGCGGCTGCCAGAAATCCTGCGGACAGTCGAAGTAGCAAGCAGGCTTCACAAGGGAAATGCGCTGCCCAAAAAGAGTGCAACGAATCGCCATGAAGGAGGAAGAAGTGTGGAATGAATGAACAGGAATGGAGGGAATAAAAAAAAAATGTGGCAGCAGCATGTCGCGGGTGCGCCCTATGAGGACAGGATTGAGAGGATTGCCACGGCGACGGAGAATACAGACGTTTGTCGACTGCGAACCCTGCGCAGAGAATGCGTGTCCGCGATCGCATGATGTCCACTTTACCGCTATTTGTCTCCAGTTTTCTTTTCTCAAATCGTTTCATGCGCGCTGCCCTTGGTTCAGCCCATGGGCACGATTTCTTATGCACCCAATCCTTGTGTTGTCAAAGGCAAGCTTCCCGTGAGGTAAGCCTAACGAGCACTACCGTGTAAACCGGTATATAGGTCGAGTGGGAATATAGGTCAACCCCCTTACCTGAAGTGGAAAAAGAAAAAGAAAGAAAATCAACCAAAAAGTTGTTGAACCGCATTTATTTTCACAACAGCTCTCATCTATCTCGAGAGCTGCAGTTTTATTCATCCGAACTAGCGGAAGCGTCGTCAGAAGATGACAGTTTGTCACTGGCCGCCTCCTACAGTGCGTCGTCCTCGGTTCCATCAAGGCAGTTGCTGATGCAGCACTTCTTAAATGCTTTCTCAACCATGGAGTCTGGCAAAGAACGTTAGGCTGACAACACCAACTCGCAAATGGTCAAAAGCGGGGGCCTTCGCAGGCGGCCTGTCAGTGTTTTTAGAATTGTTGCCCGACATCCACTCGCTGTATTCTAGCTACACTCGGTCCTTGAACGGCTTATTTAATATGACGTCCAGTGGCTGGAGTGTGGAGGTCATTCCACCTGGGATGATGACGAGGTCCGTGTTGGCGTCACCGAGAGCACGTTTCACTGCTTTGGTCAGGTGACCCGCGAATCGCATCAAGAACCAGCATGCTTCGATGACGCAGCAGCACACTGGGCCGGTGATTCCAGACCACACAGATCCACTCTACCATCATGGTTTCATTTCCTTTTCATTTATACAGACAACACCTGCCAGGAACGCTTCTTTGGGCATTGTTTTCCGCTTAAAAAGTCACAAAGGGCAGCAGGTTTCTCCCATCAGCCGTGCATGCTAGCATGACAGTGAAGCGCAAATGCTCGTTGCCCGTTGATATAAGCTTCACCTCTTTGGCGCCCTGTTCAGCGATTGTGGTGGACAATGACATATCGAACCAGACCAGTGTCTTGTCAGCATTGCCCATTTACTCCAGCATGTAATTATCCTCTTGTCGAAGACGAATCACGTATCGCTGAAAGCTGACAAGCTTGTCTTCGAACTCCTCCGGCAGCTTTTGGCAGATGAATGTGCGCCGGCAGAGGGAAAATCCTTTGCGTCGCATAAAACGGCGCACCAATGAGTTCGGCGCACTGAACTCTTCACGAGGAAGTCCAGCTTTCCATCGCAAGCTCTACGCTCTGAGGCGAATCGAATGCACTGTCACAGGTAGCAAGCGCGCACGAAGCCCACGAACAAAGTCTGCAAGTTCGTCCTCAAGCTGTAGATGCACTGCACCACGCCCGCGAAACGACATTTTGTGTGGTTTACACAATGACAGTTTTCCTTTCTGTGCCCGCCAATATCGCACGCTTTTTTCCGGGACGTCAAATTGACGCTGAGCGACGATGTTGCTGCTCGCTTCTGCAAATTCTATGACGTTCATCTTGAAGGCTGCCAAAAACTGTCTCTGTGTTCCACTGCTCATTGCTAAGCAGGCAAAAAAGAAAATTCTACTTACACATGAGGTTAACAGAAGCACACAAGACAACACAAAAAGGAAAAAAATGTCAGCAATGACAGATGGACATGGATACGACCTTGGCGACGCGTCGCGAACGTGGATGTCATAGTTTCCAGATGACGACTCACATTTCGCTAAAGACTGCCATATAAGACGGGGGGTGACTTTTACCTGCTTTTTTAAGGAAAAAATCTCGACCTATATCCCAGTTTATACGGTAAGTTTCCGGTGCTGGGTGCATATAGGGTGCCATTGGTGACACGAACAGCGATGTCACCATAGCCCGCCCCCCCCACCCCTCTCTTTTCTTTTGCACAGCACAGCCGTGGGCTTATATCTATGAAGTATCCAGAATTTTATCCAGGTGAAACCAGCCCGGTCGCGCCACTGCCTGCTCAACACTTTTTACACACGAGTAGACTTAGAAAAGTGTTGTTTTGGTTATAGTGCGGTACCACTTACAGTGCAGGTACTCGCGATTCTGGCGACTTATGTTATAAGAGGTCTAAGCTATATATGGCATGTTAAACATATCTCTCCAGGTAAAGTACAGTCCGCTGCTAGAGGGAACACACGCACGCGTGTATCCTCTAACAGTGGACTGTACTGTACAGTGTACAAGGCCTGTACAGTGAACGTGTAACAGATTAAACTAAGGCCATTTTCCAATATGGCCCATAGGAACAAATATGAAAATTTTTGTTCTAGTGGCACATTACAACCGGCATGTGTTTTCTACGTTCCTTGCACAAGGCCAAACAAAGGCAAATTATCAGATGGCTTTGCCAGCATTTGCACAAACACTTAAAAGAAATATGAAAAACAACCGACTCATAGAAAATTTAGCCTTCAAAATCAGTTTTTTAGAGAACCTATCGGAAGCAATTCGGTGCAGTAAATATGCATCCAATCTTTTGCCACAATGCTCCTATTAGCACTGTATAAGCAATGCATATTATTTTACTTTAAGCATTACAATGTGCACAAAGAAAAAATACTGTAGCTGCACATACTTTATTAGTATAACGTGAAATTGGGCACTCTGCTATTCTATCCACCCTTTTATATGCAATGCCTCCTGAACAGTGCATTGCATATAAAAGCATGCAGCAACTGGAAAAATCACTTGTCTCTCAGCAGCCTATCATAATTTTAAGGCCTACGATTCTTCAGGAAGAAAAATATGGGCAATTAAAAACCTGGTTTACCTATGTGACATAATGCTATTAACAGTTTTTTCTTATGTATCTGATTCAGGGAAACAGATCAGGAAAAAGCTGCAAGGGCAACATAAAGACGAATTTAGTTTTCATACAACTTATGCCCAAATCAACACAAAATGAGATTAATGGAATGGATAGCTTCACCCTCATAACACCAAGCAATATGAGCAGAGCAACCATGAAAGATCCCCTTCAAGCAATAGCAAACAGTTATATCATTCAGCCAGCCCAATCTCATCCATTTTTCATTCCATTCATTTTTGCTTGCCACGATCTACTTTCAGCAAGCAGCGGAAGGCATGGCAACATCGTAGGTCCTTTAGCACTCAACACTTTTCCTCATCTGCACATTTTGTGGAGTAAGAGAAAAGCTCTAACATTAAATATACCAGCCTCTCCTTGACCTTTAATTCTATTACTATGACAGATGACACACACGACACAGAGTAAAGGCTCATGGCTAGCACTTTTTACCAGACACACATGGCATATTCCTTCTTTTGTTTACTCATCATTGCAACCGCTTGAGATGGGTCACAATTTTCTGTTAGTTTCCCTTCACCCATTATTTGGTTCCGTTTTAAAGCATATTTCCTTTCACTTCAATGTACATTGCCTTTCCTTCTGCTTGTTTTTAGTCATCACCTTGTGCAGCTACACGAGACAGCAAGTTGCAGAGGGCCACCAGAAATGCTGGCTCAGATAGACCCATGTCGCGATGCCTCAGCAGCACTGGTAGCAGCACCTGAGTTGCACTTTGCTCAATCAGGAGGTGAGTTCGACCTGCATTCACACATCAGAAAGAATATTGAGAAATGATGCCCTATATCTGATGCGCACACGGATTAGATATTACGGGTGCCTAACAATGCGTCCCCTGGAAACTAGTGAATGTGTCTGGTGTCAGGGCACGCCTTCATTAGCAATGGTCCAAGCAAAACAACACAGTGCCAGGCAACCATTATATCATGGGCAATTTTCTCTGGCTATGACATTTACTTAGACCATTCTTTCGAGTAAATTTTATGGCAATACCTCAAGTTGCACATACCGAGTTTGTATCAAAGCAGTGCCATTCGACTTTCAAGTTCCTTTACCACATATCAAGTTCCCTTATTTTACCACATACATGGAATCCACATAAGTGATAGGGACGAGGGAAAAAAAGCTGCATTAAAAACAGCTTGACTAGCCCCACGTCCCCAGCTCACTATGGCAGCATGGCAGTAAAAGAAAAGTACATTTCAACATCGGTGTCAAATGAGAAAAACACATAATATCCACAGAAAAACATATTTACAAAAAGTGAAATTTAACGGTTGGCACCTAGTGGAGAATGGACGAAGCTCTGAAGTATTAATGCTTCCTTGTGTTGTCTACTAGCCACTGCATGCTGACATCCTGTAGGGTTCCCTACAAGATGTTTGTTTCTTTGTGTGATTGCAGTGTTAAATGCTTCTGTGTATCCTTATCCCTGTTGTAGAGACAAGCATTTAAAATTGTGGTGCTGTATTTGAACTTTCTTGAGATGGCAGAGTGTTGTGCACTAATGCAAGAGTGATAGCTCCAACCCCATAGCCTTCCCTTCATGGGTACAGAAAGATGTCCACAATAATATAAAATATTCTGCAGACTATTTAGCATAAACAATGATAGTTTGACACTCCTGAGCACCACAACATATATATATATATATATATATATATAAACAGTAATTACATGTATCACGTAAAAGAAGGTACACTGAGTAAAATGGTGTGAATAGTAACATTGCAAACAGTCTACCAAGTTTATAGGATTGAAATAGCATTGTAAATATCACACCGCCCGTAGCCACCCCCCCCCCCCCATGGCCACACACACACATACATCCAGAAAACCAAAATGGTGAAATTAAGTGGTGAAATTAAGTGGACTCATGCGAAACCTATCTTAGAGGCTTATATAACATCAATATTCTTCTCTGAGTGAGCAAGCGAGTGGTTGTCTCTGTAACCATTTGAAAGAAACTTGCTCTGCAGCATAACAAGCTCCATCAATGAGCAACTATACAAGCTTAGTCTCGCACTATATCTAAGCAACAGAAAATTTATTACAATCATGCCACACAGACAAGCAGGACTCTACTTACCTCTCTGTTCACTCACAATTTCTTTTAAGGCCATGATGACATCTCGAACTACGGAAGAATTTTTAGGTTGCTGAAAATAAAGGAATAAAAGTAATCAAGGAACAAATACACACAAAAATATATCTGGTCACTGACCTGCAGCTGCGTTGTGTTAGATAATCAAGAAAACATTCCCACGAGATGCTTTATTAGTTTTTTCTTCCCTGCTAGTACACAGTACCCTAAGCCTGCAATGGCAGCCTCTCTAACACAATTTTATGCTGTCTATGGTGCTTCCTACTACCTCTTCTCATCAGAAACTTATCTGTGTACTTCAATATTGTGAAGGTGGGTGTATTTTCGAAATACATTACAGTATGCTTAAATTCATATCCACAGTATCAACCTATAATCACTGCCACGACTAACATTCTAGGGACTATGGTTCACTTGCTTCAATGTGTACCTTGAACGTAGTGGCACATGCCTCAATTTCTACTTAGTGACATTTCTGCTTATAATTAACACAAACAAATGCAAGAAAATACACACACATTTTACAGGCACTTTGTTACTGTGATGATCAATTTAAAGCTTCTACAACAGACTTGTAAACAAAGCTTATAATGACACACTTAAATGATGTGGAAATGTTTATGGAATGTAGAACCAATGATGGCTACAACACATTTTCATGCACTAGTAAACATAACCTGTGGACACACACCAAACTCCCTTGTTCTCTCTCAAGTGCACCAAATTTCACTTAAATGTATTCAACAGTTGTTTAATAAAAAAGTTTATGTGGGTATTTTACATGTACTGTTTGAATAAGGAGTTCACCCCGCAGTAAAGCTTCTGTGGTTGCATACATGTCACAGTTTTAAAGAGTAGGCAGAAGAAATACAGACACAGTATGAACAGACCATTTAAAATAAATAACAGGGAATGTTGCTAGAGAAATAGAAAGGAATACCAACTTTTTTATTTTTAATTTGTCTGTGTCTTCTGCACCTTATTTTTCAAACCGCGCATTTTTTATAACCTCCTTAGCTTTCTGTCTTTTTAAGTTCATGGCAGGCCAGCTGGTTGTACATTTATCTGAAGCTATTGACAAAATCTGCTATGGTTGCCGACCAAGTCCTTAGGCTGTAAAATACCATTAGGGTTGCTTTGTGACAGATATTAGAGTACACTATGACAGCTCACATGTGCAGCAGCAGTAACGCACATACAGAAGTACATGAGGACGTACTTCCAAAAGTGCAAGGAGCATCGGGATGCACTCATCAATCTGTGCTGGCGTCAGCTGTTTCCTTTTCTCTGCAGACAGGGACAGCACAAAATACATCACACACTTGTAGACGAAACAGAAAAATATCATCCGTCAGGAGTCAACATACCAAAGCAGTTCAGGTAAAAGGACAGTTTTAAATTTAAAATGAATATGAAATTAGGAAGTGAGTATAAACAGCATCTGTTTATTTGACAAAAACAAATGCTAACCCCTGCGACATAAGTATATTGGAACATGCTTAAGCCAATACAGGCCTCACTCAATGCGGATCAAGCACTGCTACATAGTAATTTTACTTTATGCCTAAATCTCATCCCAATCACACATTTATTGTTTGCAATAAGTGAAAATGTTATTGAAATCCACAAAGAAGTTTATGGCGACCCAGGCTACTTGTGCGAGAGGAATAAAAAGTATAAATATGCAACCAATTTTGTAAACTTCTCTTGAAGGGCCCCTCAACCACAAAGTCCAAAATTGTAATGCAGTGGAAGTTGTGCGCCATTCTGCAAGGAACATGAAACTGCAAGGATTTTTCAAAATGATGTCATAATGGCAGAGTCACAAGCGTTTGATTATAGAAATAGCAGGTGCCATTCACCTCTTGCTTTTTTGCACTTTTCTCACTCCAGACCGCCCCCCTTTCTATGCTCCTCTGAACGCCATGTGAACACTGTCACTAGGAATGTTATGTTTGGCACAGTGAACTGGCACAGCCTTGCCTGTCACACAGCTGACGGTGTATTTAATTCTCAAAGTGCCACATGTCACTATGAGCGACAGGTATGTAGGCACACAATGAGTTATGTCATCTCCTCCATCTTCGAGTGTAGCACACATAAGCAAAAAGACAAAAACAGCATTTAGTTTTAAATTTCAGCTTTTTCCTGGTGTGTACCAATGTAACTCTCAGCAGACATGATCATGAGCTGGCACCCAGAGCTGGCAAGGGGCCCTTTAAGGAACATCAATTCACAGCTACATCCTTCCCTCAAGCTCCCAAGTCATGCATAATTTGCAGAAATTACTTAACACTGACATCAAATATTTAACACAGGGCAAGCATTTGTCACAGGATAAAAACCACACTTTCTGTAATGGCAAAAATTTTCTGAATGTGGACAGCCTTGCTATTATGATACATGGCTAACTTAGACAAATACTGAACAAGTGCTATAATTTAAAGAAGTGTTGATTGTTGGTAAGCTGTTTGCAACAACAGATAAACAAGCATATGTGGAAATTCTAATCTGGTTTTATGATACAAAGTTCCGTTAGATCATGGTTATACAACAGTAAACAAACATATTTTAAACCATGTACCACAAATGTGCCAAACCAATAAGCATATTAGTATTTATGTCAGATTGGACCAATATTTTAAAATATAATCTTTGATGTTTATTTTAACAGCCTGTACATATGTATACAAGTATCAGAGTACAATAAAAAAGGGGGGGTCAATGAAAAATTCTTAACATACAGAAATATCATGCTGCTTGAAAATTTGGAGCACAATGGAGCTTTTCATTTATGGGGTACATTGCTATTCTCTGAACACAATGCAGCAGGAGAAGACAATCACATATAATCCTCTTTGGCACCGAGGTGGTGCTTTTACAAGTCCAAACAATGTTAAACAACTGCCCCACTGGTGTTATTTTCTTCCACATGCAGTTTCCAATGAAGCATAAATATGTATTTGAATAACCGTTAGTACAGATGCACAACACTGTACACGTTACGATATTAAGTGCTTACATAAAACATAAGCAGTTATTATTGTGAAAACTACACAAAGCCAGCACACACATCTTGGATGAGCAGTTTCTCTATGATAACAACCAGCACAGACGACTGAAAACATGCGTACAAGATTCGAAACATTCCACAAAATATGGCATTGCACTGCAGATGAAATGTTTAAGGAGGTCAAAGAGAGTGTTACTTTGAAAAAGGGAGGAACAGGTCAGGAGCAGCAAACTGAGAAAGCGTCCTACCAGCATCCATCGCAAACGGTGTCTCCGAACAGGATGAGCCTGACGTCCGAACATAAACCAAGATCCAAGGTCTTGACAGCAGTGCAAATGTGGGAAACATTACATTTTTTTTTTTTCTTCTTAAGCAACCACCCCACTTTGGAGCCTTGCCTCGTTACGAAACAACGCTCATTTAGATTAAGGACCACGCTATGACGGCAGCAAGATTTGGCACTGACACTGACGAGCCGGCCGCAAGCGGTGGCTGAGAGAATAAAAAACAAAATGGCAGCCCTCAGTTGTGCTATTTTAGGCACTGCTCCCCTTCCTTTCTGCAGAATCAACACTGTGAAGGCCGTGCAGTGATTCTGAAACAGTAAAGAGCCTGGGACAAAACAACTGTGCAAGTTGCTTTGCGTGCACCCCGAGAGACAGCAAGAAAAAAAAAAAGGATGAGAAGAAAGGAAAGAAAGGGAAAAAGAAAGACAATCTAAAGAACACCAGAGCCATTCATTCAATCCCTCCCCCACACTTCCGGACGACAAAAGGATAAGCCAATAGGGGCTCTCCCAGCTGCTGTTGCGCATATTGTTCAATGAAGTGACACCATAAAGCGACACTGTGCGTCACAAGCACTGTGAGGGTCAATGAAACTGAGCAACACAAAAAACAAACTCCTTGGCAGGGTACCCCGTTTGAAGGAAATAGCGCCCAGACGCTGAGAGCAGGGAATGTCTCAATGCATGCACAAGGAGGACTTCTTTATTTTGCACAACAGAAAATTCTCCCATCTGAAAGTATCCTTCCTGTGTTTTTTATAGCTATTAGAGCAATATACACAAAAGCAAAATTTACATTTAACCCTGCATAAAATGTTAATTGGATAAAAAAATAAAGTAGTCTTGTTAATTTCATCACCATGATGAGTTATTAAATTGCAAATGATATAAAATATCATAACACACAAATTTATTTCTAAATCTAAACTATCCTTTCTTTTGAAGGTGATTTGTCTCATAAAGGAAGATGAATGCTGGGTCACGATGAAGGCCACCTTTATGTATCGCAGCTGTTATTGCAGCTGCCACGATCAAAAGAATATAGGGACAGCAGTAAGCTTGTAATAGTCTTAGTTTATGTTCTAATTTCATATTCTTTTTGAGAACTACAACTTTCATTTCTTGCACAGCCACATACCATGTTAGATAGAGTGAGGTTCAAACAGTCAGCAATAGCGCAAATATAATAGGTCTCAATGACAACATACCTCTGAATTTTTTCACATTCACTGCTGTGGGTGACAACAGCATCACTCGCAGCTCAAATGCAGAGTTTTCATGACAAAGCTTTTTATCAGACCAGCAATAGAGCAACAGACTCAATTAAACGAACTACAAAGTGACACACAATAGCACATTAGACTGGTAAATTATTCTTTTAAGAAATGTGTCATCACTGATTTCATAACTGTAGGGCCATTATCAAATTAGAAAGTGAAGGCCCATATTCCATGCTTGACTGTCATGCCTAAGGCCCAGCACCTTGGTGTCAGTGTGACAAGTTCAACATATTCTCCCTCTGTCTCTATTTCATTTCCTTTCTTTTTCTTTGTCATGCTGTCTCACAAATTTTTTGAAACTTGCAGCTTCACATCTCTGGCTCCCTTAGAACACAATTCAAGTCATTTTTACTACTAAATAATTATGCAGGACCCAGCATATGTTGTCAAAATCTATGACGTCGTGGCATGTTGGTGCAAGAACTCAAAGGTAGCGTCGCTGCTTGCCTTTTCTTTTTGTGCATCTTCTGGCCAACCGAGGGTCTCAATTCTCATGGCAAAAATAGTGTTTTTAGTACATTGGGAGGGTAATTAGCTAATTCAAGTAAAACCATCTTTGGTGTTCGTTCAGGCTTGTCTACTCCCTGTTTTCTCCTCATTGCATTTCATTTACACTGGCTGCACAGAATGGCCTTCAGCGGTGAGCAAACTCACCAGCATGTTGTAAACCAGTCAGCAGTGAGGTAACTTGCGGCCCCAGCATCCCACAAGGGTCAGGGGGGCCACCCAGCACAGGCAACACTTGGCGCAACCTCCACAGACTCTCCGTATCTCTGCAAGCAGTGCAGCCTTTCTCTACACCTCTACCACTGCACATTGGTTTTGGAAAGAGCAGTGGAAGCTAGAGAAAGTCACAGTCCCAGCGTACCCCAGATGCCAGAAGAAGTCTGGAAAGATGCTTGCAGATACAAGCATCTGACAAAGTTGAGAACGAAAATTCTTTGTGGTGTCTAGAACAGCCGCAGGATTTGTGACTGCCTTATTGCATAGCCTCTCAGGTGATGTTGCACATTATATATAGAACCTTTGCAAGCATTACATGGTTGTGTAGCTACAATAGCTTCATCAGCAACATCTCAGGCTGATTCCATGTAGCTGTGGATGCAAGTAAACAAATGTACAACATAATATTAACCCACAGCTTTCATTTCAGGAAGAAAAATAATTCGTTGATTTAAAGCACCCTTTATAAACTACAGAAGCATTTTCATCTAGCAGTTCCTAGAAGGTAAATTTACTTTGTAGGAGGGTTAAAATAACTGTGCCATAATGTGTGGCCTAGTGGTCACAAACAGAAGGTATTAGGAAATGCTGTAGACTCTTCTCAAATTACATTTTCATTGAAAACTCAAGGAGCAAATATAGCTATGAAACCTCGGTGCGCAAAACAAGCTCTTAAGCACTCAGTAGCAGGAAAAGATGCTCTTGTGCTGCAAGCGAAAATTAATTTATGGATAAACACAAAGCCAGGAAAGGCAGGCACTATGTTAATGAACGTAGGATCATGCACATGCAGTGAAACATGCAAGGCCGTTATAGACATTTCTGTGCTCAAGCTCACGTGGGCGCTGCCATGGTGCTGGCCTAGGCTGGGCCTGCTTTTTGCAAGACTGCGCCAGTGTCCTTTGCAGAAAAAAAAAAAACAGAAAGAAATTAGCATAAGTATGCAGCGTATTCTTAAAGAAAGTGCAATCTACAAGTGTGCGCAAAGGCATATATGAGTGGTGCAAACATATATGTCAAAACAACTTGTTGAATGTTGATTGCAATGTGAAAACAGGTCAGGAGCATATAAATGGCCCCATAAGGGCCATTTATAGCTGACTGCAAACTTCAGTCGGCATGAGCCAGACCATTGGAGTACATTACACAGTCATGAGTCACGTTACCAAAGCCATCATGACTTAAAGGCTCTGAAATCCGTCAGGAGCATTTGGCAAACATAAATTGCAAGATAATATATTCTTCATCGCTCAGCGTCCTGACTTGTCCACTTGTCAAAGAATTGGCTCTAGCAGCATTCCTTGTTCATCGTTTTTCAACGACCCCTTCATCAAGATATTGTATGCTACACAGGTCGTTACAAAATGTACTGAGAGACTGTATCGAAGAAAAACGAATAAATTAAAACATTGGAATTCCTTTTTGCTTGAAGGCCTGATGTACAAAAACAATTTAACGATGCACATGAGCGCATCTCTGCAACCCTGGACTCGCGTATGTTTTTAATTATTCTGCGAGCAAACCCTTTGAGAAGTCGCAACGTTATTCTGGAACTCCTGCACAGTGTCCCACTAGTATTAATACCAAGTTGGCCAACTGAAAACCGCTTCCAAATGTCACTGACAATAGTATTGAGCTACAAGGCAAAAGAAAAGCTTCATGTATACACGCCCGTGTTCTGTAAACAAAGATAGCTAGAGAAACGAAACAAGCTATAATACACCACGAATGTGTTGTACTTTAGCTTCGTGCGAAGGACGAACGTGATTATAGCAAGCGTGTAAACACGGCGGTAAATCTAGCGCGAGCTAATTTCACTGCAGAGATGCTTGTCAGCGAAATGGCTGGCGCTTTTTTGGGGGAGTACGAGAATGTTTGGCTTGGAGCCAGTCTTTTGCGCTGCAAATGGCCCACCAGCTAACAGCTGATCCCCGGCATTTCTGCACGGCCATGGCCTTGACGGCGAACGTTTAGTCAGAATAAAGTACGCGCCGTAATATGCAAGTATCGGACAACCGAAAGCAGCAAGACATTCACAGCATTCGGCTACAACAACGCACGAACGGTCGTCAAATTGTAATGCATTCGCAGTGCACTCGCACAACAGTAACGACACAAAGACTTTGTAGACGCTACTTGTCTCTTCGCATGTTTACTGCTCAAAAGAAAGTGTACTACGTGCTCATTTCCAACGAGCGCAGTGAAGATAACAGGGGAAAAAACACTCATAAGCAACTGATAATACGGAGAGTGTGTTTTGTTTGGCTCACCCGATGTCCCGCACGCGAGCTGTGCGCTAGCTCCCTTGCCCTGCCCTCCGCGAAACTGCACCTTTCCCAACCTTTCCTTCTCTTAGCGCTGGCGAGCGCTCACCTGCAGTAACGGGGTTACGGCCTCTAGCAGCTCTTACGGTCGCCGAACCGATGCGAGACCACTATGAGTGTACTACGAAATGCGTTATTTTGAATGGTGCAGCACGTATAATCGGTTATACCCGCTTGAATATGTACTACAAAGGTATACCGGTGTACAACGCCCGAAAGAAACTCCGCGAAAACGAAACCGAAACCATACCCTTGTCCTCTTGTCGACAGCAAGCTGGCTTCGAGGGGCCTGCTGGCCAGGCGAGTTTTAGATCCTGTTTCGCACGATGTTTTCTCTTTTGCATCATGGCGGCCAACGTGTCGGATGAAGTCGAAGCTATGAGTTTAGGCGACCATGAAAAGGCACGAACAAACTAAACAGTGACTTTGTTCCTCTCGCACTTTGTCGGACAATGCGATTACCTTTGTGTTTCCGCCTAGCGAAGCGCTATGGTTATCCTGCCTTGGTTCGTACGAAAAGCAGGGTCTGTGATGTTCCCTATCGTCACACGGCTAGTTGAAATAGTATTTCATTCATTCACGCGGCGTGTGCACGCGGTAGTACTTGGCAGCGTGAACGTGGCAGACTTGCTTACAATATTTTAAGGCTTCTCCACTTGGTTCTGCTTTGTTCGGATACCAACGTGTTTACCGGGTTGACGCAATGTTGTACCGGTATTGAAGTGCGCCGGCACCTTTGGTACAGCCTATTGATCGTTTACTTTGTTGTTTCTGCAGGTTGCTGCGAAAGCGGAATCGAAAGCTCCGGTCACAGAGGTAAAATATTCATTTATCCTCTACTCCACCAATGCAAGCGACGCCCTGCATCCATGCGATCACAGCTGTTGACAAGAACTTTGCAAAATGCCGACAGAATCTTCTCTTGGCTAAAGCGTTGTAGTTGGCGTTGAGGCGCACCTTTTTTCTACCTGTACATGCTTGACGATTGCACCTAACAGTTTGTTCATATACAGGCATTTCTATCTGGTATTCAAGCTCTATAAAAAACATATTTTACGCATTATCCCTTACCTGCAACGAGAAAATGCGGTAGAAAATGCTTCGTAAGAGTCCAGGGTCATGGCAGATAGGTTCATGACACGTTTGTGGATGTTGAAAGGTGCGTCAAGATAGAATAGCCGTGCCCTCTGTGTCATATCGAGCTGGCGCATGTTCGTTCCCTCGTTATGACATTTATCCGCAAGTGAGAGATTGCCAACAAAGTGTGGTCATCTTCCAGCCGCTTTCGGAACTTTCCACGCGATGGTTTGATGGAGTTTGCTAATAAAACTTTACTTTCATGACACCTTGCAATGTTGCTTTGTGGTGTTTTCACGTTATGACAGCTGAAGCCATGGCCGGCATTCATTGAAGAACGTATCCGTTTGTGGGATGAACTGAAAGCTCGCTATGAACAAGAGCTGGCAGCAAAGACCAGTGTACCCATCACAGTAACACTTCCTGATGGAAAGCAAGTGCCTGCAGAGTCATGGAAGACCACCCCATACCAAGTTGCTGCCGGCATAAGGTAGGATGGCCTTTCAATGAGGCGAAAATGTAGAGGCAGGTGTACTGTGCATTATCTGCACGCATTGAAGAAACCCATGTGGTCAAAATTTCCAGAGCCTTCTAGCTGTCACGTCAAGCTACGTGATTTGGGTCACGTGTCTAGGTTCAAAGTGGCTTGGTGGGGGATGTCCGGTTGTGACGTCCAACTCCTCCTCCTTTCCCTTGTCACCTACACAGCATTCCGCCTGACCTTTACTCCCTTTCCCAGCCGCTTACTGTACTATACTGTACATGCCTACGCTTTGCTTCATCCCGCTCCTCCTTTCAATCACCTTCACTTTCCTTCCCACCCCCCTTGCTATACTACACTATACAAGGTTATGCTATGCTTTACTCTGTCCCCTCGTCACTCTCACTTCCTTTTCCCACACGATTGCAATACTATACCAATCTATGCTATGCTATGAAGCACATCCACCTTTAGTACTGGTGGGCTGAGGACAGAGTGCAAGAGAAGAAAGTGCATGAGCAAATTCCGTGCTTTCACACTTGGCATAAGGAGCTCTGTACTTAAAAGTCGGTTATTACTCGACTAAGATTACATAACATTTCTGTGGCTTATTGTGAATATGTAGTGATGATAAATATTAAATAGGAACAATCACTGATGTTATTATTCATTCTGTTTTGCTTTCGCATGACTAATCTAGCCCTCACTTCACAGTGTACTTACTGTACGTCCATTATAGGATTTCATAAAATGCTAACGTGGGATATTCTGTCATGTTTACAAACATGTCTTTCAGGTGGTGTATAATGGCATATGTTGATATCAGGGAGACCTAGAGACTACCCATATTGTATTGTTTGATGACATTTGTTTTACAAGGAGCCACCATTCACACTTTCGCTTTCCTACTTTTCAACTGCAGCAAGGGGCTAGCTGACAACGTTGTCATTGCAAAGGTGAACAAGGTTCTTTGGGATTTAGATCGTCCCCTTGAGGAAGATTGTACCTTGGAGCTGCTGAAGTTCGATGACAAAGAGGGTGAGTGAGCCATGAAATGAGCACTTCTGCAAATGCTGAAGGAAGGATTACATATGCAATAGCACCACCCCTTGACAATGTTTGGTGTATGCATGATATGCCACTGTAACTGAAATTCATGTACACAGATGCGAGGGATTACCTTAGTTAGGGGAGAACCTTCACTGTAAAGGCATTGTAGAAGAATAATGACATGATGAAGTCAGAGATGTGTGTCTTATTGAAATAAACGAGAAAAGAAAACTGACATCTAGCAAAGCAGTGTTTGTTTTGTTCTTCTCCGAAGTTCACAATTTCAATACCTGTTGCTGAGAATTTTGGATCGGTGTTGAATTGGGTACTCTGGTTCCTTTGTGCCTTGCTTGTAGATAGCTGCAGTGGAGTTAATTTTACAATGTTACGCTATCATCCTTGTCATTCCCTGCTCATTTGCTCACAAACTGAAAACTTCCATGACCGATTTTATTTATAAATTTATAAAAGCCCACGAAACTCTAGAAGAGCTTCGTGGGCCTTGCAACAAGTTTTGTTGCAAGGCCCACGAAGCTCTTCTAGAGTTCCTTTCAGTGCTGGGACTCTGTTATCGTCTGCAGCATTCCTCCTCTGTCTATGTGTAATGTACCGTGCTGTCCCTCCTTCCTTCTTTCCATCCTTTGCAAAACAGTTGAGTAGGGTGCTCCTTTCAGGAGACGCTTGCTAACCTTCACCTTTTCTTTCTTTATTTGTGTATGTTCTTGAAATAATAAGAATAGTGATGTATTACATATTGGGGTAGAAAATAGTAGTTGTACTTTTGGTTTGCCTTGCACTTGCAATATCCAAAATTGATATATGTGTGCACTCTCCCAAGTTTTGTCAAGGATATATAATAATAAAGTTTGCAATATTGATAATTGTTCAGTACTTAAAAACAGTGTAATTTCATTTGTTTCAGTTATTAAGCTGCAACATCATAAAAAGTTTTGATGTTTAACACGTGTGCCTTACTGCTTGTAACAATGTCACCCTACGTATTTAGTGGTAATCTCACAGAGTCAGCTGACCCCTTCAGTGCTGCAAGTTTGAGGAAGAAAATTTTGACTTTGTACAATTTGGACTTGACGTGTAACCTTCCAATCCCATAATGAGCACTAATGCAGAAACACGGCGAGTAGCCATATGTACAGATACAGTTCTGTTCCCATTTCAATTTAAAGGTAGTGTCTCAAGTCTTCCTGTCACAACAGTGCACAAGGAAATTATTCTTGGTGCAATATTGGACTGGTTGCCATATTCACAAGCACTCATTTTTAAATGTTGCCGAAGTACTGTGCCCCTGTAGGTGAACCAAACGGGACAAGCGAATGGCCTCTTGACTGATCTCTGCGGAACCTAAAAAGTGCTTGCAGATAGTTAATGCTACTGAAAAAAAAAAAAAAAAAAGTTAGCTTAGGGTGACAAGTTTCACAAGCAAATGATTGGCAGTTTTGCAGCAGCAAAAGTTCCAGCGAAGAGGAGCGCGTTAACTTGTGGGCTTCTTGAGCACATACACGTAAAAATAAACATTCTGTGGAGCTTTCCTTTTGGACTGACATGTATAGTATGTGTGAAAAAATGTCTATTTTCTCTTTGTTGCCAATGTTTGGACAGGAGAACAGGTGTTCTGGCACTCCAGTGCACACATTCTTGGGGAAGCACTAGAACGGCTCTATGGAGGCTGCCTGTGCTATGGACCGCCCATCGAGGGAGGCTTCTACTACGACATGCACCTGAATGAAGGGGGCGTGTCAGCTGTGGACCATCCATCGATTGAGGCACTAATGCGCAACATCGTTAAGGAGCGTCAGCCCTTTGAGCGTTTGGAGCTGGCCAAGGAAGACCTGCTACGCATGTTTGAGGTCAGGCAGCATCACAGTGTGTTGACTTTTGATGTCGGTGCATGTGCTTTTACTTACCTGGATTCCCTTTTTTTCACTAACTGCCTGGCAATTCGCTGTTGGCTACCAAAGTAATACAATTCTGGGAGAAAGTACCATCTGTAGCAATTGTTATTTTTTAAGAGTATTGCCACATGGTTGTTGCATTTGGCACAAAAACGTTATCAAGCCTACGTCAACGTTTGATAAAGCCAGTGACGAACCACATTCTGACATAGCCTGAAAGTGAGTAGTTGTACTCCAGGCTCTTTTTTTTTTTCTTTACTGCAAAAGCTGTCCCTTAATGACATTGATCCAGCCAAATATCATTAGCCTAGCTTCGTTTTATGTCGTGCAGAAAGCACTAAAGAAAGTGAGGTGGAGACTGCAGCTGCATGCCTTCGTAGTAATTCAAGGTGTTGGAAGGCTGCTTGAAGGTTGAGCAGTAGCTCTGGTAGCATTCATAAAGGGGCCCTGCTGCACCTTTTTGACATGGTGCAGTGGATCAGTTGCGGAGGCTCCTCTGAACATGTGAGTCAAATATAATCGCATTGCATATTCCAGTGAATTTGTGATTTCATTTCAAACACAGCTGGAGATTGCTGGCCTTTCTTTTGGCAAGTTATGTCACTAAGATTGCCGACTACATCGCTTGGCTAGTTTCGGTGTTCTTGTTTTTCAAACTCAATATGAATAAATAAAGCATTACTGAGGATGTTTCTGCAATCATGAAATGAGCCAATGCTTGTTCTGCTTCATCCGACATGGTCGTCGCTGCTCGTGGCTTGATTTGTTGAATAAAACCGCAGGCTATTTCCAGCCACATTTAAAACCAAAGTGCAAATTCCCTGGTCTGTGCTGCGCTATAACACTTCGCTAACATGGTCACAGGAGCCTCCTTGATTGATCAGCAACGTTTTCTGACTATTTTCCAGAAGCATTTCAGGGCCCCTTAAATGACAAGTTTCATGCCATTAGTATTTGAGTTCCCTTTTGCAAGACCTGAAAGAACGTTTACGAGGGATTAGTTTTCTAGTTACCCTCCAGTCTTTACCGCTTTTTAGATATAACAATGTTGTGAATGTGTGCCACTGTTTGACAAACCTGTTTCTCTCCACATGCAGTACAACCCATTCAAGGTGCGGATTCTCAATGAGAAAGTACAGACACCGACCACAACTGTGTACAGGTGTGGCCCCCTGATAGATCTCTGCAGAGGACCTCATGTGCGCCACACTGGCAAGTCAAGGCACTTCAGGTCACAAAGGTGAAAACAGCCATTTTCTGCGGCATCCATTTCGCCCAAAGGTGGCCTATGCTGCGCGCTTGGGTGTCTGTCTGTCTGTGTATGAGAGAGAGTGAGTGAAAAGTTGCCTCTTTAGAAACCAGTGAAGGCACTAATGGATATAAGGATATGATTTGCTTGAGAAGGGCTCAGTTGTCCTTTGATAGTTTGAGAAAATTAGTATGTCTTAACGTCTGTCAAGCATGCATTTAAGGAGTGTAACATCAGTTTTGAGATCAGTATTTTCTTTAGAATGTGCTGTGAAGGTACTAGTAAATGGCGATTCTAGTTCATAATTTTCTTAGTTGCCACTGAGTTATTGCAGGAGAGAAACTGCAAGCATTACAATGTAAAATTTGGTGCACTTTAGAGGATAAATGTTTACTATTGAATTACGCCCCAAAAATATGGCATATCTCTGGTGTTGGTCTCCCGGTCTCAAGGCTTCTGCTCACTATCTATAACACCATTTTGTGTCCAGCTTTATTTCAGCAACTGCAGTGCACTTTTGCTGTGAAGCTGATAATTAACTCTTAAGTAATTAACCTTTGTTAATTTATAATACAAACATTGGAATTGACTTGTTAATTACAATAACTTGCTAATGCTCCTGCATCTGTTGCTGGTAGTGATATGCAAATGCTTTGACTAATCACTTGGTAATGAAATAACTGACTGTAATAGTCATAGCATTCAATTCAGTCTTTCAGTAAGCAGTGGCAAGTCTTAAGTAAAAATATCTAAGGCATATCGTGCTGTCGACTGTGTGCCATCAAATGCAAAACCGTAGTATAAGTATGATAAATATGCTTGTATCAAAGAACACTTTCTTTTTATATAGCGTACCATTAACATTCCAATGTAGGACTTGCATGCATAACTAAAGTGTTGCAGCTTCCCTATGCCATTGTGGCTCTTCTGTTGTTATATTTCTCATGTTGTAAGCAATACATTATGCATGATGTATATTGCATTAGTGTGATGTTGTGGTTGCATGTAGTGATAAAGAAATGCTCTCTGGTCTTGTCCAGAATTCTTCAGCATATTGGGAAGGCAAGGCAGATGCAGAGTGCCTGCAGCGAGTGTACGGCATTTCTTTTCCTGACACCAAGCAGCTCAAGGAATGGCAGCGTTTCCAGGAGGAGGCTGCCAAGAGGGACCATCGCAAGATTGGACGGGTTCGTGCGCATTTCAAAAAGCCTACTTAGGTTCATATTCATGCTGTTTCCTTTCCTTCCCCTTGCCGCATATTGTTTTGAACTTACCTTGTATTCCGGACAACGGCACACTTTCCATTGCCAGTAGGCATCAGTGCTCCATAACCAGGATATTGATTGGAGGCCATCTTTTAGGTGAATGAGGTTGTAAAAAAGAAAGAATATTGCTAATGCAGTTATGTCTAGGACATGCTTAATTCTTTCTGTGTGCTCGTTCATTCTGAGGCACCAAAACCAGACATTAGACGTTTGGGTGTGTATACAGTTTTTAGTTGCACGCGACATCCCAAAGTGTATCATCAGTATGTGCGGTATTATTGTGCAGTACCGTACGTTTGGAAATGAGTGGCTTCCACCGTGCACTCGATGTGTACGCCAACTAACCGTGACTGCCGGGAGCCATTCACTCATCTCATTAGTGCAGCTCCAGTCGATAGCAAATTCAGGTATCTTGCACCGAGTTAGTTGACTTTGGCGACCAACAAGTTCTCTCCTGCATGCAACCGATTTGTACCCCTGAGTATGATGCTATAATGCTCAAAAGGAAGCTCCATCGGGATGTTTAAGTCCAGTATGAACAGTGTAGAGGCCACGGAACAATTTTCAGTGAGAGTTGCCAGTTGTACTCTGCACAATTAAAAAAGCCCTCCATGAATGTCATTTCACTTCATGTTCGTGGAAATCAGGTGGTGCAGCAACACCACATTCCCAGTCTCTTGTGCATATTCTCTTGCATAACTTCCAAATTCAACTGTAAATTGAGGCACACATATGCTAACTTTACATCCCGGGACAGCAGTGCGAAGTATTCGCACAGTGTTTGAACAGTGAAACTGACAACACCTTTTCCTTTATTTCTTGGCCCTTGGTGACCAGTTGAGTAAAATTATGGCAGTGGCTGCTACATGATAGCAGGGGGTTTTTCCCACTTGCATTTTAAAAAAAACTTGGCCTGTTTTCTTGTTTTTGTGACAGCTTCACTTCATAGACAACGCAGTGTCAAATAAAGGCTGTGTAATTCATATGCCTTACTGCACAGTGGAGTGCATCTTTCTGTAGTACCCAGTGGTCTTAATTGTATGTTCATGTTTTTACTACACAGGAGCAAGAGCTCTTCTTCTTCCATGAGCTAAGTCCTGGTAGTTGCTTCTTCTTGCCCAATGGGGCACACATCTACAATACCCTTGTTGATCTGATCAAGGTGAGCCCGGTCCTTCCTGTATGTATGTCTTGATTGTATATGAACACCTACCTACAAAATCATTGCCGCACTTCTTTAGTGCACTAGCCTATATGTTGCCTTATGATGAACTGAACAGTGAACGCTTTGTCAGTGAGAAACTTTTTCAACTCCTACCTTGCAGTCCGAGTACCGAAAGCGAGGATTTCAGGAAGTTGTTAGTCCAAATATCTACAACAGTAAGCTCTGGCAAACATCTGGACACTGGCAGCACTATCAGGTAATTTTGTGTTACACTGTTGTTTTGTGCTTGCCTTGTCCCTTGTGTGCCATTTAATTGTCGTGTCATATCTGTTCAGGACAACATGTTCTCTTTCGACGTAGAGAAGGAAAAATTTGCCCTGAAACCAATGAACTGCCCAGGACACTGGTAAGAATATTTGTTTCTCATTTTTCACGTGAGATCTTTGCATTTTGTAAAAATTATTTTATTTTGTCCAGATAGAAAAGCTAGAGTTGTGCAGCCTGGTGGAGTTACTCTTCTCCTATCAATATGTGGAACTGGGCCATTTGTAGCTCCGGACATGGGCTGCAGAAATTAGCGTCCTTTCCTAAAGCGAACCACAGTCATCATTATCATCATTTATAGCTTGCAGATGTTAACGATGGTGTGATGGGAAGGGTGCTCATGTTATTATATAGGTGCTTTGGAAATCCAGGCGTACACCAGAGTGCCCTTTTCTCTGTACAAGTAATGTCTATTGTCTTAAATATCTCATTCTTAAAGACATTGATCCATTTTCTCAACATCCTTCTCTTTAAAATACAACAATGAATAATGATAGGCTGTAGTCTTATTGTTGTTAAACCTCTTTCTTTCAGCCTTATGTTTGATGTACGTCCTCGTTCATGGCGGGAGTTGCCACTGCGAATGGCTGACTTTGGTGTGTTGCATCGTAATGAGCTTTCGGGAGCCCTGACGGGTCTCATAAGGGTGAGGCGTTTCCAACAAGATGATGCCCACATCTTCTGTGCACCTCACCAGGTACGTGTGGCATCCGGCATCACCGTAAGCAGTTACGGTCCAGACTGCTGCTCTCTTGTTAATGCTCTTTATTGTTTTGTCATAAGAAATGAGCGGAAAACAGCCAGTTTAATTGTCATGGGGCCCCACTGTAGTAACTTAGTGGTTAGGTGTTGGCTTGCTAAGCTCCAGGTCGCGGGGTCGAATGCCGGCCACGGGGATGAAAGCGGGGGGGGGGGGGGGTCACACTTCGATGCGGGCAAAATGCAGAAAACACTTGTGTGCTTAATTTTAGCTGCACGTTAAAGAACCCCAGCGGATCAACACTACTTCAGAGCCCTCCGCTGCAGGCGTGCCTCATAATCATATCGTTTTGACACACAAAACTCCATCAATTATATAATTGCCATGGGCAGATAGCAATGGGCAGGCACCCAACGTTGTCCGGTTTATCCTACATTCAAGGGAACAAGTGCACTATGTTTCTCATCACATTCATTTAGATAGTGTGCTTGATGAGCCTGAAGCAGACCAGATTTGCCAGTATGAATGAAATCTTTCTAAGTTTGACTAATTGTTCTTGTACGGTGGGTTTTAGAATCTCCCTCTAATTATTTAATTAAATCTGTGGGAATTACATTGACTTAAAACACTTAGATAACATTCAGTTGATTATGTAAGCACAGTTCATTTACCAAGCAGTCATATGATTAGTGAAAATTTTAAAGAAGTAATATCAAAGGATATAGCAGAGCACGAGTGTAACGAACTCACACGTGGTCTGTGGATGAAAAATGAAATATTTCAGTTGTACTAGTCAAAGTATAACTGGAACATTTATGTTTGTTACTCACTTGCAATGGCAAGAGATGTAATTCCTCTAGTACACATATTTGTTGTATTTGGTACTTGTCATGCATTTCAAATGATCCACAAATACATTTCGTATTTGATCAACAAGTGTGTTTTGTCATGTTTGTTTCAATGACAAAGAATGTGGCAGCGATATGCAGTAACATTTTATTTAATTTTCTTTTTCATCATGCAGATAGTTACAGAGATGAAGGGAGCGTTGGACTTCCTCAAGCACATTTATTCCATCTTTGGCTTCACATTTGAGCTGAAGCTCTCGACAAGGCCAGAGAAATTTTTGGGAGACATTGAAGTCTGGAATAATGCTGAAAAGGCAGGTTTCAGCATTGCTGTGAATGTGTCTTTTTTTCACCGCATCTAGCTAATTTTCTCATACAAGCTTTTTTTTTGCCATATGTTACAGCAACTAGAGCAGTCTCTCAATGAGTTTGGATATCCTTGGACCCTAAACCCTGGTGATGGAGCATTTTATGGTCCTAAGGTAGGCCATGGGATAAAGAATTCCTTCTTACGTGTGATTGCCAGTTATGTTTTTTTTTTTTATTTTCTGGAAGCTGCTTTCTTTTCTGTGTCCTGCTAAATTGGCTCCCTTTATTTGGATGCAGATTGACATCACAATCATGGATGCTTTGCGACGTCAACACCAGTGCGCCACCATCCAGCTTGATTTCCAGTTGCCCATTCGGTTTAACCTGAACTATATCAGGTGGGAGATCAAATTACCTTGATTTAAATCCCTGCGTGGAGCCTGGTGTCATTTTGGCTGTTCACGTAGTCTTCAAGATTCATTTCACTGCCCAGAAAGCAGACATTCATAAAGAATAGTGATTAGACATTGACAACAGTTCACTGGTTTGACTTCTTAGCTCCTTTGGCATCAACTTCTGCAGTGTTAGCCTAACTTAAAGGGACACTGAAGCACTTTTTAAGAAAATTGATGTTACAGTGCTATTTTATCATTTTTCATACGGTGAACTAGAAAATTGGCATAAACTTCGGCAAATGACTCTACTTTGGCAAAAACGCGCGGCGCACGTCATGGGCGGCAACTCAAACCTCGTCGCTGCCTCTGATTGGTTGAAGAGCTTTATGACATCATCGTGAGTGCCTCACAGCACCAGACTCTGCCTTGGCTGTGCTAGCGTGTGCGCAGAAACCAACGCCGTAAACCAATGCTCCAATGCGGCTTGATCGTCCTCAATATGATGTCACTTATCAGCGTTTCACTCTGTCATCCTCCCTACCTGCACTCCGCGCACGCCGTGGGGCGTTCCCATTGACCAAGTTTGGGCGCTTATGTCGCTGTTGTTTAATTAAATATTGCAAAAAAACTATTGTACGCGTCCTATACGAGGTCACAGATTCTGAATATCTAATAAATTTGGGAATTTAAAACCACTTCAGTGTCCATTTAATGCAAATGGGGGGGGGGGGGCAGGGTTGTGTGAATAAAAAGCTAAGAGGGTGTGTGAATATTTGGAATTTCGAATAGATTTTGCTATTCGATTCGATTTGCACCCAACTTTTACTATTTGAAGTTGGTAATATGTCTTGTGACAAGTGGCCCATTCCTGCATGTAGTATGCTTTGCCGCACAACACTAGTGTACTGTGGCAAAGTTAACATTCTGGTACTGCAACAAAGCTAACACCCGTGTATTGCAGAGAAGTTAACACTGGCGTTCTGTGGCGAAGCTAACACTCGTGTACTGTGGCGAAGTTAACTCAGCTTTCTGTTGCACAGTTCTCTGTTGGGCTGTACTTCAGGACTTGGGAATAACGATGGGGAAGTACTGTATTCATGCAATAAATCTTTTTTTTTTCCATGTTTAGCAGCACAGTTCTCCATAATTTGACTTGATATTATTAAAGAAATATAAAAATTATTTGAAAAATATTCGATTCAATTTGCACTTGAACATAAACATTCAAATTTGCTTCACACTCAAAATTTTGCTGTTCATACAGCTCTAGAGAAGATATTTTCTTTTTGCTGTGTATTAGTGCAGCATGCAGCTCTGCTGTAGTGACTTTTGCTTTAAAAGTTTGACTCAAAGGATTGTACTAGTTAAAACTTAATGGTTTTGCACTGGCTTTTGATCGTACATGGAGGTTTTTTATTATTGCATCTCATATTTGAGCATCCATGTTATCAACGTTTCCTTCTGTAAAGGAAAATTCTTTTTTCTGGTAATACTATAGGGGTAACAGGGGCCCTTGAATCATTATGTGATTGAAGACTGTCGAGAACTGATCTTACGAACGCAAAATTCCAAGAAACTGCCCCTCCCTTTTTTTTTGAGAGATTTGAAATTGGCACCTATGACCGAGAAACCACCCCCTCCCCTTTTTTTTATCCCTGTTTACTGGAGCGCACATCAACACCAGCTCTCTTAGCAAGTTCCTCTCATTTTTTTTCATGAAGCTATACAATAAATATAAAAGAAACAGTGCAATTAAGTAATGAAAAGAAAGTTGTTGTTTAGCTGCACTTTTGCCGATGCCTGACAATGGCTGCACCACAGTCGAGTATTTCTCATCTGCATAGCCAGCTATGACTGTAGCTGGGAGGCGATAGGCTTTGCGAGTTGTCATTTTCATCGCACTAGAGTGAGCTAGAATAGTTCTAGGTTGCTCTAGCCAGACGAATGGACATCAGCTGCATCATTTGCTAGCGTGAATTTAATATTTGGTGCTGCTCAGGCTCGCAGGCTCACAACTTGTGCGTATGACTCCGGGTAGTTGTTTGACAGCTTCGAGAAGGAAGGCATCGAATAAAAGCAGTAAGTGCAGATATTAATGGAAAGAAGTGTTCTCCATTTTTTTTCTCTAGCAGTTCCATTGCCATTTTGAATCATGCCCAGCAAGGGCCCCTCCATGAATCTGTCAAATTATTTGTTGTCCACAAGGGGGAGGGGGGTCGCTAGCTCATTGCGGTAGACCCAGAAGAAACTGGATCACAGAAGTAAGGAAAATGCCAGGAAAATAAACTTCACTTTCCATAAACATGTATTGTGCGTGTCTGCTATCTTTTCTGATCATCAGTGTAGGGCCATTCCATAGCTTTCTTTAAAAAATCCAGTAAGATTACATCCAGGTGCATATTTACTTGATTTCTGGGAATTAAGTGAGCATAAGATTCAAGGACGTGTAAGGTTCAGGCACATGCTGTAAGTGTTTAAAGACAAGCTAACTGGCGCTTGTTGTCTGCCTACCCTGCAGTGAAAGCGGAGAGAAGATGCGCCCAGTCATCATTCATCGAGCTATCCTGGGCTCTGTGGAGCGAATGATTGCTATACTCACTGAGAACTTTGCCGGAAAATGGTGAGTTCTTTGTCCATCAGTCAGCAGACATACTGTAGGGGTGGCCACGGGGTTCTTCCACTCTCGAGGAACAAAGGACACAGTTCACCGCAGTGCAAACCAACAGTAGGGCATTTATTTGCACCTTCTACATATAGTAAGCACGCTAGCCGAACTATACAAACCAGGCATGCTAATGCAATACCCCACGCGTAATCGATGACATTCGACTCACCGCAGCAGGATACCGAGCGAAGTAGTGTTCGCCCATGCCGGAATAGTAAGCCTATATTGCTCGCGACGTAAGTCGCGCGAACAGAGGCTCAATCGGCGATCGGGAGAGGCATCCGCGGAATCGTCCCAGCGGAGCTCATCGCCACCGCGCGCACGAGCGTCGACCACGCGCGACGACGTCCCAAGGCCAACAGGGCAAGGATCGTTCCCCGTCCGTGGGCCCGCGAATCCTCGCTGCCAGGTAGTGCTACCGCGGGAACACCAGCGCCATACCCAGCGCAGCGGTGCGCATGACGATGACGTCACGTCTCGTGCCCCGCGGGAAAGCCACCTTAGAGGAGCTTTGAGGAAACGCGAGCGCCACGCGATAGAAACTCATCAGGAGATGTCAACATTCCCACAATACATATGCCAGTACTTTGAGGCCTCAGTAATTTTAATTCTACGGAGGAACCAGAAGTTTATTAGAGTAAAATGGAGTTTAAACTAAATAGGAGCCTGCTTTATATATATAACATTGAACATACTGCAGATTGTGACGACTTGTGCAATACGAGTGTGCACCCGGACGGTGCAAGCACTGCCTGCACTGTATTTGCATGCACTGACAAGGGCTAGAGGTGGGGCAAACCTAGCTATGTTGCTGCATAAATCCCATAGTCTAGTAGCACTATTTATTTATTTTCACTGTTCTTATGATATACTTTGTATTAGCGTCATTGCAATTTTTTGACCATTTCACAACTTACTGCTGCAGGAGTGGATATGTGACATAACAAGCATTTTTAAGTTATTGTGGTCTGTTGTAATGGGCAACAGCTGCCTTCATGGTGCACCCAAGGAAACATAGTTTCATCTCTATTTAGTGTCTGCATTTAAAAGAATATGACAAAGGTGCATGACACTGCAGTTTCAGCATGGCACACGCTTTCTAGTGGTGGTACTGCACTAGATAGCAACTTCATCGGTGATATTGCACTGCATTATGAGTGGTGGTTGGGACATTTTGAGGATGTTTTATCAGCTGTTAACAAGGTATGTCGAGAAAAAAGTGGCAGGTTGGGCTAGTAGGTACTTGATTTAAATATTGTTGCAAAGATGTATGTCATGAAGCAGTAAAACGTAGTGCCAAGGACGAAAGGGCGGACACTTCCCAATTGAAAGAGAGATGTTCCAAGCGTACATAATGAACACCAACAAGGGCTTGTAAAATGAGGGAACAGCATCGCACATCTTAACGAACATACCCATGGGCACTGCTATATGGACCTTTCCCTTGCCCAGATTTTTGGAATGCAATGTATATAAGAGGTGGCTACCAATGTTCCCGATTCTTATTTGTAACTTGTTTTAAGAGTAAAGTAAAGCCCCAAAGAATTTATGTAGGAAACTTTATCAGGTACTAACCCTCAAGCAGCTATATTTATCATATTAATGACCTTGCTTGTTTAAATAAAATTTTCTACAATATTGGATGTGCCTGTACAGCTCTTTCAGTAGTTCCACATTCTAAAGGCCTTTATTTGTCCTATTTGCAAATCTAGTGCATGTGTGATGAAGAAGGGGGTCTGGGAAGAAGGAGGGGGAGGGCCATTGACCTTGCAGTGGAATGTGCTCTTTTTTTTATAGAAGGCAATAAGAAAATGTAAAGAAAAGTAGCAAATGAAGTGACTTAAATAAACAAGAATTTTTATAACTTTAAGTTGGATAAGTCTAAAGATAGCTGTACATGCAAGCAAAGCACATTTCTTGCAAGTGTGGTTGCCAATGGCTTTTGAATCTGCAGTCCCTCAATGTTGCCTGTGTGTGCTCTGAAAGCTTGGCTTGCAATTTTAAAATTCTGTTTATAGTCTGAGATGAATGGAGACTCCCCTTTTTCATTGTTTATGGCAATGGCCAGAGCTGATGTGGAATAAATCAGTTACTATGTCAAGGTCATGTTGGTAACCTGCTGTGAAATGCAGTTTTTAGTGTCATCATGTACTAGTTTTGTAGTTTTTACACTGGCCTGGTTGCAATGCGAGTAATGGTACTTGTAGAATGAAACAAGCATGGGAAGGTTGGGCAAGTGTTGCAGGTGCCTCATGAACTGATAGTGGTGTGACAAACACCAGTATCATATAGTCATCATATTGTTGTGTTCATATGATCGATGCGAAGCAAGCAAGAACAGGAGAGCTGTGCTCATACCGAGTTACATGCCCTGTGCACAGGCCTTTCTGGCTCTCGCCACGCCAGGTCAACTTGGTGCCAGTAAGTTCGACTTATGACGAGTATGCACTTCAAGTCAGAGACCGTCTTCGTGAGGCTGGTTTCTGTTGCGACGCTGACCTTGACCCCGGTTGCACGCTCAACAAAAAGATCCGCAATGCACAACTTGATCAGTACAACTTTATCCTAGGTGAGTTGTCATTTGTACAATCCATGGCCTTAGTGCTTGCATCGTGCGAGAATGCGAGTAAGGATATCCAGCTATGTTTGAGCACCTCTTTCTGTAACATTCACTTTTGTTTCACCTTTGGTGGCAGGAATTGGAATTAGGTTTTTTGAAGGTGTCAAGTAAACTTCATCTTGGTGCCACGTGAATGCTGGCTAAACACTTTGCATTACACCTTATCATAATGCGATAAGAATGCATATTTCTATAGCAAGAGTTACATTTTATAACTAAAATAATGTAATGGCTTGATAAGGAACTCAATCCTCACCTTTTTATTATACTAGTGTCTTGCTGCGTTATCAGTTAAACCCAAGTGGTTTTAAGCTACATCGTGCGATGTCATGCAACTTCAGCTGCAGTTGGTTTGTCTTTCTCCAAATGCTTGCTTTCAAGTTTGCTTCTAGATTTGCTTCTTTGGCATGTGGTATAAGAACTATGGCAGGCATTGTTTCAGCCCCGCATTTTCCAACGTTTGATTTGCTCTCTATGTTACTGGGAGCTTTCACCTTTCAGCACTTGTGTAACTTACCTTTCATGTTTACAGTTGTGGGTGAAAAAGAGAAGACATCAGGAACAGTGAATGTCCGTACACGTGATAACAAGGTGCACGGGGAGTTCTCTTTGGACGACCTTGTGGAACGCCTGAACCGCCTCAAGAGGGAATATCTCCCCGATGACAAGTTTTGAATAATTCTCATCAGTGGCATTAAATGCATATTTTGATGTGAACAGAGCAGCACGTGCTTGCAGACTTTTTGACATTTCAAGGCATGATAGATTGCAGACTGTCAGCACTGTTGGAGCAGCTTGTACTGTTCATTTGCAGAAAGGAAGAAATAACACCCACTTTCTTTTATTCTGTGGTTGATTTGGCATTGTGAAGATTGAATGGAGCAGCATGTACTGCACATTTGCAGAAAGGAGGAAAAAACACCCACATAGGTTTCTTCTGCTGCTTATTTGGCATTGTGAAGATTGAAATAGCTCCACAAGAAGACAAATTGTGAGGGATGAAGATCCACTTCATGCGCACTCCTACGTGCTTTTAGCAAAAGTACCTTCTCTGTGCTTCTTAGGTCAAGGATTTTAAAAAGCCTCTTTACTTCACTGTATTACAATGCATGAGAAGCAGCTGCTGTTATTCTGGTAGGCCAGGTGATAGCTGAAGCGTTGAGCGAAGCATGACCTAGTGTGGCATCATTTGGTGATTCTATTAGATAATAAAGGCAGGCAATAACTTGAACGTCTTTCATAAAATTTTAAGGTTGTTTATGGTCCTCTGTACAGGCAAGAATTAAGACTATGTGAGTTTTTTTTACACTATCTGTGTATGTACAGTAAAACCTCGTTATAAAGAAGTTGAAGGGGGAGCAGTAATTACTTTGTTATAACCAATATCAATTTCATCTATAGGAATTTCAAGGGGAATTGTGATTACTTCGTTATATCCAATAGTTCGTTATATCTGGGTTCGTTATAACGAGGTTCTACTGTAGTACTATCTGTGGACTAAGTGGAGATGTAGGCACAAGCGGCAGTGATAACAGCGTTGTCGTGCGATGTTGGGTTCTGCTGGAAGAGATGAAATAACTGCTACAACAGACTCCATGAAAATACTAAGCAAATACTTACACAGTGATTGCACCCCTGCATTTTCTCACTACAGTTTGATTTTATTTTTATTTTTGCATAATGATCATGCCTCGAACTTACTCTGGCGTCATACTGTCTTGGCCATGCTAGTGATGATACCACATTGTCACTTTCCTGAGGTGGCCGCTGCACAAAGTAGGTAGTGTGGTGGCGTATTTCTTCTTGCCGTTTTGCCGTCAATGTAACATGCACACACACTTCTGGCTACAAAGCCTATTGAGTGTGTGCTCAAGCACAGCCATGTCCCGTATCTTTTCTGTAACAGTTACATCAGATGCTTGAAAAGAAAACAGCACAAGAAAGAGGGTGCACAAATGTACTGGTTTCTTTCCAAGCTATGTATACCAACTCGCCCAAGAATCCCTTTTAGCATCATGTGCACTATACCTCAGAATAGGACATAGCCAGCAAGAATGCATAACTGTATGGAGAGGTGCGAGAGCAAATGCCAGCAGATAATTTGCACTTTCAACCACGCAGCCTTTGCATTGATACACACAGTGCATGATTCAGCGTTACAGAGATGTGCTTATCTGTTGTTGAATTGCAGCTGTGGTATGGGATTTCACGTGTTTGATTTTTTCTGTCCGACGTGATCACTGGCTTGTCTGAAGGTTGTAGTAAGCGCCTCCTCTCTATTACCACTTATGGTCAGATAATATTGGTGCTTGGCCCTCTGTTGTACACAGTTCTAGTTTCTAACTATTCAAAATGTGCATTATTCTGCCGCTGTCTACGGTCACAAACTCCTCCACGATGAAGCTGCAGATGGTGAGCACTTCACCAGTAGCATTGGTGCACAAAGTACCAGAGCAACAGCCGGCTAGTCTGCACACATCACCAATTCGTCAGATTGCTAGGGTTGCTGCCACCTTTCCTTGAAAAGGAAAGCCTTTAGAGAATAAAGGAAAGGACGGGGCAAGTACCACCGGAAGGTTTAACTTACGTTGACATATTTAACATGGCCATTTATTTTAACATTCTTTTCCTAGCAATAAGTCAAAATATAATGTACATGCGTGCAGAGACATTACGCCTAGTCACTACTTTCCTAGTTGGCACAAAAATACCAGTGATTTAAATAATGTTCGTGCAAACTGATGCTGCAGAAATGTGTGTCTGAATCTACGAGACTGTATGACATAGTAAACACAAACTAATGCTAAAATGGACATATCGCGATACAATGTCCGAAAAACTGGCCTCTGACAGCTGGTTGTACCAGCAAAGAGCCTGCTGTCCAAAGAACAGGCTGGCGCCAATCAGAGACTATGCAGGTGTCAACCCTACAGATTGCCCTATATAATTTTTCTTTTCCCCCATTTTTATGCACAGCTATTGTGTACAAGGAAGGAGGGAATGGAAAGGTGCGGGAGACCTGGGAACTTTACAGCAGGGGAGATCTTGGGACTTTCATCCACCGCGGAGGAGAATGCACTCGCACACTCCTGTCATCGCGATCGTCAATAGTGACTGCGCAGCTCTGAAACTACATGGCCAATGCAGTGGTAGTTCAGAGGCAATAGAGTTGTAAAAAGGCACGAATAAATCCAGCTTCCCTGTCGTTTGCTGATGACTAGGGGAGCGCACACTTCGACGCTTTGTTTTCAGTTGGCCTCTAGTGCATTCAATGCGATGCGCATTCGTGGTGCTCTCAGCTCAGCAAGTTCTGAAGGTTGTGTGAACAGCTCAGCGTGCAGCTAGTACATCCAAGTTAGCAAGAGTGCAATGCCAATAAATAATGCATGTGCTTGTAGGGAACAGAGGACAAGTCACAACAATCATATTTTAATTCCAAACTTGTGTGATCTTGCAGATGAAATTTCGCTGCGAGAAAATTCTGCAACTACGAATTTTCCGCATGTCCCATCAATTTCGTTGTGCTGAGATTTGACTGTACGCAGCCTTGATAGTTTTGTATCTTCCATCACGTCAGACAGTCTGGAAAATTGGACGGCGGAGGGTTCGAGCGTCCAAAATTTCAAACTTGCGCATTGATTCTATAGGGCTTCTGGCGGTGCCGTGATGACGTCTAAAATATTGGGTATGTCCGGGAAATTGGTCGTTCTCTGTAGATATAGGGCATTCGAAGTTTGATAGTCGTACATATTCAATTCGTATTCAAAAAATTTATATTCGCACACCCCTGTTTTTTTGTCCATGCTGTCTGAATTACCTTTTCAAGCACAGAGCGTTTTTAGCTAAATGGCTTTGTCACACAGTGTAGATAAAAGACAGCATATAGGTGAAAATAAATATACAGGCATTGTAGATATCAAAATGCATGGTCACATTTTCTTTTTTTGCATGTTTGTGTTTGTTTTTTTTTTTCCACATGTGTGCTGTGATTTTTACGGCACAATTCATTAAAGGTGAACTTGTGTCTTTAATTGAGAGGTAGGCCTTCTTTAGCCTGATATTCTTAGGTTATGGTCATGGTAGCCATCATAAGAATTCTGGCATGCTACTTGTTTGTACTGTATTCCAAAATCTTTCTTCAGAAAGGTTTACACCGTATAATGATCACCTTACTTCACTGGCCACTGTTAATGGTTTACTGTTCACTTCACAATCACTTTACTGGTCAACATTACGAAAAAAAAAGTGACATCATTTTGCAAGTAAATCTTGTGTTATTCATTGCTGCTAATTAAATTTTTTTTTTTGCCTGTTTTTTTTTTTTTTGGTTATTCATAGATTTGGCCACCAAAGGATATAAAATGTACGAATGTCCAGAAAGTAAAGTACGCCATTATGATTTGGGACATGTGGGTGAAAATCTAGTCCTAGTTAATCTTTTGTTTGTTTTTTTTTTGCCTTTGATGCACACATTTGGCTTTCTCATTTTTGCGCAGGTGTTATAAGTAGTGTTCCCTAAAGCCAGGCTTGTAATTATTACAGGAAGACATGCGAAATGTACCAGTTTTAGATAAAGATGGAGTGAGGAGTTTTACTTTAATTTGTAAAGGACATCAATGTCAACTGTGCCATCTGTCCTGTAATCTTCGGGAAGACCAGCTTCAATCCGGGCCTGCATAAGAAAGAGGTTTGTCAGAAAGGTAAAACACCTGGGCTGAAATCCATCACTGCTGCTCCTTTGCAGCAAATAAAAGCTGTTAAAGGTTATTTGTGACATCTTAAACTAGTGCACATCTACTTACCTGATGCTTTGCAGTTTCATTTTTTGGTGCTATAGAAGGAAAGAGAGCCAAATCAATACACCACTTGGAAACAGCAAGCTGGAAGAAAACGCATACTCCGGGAAGACGAAATCAAAAGGGAGGGGATGCTACTAGCGATTTTTGTCTGGTGAAATGAAGCATGTTGAGAACAATTGTTTGCAAAATGTGTTCGAAGCACATTGTCATTGAGACCCCTACAAATGGTTTAGGTAGTGGTTATGATTGCCCATAGTTGCTGCAGTGTGATTAAGGTGTTTTTCGTTTCATTTAATAAAAGCAGGTCCTCTTTATAAAAAACTATAATCATTTATATACATTTGTCAAAAAGGTAGGTTGAATGGCTTAATGCTATTTTACGATTGAAAGGGAGGGAGTGGATAGAGGGGCCCATGTTTTGTGACCCGCAGCCAAAAATTGCAAGGTTGTATTAGTTAATCACGTTTTGCTAACATGAGGCTTAGTACGTGCAAGAAAAAGGGCTTTATAAATTGTGGCCAGAGCACCCTTGTAAAAAGAAAACAGGTCAAGCAGAGAATGTCTTGCAAATATTGAAAATTGAAGTTTAATAACATGCACAGCATCTTATACGTACGTTGTGTGGGTTTCTTCGTGGCGTTTGTGATGGGCGGCATGTAAGAACCTGCCAAGATAAATTTATTATGTACATTTGTAGAGTAACAGTATAGAGAACACTTTGGATCTAAAAAAATATATTCATATCTCCATAAGTCTTCGTGATCCAAAAGGGCTGTCTGCCATGACAGTAAAATATATGCTACAAGGGTGAATGGCGTAAAGTAGAAACGCAGGCGGGTGCACAGCTGTGGGTGCCTGTCCTGCTTTTCTACCTCATGCTTCTCACCCTTGTAAGAAGTAATCAACTGGCTTCCCTTTAAAAGAACGGTGTGTTTGTACAAGAAGTGAGGATATACCAGAGGAGAATGTAAATTTCTGAGGCATCAACTTCGCATAATAACGGTCATGTGACAGAGTATTCCCACTACCTAAATGGGTTAAACATGTCGTATGTAGGGTTGTTTGTTTTCAGTCTTAGATTTTAAAAAGAATTTGGTGGTTAAAAATTGGGTGCTGTTATTCAAGCTTATATTGGGCGAGAAATGGTTTTTTGTGGAACCATTATGAAATTTGGGTTTCTCCGAAATAAATTTGCAAACACATTTGGAATTCGGGGGACATATTGGGTTAAACCTGATTCTCCTGAAGCATGTTTGAAGTGTAAGAATCGGGGAAAATGGGGTGTTAACCAAGGGCGAACAAACACGTATGACCCGTGTGAGAATGTACCTACCCTCTACCCATGCACTGCAGCTGGGTTCCGGTATCGTGTTTAGCTATTTGTGGCTTCATCTGTTGAAATGGGGGAATTATTATGATATGCAGCTGAGTGAGGCTCCCAAGATCGTTAGGTACACTGGATTTTTCCACTGGGCACGCAGATTTAATGGGCCCTAGCGGCGTAGCCAGATAGAGCTGCTGTATTATACAGCTGGAGAACAGGCCGCGCCCACGATGTCGCCTTCTTTTAAAGGGCCCATGACAGCTATTTTTTTGTTGGATACTTTTATGCTCTAATGAGTAGAACAGTGTCTTGTAATCACGGCATGGAGTGGCAAATTCTCCAGCTAGAAGTCTAATTAGTCACAGCATCGTTAATTTTGTTCAGTTTTAATGAAGCTTCGAAACGCGCGCCAAAAACTGCAAGAAACTAGCGCCACAGGGCAAGCGTGGCGGCTGTCGGAAGTGAGCGCATGCACTGATCACTTGAGCTCAAGATTCGGTGACGTTGCGGAGAGCGAGAGCGCCAGACCAGCTCGCCACACTCGCTTTGCATCATAGCGTGTGTACAATGTACGCTTGAGGGACCAACACGGAGAGGAAGCAGAAAAATACGGCTTTTGGCGTGGCCTCCGCGATCTTGGAGGCCACGCTCGGAGGCCATAGCGCGGCGCGCCCGTGTCTCTCTGTGACGTCACAATATCAACTTACGAAAGTGAAACGTCACAGATGGCCCACAATCTACGTCATACTAGTGACGATGTCGCGAGGTGCCGAAAACCCAGATGAGCATTTATGGTCACTTTAAATACATATTAAAATATCTTAACGACAACGTTCGCCGTTAATACTTGGCCACAAGTGCCTTCAGATGTTCGACAACCAAACAACACAAACATATCGGGTTTGAAATTTTGGTGTCATGGGCCCTTTAACGTAGCCTCCGAGATACATGGAGCGGTAGTCAACCGGCACTTGACCATCCGATACTCAAACAAGAGTTGGTCATTTGTTTAGTAGAACCAGTGCCTCTGAGTTCTGGCGGCTCGCGCACACAGCGCACCACTCAATGTTGCAGGCCATGATCGGCCCCCGCGGGAACGTTGTGCTGAACGGGCCGCCACCGCTGCTGGTAAAGGTGCGAGATAGATATAAATAAATACTCTGAGGCAAACATTACCTGGCCTGTTGACGTAGTACGCGATGAAGAGCACGGCCAGCGTGAGCGAGAACATGGTGAAGGTGAGACAGACGAACCACGCGATGGACGGCGGGTTCATGCCCAACTCGCCGGGCGTCACGTCGAAGTGGCTACGAAGAACATTGGCGACACAGTACAACCTCTGTTGTGTGTTAAACAAATTCTGGCGCTATAGCAGCCGATTACCCGCATGTTTGAGATATCCAATACCGAGTTTTATAGGTCATCGAGTTTCTCGTGTTCGATATAGAGAATAATTTGCTTTATCGCGCTTCGCTATATTCACTTTCGGTCGGTATGTACTGTAGACAGCCATGTTAGCAAACACAGCACGACGAGTTTCTAAAAGCGTGGCTGGAATTTTATATAATATTTAGTGGACGTTCTTTACGTAAGTCGCGCGCTTTTGATTTCTATAGGCATTATATGCTACCTTCACAGATCTGCGAAGGTAGCACCTGCGCACTACGGGTCGAACTCCTGTCATTAATTTGACCTGTAGTTTCTACGAGAGAACCTTCCAAGAAACCTAAAAACGAAATCAATACGTTAGTTAGACTGCACGGAGTGGAGGCTCCCTGGTTTGATATGCGCTACCGCCAAATCGTCCCTTTAACTGCGACAGTATTTGCCATCCGTTTGATAACGATGTATGGTGCGATAAGTATCGCACAACGAGCAAAAATACGGGTATATGGTCAAACCTGCATACAACGAAGTCATATACTTGGAGCTACAAATTTCGTTGGCGAATTTCATTATCTCGAGGTTCCTATGTTTTCGCAGTAAGAGTGGTTTGGGTGGTTTCTAGAATAGTCATGCATCTCACTAGGAAGGATAGTGAAGTGCAGTAGCCCAAGAAGAGGGCGGTGTAGCTGATTGTGTGCTATGCGTAATTTACTATACTCGCACAGTACCGGGGACGGACGCGTATTTCCTTAACATATCCGGAGCAATGCACAGGACGCGTTCTGCGCCGCTATTGGCCGCACGCGAGGCCACGTGAGCCCGCCTACGCATTTCCGGTAAATGTTTGTTTACAGCACGACCTACTGTACTCCTGACCTGCCCGGCGAGCAGAATGCCAGCGCGCATGTGCTAGCTCCTCTTTCTACCGCTAGGGGCCTTTTGGCGGCGGATTTTGGCGCCACCAGTTACCCCACCCACACCACTTCTAGGCGGTCGTCTGCTCGCGTTGAGCCGAGACGCCTGTGCGGGCAGGCACTCTGCGTGCGACGCTTAGCCGTGCTCCCTCATGGGCTGCAGAAAGAAGCGTCTTTTCCTCTCAAGCCACCACCACCACCACTCTGCGGAGCGAAGAAAACATTTGCAAAACTGCTTCGATTGAGGTAATTCAGCTATGACAGTACAGTGTAGTTCCCAGAAACGCGCCCGCGTGAGCCATGTACCACGGTAGTCTGTAGAAAAGGTGAGAAATGTCTAATATTGGCATGCGCAAACATGTTCCTACACACTTGGTAAACAAATACGTACGTTTTGTATGACTAATGAGCTGAATTCGCGACTATGCTTTTGCTCGGTAAGGTTTTACAAGTTATTGACTCACAAATTAAACCAACTGTCGCTTGAGCGACCGAAATAACAGGAAAAGAAAAGCTAGTACCGATTATCTCAGTGGCGCAACAGTGCTGTTGGTTCCTTGGTAAATAGACTCTGAAACGTTGGCCGAAGTACCATATGAACATTCCTGCTATTGGATACAGTGCAACAGTTCGCATATATGCTCAAATTTCCGAGAACTGCGCACAAGCAAAGTACTCGCACAGTGCTTCTTGTTCTGCACCCATGCACCCGTCGACGCTCAGGATGGATGGATATTAGGAGCGTCCCCTTTATAACGGGGCGGTGGCCGGGCCAGCAAGCTCTAGCTTTATTTCTTTTTCGTTTACAACCATTTCTTTTCCCGAATCACACATATTTTCACAACTAATTTTTTACTTCGTCTATTTATTTTATCTATTATCGTTCGTCTGTGATGAAACAATCTTACCCGAACTACCTTTCGCTTTTGTTTGCTCCATACTTTTGCGCCACCAATGCTCTAAGCGCCTTTTACTTATATCTATCGCCGGCATGTTCAGCTTTCCCCTGTTACTCCTGAAACCCATGGCCTCCTGTAGGGTAGTGTCCACGGCTACACCTGGGTGGACATCTGTACATTCAATCAAAAAATATGGTCTGTCGTTTCCCTAGCTTTTCCACAGCACGTACATGTATCCCCCAGGTGGGGTAACTCGAGCGCCATCTTAGCGGCGAAGTCTGGAACGAGAGGCGGCGCAGGCGTCTCCGTAGAACGCCGCGAGCTGGTCAGGTCAGGAGTACAGTAGGTCGTGGTTTACAGTCGCACATGCAAGGAGGTTATACATTACTTTTCTGGAGTGGAAGCGTGCCGCCGAAAGTGAAGCCGCCGCCGCCATCTTGCTCAAGGAAACAGTAGCAGACGACCACGCCGACGGCGGAGTGCGTAGACAACGCGGCGCTGTTTCGTGGTGTTTAAACACTGTGTCCTGTTTTTCCTAAGCATCTGAATATCTGAGAAGGCAACGGTGACTTCGCGCGCCTCTTTCGGCTGCACAAATCGCGTTGAGAAGAAGCCTGGAAGGACGTTTCACGTGTAAGTTTTTCTCACTTTCTTCACGTACGGCTGCACGTTTTCAGTGCATTTTGCTAAATAGAGGGCAATTTTAAACGTTCCCATCCATATATTACCTCCCTACGCATGTATGAAAGATAACTGTAAGCTTTAAATACTTGCTAGTGCTTCATTTTCAGATGCGTGCATACAGGATTTGCTACGGGCTGGAGTTCTGCTAAAATACACGTCTGATGCACATATTGGATAGTCACTGCAGTGTTTGTATGCGAACTTTAGAGAAAGGGCATCTTTCCGGAGCATAGACGCAGATTTGTTACGCGTACGTGTTGACGAATGCGCGAATGCAGCGAGCACGTACGTATGGCGTGTTTCTCCGTGCTACGTACTGCATGGTTTCGAAAATGAAGGAAAAAAAATACTGTGCGTAGCCTTCTGACTGCATGAGAACATGTGGTGTTCGGAGGGGTGGATAAAAAGCTTAAAACAGCCACTCGATCACCTCTGCTCTAGTACGTGATACCGAACAACCCAACCTCTGTCTTCAAGTGCATGCTTTTCGGCGTGTGTCCCCCGTGTAGAAATCTCCTATATATACGTTTACAGTCAGAACTAAATAAAGTTTTCCGAACGCACCCAACGGGTCTTGATAGACGCGGGTCTGAGAAGACTTCGCAAACTCTAAGAGCAACGAACCATTCGGAAAAATGTACGTGAAATACGAAAAAAAAAAAATAAATAGAGCGTGCGCGGTTAGTTAAGGCAACATGCAGAAAACATGCGCTGTACTGAATCGGTTGGATACGTGCTTAAATAAAGGGCACGAATGCATTTCACGTCAGCTGGCAGTCGCACAGTGCCGCATATTTGAGCTATATCGCATCACCGCATCACAAAAACCTAGTTTCTACTAACAGACAGAGTAAGCCAGCAAGTACGATTTGCATAGAACCTCTCAGCCAGCGGTGTTTTTTTGTTTTCCTCGACGCCTGCAGCTGAATACGGACGCGGGAAAATTTTTTTCTCAACTAGAAAACACCGTTGGTAATTGGCATAAGCATAAAGTTGGTTTCTGTCTCAATGTTTCATCGTGAGGTTGCAAAACAAGTCGAGCGCCTATCATAATACATTGCCGTCTATGGCGCGCCCGCGTACTTTTTGCTCTAGCAACATGGCCGCCGCCGGCTTCACTTGGCCCCGTAGGCAGCTGCAGGGACTTCCACTCCGGAAGTTTAATGGAACCTCCTTGCGCACATGCCGGCAGCCGGCAGAGAGTAGCCTGCACGGGCATTTCATCGCTGCCGGCGCATTTCCTGTTATAGCTATTTTAAGCGTGTCCGTGGTTCGCCCGTGTCACTGGAGGGCCCGTTGACATACGTTGCCGCTTCGCGGTGCGCCTTCGGCGCTCTCACTATTTTGCTCTTGTCACTACTGCCAGAGCCAGGCGCGTCAGCGACGGGCGCTAGCGCGCCCGCCGCTGAGACCAACGCGATTGCGTTTTTAAAAGAACATTACGGCTTCTTCGGAGCAGTTGTGTTAGTAATAATAGTTCGCCGAGCGCCGAGCTCGTAGCCCCTTGATAATTTCTACTTCACCCTGAAAGAGAAAAAACCAAAACAAAAAACACACATGCGTATCCGACGTCCTTCTTTCTTTTTTCCCTCCCCACGCTCTCAGCGCCCAGAAAAAAAAAAGGATGAAAGAGCAGCACCTAGCACTCACACAGCAAGTGTCAAACCAGCGTCTCTTAGCGCACGCGTTCACCCTTAACTGGCGTAGGTTTGAAAAACCCACCAGCCGAAAGGAAAACAATCGAAGTGGACGACGGGGGGGGGGGGGGGGGGGACACTTGCTGTAGTGTACGTACGGGCACGTTTGCCGTGAGAGTTCATGTGCACTGCGGTTTCCCCGTGCCCCCGCATCAGTTGTGATCACACATGATTGCTGTGCGTATTTCATTGGGCAGACACGGTGACGGCAATTCTGTTTGGGTCGTCGCCAATTGTCGGCAATAAGTCGTGTTCGCATCTTCGCGTTTTTGTCGTTCATGAGCAAAGTTCGAAGTTTATTTTTCCAGCAATACGTAGCAAGCACGTATCATGGATTCAGCCGGGATTAGAGCTTGTAGAACGTGTTCTGCTGCTCAGGCATTTCATGCAGAAGGTCGCTTAGAAGTTACTTCTGCCTCTGCCGCAAGTCTTTTCCATGTTTACTGAATTTGCCAGATGCTCTAAGCTCATGTTTGAAATAGCCGAAAACTTCGTTAAATCGGCACCCTGTGACGAAATTAGTTCGGTAAATGGCGGGAGAAAATACATGGCTTTCAGTGCACTGAAACCGGGAAATGGAAATAATTCTTTACATGGAGGATTTCGTTAAATCGAAGTTCACTACATCGGAGCTTGCCTGTGCTGGTCCATTGTGAAACAATTTTACGTTTTATTTTCCCGCATAGTAACTGCTCGGTTACTGCACATAGAATCTATTAGTGCCGCTTCCTGCGATGAGGTCCTAATTGTGTCATACACCTGAATATTAATTACACAAATCTGCGCGCCGAGACCAGACACTTGAAATGGCATACGATGAGGGTCACAGAAACGTGGACGAACATCCCTCAGCACTGCTCCGACTTTCTCACTCGCGCTCTGCTCTGCGCTGCATTTGTGTTATACTTCGGTTCTTACGTGCAATCTTACGTGCCATCTTCGGTTCTTGCGTGCATGCTCTACTCACTGCCACTAGGTAATATGAATTCATTGAGGAAAATTTCAACTTACACACGTCTTTGCTGCTTTTTTGGCTCTGTAATACAAAATCGATACACGTATGTGACCGCGACACTTAAGCTTTCAGAAGGCTACCAATACATTGTAACAGGACACAATGGTAACACGTACCCATCTGTTAAATGAATAGCGATGTAGTCCGACGATGCAGGACAGAGATAAGATGCTTCCTTATTTCGCGGTTGTAAAATGCAGCACAATGTTGAACAGACGTCGACAGAATTCATGCATCGATGTACAGCATCAATATAATGCGCCCACAGATATAATTGCATCCATAGGTGAATGCGTAGAGAAATGTATTGTATGCGTTCCGACACCGTTCGACAGCGTTATACAGCACCACGTAAATATTTGTACACACAGGTGAACGTGTTATCTCTGGCTGCACTAGTAACCGTGAGCGCAATTGGCGGGTAGTCATCTCTTATCCCTTTAGGAACAAGACAGTCTCCAGCTATACCAAAAAAAAAAAAAAAGTTTCACTGTTCTTTAACGCATGCATGTCACACTGACGTTAGAATTCCTGCGGTTCTGTTGTTAATTCGTGTTACAGCTAGACGGGCGATGTTTGCACGGACAGAAAATAAATAAATAAATAATAATAATAATAATATTCCTTGGCTTTGCGTCCAAAAATCACAATATGATTATGAGAAACGCCGTTTCCGAAAAATTTCGACTGCCTGGGCTTCTTTAGCGTGCACTGACGTCGCACAGTACACGGTCTGCGCGGACAGAGAATTTCTTGTCATGTTGCAAGAGGGCCTAATGGCAACAGTAGTGCACGATATATTATTTTGTGCGCGGTTAGTTAAGCGTGCATAAGTAGTCTGTGCGCGTCATTATGAGATGGTGCGTAATTACAGTTTTGGTTGCAGCGCTCGCTAAACAAGAACGGTGGTCACGGCCCGTAAGATCTTGACCAATCGCGAACATTGAGCACAAAATATCAGAGTAGCTTCGCTTAACAGCGACCTTATCTGCGTTTCTATGAAAAGTTCGTTTGAATTAAATGCCTACGTCCGTTCCATTTCGCCACGCAGAATACGACGTCGAGCTGAGATTGCAGAGCAAAGAGTCAGAAAAGAGGTTAACAGAGAGAGAGAGAGAAAGAAAGGAATAGGCGCGAAAGAGCGAAGCAAGCGTTGAAGTCGTGCTGGTCGTGTTGTGTGACTGCGCACCACGATTTTTGTCTGGTCTGAACGGTAAACTATCAACACTATTGCGGAAGTCCCGATTCGTCTGAAGGTTCGCACATGCCGAGTGCGACCTAAACTTTGCCTAAAGTGAGGCGTTAGATTTTTCACCACGATAATGTGGCCCTACTCATTTTGCATCGATATTGCGCGAGTTTTTGGTGCGTGATTCCGTCGATGAGCTAGCTGGAACACCATCCCTACCGGCTGAGTATTTCACACTTTTTTTAACCTTTTTTTTGTTCCTGTAATGCAAAATGCTATTCGCTAAATGCAGCTAGGCAACAATTCAAAAAGACGACGACATCGTTGCTGAACTACTTAACCACCGAAGACTACACCGAGGGCGCTTCCAGCAACGGCAGAAGAGGTGGAACCAGTGTGCAGTACTTAATGTCTAGTACATTTAGAGATGACAATATACCCACATATGTGAAACTCCGTGATATCAAACATTTTTCAACGTCACGTGCGCGAGGTTTCGGGGACGAGCTCCCCACGTATGACTGTCTTCGAGACAAATAACACTAATTTTGTAGAAAGAGGATGTGCTCACTGAATGCTTGTACGGCGTCCTCGAAGGCCTCAGGCTTGAAGACGGCAATGCTGGGCCGTCGTGGCTGCTTGGTCGGATCCCAGGTCGAACCTCCTCCGGGAGGTGGGGGAACTCGCGAGCCGAAACCCTCTGCGTAGGCGCCGTGAGATGCATCGCATGATAGACGGCAAAGCCTTATTACTACACGTACAGGTTGCCAGGCAACAGCTGGTAACACTATAATTGTTGATTGATTGATTGATTTGTGGGGTTTAACGTCCCAAAACCAGCTCTGATTATGAGAGACGCCGTAGTGGAGGTCTCCGGAAATTTCGACCACCTGGGGTTCTTTAACGTGCACTGACATCGCACAGCACACGGGCCTCAACATTTCGCCTCCATCGAAATGCAGCCGCCGCGGGCGGGATTCGATTCCGCGACCCTCGGATCAGCAGCCGCGTACCATAGCCACTAGACCACCGTGGCGCGGCCTATAATTGTGTTAGCACCTTGAAAAGACTCTGTGGCGGTAAAACACAAATTCAGATTAATAAATATTAGGTCACCTTTCTGACCTGTTCATCTAGTCACGGAGAGTTTACAAAGATGAGAAATATTTGCGCGAAACCAAATTGATGTATAGCGAACGTTGTGTAGGACTGCGCTTTGCTCTCCATTTGTCGGACATTACGATGCTTCAAGCTTACGACGAAGTACACAATCTACCCCGAATTATATTGCAGAAAAAAAAAAAAGGCAAGGGGGGGGGGGGGGGGGGTAGCGCATGATTTCTGTGATACTGTATTTACTCGCTTGATAGCAGCCCTGGATAGTGCGTGCTATCTACCTTTATGGTATACTGCATGCGCACTATCTTTCACTTTTTCCGTTAAATGGCTAGCGCACCCCTACACCTCCCCTCAGAGAAATGCACCGCCATTTTTTTTTTCTTCTCGCGAAAGTTTCGATCAGTGCGTTGCCTTCGTAATTATCCGCCAGCACTGGCCCGCAGTGCGACCGTCAAGGCCACGTTTTGCGTAGCGCACTCGCGACGAGACGCCGCACGAACAGCGTGTGGCAATCTCACCTGGGGACTCCATGACATCGGCCACCGGCGACGGCGCGGCAGGTGCGGGAGCTGCCGAAGGCGGCGCCCCCGGGTTCGATGCTCCTGGATTCGAGCCCTTTGGTTTGTCCGCATCTACTGGGTGGATCACTGAAAAAAAGAACATTGCTAAATCTGCTGGTTTACCGGTGGTTCTTGCGATTTTGTTATTGTTATAACCGTTCAGTGACATAACTTCAGAATAATTTGCTGACTCTTGGTCATCTTGATAGAACGTATGAGTGGGCTCGTTGGTGGTTAAGCATGTTGTAGGAGGTAGCGCACAGTTAGGGACAAAGACGAAGCGAAGAAGTGAGGGCTGGACACAGCACTTGCTATCAACGTAACAAGCGAAGTGGGGTTCAACGTGGAAAAGGTGGGGTTGCCCATTGTACTAGAAATGAAACTTGATAGAAGGTATGAGTGGGCTATAAGCCCACTCATACGTTCTATTAAGTTTTATTCTATAAGCCCACTCGTACGTTCTATCAAGTTCTATCAACGTGCACCGAAAGCTTCAAAAATAGATGTTATCTGATACGAGAAATTGGTTTCCACTCTAAACCTAACAAGTGATGGGCACGAGGCGGCAAAATCTTTCCCTTAATACACCCCTTTCGCCGCCACAAAGAATGGGGTCTACCGTTTCTCTCTCCCTCCATCTTATTTTTTCAAGCAAAATCAGATTATTTTTATTATCTGTGGGAAACGGTGTGAAACGGAAGATTAGGGCAAGGTGTAACGTTAGGCTTGCTTTTTGCTAGAATTAAAGTTTGCTCCATAAAAAGAAAAGACAAAATAATAATAAACGAGGAAGAAACGTTCAGTGCGTCCCCGTTGAAAAGTATGTCGCACCGTTTCACGCCGCAGCAACGGCGGCCGCCCATAAGTGCGACGCGAATGAACGCTCAACGAGCAATTCGTCATAAGGGTTTTGCCGCTAAGTACAGTCAAAATTTAATAGCGTCACCGGAGAGAGCAAAATATTAAAGTGCTTAAAGTCCCAGAAACATCCTCCTATACATTGTTGAATTCGTCCTAAAGTGTGCACAGATATTGCTCAAGTTCGCAAAATATAGCATGATTTTTCTTTATTTTTTTTAGAAGGCTCCTTGCCGCATGCCGCTCTGCCCGCCATCACTGCCAAGACACGTAACAGCTTGCGAGATTACTTACGGGCTTTGGAAGTGCACCACATGGTTTTCAAGGCTCTCATTTTGATGTATTCGCAACACACTCAGCTCCCGCAACGCCCGCATAAACGCGAGTCACCTTTTCGTGCATTTATGTTGCCGTAATTGCTTGTCTTCTCCTCACAGCATGCTTGTGTGAAGGAGAAGGCGCTTTTACAGAACCTTGTTAGATTTTCTTACTCATCTTTAACAATCGCACGAGGGCGAGAGGACATAAGGTATTGGGTGGCTGCAACGCGCCACATACATGAAGACAAGTGGCCTTACGGTGGCGAACCCTCTCATGTTTTTCTTTTTTTTTTAAGTGACCTTAACAGCTTACGCTGCGGCACGATTAGCTGATCCTGTCTACATGAATGCATGAAACGCAGACGCAATGACAAAGCGCCGCGAAACCATGCATGAAACGCAATGCTTTGTCGTCGCATCTGTTGGGCCTTGCCTGTTCCTCCATACGTGGCTGAAGTCTTCACACATCGTATGATAATGTGAGGAAGTTCGTTAAGGAGAGACAGCCTGAAGCTCACTTTTCGAAACGTAGGCTAGGAGCCTAGGAATACGACCCTAGGAATAAAAAAAAAAAAGAAAAAGAAAGTGACTCGCGGAATACGAGTCATTTTTTCAATGTATTTCTTATCTTGGAGTAACCTAATGAGCAAACATACAATGAAGGGTTCATTGTCTGTTTGCTCATTAAGTTGTTTCTAACAAATAAAGAACGAGCCCTTGACCCCTTCCCTTTCGTTGTCTTGGAGTAATGCCTCGTCTTCTTCCAACAGCACATATGCGCAAGGGAAAGCACGCTTTACAGAACAAAGAAACATCTGGACGCGTTCAGTAAGGAACGATTACTGATATGTCGACTGAAGCAGAGTGGATATTTTCTTGAAACATTGCTACCTTGTCGTGAAGCAGCTGGAGCCTGTGAAGTACAATGAACATGTGAGCTTTGTCGTATGGAGACATCTAGGGCCGCACGCGGCCAATAAGGAATCATAACAACTTGGAGGAGGCGATGATATTCCGTAACTACTGCAGGACGTTCCTTGACCTGCGCATTTCAACGTTGGAAGGCAACCTACGAAACACATTGACCTTGCAGACGTTGGGGTCGCTGAGAGCCAGACATCAGCAATTGAACTTCCTAATCTATCACACCGCTGGTTGAACAACAACGGCAGAATCGCCCTGTTTTTGGGGCAGATACCACTTGTCGTAACAGCACAAATGCAATACGTTGCGATTTATTGAGTACGAAGGAGATAACCTTGCTCCCTTACTCTGGTCCTTGTTCTGGTCCTTGTTCTGGTCCTTATTCTGGTCGTCCTTCTTTTTGACCGGGTCGATCAGCGCCTTTGGGTTCCAAGCCATCCTAGATAAGGTGAAAAACACATTATTAAGACAGAATAATGTTATCAAGACAGAATAACATTATTAAGATAGACGGTGCTATAAACAGGGAGGCGGAAAACAAGTGGTTGAGTATGTGAAACCGTAGCACCAGCGGGAATCAGTTTCTCATACTTTTCGTGTCGAGCGTCTGCCTAAGCGACGTATGTTCTTCTGTGTCCTTGTCGTTCTCTCTCTCTCTCTCTTTTTCTTTTCGTGCCATAATATTTTTTTATAGAAGTGTCGATATACTGTACTCTTTCATATAACAGATTATTCTGGCGTCATTGTACATATAAGACAACTCGAGACGGAAACGCTGTAGCTCAGCTTGCTTTAAATGTGCACACAACATCGATCATGAGCCTATGTAGTTCACTTACAAAAAAACACCACGGAGCTTTATTATTATTATTATTATTATTATTATTATTATTATTATTATTATTATTATTATTATTATTATTATTATTATTATTATTATTATTATTATTATTATTATTGTGAGATGCGTTTGGTTCCTGCAAGCTTTTCACCGCGCTGAGTTCGCGTTGTGTAGTGGTGTAGACACACAGACAGACGTCGACGCGTCATGTAGACGAGTTTAGTTCCGGCAAGAGTCCTTCAACAGGTTCCGGTCTGTGTAAGTTTAGTGCGTGAAACTCTCAATGATTTGTCATTTCAGCACGCACCTTTCTGTGTTTGTCACCAACGGAGAGGGCACAACGGTGACAAAGTCGCAAGTATGGGTAGGTCATATTTAAAAGAATGCAGCCAGTATGCGCTCGTGAAGTCACGTATGATGTCCCCAGGCGCCGATCACACGACGTGACAGTTAAAGATTAGAGCGACATGCACTTACCTTGTTCTTGTTCTTGTTCACCTGAACTGTCGCAACGGCAACGGGCTTGTGGCGGCGGCGTGAAACACCGGTCTTCTTCTAAGCGCGTTCCGGTGCACCACGCTGGAGCGAGACAAACACTGAACGACAATCGCAGTGCCCGCAGTATAAAACCACTGGAACCGATGCGCGTAACTTGTTTGTTTATGCTATGCACGCTGAAGAACTTTTTATTATTTTCTTTTCGGTCATGTCTTATATTCAAATTTTCGTAATCGTTTTGTCTGGCACATACGCTCACGCCGAGAAAGGTGGACGACGAAGAAACGCTGCGGTACCGCGCACTGAGTTTCCTATTCCGACTTCTTAAATGAAACAAAAAGAATTCTTGCTAATTCTGTTTGTACGTCCAAATCAATCTTGTGCCAAAATCGATCCTCGTGGTCTTCAGATCTAAACGTTTCACTACTCTTGCATTCCTTCCGTTCCGTCTGTTAGTCTGACTACTGGACCGCTGAGTTTCTCCTTTCTTTCTGTAGTTCCTTTTTTTTTCTTGTTCTTGTTCTTCTTGGCTCAGTTCCTCTTGACACAACCCCATTTTGACTGACTACTGCCGCCCGATTCTTGGCCTATCCTCCTCTGTGGGTGAGCGCCATAAAAGAGGTTCATAATCATCACCAGCTGCAAAAATTATCGGTGGGAAATTTGATACGAGCATACACGCACGACTAGACGTAGTGCATGTATGCTCGTGCATATATGACCTCTGGTCGTGCATGTATGTACGATCCCTAGTCATATATCGTGCATGACTAGGGATAGTGCATGTATGCACGATCCCTAGTCATACGACCGGAGGTCATATATGTATGCATGATCCCTAGTCATATATACACTTCATGTATATGCACGACCTCTGAGCGTGGTCATATATAGTTATGTATGCTCGTGCCTAAGTTGCCCCCACGTATGCTCGTGCCAAAGTTCCTGCAGGGTCACCCCAGAGGTCGTGCATGTATGTTCGTGGCTAAGGTCAAGATGCTTTATTCGTGGCTAGGGTGCCTCGATCAGCGTCCTGCTTTCGCATGCCGACCCTCCGTGGTAGCTTAGCGGCTGGGGCGTCATCTTGCGAAGTTCGAGGTCGTGGGAACGAATCCCGGCCACGGGGCCGCATTAGATGTGGGCGAAATGCAAAAGAAGAAAAAAAAAACAAGGAAAGAAAAAGACCCGTTCACTTGCATTTAGGTGCATGTCAAAAAAACACCAGGTGGTCAAAATTGCTCCTAAGCCCTCCACTAACGGTGCGTGCCTTGTAATCACAGCTGGTGTTGGCACGTAAAGCCCTTTCAATTCCTCGTGCCAGTTTATAACGTCTTATCTTCCTACGCGTTTAAAATTTTCGTTTTTATTTTCTAAGCACATCCTCCCACGTTACAATATTGGGGTACTGCGTAAAACTCCAACAAAAGTTGCTCGACGGGACCTTAGCTGCAGTATCTATTTCTATCTATAGCCGCCTACGTCTCGGTGCTCTCCTGGTCGTCCCGTTCACGTGGTATACACCGAAGTATGAATGTATGACGAACGTGGATTATTGGACGAGCGCTAACGTTATACAAGGACATGAACATTGACGTGCGCTAACGTTATAGAGGGGCGAACACATACTATATACATATATGTGTTCCGTTTTTCATCCTGCTTTCTAGCGTTGCGCACACAATGCATTTGCAAGATATGTAGAAGGAGCGGATTCTTTGAAAGCTTTCGCTCTTGCTCTTTATGTTAGCCACGCTAACACCTGTCACCCAACTACCCTTGCATCCAAATCCCCCCCCCCCCTTTATTTTTTTTTTTTTATTGTTCGCACGTGCTGCTCTTCTTCTCCTTTCTTTCTGAGGACGAGGGAGAGTGTGCAAAGGCGTACATAAACGAACGCTGGAGAAGGCAGTTGCCTCCCTGACGAAGACAAGTCCGCTTGTCGAAACGTTGGCTCCTGCGACTTTCCCTGTTCTGAATCGTATTTTGCGATTTGTTCATATATATGAGCTGTCATTTAGTCGCCGCAGTGTTGTCGATGTGCCTGGAAACCCATGTTACGCACACAGTACTCAATCTGCTAGAAGAAAAAAAAAGAAAGGCGTTGATTCTAATCTTAACATTTGGCTCAGTGCCAAACAATTCAGCATGCGCAACATTCCCGCTAACTGCTTCGCTTGAAATCGACTGCCACAGTACGTTGATCTGCCGGATTTTTATACAAGGTGCTTTATTTTGTAGGTAGCAGAATTTTAAGAATAATTCGTGGTATATGAAGTACAATTTGTCTTTTCGAACGAGAATATAATACTGTCGGAAGCGCTCATTATCTTTAAGAGAAACCACAATGAACATTTGACTAGGCGAGTCTTTGCTAATTAACGTTTAGATTACGTGGCGCTACAGCTGATATTGCAGTACGCGAAATGTAGCCGGTGGCATTGAATGTGTCGTCCCGGAATGAATTTCGAGGGTGACAGCACCAGTTCGGATATATACGTTTCCAAAGCTTGCGACGGAATGCGTTGCTCGTTATACTTTTGAACTCGAATGCACCAAAAGCTGTTTCGTTCGTTGGGAAAGCAGTTTTAGAAAACAGGCGTTAGCTTAGTGTTCTTTTCATGCGGATGGGCCTTGAGAAATTACTTACTAGGTGAAAATTAAAATCCACCCGTTCGTAACACGAAGATACAAGGAAATTCACGCGCATTTCTCACGTAGTTGACGAAAAATTCGTGCTGGTGCGGGGTTCGAACCCGAGACCAACGCCTGTCTGGAGCGCTCGCCCTGCCAGTTGAGCTAAACAGGCTGAGGGTGAAACAGGCGCGAGGGTGAATTGATCGGCTACTCTAAACACTGGGGCGTGAATGCAATGTTTAAAATGAAGTAGGAATTACTATCTACTTCATTTTAAACATTGCATATGTGTGTACACTACAGCAAATAGAAAGCTTATCAATTAAATTTTGTTAATTTATGCGTTTCGTTTTCAGTCCGAGTAACGTCTGCGTTTGTGTAATTTAGCGTAGTAATTATGTGCTACGTGCCACACGTGTGTTAACGATAAGACAATACAATGATATTACTCGTGTTGTAGCAAGAGTTTTCGCAAGTGCACTTTTATTGAACGCTGCCCAAGATTATATTCGTGGCATTCAACCTAATTTAGACGGTTCTAACGCCTTAAGGATAGACGTAAGCACGAGGAGGGGGGGGGGGGGGTACCCCCCCCCCTCAATCAACCGAAAGGACAGTACCTTTACATTACACTGTACTTTGATCGAGGTGGCCTCAGTGAGGAAGGGTTGGGAAGATGAAGGGGACGCTGCAGAGAACATCCACCCTTCCTAATGGAGGGCCCTACGCGCGCCTATGGCCTGGTTATTAAAACCCATTGCCTGGATTACGTGTCCATGAACATGGATGCAGACTACAGCAGGTGTGTTGTCGACGTGACATCACGAATTAGACGAGTTAATTTCACAAAAGGATTTGTGCAACGTACGTACTTCTAATTACGCGTTGAATCATATGAACCATAATGAATCTCTGGTCAATAAAAAGTATCAATAAAAATACACGAGAAATACATACAACGGCGCTCGCAGAAAGTTTGCGAAGACTTGGCATAACATATGTACAAACTAAACAACGACGCGTTGACTGGAGCAGTCATGAAAACAAAAAGGAATGAAGGAAAAAAAAAAAAACTGACGGTTCCCACGCTGCCGTGTCTTCCAGCTTCCAGACCCTCGCTATGTCGCTACAGAAACGGCGTCGCGTGGAACACCGCCTAATAATTTCCCGGACGCCCGCGTCTCTACTACGAGATGCACTTTCTCGAAGGGTTCATGGCTGTGCCCACTGAGCAATTGAAAGCGTCCGAAAAATCTCCGCTGTTCCGCAGGGCGACGATCCACTGTCTTCCGGCGTGGACAGTGCCTGCCGTGTCGAGGCGGCCGCTGCTCTCGCACGTCTGCAACATCAGGTAGACGAAGAACAGACGGGCCTCGCTGAGCACGCGACCGCGCTTTAACCGGAGCGCTAAGACCTTGTCCGAAATCCTCACGCTCTTCTGGTAATGCGCATACGCCAAGCGGGCCGCCAACGAATCCCTGAGCCTTCCGAAGGAAGGCCGCGCTTTGTGCGCGACGTCGAAGCAGCTTTCTAGCTCTCGCAGCTTGGTCCGGGTGCCTTCGGTAAGCCAGTAGTCACTTATGTTGGTAGTGTCTGCCTCGCTGAGCAGCGCGTCGAAGACGCATCTGTGGAGACGCGGTGCTGCCCGCGAGAGCTGCAGAGCGTCGATAGTGTGGTCGAGCGCGTGCGTGACGTTGAACACCAAGACGGGCACGTAGATGGTCCTCGTGCTGTGCTCGTACCAGCACTGGCCGCTGAATGCAGGGTGCGCCCAGCGTTGGGCCGATCCGCGCTTCAGAGCGTCGAGGAACGTGTACTCATAAGTGACCACGTACGACTCGAGGGCCTTCCTGCTGCCGGTGATGGGGGGAGTCTTGTCGGCGAAGGAGTCGACGAGCGCGGGATCGGTCAGCCAGTCCGGTCCCAGCACGCGCACCTGCGTATTGGAGATGACGTTTCGGATGGCGGCCTTGGAGCCATCGCCGAGGTACGAAGAAGCATTGATACCGCGCACGAACTCGACGATAATCTCGCGGGTCAAGTCGAGAAACCTTCGCACTGATACGTGAAGTTTAAGGTCGGCGAATAGCGAGAAATAAACTAGCGGAAACAGCGCCTTCTCAACGACACGGATGCACAGCTGCCAGCGAGGGAGCGCGCTCCGCCGCTTTCCGTAGAGGAGGGCTACGTAGACGTCGGTCAGTTCAGAGTGAGGGATGAACGGAGACGTCTCGATCATCAGTCGCACGCCGAGGTAATTCATCACCGTGTGGGTCTCGGCGCCCTTCACGATCTCCAGCATTTTGCTTACGAGGGCGGGTGACGTGATTAACACTTCTGAATCGGCCTCGCCGGAGGGGGTTTCTTTGACTCCGGCAAACACTTCGGCGACGAAATCCATGACCTCCGGAACAGATCCCAGTACGTAGGGTACGGGTCTGCTCTTTTCCAGCGTCAGCTCGGCAAGCTTCTCAATCTCCGTCGCGAACTTGACGACACCTAGCGCGAGAGACGGCGGCAAGAAGTCCTTCTTTAGCGTTTTCGTCGCCGAGAAGGCGGCCATCGTGTAGAGGCGTACCGCTTCGTTGATGTCCACGCCACCTTTCGCCGTCAGCAAGTCGGGAGCTCCAACAGATACGACGTCCTTGTGCGCCCAAGGGTGGGAGCCGACGCCAGCGCTGAGGAGGGCGCAGCTGCCCGTCTTGCGAAGCATCTTCGCAGCCGCCTTCCAGACCGATATGCTTCTCCGCACGGGTGGCGTTAGTGGGAAGCCCTCAAGGGACACGTTGAACATGAGCTCCAGCAGCGAATTCCAGCCTTCGTCCTCTGTGCGCTTCACGTCCATGCACTTTCCGTAGAGGTCTTGCAGCGGCTGCAGGCTCCTGGTCGTCTGGGACGCGTTCCGAAGCATAGCGTGCAGTCGCTCTTCGAGGAAGCGCGTGTAGTCGTCTTCGGAGGAGACGGAGTAGTCTGCGGACTGCACCGGAAATTGGCTCTTCCAGCGACGGCAGACGAAAGCATAGAAATCGTCGCAGGGATCCACGTTGTCCCAGGAGAGGAGCCCGTCAAGGTACATCGCATTCTGGAGGCAGCTGGCAGAGGTGCACGTGGGTAGCTCCTGGATCACCTTCGTACGGGTACCGGAAGACGGGGAGGAGGAGGAGGCACCGAACGGGTAGAAGAGAGCGGTGAGCACCAGCGCGAGCACGACGCTGAGTGACAACGCTAGGGGATAGAGGAATCTCTCCCTGAACACTAGCGGTCCCCACACCTCGTGATGAGAGCCTTCGTTAGCTCGGACGGTCGCTCTGGCTCCTGCAAATCGGGCATATCCGAGGAGTGGCAGCTTCTGCGGCTCGCTTGCACGGGCGGACTCGCGCATTTGCTTTCTCTCTTCTTCCAGATCCACCCTCTTTGTATCTCTTGATCTTCCACGGCATCGCCGCTTGGCAAACCAGTGGATGATCGACTTTGTGCCTTTGCGACAGCTTGTCTGAATTGTTCAAGACGGGAGCCCCTCTTGGTGGACGATTTAATAAGTGGAGCCGTCTCGTGCGCTGACAACGTGCGCCTGTCGCCAGACTGGCGCGGCTTCTTCAGTGGGAATTGCACGTCGAAGGTGTGCACCTTTGCGCTTTGGCCATCAGCTGAACGCATAGCGTGTTCGCTAAGCGTTTCCATCGGTAGTTTTGGCAATGCCCCTGGTGCATTTGACGTCACCTTCTCCGGCAAATGACTCTTGCCGACCCCGCTGGTCAATTCGGATGCAGGTTTGACGGCTACTCCGGCGTCTTCGCTAATGGTCCCGCTCGCCTGCCTTCGGGCGCTGGCTACAGAAACTTCCCTAGCAGCAGTAGACCTACCACTACTCTCTGTGGTGCGTTTAGGCGGTGAAAATTCTCTGGGCGGGTACTGGAGCTCGAAAGTGATCATGTCGCAGCCGACATCGTCTGCACAGTTCCGTTCTCGTTCTGGCTTCCGTCGCTTCGTCTCTAGATCTTTGCCGGCTGTCGACGTTGCCGTATCTGGGCTTTCTACCTTCCGCCGCGGTATTGACGAGCTCTTGTTCGGCGACTCCAAGGCTTCTGTCCTGGCACTTGACTCCGCAGTAAGTGGGTTCGGCGAGATCCCTGCAGTGCTCCCCGAATACTGCACCGCAGATTTTCTCGTCCTCGGAGTTTCGCCTCGCTTGCTAGTCGTCGTCATCTTCGTCGTCGTCGTCGTCGTCGTCGTCGGTATTTTATTATGTCGGAAATTTTTGTCGGCATACGAATCCGTCCTCCTACGCGTAGGCTTAGCGTGCGATGCGCTGCCTGGTACGGAAAATGCTTCGGAAGGCTCCCGCTGGCGTCGTAGCGGCGTCGCTGACGACCTTGGGCCATCGTCGGGCTGCTGCCGATGGTCTGCGGAAGGCGTGGTGCTTTCGGTAGGCGACGACGAAGCCGTCGACGGGGGCGAAGTTCCGCTTAAGGAACTGTCGTCAAACGTTACTCCCGGCTTCTTGATGCGCAGGTCGAGTGACTTTGGGACAGATGAGGCCCGCATGTCACCGGCAGGGTCCTCGTTCGCCGAACTAGTCATGACGGAGCGGAACGGCTGGCTGCCTGGGTGTCCTGCCCCAGTGGAACGCGGATCTCCTCGCGAGCGCGTGCGCGAGCTCACGCAGGTGTTCTTCATCGCTTTCGTCGCCAAGGCGTATGACAGCCCATAGAATGCGCCATCCTCCTCCTCGATGGGCTTCCTTGTAATCCGCAGAGTATAATCGCGTACATTAGTGTTGTCCCATAGAGTTTCTTATTATTACAGATTATTATAGTATGAAACTGTATTGTGTTGTCCTGAGCGGATTCGGAATACTATAAACTGTCGTTCTTTCATCATCATCAGCCTATAGCATCCCCACAGCAGGACGAAGGCACTGTATACTGTGACCTGTCCTGCGTGAGTCGGTTCCATTTTATGCTGCAAATTTTAAGATTTCGCTTCCCATCTTACTCTTTCTTGTCCACGGCGACGCTTTCCTTGCCTTGATATGCATTCCGTCGCTAGAACTGACCATCGGTTATCTGTCCTTCTCTTTATATGACCTACCCAGGTCCATTTCTTCCTCTTAATGTCTTCTAGGATATCGGCTACCCCTGTCTGTTCTCTGATCCACTCTGCTGTCTTCCTAACTCTTAGTGTTACGCCTAGCATTTTTCGGTCCTTCGCCCGTTGTGTGGCCCGGCACTTAGGTTAATACCGCCAAAATGCACTGGTTGTATACTTTTGTGTTGTGTCGCGGCAGCCGCCGGCAATGAGGTCCGGGCGTTTGGGGCCGGCGCAGCCAGCGCCGACGCGCCCGCGCCAGTCTTGAATTGGGAATGCCTGCCGTATGCGGGCCTGTCCATCCTGATCCTTCATATGGTTATTTACTGTGTTAGTAGTTGACCTGGGTATACGTTCTCTTGTACAGTTTCTAGTGTCCTGCTTTTCTATCATGAATTTTTTTTTCGCCGCTCTCCTAACACGTTAATCCTTAATCCTGCTTTAGCACTACGTCTGCTTATCCCCAATAATCTTCTGCACTTGATCGCCATCGTTGCTGAAAAGCACGATATCGCCCGCAAAGCCTAAATCGGTGAAGTATTCTCCCTTAATCATTATTCCTATCTCTTCCTAATCCAGTTTGTTCAAATCTCTCCTCTGAACGTCCAATGTAACATTGACCAGATTATATATTTTTGTGTTACCCCTTCTCTAACGGTATTTTACTGCTTTTTTTTTTTGGGCGGGGGGGGGGGGGGTGTAGGAGGAGTAGAGTGGCTGTAGAGTCTTGTAGATATTGGCTACATTCACGTGCTGGCTAAATTTGTATTTCGGGTATTCCTTGACAGCGCAGTACTCATAGAACTGCTGATATATCTACCGAGTCGAAAGCCTTTTCGTAGTATGCGCACGCCATATGGAGAAGTTCTTCATATTGAGTGGTTTCGATTATTTGAGTGGTCAAATTAAGGCGATCTATTGTAGAGTATCCTGTCCTGAAGCCCGCTTGTTCCCTTGCTTGGTGAAAGTCAAGTGTGGCTCAAATCCTATTCGAGATTACCTTCGTGAGTATTTTGTATAGTGCTGAAAGGTTTATTGGTCTGTAGTTGTTCTAATCTTTTAGGTCTCCCTTTTTACGTTTAACATAATTTTGGCGTTCTTCCAACTCGTTGGTATATTTCTAGTTTTGAGGCATGATGTGTAGAGAGTACTGCTGTGGGAGAGTACTGTTATTATTGAACTGTATTCAAATCTGCACAAGCATAAAGATTTTTCTTTCTTTTCTTTTTTTTGAACTGTAAGCGATAGTTGCTACGGGCACCGGCGGCGGCGGCGGACGCCATCGCCAATAAAAGCGGCCATTGTAGCGAGCCCGTAACAGCTTACGCTGTAATAAACACCTGCTTCTCGTAGCCTGCATACGCAATGTAAAGAAGGAGCTTTTGTCAAGGACAGCGCGGGGGACAGTAAACTTTATCGAAGATAAATAAAACAAGGCACACTTATAAAAAGCCGCTACAACAGATGATTTCCAACTTCTCTTTGAATGTCTTGCTGGCATGAAGCTCTGTCAATCCCATCTGTGGCTCGAATTTCGCGTATTGTATACTTTCACTGAGAATGGCAGCGTAAAAATTTGAACGCATTTGAATTAAAGGCTAGCGCAGTCTTCGAGTATCTCTTCGAACTTTTCCTTGTGACTGCATGAGCAGCGTACGGGAGGCGTCCCAACCACCTTGATCGTGATTTGACAGCGGTTTCATCACTGAAAATTGTTAAAATTGCCCAGTATTACCTTACTTGGATCGTATTGGGTTGCTGTGAAACATATACTGCCTTCACTGTTATGCTAATGTCAGTGCAACCGATTCAATGATATATCGGCAAAAGAGACGATGAAAGAAAATCGAACGTGCGAGCCACGCCACCGGCCGGTGGTATAAGTGCTTCGTCTGCCACTGGCGTAGCTAAATAAGATACCAGAGAACACGCTTAGTGACGCCGATGCCAGAACCCACACGTTCTTTGTCACGTAAGTCGCAAATTCAAAACACCTAAACAGCTGTGCTCAAATATCGCATTACGGAGTACAGCAACACTCGGTCATTTTGTTTTTTACTTCGAACACACACACACAAACACGCCCGCGCGCAAGCACGCACTTAATGTCTTGAATTTCACATTGCAGGTCGATTGTCTGACTGGGATAATTTGCAGCGACCATCAAGGAACAGACAAATCCTTTCACTTATACAACACACCTTTGTGCTGCACAGTCGCAGGCAATCGTCTTAAATGCTTTTAGTTGCTGGTTTTTGACACTTCAAAGGGAAGAGTTTAGTAACACCATTTGAATTGCGGCACGAGACCGCCAAGCACAGTTCACGATCCAGTCTTTGTGTGTTTGTGTGTGCGCCTTATTTGCTAACGATATATCTTGTGGCAAATTAAGACAAACACAAAAGAAGGACACGTAGACGGCGGCATGGCCGCCTAAATTGTTTACTTTTGCGTGTGTTCTAAAGTTCTGATAAAATTTGCCCCTTAACCAATACCAGCCATGTCCAAAGAACGGTTGCGTAACGTACATGGTACGAAATAACACTGCACTTTGTTCCTTCACGTCTCTGACTTTCTTTTTTCAAAAGTAATTATTTGCCTTTATTGCAACAAAATAAAGATGGTCTCGACAAATTTCGTGTGTGTAACTGTGTAAGGTCTAAAGAGGAGAAGAAGAAAGAAGAACTGTGTAAAGAAAGAGGCATCTAAAACAGACATTGACTTTCCCAGCGAATGCTCGGCTCGCCACTTCGTCTGTCATCTTCCGCTCATTTGTGCCTCGACGAAGTTCTGCGCTGTGCCAATGACGTTGGCGATAGTGTTCGCTATCTCGCCCAGACCTGCGCGAGTCAGGAAATAAAAATAAAATAAGGCAATACGAGAACAACGTTGGCACGATAAGGAAATTCGTGGAATCGTGACGCGTCAGTGGAAATAGTCGAAAAAGGAGGGGACGTGTATGCAAGCGATAAGGAACGGAGAGAGATAAACTTCTGCCGGGGAGTCCAGGTGAGGCCCCGGTCTTGGCGATGACCACTGTGTAGTGATGACAGCACCGAGGTTCATTCCTCGGTTTCATTTTTAACCCGGAAATACCCGGAAATACCCAGCGGGTGGGGTGGGGGGGGGGCATTACGACATCTGCAACCCCCTCCCCCTCCTTCCCCCACCCAAATAAATAAAGAAAAAGAAAGAGCTGTTTTGCCCATGTACACGATGAAAAAAAACTAAAGCCAGTTGCATGCCTGTGAAATCTGAATAAACAGTGCAACTATGACAGGAGTGTCAAGCTCGGTATCATGTAACACTATCATTACCAGCCCCGCCACGGTGGTCTAGATGGTTATGTCACTCGGCTGCAGATCCGAAGGTCGCGGGGTCAATTCCCGGTCGCGGGGGCTGCATTTCGATGGAAGGCGAACGTTGAGGCCCGTGTGCTGTGCGATGTCAGCGCGCGTTAAAGATAACCCCAGGCGGTCGAAATTTCCGGAGACCTCCACTACGGCGTCTATCATAATCAGAGCTGGAACTTCTGGGACGTTAAACCCCGCAAGCCAATCAACTATCACTACCATTATCATGCAGCAAGGAGGCTTTAGACAATTTTTTTTGAAACTTCCTCGTCATGTAGCAGTGAGCTGTGGGCGAGGAGGCAATTCTTTAATGCCTCCTTGGCTGAGGGCAACAACGATGGGGGTTGTTGGTCAAGTGCAACAGCGGGTCTGGCTTTTCCTTTTGCGCAAACCGAGACTATGTCTTTCTTCCTTTCTCTCTCTCCCTCTCTCTTCACTCTCGCTATCATTTAGCGCTGTCACTATCACTTATCGTGTAGCAGGGGACTAAGGGCAAGGGAAAGCACGGGTCCGCACTTTCATTCTGTGCAACGCGAGATCTTTCTTTCTTTCTTTCTTTCTTTCTTTCTTTCTTTCTTTCTTTCTTTCTTTCTTTCTTTCTTTCTTTCTTTCTTTCTTTCTGTGTTTATCTCTCTCTCTCTTCATTGTCCTTCGCATAATCGCTACCGTGTAGCAGCGTGGGTAGTAAATCTATATAGGGCAGAGCGGGTCCGTTCTTTTTCCTTCTGCATGCATGAGAGCTCTGCTATTAACTGAGAACGCCATTCCCTACGGTTTTATCTCGAAGAGCTCCTCTGTTAAATAAGCACCCGAGCTTTAGCCCCCGAACATATGAAAAATAAATACCGCAAAGTGAACTACCCTGCGTACAGGCATATAAGCCAAGCAGCCATCATTCCATTTGATAGGACATAACACGGTTTAGAAAGAAGTGCCCCGGCTGCGCTATAGACGATTTTACACTACATATTCGTGTGTTTCGCGCCATCTCGGTGTGTTTGCACGGATGGTTTCACAGTTTTGCGTGCCATATGGACGTAAATTAGCAAGACCACGACACGTCCATCGCGTGCGTACAGGCAGTACAGGTGCTTTCATGTGTATTAGTCTATCGCAGGATCATTCATTTACCTGCTACACATGCAAAGCTGCAGCATCAAGAGCCCATGGTGGCGGTACCTAAGTGCTTGCGTGAAGTGGTCGTGCGTTACATGGAGATATCGCGCGTCGCGACACCGCATATATTATGTCTCTATACACACTCGTGCACCGCATATTCCGTCTGCTATCGCTTTGTCACTAACGCATTTTTTCGCCTTCAGATCGTGCGCTGTAACGTGCACGACACCCGCACACTCATATGTATTATATTATTACCGGAGACCTTGTCGATGAAGTCAACGCGCGCTCTGAATCCCTTTCCCGTATTGGTCCTCTTGGCGCCCATGATGAGCACCATGTCGGATGTCTGCGCCGTCAGCGTCTCGTTGGGCTTGATCTCGTTGCCGCAGTACCTGCGTCAACAATGCACGTAATAGGTAATTGTGATGAGAGCGTAATACGTTACCGTATACCATCAAAAACGGTATTTTGATGCCTGGTGAGGTGTGCATCGGTCATGTATTACATTCATGCCCACTGCTTTTGAGCTAGCTGCGCTGACCGCCGCTGATCACATAGGCGAGCGGCGCGTTCAGGTCTTTGTATACGCCCGAAATGTGAGAACAGTATCGCGCTTCCTAGATCTGTTCATTTTTTGCCATCGTCATTTTTTGCCATCGTCATCGTTTTCATCGTCAAGTCGCCATGGCGACTTGACGATACAAAATATCTTCTTCTCTATTTTTAACCCACTTCCTATTAGCTGCAATAAGAGGCTACGAAGACCTCGTGTTAGCTGCTCCTGGAAAGAAGCGTTACATTATCATTATTGCGTCTGTGTGTTTTTCCTGTCAGCAACGTCTAAAGGAAAGCGTATATTATCAATCATAAAGTGCTCTGAGTGGACGGCGGAAGCACAGTCGGAACACACGGATAAAGCACAGTGAGTCGAAATCTACAGTCCCGTTTGAACTGAGTATCGACTGTGGTACCACATGCAACTACAGCTGACAAAGTAATCGCGTTAAAAGAAAGAAAAACGAATAGCAAAAGAGCCGTATGAAATCCGCATCCTACCAGAGCTGTACTTCAGAAACATAGGGAACAGCGATAATTTCACTTTGTTTTTCGTCACGCAGCGCGAATATATGTCTCTGTTGGGTCAAAGTTTGTACATTTAATTAAATTACGATAGGGTGTTCAATAAAACGTTTACGAACTCACATCTTTCCATGGTAACGGTCTCTCGTGCGAACCTCGAGGCGCTCACGGGCGCACTGCCCGTTGTAGGCGCTGGCGGGGTGCTCGTCAGGCAGCTGCAGTCGGGGCTCGATGCTGAACTCTTCGAATGTCAGCCGTGGCACCTGACCTACGGGTGCCTGAGACGAGTGCAGCGTGGGAGAAAGAGAGATGCTTTTACGTAAAATTCTGATCTCTACCCTGAACCACATCGCTAATGACTCAAACATATCTGTGAACTCCTATATTCAACTTTCAAGTCTAGTAAAATAAGTAATAAGTACTTGGGCGGCGAGCCGTTCCTTTCGTCCCTTCAATCACTGCTGTTACGCTCCGTGTCCCGTGTTTGTGTATACTGCCTTTATTTCGGCCCCACGTTACTGTAAATACGCTTTAGTACTTTCTTTCTCGTACAGCCAATGCGCTTTTGACATTCCTATACGGCATACTTCAGCCTCAACTAGATACCTTTGCTAAGTACTGTTATGTCGATGTGTGTGATGTGCTTTGTGCATATCTTCTTATTGGTTACCATTTTCTGACACACACACACGCACACACACACATACACAAACAAACAAACATGCGCGTGCGTGCGGGCGTTTTTCTTTGTCTTTTTTCTTTCTTTCTTTTTTTTTTTTTGCACTGCATTGAACTGAAGAGAGGGAGCAGCATATGAGGTTTTGTTGAAACTATCAGACACGCATGTATCGGTACTACAGCGCGCACAGTCGAATGTAAAGCGCGCCATCTATACGAACACCGGACGAATTTGGTGAAATGTTTTCTATTGACGTAATGATCTTGTGATGTCCGCCTTTAGGCACACAGTATTGTTCGGGAAGATATTACCTGTATCCACCAGGTGCAGCCTTTGTAGTCGACGTCCCTATTAGGAAAACCTGGTGTCTCGATCACTTCTCCGGCTTTGGTGATGTTGCCTCCGCATGCGGGATCTCCTGGGGCACGTTACGAGAAATTTATGCCCGTAATACTCGTGTTCGCACAATTTCAAAGTTGGTTGATCATGACTGTGCGGGGCCGGCGTCTACCTAGTACACTTCGGTGTCTACCTGCTACCACTTCGACATTTTACACACGGGTACAGTACAATCTGAGAATTGTTTTTCTGTATTGAAGACTTGCAGCCCCGGAATATCTTCGTTAGATCCCCGCATGTGCGGGGACTTGTCGTTTGTCCTTTCGTTGCTCTCTTTTGGACCAGGCAATAGGCATCTTACCCTCCTGAAATTCGCCCGCAGCATGCATATACTCCAGCTGTTCGTCTCTTGCGCGAAGAAAAAGCTCTCTTTGGGAGTAAATGCACAATCACTCCCCCCAAAAAGTACTTTTCCTTAGTACTTTTATTACGACGCATTTGCCTGGGCGCTATGAGCGGGCTGCGACAATGAGGAGGTCGGAAGTAAGAGTGCCTCACAGCGCTCCGGGCTGAAGCGTTATGGTCAAAAATGCCGAACGTGTTCGCGGAGCGCCCGATTTGGTCCAACCGAGTGTGAGGCACGCCACAGGAGTACTGTGAAACGTTCGAATCCGTCTAGACGAATGTAACGTTAGAGTGTGTACGTAGTACGCAGCGGGAATACCGTAGTACGTTCCTCGGACCTCCTCGCAGCGCTCTCCCTCCGTGTTGGGCGGGCAAACGCAGCTGCACGGTTCCTCGTCGTTCGCGCCGCTGGGCTGGAAGAGGAAGCCGTCGTTCTCACACTGCGTGCTGCGTCGGTTGGGGCACAGATCTGCACGCATGGTTCACACAATCAATATGCAGGGTTCTGCGGGATTCGTGCTTGTGCCTTCAGTGTTTATCAAGAAGAAAAGAACATGCGCGATCTTTCCAACTTATATATTGAGGCAGAGCTCCAATCTTGCCACTTCGGAATAGTAAATGGCAGTATCAGGAAGGCTTCGCATCGCATCACTTGCGTGACATACAATCAGATGTGATCGTATCAAACGACTCAAATTTATTTTATTTATTTATTTATTTTTACATACTGCAGCCTCAATGAGGCTATTGCAGGAGCGGGAAAAGAAGAAAACAACAACAACAAATCACATTCATGAACAGGCTTCCAGAAATTCTTGAAGTGGTAGAGAACGAACACTTCCGGGCAGCAAATTCCAGGCTTCTATAGTTGAAGGGAAAAAGATGTACTTGAACATGTCAGTGTGGGTGAAAAAAGTTGCAATGTTAAGGGCATGGTCACTCCTCGTGGACAAAGATCTGGAAAAGTTCAGATATGATTCTAAAGTGCCGAAGCGAGAAGAATTGATTAAATTGTGCAGAAATTTTAGGCATTCAACATGGCGACGCTTCGCAAGTGTAGTGAGACCTAGCTGTGGAAGGAAATTCGTTGGAGAAAAATCCATGTCATATCTCTTGCATATAAAGCGCACAGCTCTTTTTTGAACGGATTCTAGTTTCTTGATATCACATTTCTTATGGGGGTTCCAAACCACAGCACCATATTCGAGAATGGGACGAATAAGAGTTTTTTAGGTAAGCAGTTTGGTATCCTGAGGAGCAAGACGAAGCGTACGATGTAAATAACCTAAACTTTTAAGGGCTTTGTTGCAAGTGAGATCAATATGTTTAGACCATGATAAATTATGCGTCATAAGGATACCAAGGTACTTAAATTCGGACACCCTGCACAAACTGACATTGTTAAAACCGTAGTCAAAAGTCAACGGGCATGAACGTCTGGTAAATGACATAATGACCGTCTTGGAGAAGTTAATATTCATTTGCCATGATTTGGCCCAGCTACAAAAATGAGAAAATGAATTGTTAAGAATGGCATGATCCAGTGGAGAATCAAACACTGTGTTGCCGTTGGCATCAATGTTCCACTGCACCGCGTCTCCAAAACTCTGAATAGGCGACCTCCAACATCGGGCGGTCAGGGACCAACGTTCACTGTCAGCCGGGCAGCCGCTACGGATATGTTACCTCCAACCCGCAGCACAAGAGAGAGAGAGAGAGAGCGCAAAGAAGGGGAAAGGCAGGGAGGTTAACCAGACGAGCGTCCGGTTTGCCACCCTGCACTGGGGGTGAGGGAACCCGCAGCACACACTGTTGTTGCATCCTTTGCTCCGACATATGCCCATCACGGAGGCTTGCTAAGATGCGAAAACTATAAAGGGTTCACGTTCATCGTAATTTAGCGCGAAGGTAACAGAGACAGTAAAGAAGGACCACAAACAACAAAGGCGCTGAACGTGAAGTCTGAACGCCAACTAGCCCAACTTTCAACTATTTTAAAGTATAAAGGGCTACTACCTCAGAAGTACTGTGTAATGCCAGTCAGTAAAGAATAACCAGAATGACTTCAACAGTAAGTATTGCGAATTTATAAATAGAACCGTCCTGATTCAATTATAAATTTTACAACAGTAGAGCATACATCCCCGTGACAACGTCCTAATGAGGAGGCTCACGAAGACAGAATACTGGAGACGGTGAAGTCAAGCCCGATCCGACGAAAAGAATCCTTGAACGTGTGTTTCCTTAACGATGACAAAAGCTACATGGACCGCGCTCGTTCACCTCACACCGTCATTTGTTCGAAACATGGCGGCGACAACGAAACTTCGCCTACAGTGCACGTCTATCGCTGTCGCAATTAAACTATACTCCTGTCTTATACGTTGGCGAGTTCATCGCCAATCGCGCACGTAACGTGACAATGAACTCCTAATTAGGGATAAGACGGTTTCCGCTACGAAGGCGGATTACGCACCGGGACAGTTGTACATCAGATTGGCCAGCTTGCGGTCCCGAAAGGTGAGCACGCCGTCTCCGCCGAGCCTCAGCTGCAGGTGCGGGTCCAACGTCACGATCGTGTTCTTCTCGAACCGCTGCGGGCTGAACGCCTGCACATCGTGGCATGCTGTGTCATACTATATAATGGGGGACCGCAGATCTGTCAAGTTGCAGTTCACGGCTTTCTCTTTTTCTGTTTCGTCGCACTCATATCACTTGTGGGGAAGTAAAGGTTAATTTGATTGATTGATTGATTGATTGATTGATTGATTGATCAATCGATCGATTGATTTATTGACGCGTCCCTATTTCGGAAGATCCACCTATTCTCGCTTGTTTTATGTCGCGTATGTTTGTTGCCTTGGTCTATCAAACTCTTACTCTGCTTACGTCGTCAGTGGCAACCAGTGTTTATTATTATTATTATTATTATTATTATTATTATTATTATTATTATTATTATTATTATTATTATTATTATTATTATTATTCAGATTACATTGTGCTTTGTTAATGAGAATAAATTTTAAATTACCCTACTTTATTGTTCTGTATTAGTTGTGCTATATGCCCTATATTGATCTGGCTTTCTTTTATTTGTTCTCTTTTGTATTTTTTTTCGTAGGTCATAGTACTCGTTTTATTGTTTGTAGCTATTATGAGTGCGTGCTATTTCTTTTATCGCATGCGTGCGCCAGCAAGCACTGACGCTTGCTCCTGGGCACGTCAAATAAATGACTGAATGAAAGACCGATTGCAGAACAAATGTTGCAGGTCTCATGCGCTCTGATAACTGATTTTATGCGAAGCGCTATGGAATTGTACAATTATCAACCATTGTTTCGTCAGTCTTCAAACCTCCGCCAGACTGACGAATATGCCCGTGCAAGTTGAACAATGGTGTATATGTACATGCGACGAGAGCATGTGCATGACTCCAACATCGACACGACGAAGTCCTCGACGACCGTGACATAAAGATGATACTGCGAAGACTGATTTGTTTTATTTTGGATAAGAAGGCATCACGATGTTGTGCCGATCACATCTCACTTTAGTCTCGTTTGATGTTGCTGTTTACGAAGATCATATCCGTTCATACAAGCTAGGCAGGAACGCGCAACATCAACACAGCCAAATGCAAAGCGTGGAACATCGACGTCGCAGTTACACGAAGGCCCCGCCACGGTGGTCTAAGTTAATTTTGGTGATGGGGCTTCTCTCTCAATGGTTCTGATGACCGCGGCGACACGTTGAAGGGCGGAGTCTGGAGCAAGATGTCCTCACAGCAGACACGTACGTTTATTCACACTGTACACTACTTACAAACTTGGCCGGGGCGGCCAGTACTGTCAGCAGACATCTCAACAACACAACTGGGCTCAAACCACATCAAGCGGTTCATTCCGAGCCCTTAACGTTTGCACTTAAACGTGAACAAGCACCAAGCTTTCGAACCTCATCATAACTCGTCAGAGGCAGCGCCAAGCTCGACCTCTGACCACCTTGCCGCGTCTGCGACCCGAGTTAGCGCTAAGCTCTCCTCTGCCCCTCTCTCTTCTCTTTTCTCCGTTAAATACACCTGATCGCTTCTGCGACCGCCTTCTGGGACCAACCCATATGCAGCACTTCACCAATAACACACGTGTTCACTCTCTCTACGAGAGCCTATGGTTACGCCTTCGCGTTCCTACACTTCGACCCGCTTGCTGCACCGAGCTTCTCCGAACGATAGCATCGGTCACTAAACCCGCGATGAGTTATCAGAACTCCACGGCAGGTCCAAATTGCCATTCTATTTCCCCAGCGGCAGGCATCCAAGCCGCCGCTTCAACAGGACTGCTAGACAGGTCCATTGTCACCAAAAGCACTTCCGCACATTTCCACGGCGGGGTCATCCATCGCTCCGCTGGAGGCTCGTCTGCTACGTGCCGCCTCTTGGCGCTTCAATCCTCACCCCATCAGAATAGTCTGGACTCCACGTCACGCAGGTCTTCCCGGCAACGAGGCGGCGAATGCCGCTGCCCGCGCATCTTTCCTCCGGGCCGCTGCCCCTAGCTCATGTCCTGAGTCGGATCCTGGCAACTCGAGCCTCACACACTACCGCGACATTCTGAACTATTATCGCACTTCGCGCCGACTCTACCCTGACCCCGCACGTGGTTTGGCGAAAGCGGACGAACGACTTCTACGCCGCCTTCAGACTAATACTTTCCTTAGTCCGGTGGTCGCCCGGCATTTTATTACGGAAATCTCTGGCACGTGCCCGGCTTGTCAGGTCCCCGCCGACACCTTTCACGCCGTGGCTTCGTGCCCTGCCACTCCACTCTCCTTTTCATCCCCTTTCCCCATCCCTACTAGAGAGGCTTGGGAGGAGTACCTGCTCGGCTGCTCCACCTTGGAGGCTCAGCGCTCCTTGGTGGCGCGCACCCGGGCAGCAGCCATTTCCGATGGCGTCCCGGACTAGGGGCTGCCACTCAAGCGCAGAGCAAGCAACTCTCTTATGAACTTCTTGAATAAATGTTTTCTACCTACCTACCTCCTCCGAACGGGCAACCCCTTGGCAACAAGTCGACCGCGCCGAAAGGTCGAAGGATTACTTTGACAGGGAGCCCCCGCTGTTCTTGCAAGCGACTCTCCCCCTTTTATTCCTTTCTCGGATGCCCCGTTTCCTCCGAAAATGCTCTACGATGCTGCAGTGAAGAGACCTGTCACCCGTCATGTCCCCTCTGCTGTGCAGCTATGTACGTCAGAGCAATTACTGACCGCGTGCGTCGCGGGAACAAAGCCGCCGCTTTTACTGCGTAGCCGTCTCCTGCTCTTCCCCGTCGATCTACCGCCGAACATAACAGACTAGTGGCTATGGTACTCGGCTGCTGATCCGAGGGTCGCGGGATCGAATCCCGGCCACGGCGGCTGCATTTCGATGGAGGCGAAATGTTGAGGCCCGTGTGCTGTGCGATGTCAGTGCACGTTAAAGAACCCCAGGTGGTCGAAATTTCCGGAGCCTTACACTACGGCGTCTCTCATAATCACACGTGGTTTTGGGACGTAAAACCCCACAAATCATCATCAGCAGCAGTGACACGAAGAGTGATCGCTGCATTAAGGCGCTCTAAACAGGAAACATGACGGCGTCGGCGACAGCGAACGTTCTGATGGAGTGAACATGCAATTGCTGTCGCACTAAAAGGACTGTGATTACAGCCACATTCCACATATATCCAATAATATTAATCTTTTCTGCATATTTCTTGGGTCACAGTCTCACGCACCTCGGAGTGCTCGCAAGAAATTGATTGATGCATGCACAATGGCGCACACCAATTCGACCAAGAATTATTTCATTAATTCATTCACAAAACTTTATTGTAGTAGTAGGAATCCTGAAGCCCGTCTTTTGAGGAAAAGCATATTGCTCAGTCTTTAACATTAGTACTTAAAATGCTGTTTTTAAAATTCAATGTTCTTCCTCTTTCGGAAATTATACGCGAACAATAAAAGGGGAATAAGGCAATCATTCTCCTTTTTGAAAGTTTCAATCAACGTTATTTACTGGCTTCTTGTATAATCTCATGTATTATAGAAAAGCGCCGTTTATCGAGGAAAAAGATAGCAGCAAAGCATTAGCGCTCGTATCGTATGATCTTTGGCGACACCTATATAATATGATACTATAGGTACACGTACTGTGTCAGTAAAAGATGCGCGGTGTTGGAATATGAAAGATATCAAGTTATATAAAATCGAGAGAGCAAAGGCGAGGAAATATAATTCAAGGAAAACTCAGGCACTTAAAACAACAACAACAACAACAACAACAACAACAACAACAACAACAACAACAACAACAACAACAACAACAACAACAACAACAACAACAACAACAACAACAACAACAACAACAACCGCAAAGACATTTTGGAGAACAAGTGAAAACCAAAAGATACGTTTAATTACGGCATGATAAAATACTGCATCCTTCAACATCACTTGTATAGACGGCCTATGAATTTGTATAAAACTGTAATCGGAATGTTTAGACAGCAACGGATGATCTAAAGCCTTTGGGAGGATAGCGGTCTTGACGTGCGAACGGAGGGAAGTTTATAGCGCCATTTAATTCAAGACGTGGTAAGTCAACAGAATGGAGGATCGGGCTTGCTGGTACAACGTGATTAAGGTTTCTTAACAGAGCAAAGACGAGAGGGGACAGAACATAGAGCACAGACACACTCTCTGTTCTCTCCTCTCTGTCCCCTCCTTGCGCTTTTAAGAAATCGTAAACGAGCTCAGTGCTCGGTATACATGGAAAGTCTGTGAAGTTAAGCCGCACCGCGTGCTGAACGAAGTGCGAACTTGGAGGTCAAGCAGGCCAGCTCTGGTCAGGCCTTACGAGCCACAGCAGCGAGAAAGAACGACGGACAGGGCGCTGCGACACACACGACACGCACAAGATCCCCAAGTCCCGTTATTTCTTAATAGTCCAATTTGTTTGAGCGCGTGCTAATTTTATAACTCCTGCTGCAGTGACTTATCGCGTCTCAACAGCATTTATGACACGTTGTTCCTGCTTTATGCAGCCGTACACATGGTTTACCTTATAGCATAAACGTTCCTGGTGCAACCGTTACCTTTGGGGCAGTTCAAAAACCCACAGGCCTGCGTAGAGAGACGCAGCTTATGACTGCTTTGCGGCTTGCTCTCTTTCGGTGTTCCGTTTCTTCTACTCCTCCCCATCTTCTTATTCCCGTGTCTCCCTTTTCTGCTTCCTCTTGATCTTCTTCGAAGTCTGCTTCCTGTTTTTCATCATTGTGGCCATCTTGTTCTTTTTTTTTTGTCGCCGACGTCTTCCTATTCGCTGTCGTCCTCTCGTCTTCTTCCTGTTCAACCCCTTCGCCGACTTGTTCCTCTTCTTTGTATTTCGTCGCTTTCCACGCCTTCCTTCTTCCTTGTCGCCGTCGTCTTCCTCTTCTTCCACGTCGTCTCCTTGCTCTTCTCCTTTTCCTCCTCCTGTTCCTCCTACTTAAGCATAGTCTACGCTGATGATACCTCAGCCGACGGCTGACAAACGTTTCATGACCTAAGACCATTCATCTGAGCCGTGCCCGGGAGCACTGAGTGGCCAACCATGTGGTCAGAGTCAGGGGTGGTTGGCATCGCTCCTATTGAGCCATGGGTTCAAATCAGCGTATTCATAGGGTTTTTCTTTTGTTTTTTTTCTCTCACTATGAGCGATAGCAGTTACGGGGGTCAACGGCAAATTGTGGAGTGGGAGGAGGTAGCGTTTAGGTAGCCAGAGCACCCCTGCTTCGTCATACAAGACGATTTCCCTCAGGGAAATTCTTCGCAGACCTTTTGTACAGTGTAAGCTGTTACGAGCTCATTACGGTGACCGAAATCGGTGGCGATGTTGCCCACCACCCTTGTCACCCGTGTCCGAACCGCACGGCATGCGGGCTTTTAGCATTTGGACTCCATGGAAATGTGACCGCCGCGGCCGGAATCGAAACCACATCTTTCGGGTAAGCAGTCAAAGGCGACAACCACTATCCCACCGGGGTGGACTGGAACGTAACTAATAGCACTGACACAACTGATAACATTGAAACTTGTAACCATTTAGAACTTCACCTAGTGGTGTTTTCTGTTAGTTAATACAACACACTGCGAATGCAAGAAGTTTCATCATGTCACATCTTTCTCGGACTTATGCAACGTGCTCCCGCTCACAGCACTAAGCGGAATACGTGATGGTGTTGCTTGCTGAGAAAATCGAGAACAGCGTCGTTATAAAGACCCACGAATAAATTCTGAATGCAACTGGTTGCACATATGTAGAAGCCTTTGCAGAGATCACTCGAGTCACCTGTGATTTCCGTGTCTCGGCTGTGATTTTCACGAGACTACAAGGCAGATTTTGATATGCTAACCTTATTTCAAAAACGAGAAGCTGGTAGATGCCAGTTTCGTGAACGATAATGCGATTACCGTAGGAAAAATAAGTTCTGTGACCATGGTCACAACCGTCCGTGCTGCGTTTTCTGAAGGCAACCGTATTATTTTTTTTTTTTGGCTGCACTCATCTACTTCCTCCTCCCCTTACTTGTTTGCTTCTGGCCACATTACTCCCCAAAAGCACGCATGGGAGCAAATGAGCTTGTGCCTGGTTATCCTCTCCTTTAGCACCTTTCTCTCTCTCTGTCTATGAAAAAGTTTACGCGAGCACTGTAAGAAGCACGCAAGACTCGAGTGGCCTTGGCCCGATTTAGTGACGTTCATTATGCAATAATTCGGCAGTTGTTTTGCACGACCAAGCATACGTACCCCTTGCGAGTACTGCATGACCGAGGTGACGTCGTAGGGCACTCTGCGGCTGTTCTCCAAGGTCTGCGCGAACTGGGACGCTCTGTCACGTGGCACGTTCTCCCACAGGATGAGGATGCTGCCGTCGCGGTCCATGCGCGACTGCTCGTGGTAGAAGCCGATGGCGTGGCCGATCTCGTGGATCACCACTGACGTCTGTGGTCGAAGTTCAATGGAATAATAATAATAATAATAATAATAATAATAATAATAATAATAATAATAATAATAATAATAATAATAATAATAATAATAATAATAATAATAATTGCTCGAGTTTTACGTGGAAGAACTGAGATATAATTATCAGGTGCACCGTACTGGGGTGGCCCCGCACTAACTTGTACCACCTGGTGTTGCTTAAAGCGCAGCTAAATGTAAGGACGCGGCAGTTTTCTGTGTTTAGCCCGCATCGAAATGTGGCCGTCGTGGCAACGCAACAAGCTCAGCAATCCAACACTCCAGCCGTATAAGCTACCGCGACGGATTACGCATGCATTGCTCATGCCGGCATATAAATGCCACCACATCTAGATATAGGCTGACGCTTTTTTTTTTTTGTTAGTCCAAAATTTTTCGCGCGAGACGAAATGTATTTTCAGTGCGTCTTATACACGCAATAGGGAATTATGTACCGTGCAATATAGTGTGTGTGTGTGTGTGTGTGTGTGTGTGTGTGTGTGTGTGTGTGTGTGTGTGTGTGTGTGTGTGTGTGTGTGTGTGTGTGTGTGTGTGTGTGTGTGTGTGTGCTTAGTGCTGTTGTATTCGTTATGTCCTCCGTGAGTTAATTTATATGAAGCGTAAGATTGACAAAAAATCCCGCCTGGTGTTACGCTCTTTGTAACACTCCAATGGCGAAAGCCTGGTTTTCGATGCACAAAAAATCAGGTGTTGCGCGTATACCCACGTATCCACGGCAAGAATGTACTACATTCGGGCGTGCAAACCACGTGATTGGGTGTTTGCATTTCCATAGGGCCACGTGGGTTTCCGACCTTTAAGCGCGACCTTTAGACTAAGAGATCTGACGCTTCTGTCTCAAAAGAGCATTTCCGACACATTCTTTTTTCCCCTTGTAATCAAGGTGCAGAAGCCACAGGGGCTTTGCTCAGTAGATTTGGGAAGCGTAAAGCCAACTAGTGTTGCCTCTGAGAACGACTCAAGATTGGTTTAACCGCTTTAAGGGCTGCAGCTTAAACCTCAACGACATACATAGCACCGTGGACTCTCTCTTGCTCGCCCTGTTCATGCGGTCCGATAAGGGGTATCGAATGAGCTTAATCGCAGAGATGCGCACCAAACAATGACCGAATCGGCAACGCTCATGGAACATTGCTGCTGTACCTTACAACAACAACAACAACAACAACAACAACAACAACAACAACAACAACAACAATAATAATAATAATAATAATAATAATAATAATAACAATCCAGAACATACGGGCCAACACATATACGCATAGGAAAACCGGAGTACCACGTATGCACAATGATAAATTTAATCTGTAACAGTAATGTATAGGTGCGTCATGAACCCGCAACACCGTGGGGCAGCTACGAAGGCCGCACTCTGATATTTATTTTTCTTCCTTTCCCTTTCTTTTCGTTTTTCTTCTTGAATTCCTTCCCACTGGCGCAATACGTCGTAGCTTTGGATGCGACGAAAGTGGCAGCCTCCGCTCGCCGAGATGGAGACACAAGGAATCAGGGAAAAAAAAAAAGCGGTGGCAATAAAGGGGAAGGGGGGGGGGGGAAGCGAACGCCGTGATTTCCGGGCCATTAAAGAGAGCGATTACATCATCGCGGCCGAGCCTATTCACACTCAAACGTCGTTGAAGGCGCACTAGAGGACAAATGTCGCAAGTCCGCACTCAAAGCGTTGGTTGTTCTGACACGACCCTGCTCAATCACGTCACTGACGCGAAACTAAGTCTCGAATTCTAGTTTCTGTCTTTTTCATAGAGTACACTACCGAAACCCTTCTCTTAGAAAAAAAAAACCATTTTCACCACACCCAGTTACATATCATCTTGTATCGACTATCAACACAAAAATGAAGTGCCATCTTGTCGAACTAATTTGTACCATTCTTCCTTTTTGCCGAGAACCCCCAACGAATGGAACCGCCTTCCCGCCTCCACAGTCTCCATTTGTGACACCACTAACTTGAGGTTGCCGTACAAAGTGCAAAAAAACCATTTTCACCACACCCAGTTACATATCATCTTGTATCGACTATCAACACAAAAATGAAGTGCCATCTTGTCGAACTAATTTGTACCATTCTTCCTTCTTGCGAGAACCCCCAACGAATGGAACCGCCTTCCCGCCTCCACAGTCTCCATTTGTGACACCACTAACTTGAGGTTGCCGTACAAAGTGCAAAAAAACCATTTTCACCACACCCAGTTACATATCATCTTGTATCGACTATCAACACAAAAATGAAGTGCCATCTTGTCGAACTAATTTGTACCATTCTTCCTTTTTGCCGAGAACCCCCAACGAATGGAACCGCCTTCCCGCCTCCACAGTCTCCATTTGTGACACCACTAACTTGAGGTTGCCGTACAAAGTGCAAAAAAACCATTTTCACCACACCCAGTTACATATCATCTTGTATCGACTATCAACACAAAAATGAAGTGCCATCTTGTCGAACTAATTTGTACCATTCTTCCTTTTTGCCGAGAACCCCCAACGAATGGAACCGCCTTCCCGCCTCCACAGTCTCCATTTGTGACACCACTAACTTGAGGTTGCCGTACAAAGTGCAAAAAAACCATTTTCACCACACCCAGTTACATATCATCTTGTATCGACTATCAACACAAAAATGAAGTGCCATCTTGTCGAACTAATTTGTACCATTCTTCCTTTTTGCCGAGAACCCCCAACGAATGGAACCGCCTTCCCGCCTCCACAGTCTCCATTTGTGACACCACTAACTTGAGGTTGCCGTACAAAGTGCAAAAAAAAACATTTTCACCACACCCAGTTACATATCATCTTGTATCGACTATCAACACAAAAATGAAGTGCCATCTTGTCGAACTAATTTGTACCATTCTTCCTTTTTGCCGAGAACCCCCAACGAATGGAACCGCCTTCCCGCCTCCACAGTCTCCATTTGTGACACCACTAACTTGAGGTTGCCGTACAAAGTGCAAAAAAACCATTTTCACCACACCCAGTTACATATCATCTTGTATCGACTATCAACACAAAAATGAAGTGCCATCTTGTCGAACTAATTTGTGCCATTCTTCCTTTTTGCCGAGAACCCCCAACGAATGGAACCGCCTTCCCGCCTCCACAGTCTCCATTTGTGACACCACTAACTTGAGGTTGCCGTACAAAGTGCAAAAAAACCATTTTCACCACACCCAGTTACATATCATCTTGTATCGACTATCAACACAAAAATGAAGTGCCATCTTGTCGAACTAATTTGTACCATTCTTCCTTCTTGCGAGAACCCCCAACGAATGGAACCGCCTTCCCGCCTCCACAGTCTCCATTTGTGACACCACTAACTTGAGGTTGCCGTACAAAGTGCCTTATAGTTTAATTTTTCCGTTCTTGTTCTGTACTGCATACATTGTATAAATTTTCACCACTCCTTTCTGTTGCGCCTACTAGGCCTTGAAAGTATGCTTAATAAATAAATAAATAAATAAACCGGAAATAATCACGAGTAGCGGCAGTCGCTCCTACCGGCATTAAGGAAGGTATCACGCATGGGCCGGCAGAAACCTCTATACTCACGCAGGATTTACTGAGGTTCGGTTGAGAAGATGACGCTAATTTCTGTAGCCCATGTCGGGAGCACGGCTAAGCGTCCGTCGGGGTAGGGGACAGGGAGTGAAAGAGATAGAAAGAAGAGAAAAGCCGTAGTGGAGTACTCCTGAAATTTTGACCACCCATGGGGTTTCTTAACGTGCACTCACAACACACAGTACACGGGCCCCTGGCATTTTCGCCTCCATCGAAAATGCGACCGCCGCGGCCAGGATCGAACCCGCGTATTTTGGGTGGCAGCCCAACACCAAACCACTACACCGCCGCAGCGGACAATACTCACGCAGGCCTGTGCCCTATACATATGCGCAATATGGGAATGTGGTAATGAGCGAGGTGGTGACAGACAGAAACTGGAGGAGGGGGGGGAGGGGGCTAGCTTATTTTTGATTTCTTTTGAAATCAGTGATAGCATTTATTGACTGTAGACTTCATCGGGTGGTTGCTGCTAACTATACGGCAAGGAATTTGTATACACGAAGTGTTGGAATTCCTTGGCTTTTGTATATGCGATGCACGGGCCTTTTGAGAGCAACACCAGCGCCACAGCCGCTACAGCGAATTAGATAAGGACACAATCGAGCTCCGCTATTCTTTTTTATCACTAACGGACAACGAACGCATCCAGAGATACATAGTCTTCGCGGCCGTCGCTAACGGACGCGCGTTATCTTGTGCCAGCCGGTCGCCTCGTGCAGAGCGTGTGACGCGAATTTTCGAAAACGATGGCGTCCCCGCGGCTCACGAGCATCGTTGACCCGAAAGAGTGGTGCTTCGACTTGAAGAGGAACTTCGGGGACTACGTACTGCAACATCTGCGCCGTCACGCGAACTCGAAATGGGTGAGGGAAAATCGAGCTCTAATCTAAGCTTTTCTTTCTCGCTTCTAATTGCGTTAATAATAAATGATAATTTCTGGGGTTCTAGGTTCAAGAACCACTATATGCCTGCGAGGCGCGCCGTGATAGAAGGATCTTGAAATTTTGACCTCCTGGTTAACGCGCACTCTATAGGGCATAGTACAAGAGCTTCTAGCATTTGCGTCTCCATCGAAAATGCTACCGCCGCGGCCGGGATTGTTTCTCTTATAATGCTGAGCGAGAATTTGATGTCCGTGCGACACTGAATTGTGAACGTTTCAAAGAATTGCCCGAATTAATGGCGGGCGCGACAACCTGTTACGGCAGTTTCCGCTGAAATAAAAGTGGCGAAGTGGTTGGAAGTCGCACGTTCGCATGTAACGCCCTCCTGCATGTATATAGTTAGGTCAACTGGTGCTTTCAAACGCGCCGTTTTGTGCGACGCACGTCTTTGTCCTTGACAACATACTGCCGCACAGAGAGTTAATAAATGTTCGTATGGCAAAGGCACATTGTGATTGATTGGTTGATTGAGTGATTTTTAATGGTGCGAAAATCGAGTGCTCAACTTGGCAAACTTGACAAGTTTTTAGACCTAGCTAGCTTAAAGGAAACAATCGCGTTGTACCCCTTTAGGTACAAACCACCATATGAAATTCCCTTCTCTCGCACACAGTATGGTGACAGATCTGTTAAACACACAATGCCACTCACATTAAACGCATACTGTGCACGAGACAGATATATTAACACTAACGAAACAAGAAATACTCGATCTCTGCGTAGCCTAAAAAAAAAAAAGAGCTTTGCACCTTAAATAAGTTTTCTTCATTCAATTATACTATGTCTTATTATTACTGATGGCATTATGACGAAATGGTGTACTAGAACTTATAGTAATTAGTAAATACATGTCACGATGGCAGTTTCATCACTGTTCGTATTTATTGTTCGTATTGTTTGCATTTATTCCTTTATTTCATATTGTGTTACATCTTTGAGGCCGTTGTAGTGTAAATGGAAGATAAAAACATTATCCTGTATTTCATTTTTTGCTTATGTATTGTGCTGTATGTTGCCCTTGTATAGGTGGCAGGAGCTCTTCCAAGCTGCGACGAAGCAGCTTTTTCTTTTGCCATTTTTTTTCGTTTTATCGTGTAAAACGAAGCACGAAAATAAAAAAAGCATAATTGATTGATTGATAAGGGTTCAAGATTTAAGGAGCAGTATAACTTTCAATTAAGTAGTTAACCTGAAAAGAGCGCCTTGCAAGTCATGCATTACTTATGTCCGATTGACCGACACACATGCATTCTACTGATGCCCACATGCACTCACTGCAAAAGTAATTCTGTACGTAAAAAAACAAGAACGATTCTTCAGGCAAGCCTCTTCAGACGTGATTGCATATAGTGTCTCTCCTAGTATAGAATGACTATGTAAAAAAATAAAAAAGAAGTTGACGTGGCCCGTCTCCCTTGTCATGTAACACCTTCTTTCAGATCAATGGCACAACCCACGAAGCGGTGACCTACGGTGAAGTAGCTGAGCAGGTGGAGGCTGTGCGGACGGCCCTGTGCGGACTGGGCCTACAGGCCGGGGACAGGATCCTGATCCTCTGCGGCAACCGATTGCAGCTGTTGCCCACGTTCCTAGGCGCGGCCAGCGCCAACGTGGCGTCTGTGTACATGAGCCCAGGCTACGGAGTCGGTGAGTCAAGGCGTTCGTTTTGTTATGTATTTCGTGTAGAGCGTAACGCACGTTTTCGAAGGGTCGGCGTGAAAACTTCGCTCGAAACCAACGGACACTAGTTGGAAGTCCGCGCTTGTAAGTGGGCCTTCGCATCGTCCTTCGTTTTCCGTTCGTGTTGCTGAAGTACTGTGCAATGGAGTAGCAACTTTACCAAGCGTTCGCGTTGAAACTGCTAGCGAGTCATGCATCCTCCCCCCGAGTTTTATCTGGCGCGCGGATTTCCGTCTTTCTCTCGGCGCCCATATTGATAGCGGAATCTGGAATATCAGCCTGTCACATGGATATTTCCGGCGCAATCTAGCGTGTGGAAGAGTTTTTTTGTCCGTTCTGTGGGAAGAAAAGCGCGATTAATTCCTAAAGTAAATTTCTATAGGACTGATAAATTCTATACGCTGTGTCTGTAGGTCACAATGCTTGGCGTCAAGATTCGCCTTGAACCACGATGATTCCTTTATCAATACGGAATTTCTTCATTTGTGAACAAGGCCCCCGTACGGGAGCCGAAACGTCGTGTTATTTTTTAAAAGTCTTTTTGGTCGGCGTCTTGCTTTTACCTTTTGACCATGATTCCTTTCATGTTTAAATACCTATCTATGTTACGGCAATACCTCTCCGTCCTCTTTATAAAAAAAGGGGAAAACACACACACAAGCGCCGACGCTCGAACACAAGTACTTCGACTGAACGAATGACACACATACTGGTATCGTCAGCATGGGAAGAAGACTGCGTATCAGCTGCCGTTCGCTACAGGGTTATCAGTTCGCTGCCCTCGAGGAAACCATGTAGAAACCCTCAGATGTAATCCTTGTTTGTTACTGCGCCAGCAGGGTCAAGCTACTGTTTGCGCAAGGAAGCGCTTATCTGAACACTTCAGGCGACTGCGGAAGTACTCGCGCTGCCTGAAAAACAGTAGACATCAGACATGGGCCCGTACAGTCACTGCGATAGTGCGGCTAGAAGCACTCGAAAATGCATATGTCATCAAACAAAATATATTTTAGAGCGGTGGCTTTACTGCAATACAGTAACAAGGTGCGGTGAAATTGGCAAACGTAAATATGGTGATCAAGCACTGCAACGTATACCTGGGCGTAGAATACCGTACTTGTGTTTAACGAAAGGGAAGGGGTCAAGGGCTCGTTTTTATTTGTTAGAAACAACTTAATGAGCCAACAGACACTGAAGCCTAGGAAAACATAGTGGAAGTTTATTGTAGTATTGTAACTGTGCAGTATAGTAGAAAGTAATTAAAGTGGACAAAAAGACAAACCTGCCTTCGCTGGGAACCGAATCCACGATCTTCGGATGACACGTCCGATGTTCTACCAATTGAGCTACGAAGGCGGTCGTCCCCCCGTCCACTTTATTGGCTATTTATGGACATATTATCCTGGGAGGGTTAGGCAGCGCCACTCTTAGCCATGGCGGCGTGTGTGAAACACACTTTCTTGCCAGGAGGCGTCACGTAGAACGTGAACTTACGATGAGATGGTTTGTCATGTATACTTTGGCGGACACAGACAAAAAAAAAAGGGGGGGGGGGGGCACTGGACGCAAAGCTGAACTCGAACTGCTTGAAGATTCGTTTGATGTCCTTGTGCTCGTCATATTTTTTTTGTTTTTGTCTTTGTTTTTTTCGTGACAGCACTGCGATGACGCACAGTCGATCTCGTATTCAAACGCAGCACCGCAAGACCACCAGTGCCAATACATGAAAATGACAGGAAAGGCGAATAGACCGAAGCGCTACGGCCGATGTGTTAGCGAAAGATTCGGTGAGCGCAAAAATAATGTTATCAAAGGCCAGAATGACATATTTGCTATGCGCTGTCGCGACTGCTCCTGTTAGCCGCTTTTTGCCCAAGCGGCCGGAGGTAATCTGCAAACACAGAAACAAAGTGTGAGGGAGATAGTAGAAAAAGATACGATTCATATACCCTAGGCGATGGCTGTGTCAAGCCTGCATCGGTCTTGTTACCTAGTAAAGAACGGCATTTTCCGCGATCAGGGTTCAGAAGTCGGTGGAAGGGTTGTAACCTTTTGACGAGAACAATTATGTAGTTGGCTGCCTGTGTATATACTTGTCTGATACTTATACTGGTGGGCTAGTAATATACATAAATACAAGCACGGGCTTGTATATTCTACGTATATTTCTTTTTTTCTGTATTGTCCCGCCATCCATTGTGTGCTGGCTATTGTGACTTTGCCTATAATATAGATAAATGTTTGACAAAGTGCCTCTATTAAAATTTGTAGTAAGTTCAGCGCTGTGGTGCGTTCGCCTTTGTTGTCCTTGTCGTGTTTATGCACTGGTGGTATCGCAGGGCTACACCTACAAGCCCGATTTTTCAGCATATCGTACTTCCTGGCACCCTCCATACCTTCCGAAGCTCCAGCCTAAGGGCGTTATTTTCACCAGCTTCAAGCCACCGTTGCCGCTTGGCTTGATATACTACGCTAGTATATCGGCCTCATCAAAATCTCAACAGCTCTCCTCAGCTCTGCGTTTGCAGCTGCAAATAGATATTCCACTAAAACTCGTTGTTGGGATAGTTGGGGCATTGCATTGAAGAAAAAACGTAAACCAGCCAAGTAAACGGAAGAACACAGGAAAACAGCGAGGAAGATAGGAAAGCGGCTGACTATACCAACTGTTTATTCAACGGAACAGCACTCGGATACATACAGTCGCGCGGTCACATGGACTTATCATTAAAATCCATCACGTACGTTTTTCCATCCTGTGTTCATCCTGTGTTCGTTTTTTTTTTTTTGCTGGCTTACGTTTTTTTTTTTTTGTTACAAATAGTATTCTTATTTTTGTGCCCTACGTAATAATCGCCGCATGAAATCACCGAAGCGCGCAAGTCCGCTTACCTGCACTGAATGCGTAAGAACGACGTGGGACGACCCGTGTCGACGCTCATGTAACTACTTCAGCCACTTAGCCGTCCATACCATGTGACATCATAATATTACGTCACCACATAACGGCACGTGATGATGTTATCTGCTTTTACATGATGACGTCATCATGATGTCATCACGACGCCAACACACGGTGCCATAGCTTGGTCGCGGGACTTTTCTCGCCATCTTGTGGTTACGCTCGCCGGACGGGCGCTATAGATGTTTCCGTTCGTGGTGCGCACGCGTATAATGCTTTCTTATCAGTGCAATGTGTTTTGCCGAAAGACACGAGTGCACTTGTGCAAAACTAATAAAATCATCATTGCTCATGGACTTCTTGAAGTAAATAGTGCACGCAAACGAAAACGGAAACGCGGGGAAGACAAACAGCGCTGCACCTGAAGGTTATGGGCCCCGCCACGGTCGTGTAGTGGCTTACGGCACTCGGCTGCAGATCCGAAGGCCGCGGCATTGAATCCCGGCCGCGGCGGCTGCATTTAGACGGAGGCGAAATGTTGAGGCCTGTGTATACTGTGCGATGTCAGCGCACGTTAAACAACCTGAGGTGGTCGAAATGACGGGAGCCCTTCACTAAGGCGTCTCTCACAATCATATCGTGGTTTTGGGACGTAAAAACCCGGAAACCAATCCAATCAATCTGAAGGTTATTGAAAAAAAACACGAACATATATGTACACATACAGCGCATGTCAAATGAGGTCAACTTCACAAAAGGAAATTGCCCGTGTCAAAAAAAATTGTCCTTGTCCCTTGTCTTGTTTCGTGTCAAAATTTTGTGCTGCGTGAACAGTTATCTGAATGTCACTTCTTCGTAATGACATGCGCCACACGCAGTGATTTCCCTACATAACCCCCCCCCTCCCTTAATTTGTAAAAATTTGTAAAAAATTCTCAATATCCGCCGCTACACACCTCCACTTGACATTTTGCATAAGCCCTGGGGAAACCCGTGGTCACACATGGACGACCGTGCTCAATTTCGCAGGGTCGAGTGATCCTCTGTACATCACAAGGCGACCTTCATGCACAGATCTAAAAAGTTCGCATTAAAAAAAGAAAATTCCCCTGACTTTCGCAGATTTCCTTGTCGATGTGGTGCAACCCCTGTCCTTGGGCGCCATCTGCTGTGAACCACTTTGTGTTCAGCAAGCTGTCGAGCTACAGCAGAAGCTGCCTTCCGTCAAGGTACGGGAACCGACATTCCATTAAACTGTCACGAACTAACCGAAAAAAAAAAAAATGGGCAAACAACTATGCCATCGACATTGTGAATGAAGTAATGCAATTATGGTGTTACAGCTGCGGAGAGCCAACACCGGACAACATTAGACATTACCATAGCTAACGTTACCATCGTTAGCCATCGGTTAGGAACGCTAGCCAATATGAGCAATGATTTAGACACCTTATGCCAGTATTGGCCATCACGACATTGCGGATTGTTTAGCCAGGGCAAGTCAAGTATTGCCTTGTTTTAACGAGTACTGGTGGTATGCGAGTAGACACGTAACAGACTTGGCAGTAATGAAACTGCTGTAATTAAATTACAGTAATTAAAATGCCTTTAGCGGTAGTGAGTAATGTGATGAATTACTTTAAGCGAGTAATTTCAATAAAATTGCACACTACATTGTCAATACATCACTCAAATGTAGCACGACCGCTTCTCTAGTGCCATAAAAAAATTGACCACTAATGGAACGAAATATAACAGACACGTTCATCAGAGTCGCAGCTAGGTCCGAAGAAATTCAGAAAAGCCGCAGAGTATCCGAGCCCGAAGCCTTGATTAACGTTGTTGGAAGGCCACGACTCACGAAATTAACTCAAGACAAGGGGGGCCGTTGACAGCTCCATGATTTGCTGGCTGTCAGACAGCTCAGAAACGCGATTCAGAGTTACGAAAGTAGCAAGTTCTTTTCATATTTTCATTTTTGATCACACACACGAAAAAAAAAAAAAAACAACGAGCATTCACTATCTAGACGCTAGATAGCGCTGTGGAGTGTCTAGACAGTGAATGTCTAGACAGTAAATGTCTAGACAGTGAATGTCTAGACAGTGAAAGAGCATTCCCTATCGTGCATTTGTGGCCCATAGAATATATATGTAAGGGTGCATGCCTGAGCAGGTGGTGGCGGACGTAGCTCGCTGGCACTGCGCGCGTACAGTTGCCATTCTTAGATCCTTGGGCGCAGAGTTTTACACGCGCCCCTCCCCTATCTGGATCCTCACACCCCCTAAACGTTCAATTCTCCAGATAACCAATGACTTAGTATCCACCCGAACCCCAACCCCCGTCTCCTCAAAACAGAAATTCTGGATAAACCCCTGCTTGGGCGCGAACTTCGAATGTCAAATGAGTCAGCAGGAGCCTTGGGTGGTCTACCGATAGCGGTAGACGGTGAACCAGGGCTGTGGGTGGCGAAGCGAAGCAACAGGGCGCATTTCCACCGTCGCCCCTGCACTGTACAAAGCCAACGTTCCAACAAGCGGACCTGACATATTTATAGAAACTTTCGCTTAGCGACATGTCCTGTTTTTCATTGTTGTCTAAGATCGGTTCGCTGCCTCAAGGGTCCGAACCTTCCTCTCAACTTCCGTTCTTGTTTGGACACCCCCTAGACTGTCATAGTGCTCGACGAACTGGCGGACAAGCAGGATTGCAATTCCCACTGCGTGATCGCCTGGAGCGAGCTGCTGAATAAGGGACGCACGGTGAACGGAACACGGCGACCCTCGATCGAGTACCGGGAGCGACACGTCTGCTACATGACGTCGACGAGCGGTACGACAGGCAAGCCCAAGGTGGTCATGCACACTCACGAATCTCTCCTAGCCATCGTCCAGGCGAACAGGTTAGACATTCGACCTTGCAGTGTGTACTGAAACTTTTCTTTATGTCATGATGGTAGCGATTGCTACTATTTAGTGTGATGTATATAAGCACTCTTCGACGACGTCTCCAAGGGAAAGCATTTGTTCATCTGTGGGATTATTCGTCGTAACAGCGCGCGACATCATATGAAAAAATGAAGACGATTACCATACTTCCTAATGCGAAATATGAGCGCAGCCGTACGCGCGTGTTTATGTGTCGCTATACTGAGCGAAATAATATGAGAGAGCCGCGTATGTTCTCGTTCCCGCACATTTACATTGGTGAGCCGCGCTGACGAAGTACTTGCACTAGATGCGCTGCTCGATCGTTGCTGATAAAGAACCTATGATCTTCTATTTCGGTGGCGCGAACTGCTGGGTCCTGCTAACTCGTGCCCATTGTAGCCCAGCCGGTCCCGGCAGAAGAAGAGCGTTTTGTGGCTCGATGTGCGCACCAACCATGCAGGACAGTGCGCAACCGTACGGAACGTGAGCGTAAGGCGGCGGCGCTACAAGAACATGTGCCTCATCACGGAGAGTGCCTAATTATTGCTGTGGCAAGGAAACTTTCAACAGGTCCAACTGAGCTTGGTCCCACAAAGAGTATCACAGTACACAGGCCACAAGTGCCATAAATGTGGCGCCTAAATATGGTGGACCGATACAGTTCTGCCATAATAAATGCAAGGCTGGGCCCACATTCACTAAAAAACAACTTACGACAAAAATGTTCGTAAGAGAAAATTTCAGCCAATCCTGATCCTGAACATACCATTAGCGGAGCCCGCTGGCCAATAGCAAAAAGTACTTACGAAAGAGAAGCTTTGTGAATTCGACCCCAGTTCTTTTCAAAACACAAAAGGACATCATGGAGCTGCCTGCCACCTTTGTGGAGTTGAGGCTGCAAGCCTAATTTAGGTAATTCCACAAAAGGCAGACGAGTTTGCGGCTCTTTTTTTTTTTTGGCAATCTAAAGCTGCTAAGGGCAATCCATTAGAGTTTCGTGACGTCAGCGTAGAAGGTGTATACCACAGGAGAGCTCTTTAGCATACGTGGACAAAAGAAAATGCTATTCGGCTCCTCGAGATTCGGTGCTCGCAGTTTGTGTTGCATCGCATATACCATGTCCGTGCCGTCATCACTGGCATCGCTATCCTATAATGACGCGTTGTTGTCCTGCTGTTTCTTTATGCCGTCGCTTTCGTTAACGCAGTTGTGATGACGATTCCGTTGTCGGGTGAACCCTTGCTGCCCTCGAGTATAATGGTCCGCTCTGCACCTCCGCCGTCGGATAGAGGGGTTCAAAGTTCAAGCCTCGAAAAATTTTTACAGTTCGCATATAAAAATACATATCCACATACAAACACAAGCATGAACGTATGAAAGGAAGTGTCGCACCAATTCACCTCCGAATCCTGACTACTGCCCTTGTGGTTTGTACCGCCGCAAAATATCTGAGCCTAATACATTCCTTGAGCACTGTTAGTTTAAATGATTCGCGCCTTTCGGGCTGTACTGCAACACTTTTTGCTGCTCTTGTTTTTCATGTCGAATATTGCAGCCATCCTGCTCACATGAGCCTGAGCACAGACGACGTAGCGCTCGGCACCACTTCTCTCGGTCACGTGTACGCCCTCTTCGATGTTGTCGTCAAGGCGATTGTCCAGGGAGCATCGGCTGCCTTTGTTGAGGCTCCTGATGATGTGCTCGAGGCGCTACACACGCACAAGGTATACATATACACGGAATGTCGTGTCTGGCCGCTGATTCTCCTATAGTATGTCATTAAAGACGTTAAAAGTAACGCTCTCCATGGGTTCTCTTCCTCGCCATGCAAGGTACCCACAATATTGGCGCGATTGAGAAAGAAAGAAAGTTGCCGATATTTCAACCGATGTTATCCAGTCAGGGAAATCCAAACTAGAAGAGAAGCTCAGGGGAAGCTGGAGGCTTGAATCAATGAACAGGTCGTTAAAAACGGTGTAGTACAGGGAATGTCGGTGGAGCCAACGTTCCGACAAGTGGGCTTGTCTCCGTCAGGACGAACGCTCGAGAAGACAGTTGCCGTCCTTACGAAAACAAGTCCACTTGTCGAAACGTTGGCTCCAGTGACATTCCCTGTGCTACATCGTATTTAGCGATCTGTTCACCAATTAGGAAAATGTCGCGCTGGGACTTGAGACTGTAAGATGCCAATGATATATGTGAATAAAACTGTACCATAGGTTGAATTAATGTGCGAATGGTCCTGCTACGCGACATGACATTGGCGATGACAATGACAGTGGAGATAGTAAAATTAGGCAATAACGATTTCTCACTAGTTCAGAAATCAGTGAAAATGCTGTACTGATACCAGTAATGAGTGTAAGGGAAGGAGTCAAGGGCTCGTTCTTTATTTGTTAGAAACAACTTAATGAGCAAACAAATTAAATGAGCACCAAATTAAAGTGGACGAAAAGACAAACCTGCCTTCGGTGGGACCCGAACCCACGACCTTCGGATGTCGCGTCCGATGCTCTACCAACTGAGCTACAAAGGCGGTCGTCCCCCCGTCCACGTTATTGTGAATTTATGTATGTATTATCCTGGGAGTGTTAGGCAGCGCCACTCGTGGCCAAGGCGGCGTGTGTAGAACACACTTTCTTGCCAGGAGGCGTCGCTTAGAACGTGAACTTAGATGAGATGGCTGCTGCCCAATAAGCCCTCGCATGCTACCTAAGGCACCAAGTCTGCCGCAACGAGGCCCAAGCTATGAAATAACGAAAGGGAAGGGGTCAAGGGCTCGTCCTTTATTTGTTAGAAACAACTTAATGAGCAAACAGACAATGAAGCCTAGGAAAGCATAGGGGAAGTTATTTGTGGTATTGTAATTGTGGACAAAGTAGAAAGAAATTAAAGTGCACGAAAAGACAAACCCACGACCTTCGGATGTCGCGTCAGTGTGCAGCATAGAGGCGGCAGCAGTTCATAGTGGAGCTGTACCTTGGTTCTGTGGCGTGAGCTTTTTCTTTTAACACGAAAGTGTTTTATTCCAGGGTCCACCACGACTCCATACGTGGATATAATGCAGTAACGGATATGATGCAGTAAAATAAACATGTAAGAACAAGAATGAAAAACAGCTCAGAAAAGCTTCTATCCACGCGCTGGGAACCGAACTCACAGCCCCTCGATCCACAACGAGGGGTGGCTGGTGCTCTACAACCGCGCTAACGCCGGACATGGTCAGAGCTGTATGAACGCGCCTTATATTCCTTCTTATCCAGCTCCTTTCGTTCTTCCACGCTCTCGCCCGGCTCATCCAGCACATTGCCTGGAACTGTGTCGCCATCCAAGAGAGGCAAAGTTAATCACTGCAGCTTTACTTTGCCTCTCATGGATGGCGGTACCATTTCAGGCGCGTTCCAAGGTCCGCCTCGATGCACGCGTGCGGAGTCGCGCGGGCATCGGAAAAAAGCGTGATAAAAAAAAATCACAGCATATTCACGGGGTGAATGATGATGAGTGGGGCGAAGCTCCGGAAGGAATCATCGGTAAACCGTGAAACTCTTCCGTGCAATTCGCCCCACAATTAAAAGTGAAACACTTGAGTAAATGCCATCAAACTATTATAACATCTCGTATCTTTCATCATCAACTACTAGTACCGCCATCTAGTTTTATAACATCTCGCGCATGCTACGAATCCTCACGGTTCAACTATGCACAATGCACAAGTGAAATCTCCCACCGGCACTTCATTGCAAGTCAAGATGCAGTGCCTATATATATATATATATATATATATATATATATATATATATATATATATATATATATATATATATATATATATATGGGTTGCCGGTGAACGCTTCTCCAACGCGAGCAGTCGGTATTTCTCAATCAAGAAACTCGCTAGGATACGCTGCCTGCGCCAACGTTGTCTCTCGCGTGCCGGGAGCCACGCGCTCGCCCTCGGCGCGTGCGTGCCTCCCGGCAGGCACGCGCCGGTGGCTGCCTACTACTACTACTACTACATACATCGGGGACGCACGACCCACGCCTTAAGGAGCTTCGCCCCTAAAATAACATAGCCGCGTTCGTACAGATTCGAGCGTATGTGCGCCGCCAGCCCAGTGGTAGAGCACCGACCACCTTTCGTCGTGGGTAACGTTCCCCCGCCGACACCTCTTCGAGAGCGATGGCAACAAGAACACTGCTGCGTTAGTCGCCCATGCACGGTAGCGATGTTGACGGGTCAATGTAGCGTTACCGCAGTAACGCCTTCAATAAACTTAAGAAACCAAACTTCGTCTCGGGCATTTCCAACAACTTTTCTTCCGCCGTTTGTTCTCGACAGGTCACTGCCTTGAGCACGACACCTTACACGGCACGGCGCATGCTGGAAAATGAGAAGTGCGAAGACTACGACCTCAGCTGCCTGAAATACCTCACCACTGCGACAGCAGTCATTAGCGAGGACTTGGCCGATACAATCTTTCGGGGACTAAATCTCAAGACGTTTACTCAACGTAAGTGCTTCGAGTGTATACGAACACACGCTCCGCTCCGTATATACCGACGCCTTAATTCAAGCCTCGTTTCCTTTCATCACATTTAAATGTGAAGCCCCGCCACGGTGGTCTATATAGTGGCAGTGGCACTCGGCTGCCGATCCGAAGGTCGCGGGATCAAATCCCGGCCGCGGAGGCCGCATTTCGATGGAGGCGAAATGTTGAGGCCCGTGTACTGTGCGATGTCAGTGCACGTGGAAGAACCCTAGAGTAAATTTCAGGAAGGAAGGGTAATTGTACATAGAGAAGGGGACCTCTAGTCGTGGTGACCTTGTTACGGTGAGGAACTTGTCCTCTCTTCCCAACTTCTCCCCCTTCCTGCTTCTCTTCTTCGTTCCTTTTGGAGCCGAGCTCCTCCAGCTAGCGTTGCTGCTGCGAAGAAGGATGGACGGAAGCCTTCCTGCTATCTGCCCGCCGTCGCGTTGTCGACTTGAAAGATGGAGACAAGCCTTTCACACAAACACAACACGAAACTTTATATCCGAGACAGACAGTACATATATACATTGACAGACAGTTAGATGACTTAGCTTCGGTTGGTAGGACCTAGGTGAAGCCATCGGTTGGTAGGGCCTAGCGGTGGGACCGTCGCTCTAATTCGGCAGAGCCGACCAGTGCATAGCACCTCTCCTGCGACCTCAACCACCGCCCGGACTCGTTCTAGATGTCCCCTCTAGTACTATCCGCGCCCGAACCCCAATTGGGAGGACCTTGGTGGAACGATCGCTTCCATTCGACAGAGCCGACCCCAGTGCATCGCACTGCTCCTGCGACCGTAACCACCACCCGGACTCGTGCTAGCTGTCCCCTCTAGCACTATCCGCGCCCGAGCCCCGGTTGGGAGGACCTTGGTGGAACGATCGATCGCTTCCATTCGACAGAGCCGACCCCAGTGCATCGCACTGCTCCTGCGACCGTAACCACCACCCGGACTCGTGCTAGATGTCCTCTCTAGCACTATCCACTCCGTCCTCGCCAACCTTCGGGCTACCCTCCATCCTACTGCTTACCTTCAGCCTTTCCAACCTCCGCTTCCAAGTCTTGCTTCCGAACTCCGGCTTCCGATCTCCCCTGCCAGGCAAAAGGGGCCACCTTATATACACCGGTTGCCCCGCCCCTCAACCTCTCACAGCCAATCACAAATGGCGATTTACACACCGACGCCACTCTAACCAATGACAACCATACAGTGGGTACGTTTGCTGCCCACCACGCTGCGGGGGAGGGGTGAGGGCGCCAAACCAGCTGCACAATACAGCCTCACAATGGTCTCCTCCTGCCCCACCTGTTCACCGCGTGGATGCGCGTATTTCCCGGAGCCTGTTTGACTACCTTGGCGTACCTATTCCCCGTCTCATTCCGACGACCCTTACACCTAGGTTGTCAGAATTTCCGGAGCCCTCCACTACGGCGTCTCTCATAATCGTAGCTGGTTTTGGGAAGTAAAACCCTAGAAATTAATCACATTTAAATGTGATAGCGTTTATTGCCGAGCCCTCCCGCACTCCTCAGAATCTGGCTAGCTGCCTGCGCTCGATGCTGTACCAATGCGAAATAAATTCGGCCAGTTTACATATGCGAAGCGTTAGCTGCTTAAACCATGCATGCTCCGGAAACACTAGGTAGCAGTACAGTAGTTGATTAAAGTAACACTAGCTACTATTACGTAGCAGTTAGCCGACGTTAGCTTGTGCTGGTATTGTACGTTATGGAACTCCGCACTGACTGTAGAGGCTTCCTAACGAGGTTGTTTCTGTCAGCATTAACTAATGTGTCACTTAAGATTTTCTCTCTGTTATGGATTTACATGGCAGCCTCTATTGCCCGCTTTAATTCCCTCTATAGTAGACAGAAAGAAAAAAAAACAAACTAGGAAGATCAACCAAGAAATTGCTTGTTGGCTACCTCACACATTAGGAAAATGAGAGGGGGAAGTTATAGAAGATAATTCACCGGTAGAATTGTTCCCCATCGGAGCCAAGGAAATAGCGTTTTCTAGCGAACCTAAGAAAACCTACTCCTGAAACTTCTGCTCAGTTCGCTTCCTATGTAGAGTGTCTCGCGTCAAAAGTTTTTTTTTTTTTCTTTCCTAAGTCCGGTTCGAACGAGAAGCCGAACGGTTCCTGGTTTCGATGCCGTGCACTATGCGTTATTACAATCACAATATTCCGTTATTTGCAAGCCCTTCAAGCCTATGTTGTCGCTGTCTCTCTCCCTGTTCGTTTCCACCGCACATTTGACTGTTTTATCGTTTGCCTTTTCTGTGAACTGTGCCTTGCGTACAACTTTCAAGTGCGTCCGCCACGGTTGGACAGTGGTCACGGCGCTTGGCTGTTGACTCAAAAGATACGGGCTTCATCCATAGGAAAATACGAGCGCAATTAGGACTTTACACGTAGAAACAGCTACGTGTAATGTTCTAATATGGGCTCGTATTTTCCTAAAAATGCGTTACCAACAAGCCCACTTATCCATTCTGATTCATCCAGGCCGTACCAGTCGCAGTTTCGACGGAGGCGAAACATTGTACGAGCCATGTGCGATGTCGGTGAATGTTGAGAAACACCGGGGGTGCTCGAAATTTTTCGAAGCCCTGCTCTCCGGCAGGCACCTCGTAATGATATCGTGGGTTTAGCGTCGTTATAAGCTTCCATCAATTATACAAACGTTCCTTAGCTATTCTTATACAGTAACGTTGAAAAACGTACGACCATTGCGATCGTTAAGACGAAACTTCTTTATCCTCGACGCGACTGCAGTGTACGGCCAGTCGGAGATTCCGTTCATCGCAGCGGGCCTTTACAACGCACCGTGCCGTTTCACATCTGTAGGCCGCTTGGGCATGGGTGTCGAAGCAGAGGTGAGTTTCCCCAGCATTGTCACTCAAGACTTGTCATATTGTAACAGCGAGTGGTGCACGAATCACTGTGCTCTCTCTCTCTCTCTTTATTTTCCTGGCTTTGCTTGTGTGCCAGAGGAGGAAAATGACCGGTGTCGATTGAGCCATATGCGAGATGTTCGTTCGCAGTGTGTCGGGGCTGGCGCACCGGTGGGGCCTGGCGGGGGTGTGCTTAGACTAACATTAGATTTTCTCCACGTGGCCATGTGCATCAACATGTCGGCGATAGAGATAAGTAAAAGGCGCTTAGAGTATTGGTGGCGGAAAGGTATGGAGCAAACATAAACGCAAGGTAGTTCGAATAAGATTGTGACTTCGCAGCGGAACGGTAATAGACAAAATAGGTAGGCGAGGGGAAAATTTTGTTGTGAAAATATGTGTGATTTGGGGAAACAAACGTTTGTAATAGGGGATAAAATAAAGGTACACTCTTAGCACGGTAACCTTTAGTTTATTTTATAGGTACACAAAAATGTGAAAATGTGCTCCTTTATAAAGGTTAAAGTGCTTTTAACCTTTATAAAGGAGCATATTTTCACATTTTTGTGTACCTATAAAATAAACTAAAGGTTACCGTGCTAAGAGTGTAGACCTTGGTGGCCCACGGGCTACCACACCGTTATAAAGGGGACGCTCCTAACATCCATCCATCTAATCTTACAGCATAGAGTTCTCATTTTATAGCCGAGGCCATATGTAGCTCGCTTTGGGGCCCGTGTTGTGCAACTACATATGGGTGGATGCACGCGAGGAATGCGTCCCATTTAAAAAGAAAGGAAAACGTATAAATTCATGGCTTAGCTTAATTTACACGTTTTACGGTGAAGTAACCTTGGTCGTCAAGCTATTTTGTTTATGCCTACTTTCCTGCCACCAATACACCAAAACGTCTTTTACCGATCTTACCCGCGAATATGTTCACCATTTTCGGCGCTTTCCATCAAACCCAAGGCTTTATTTATGCAGACTATAGTGCCCCAACATACACACGGCGTTCATATTTTCACATTCAGTTAAAACGTGCCTTACGCATTTGCTATACGAGATTGATCTGTAGTACCTCGACCGCACAGGGAGAATTTTCGTGGGATCCGTACGCTTACGTGCTTCTTCTGTAAAATGAGTGAATGTGCAAGGTAGGCAAACAAGAAAAAAGAAAAAGCGCCAGGGGCGTAATGGTTAGACCATCGGAAGTTGGCACATGAGCTATTAAATGCAAATCCTGTCGAAGGATCAGCTATAGTTATTCAGTTACGCACTCCACCTCACCGAAACCGTCACGTTTCACCGCCCGCACGCCCGCTTGCTTTCCGAGCGTGCGTGCGTGCGTGTGTGCGTGTCTGTGTGTGTGTGGAACACCCATCGGTGTACCGTTCCAGTAGCGCCTACGCAAACAGCTCCTACATCAATGTATTCTACAAAACCAAAACATTATATATATTGTGGGGATCGCCGGCCGCCAGGCTACGGACTATGGAGACGACGACGAGGACGAACTGCGCGCGTGTGGTGCTGGGGCGCGCGCTGGCGTTCTAGCCGGGTCCGGGCCTAGGCTGGACGCGGCTGGGCGCGACGGCCCTCAAGTGGCCAGCTGGCCGGGACTGGCTGCTGCGGCCCGAGACGCGGCAATCTCCCACATTTGGCGCCCAACGTGGGGCCCCGGCTGCGTTCCGGGAAGGACCGTGTGGGACCGGGAAGGTTCGTGTGGGACGCCGCGTCGCCCGTTCCGCCGCACATGAACGAACACCGCCCGATCTGCCTGGTGACCTCTGCGAGCAATGGAGTGCAGCAGACGAACAAAGGCGAGTGGCTGCGTCGGCCGTTCCGCACGCAGTTCGTACAGAAAAAGCCATTAGTTCCGCAGCCAAGCATGCTGATGTCGCGGCCCAGCATGCTGATAATATAATCTCCGCAAAAGAAAAGGGCGCTGGCGACGCCAAGACGGAGAAGTCGCCGCAGTAGTGGGCTTCAGCTGACGTGTCGGAAGACGACGACGTGAAGGAGGTCCAAAAGACGGACCACAAAGGCAAGAAAGAAAATGGGTAGCCCGAGGACAAGTACGAGGAGGGCGCCGGTGACGACGATGGCGGTGATGACAACGGTGATGATGCAGTTCCGGATGGCGAGGACTACGACGAGGAAGGGGACGAACCCTAGGGAGATGACGATCCTGAGGACGATGATGAGGATGATGCGTAAAGTGGCTATAGTAGCGGGAGTCTGCAAGACAGATGACGGTCCGGAGAGCTTGGCTGGGCCGACATGAAGGGACTTTTACTTGTGGGCGGCACCTTCGACGTCCCGATGCGGCGGCTTCTCACACCCTCCCACGTGTTGCTCATCTGTGATGGCTGGCCGGCAACCGCAATCGACTCCACGATTGAGCGACTACACCCACCGGCTGCCTGCTCGGTGCACTAATCTGGGAGAGGTTGGCGATGACGATCGGTCGTGCTACAGCGCCAGGGTTCGGTTTAGGTCCCGCGTGTTCCTGCAAGACCTTCAGAGGTTTAGGACCGCGGCATCCTGCAAGACCTTATGCCCGGCGCTGCGCTACCTGGCTTCGTTCGCCACCTCGCTCGGTGCCCCAGCTTTCGAGGCTCTACCGCTAGTGGGGGCGTCGACAATTGTGCGGGCCGTTGGGGACCAGTGCCATCACGACCACGGAGGGAGGGAGAGTGTGGGGATCGCCGGCCGCCAGGCTACAGACTATGGAGACGACGACGAGGACGAAGTGCGCGCGTGTGGTGATGGGGCGCGCGCTGGCGTTCTAGCCGGGTCCGGGCCTAGGCTGGACGCGGCTGGGCGCGACGGCCCTCAAGTGGCCAGCTGGCCGGGACTGGCTGCTGCGGCCCGAGACGCGGCAATCTCCCACAATATATAAAGACTTGTTCTTTCCGTTGTTCGAAATAGTACTCGCTCAGTACATGGAATAATGTACTTTGTATTCTAACCATGCGCATTCCTCAATGCGTGGTCTTCGGATGTGCCAAAGCCTTCGTGCTCTGACAACGCCACCAATTCTTACTCCGCATTTTCTAGTATACAGCGGCATGCGGGCTAATATTGTCCTGAGTGTGCGACCGTGTTTTCTGAATGTATAGCAGATGTTCTCCGTAATGCCTCTCGTGCAGGTAAGGGACGTCGAGACGGGAAAGCCTCTTGGCCCGTGGGAACAAGGCGAGCTCGTAGTTCGAAGCCCGGGTCTGATGCGCGGTTACTGGGGAAGGCTGCACGAGCCCGCCACGGACAGCCAAGGCTGGTACAGAACAGGTATATGCGCCTCGCATTTTTATCAAGTGGTACAAGGGGACCGCTGAACAGCGAAAATTGCCGCAGAAGTCAGTATGGATGGTTTATGCCTCTACGGGTGCAGTTTTCCACTTGATGCAGACCGCGAGCAAACGTAGTGTGGAAGCTGGAAATTCGGTTTTATGCAACAGATAGTGATGTTAGGTTTTGCAATGGCTACCTCTGAAACATCTGTAACAAGAGTGACATCCACGTAAAGGGGGAAAAAAAAGAAGAATTTGGACTGTTTCTTAATGACCAAGTGTGTACTTTTATTACAATTCATGCTTATACTATAATTCGCCGTTATATATTCTAATGATGCCTACCTTACGCTTATTGCCCAGTTTGGACAGTTCAGCCAAGGTAATAACTAGCGCTCGACAGTTATGTTATTTGCCTAATTCCTACCTATTATTCTTTACGATTAAGGGACGCAAGGTAAATTTTGATCCGACCGATCACTTTTGTTCACGCCCCATTCACTACTGCTTCAAGAAAAAAAAAAGAACCCTTAAACTAGGGTTATCATTTTAGGTGAGAGCAGAAATAAAAAGAAAAATTCTCTGCAAGTCTGTAGCGAAATGTGTCGCTGGTTCGTGTTAACAAAGTTTAACATTACCTCGCAAATGCAGTTGTAATTCATATCAGTCTATTGCTTAGCTTCGGAAGCGAGGGAGCAACATTTCCCCTCCCTGTTCCACCCACTTCATTTGAAGAACTGTTCTGAAATATCTGAAGCTGCACATTTATTCGCGAGCAACGTTTTTTCCTCACTAATCTATCTATCTATCTATCTATCTATCTATCTATCTATCTATCTATCTATCTATCTATCTATCTATCTATCTATCTATCTATCTATCTATCTATCTATCTATCTATCTATCTGTGCGCCTGTCTTTCTATATGTATATTACCTTATGTTATCTAATATTCACAGGCGATAAGTGCTACTACGACGACGACGGCTGGCTGTATCTGGTGCAACGACTGAACGACTTCTTTTGCTGCCGCGGCGCGAAGGTGTCGCCAGTTCTCGTGGAGAGCGTGCTGCAGAAGTGTCCGGAAGTACACGACTGCGCTGTCGTGGGACTTCCGCACCACGAAGCCGGTCACGTGGCACACGCTGTGGTTGTGCGAAAACCAGAAAGCAGCACATTGGAAGCTGCGCACTTCACAAGATTTGTAGAAGGTTGGTCTCCCCTCCGACAGAATTTCGGCGAGCGTTCGCGGCGAAGCAGCGAAATACGTGGAGCGGTAGAAATGCTTGACTTCGGTTCGCGACATGTCGCGATGAAAATTCAACATTGACCTCCAGGAAAGACAAGCTCTGGACGTATACTGGAATGTCGAATGATTGATTTATCTACAGAGATCGGGAAAGGAACGGCAAGAGACCAAAGTACAGATTTTGCCTCTAGATGCACAAGATTCTTCGTGCTTACCCGTTGAATCCAGCAAAGCTAAATTGAGCAGCAGGCTTCGCAAACGATACTAAGATTAAAAAGACAAGAATGTGTGACGCTAAGGGATAGAAAGCGAGAGGAATGGATCAAGAGAACTGGTAAGAGTAGCTGGTATTTTTATATCAGTTAAAAGAAAGAAGCGAACCTGGGCACGACATGTCATGCGGAGGGCAGATACAGTAAGAACGACAGAATGGATGCCAAGAAAAGAAAAACGCAGCACAGGCAGGTAAAAGGTTAGATGGGGCGATGGAATTCACAAATTCGCAGCAACCTACTTGCTCAGGATAGGACAAATTGGAAATTGCTGGGAAAGGCCTTCGCCCTGCAGTGGACTTCTTAAAATAGACAGATTATTATTATTATTATTATTATTATTATTATTATTATTATTATTATTATTATTATTATTATTATTATTATTATTATTATTATTATTATTATTATTAACTGCCTCACTGCCGCCGAAATCGTGCTGATCTGCTATTTCTTTTTAAACTTTTACGCGGCACTATAACATGCCCTGAACTGCTCCAGTGCATTACTTTTAGAATACAGCGCAGGATAACTATAAAGGCCTTTTTATGTACACGCCCAACTATGCCAACACTCGACCATCCGAAGAATACAGAGTCTCTATAATACCTATTTTCTAAACCTTGATATTTTTTAGGGCTCTCTATCATCGTTTTCATCTGAGATTTGCACTGTTGTAAAATAATATCGCCCATTGTGCGTTTTATTTCTTGGTGTGAACTTAATGTTCCATGATGCCTTGGTGTGAACTGCCTTTATCATTATATGATCTATATTTTTCTTATTTTATATGTTGTCTTGTCGTCCCGACCTTCCTTTGTTGTTTTCTTATATAATAATGACATAAAAGATTAAAAAAATGGCATAACGTATAACTTAACGCATTACGAAAAGTGCAGCAGGCGTTCGACTTCAAACGTTACACAGGTGCAAAACAAGCGAGATTACCCCCCCCCCCCCCCCTTTTATACATTTAAGTATTTACCTAGCTGAAATGATACGCCAGCGAATACGCAGTCCTTCACTCCTTTGAAAAGCAAGCTATAAGCAATAGTGTAATTGCGACAGTTTCATAACGTCAGTTGTGCTGTCTGTTTCTAATTTTCCTGGCTTCAGTTTGACTCGGCTTTGATATGCCGCCTCGGCAGTGATATTTTCGACGGAATCGAAAATGCTAGAGGCCCGTATACAGTGCGTTATCAATGTAAGTTAGAAAACCTCGGATTGGCCAAAATTTCCCAAATCCTTCGCTTCGTTGTATATCTCATGGTCATGATCGTGGTTTTGGCACGTAAAGCCCCAGGAATTATTATATTATTATTAATCCGTGCTTTTTTCCCCCTCTCTGTCTCTCTTGCCTTTGCCTCGCTGCCTAGAAAACGCACCGAAGAGCTTCCGCTTGGAAGGAGGCGTCACGTTCGTCGACAAGATTCCACGGAACGAGCTGGGAAAACTCGTCAGGACGTGAGCTTGTCCAGTGGGTTCTCAAGCAACAAGCTCAAGCACTCTGAAAATGGCCGCGCCGGAGCGGACTATTTTGTAGCCGCGGCTCCCCCAACGCGAGAAAAAAGAAATGTTAGGTGGCGATTGACGGTTTCGGCCGGAGGAGCTCCTCACGTGGGATCCCCAACGGCTCAGGATCTCAATCAAGTTCTTGACTGACTGAGGTGGCTATTTAGCGGTAAACGCAAAGCAAGTTATGCGCGTTAGCATTACGTCGCATTTCATTATATCTTCCGTTATGCCACTTAAAACGTCCACGTCGTGCTTGCTCCATGTTACTTCCCGGTCGTCTACCGGACCACTGGTATAACCGCGGAGGAAGGAGTGGTTATAACGATTACGACTCGTCACGTGATTTCCGGGTACCCAGTTTCCGTACTAAAGTTTTACTTCCGATTCCCATATCCAGTTTTTACCTTCTGCGGTCAATCATTTAGGATTTACGAACTCTCTGTTTGCCGATTGCTTACCGCTCCAATCAGAATTAATGTGTCATGACGGAAATAGTAATTTTCTTGTGGCGTAAGCATTAACGTAGACTGTGCTTAAATGAATCGGTGATCTTAATCAGCAAGTGAAAGAATAAGAAAAGCTCACGGCTCCAGTCTGTCGAACCAGCGAACTTTCGCGCCATTTAACCATTGATTGATTGATTGATTGATTGATTGATTGATTGATTGATTGATTGAAGTCTCACTGTCAAATTGCATAAAGTGCATGAGAGAAATAAAAAGTTTGCGTGTATGTCAATGAACGGAAAGGTGGGATAGAGTTGGAGAACTTTCTTCCACATGGACTGATATGGAGCAGCTATTGACAGTGCTCACGTGTTCGCATCCGGGTCCGATGTTGAGGTCCTGCGGACCAAGCGGCTCCATGCCGACCAAAGACCAGCACCTGCGTTATGTGAGTAAGTGTATACATGCCGACAAAAAAGGTGCGTTTCGCAATGAAAAATGCACATGGATATATTACGTCAGTTACTCCTTGTTGCTGTAAAAAACATTACTTCGTTCATGTTTTTTACAGTGGAAACGACGCAAAAACAGCGAGGAAGAAACCAGACGGGAAAGCCTTGCATGACACAGCCAAGTATAAATTGCACTCTAAGGAAAAAAAAATCCACACACAGCATATCCACGGAGTGAATGATGAGTGGGCGAAGCTCCGGATGTTCATCGTAGATCGTGCCGAGTTCCAGATTAATTTAGTTAATGCGCACGCTACGAATCCTTATGGTTCAACTACGCACAAGTGAAATCTCCCACCGGCACCTCATTGCAAATATGATCAAGATCCAGTGCATGTATATATATATATATATAGCGTCATGGTGGTGAATAGGCCGGAGGCGTGAAGGCAGAGATGAGTAGTAGACCCTCGGAATGGCAACAAAATGCGCAAAGCGTTTATTCAACGTTTCAGCCGGAGACCGGCCTTGAACTTGCAATGAAGTGCCGGTGGGAGAGCGAAAGGCGCGCGTTGACTATGGAAAACGCTCCGTTCTTATCGATCCCTAAACGCTCTTTAAGAAAGAGCGTTTCCATAGTCAACGCGCGCCTTTCGCTCTCTCGCTCTGTCTCTCTCTCTCACAAGACAGCAGATGGAAGAGTGAGAGAGCTCGCGCGCCGGGAGGCACGCGCCGAGGGCGCGCCTCCCACACGCGCCCTCCTAGTAGCGCGTTCCAAACCTTAAGGAGCTTCGCCCCTAAAAGTCAATTGACTAATTAGTAGCTCATGCATTTACCAAACCAGGATACGTTTTACTGCGTTCGTGGCAACTCTTCGATAGCCAGCGGCTAGTAAAGCTGGTAAATGTTGCATTTACTAACTAGGATGATTTTGTCAGTATCTTTAACTATAAGGAACCACTATATAAGTCGCGTCTATGTTTCAAGACACTTCGTAGGCGGCTGCATTTGGTTAATAACCAGAGAAGCCTGTCTTCACGACCTGACAATTTGTTGTTAATGCTGGACTAACAGTTTCGTGCGATGTCACGACACACATATATGCAAAGAGCAAGGCATAAGTATGTGGGTATGACTTGGATTAGTCCTATAAATTGGTGACAACAACTCCTTCACTTATGTTTACATCAATAAAAAAAAGTCCTCTAAATACATGACTGCTCATCGGTACAACGTGTCGTATCCCAAAATAAGAACATATGTAGCCGCAATGTTGCTGTAAAAGTATAATGCCGCTTAGAAGCGTTGCTGTTCTGTGTGTACATTTACCCGTGTGTGAGTCTATTTTTCGTTCCTGCGCTGTGAACGTTGTTACGTGAACATATCAATGTTATGTGCACTTGCCATGGTAATTACATCAAGTAATCAGTGACTGCGAATTAGCGTAACAGAACAATGTCGCACCCTTTGAGTTGACATTTGGTTTCATAACAGAACTGACACGACATGGCAATTTCAAACAGCAAGCCAAATTGACGTAAATGTACTGATCGGTAATTGTATTTCACAAGCGTTAGTAACAGTAATAACAACGTAATAGATATCGGGTTTGCTAACATCTAGTTGTTACTTTCCGCGAACTTTTCGCACTCAAGCTAGCTGTGTACGGCTAACCCCCAGGACGTAAAAACATAATTTTCTTCAAGCTCCGCGAGATGGCGGTAGCCGCCTATGCCCTTCCAAGACACGGGTGTGCGTCGGGGCAACAGCGAGCAATAAAATAATCAAGGAAGGTCCTGGGGCGCTCATGTTTTAGCAGCATTAGACTGGCTTATATTGCCCCGGGAAAGATGTCTTCTCTGCAATGCGATTACGTTTTGAAGTGAAGCCGAACTGAAGAAGATCGGTATTAGCTTGTTTTTTGTACGCTTGCTCCTCCCACTTGAGAAACGGTGGACAATTAATAAAATAACTAAAAGAAAATGGTCCTATGTCCGTTATATTTTGGAACGAGGTGGCTTGTACTATCACTGGGGAGAGATAGAGAGAGATAATTTACTGGAAGGCAGAAAGGCGGTCCTGAGCGAGCGCACTGTGGCTTGCTACTCTGCACAGCTGGGAAATGGAAGGGATATAAAAAATGGGATGAAGTATATAAAGATGCAAAAACGAAGAAGTTATGAGTGTGCACATTCACTACACGCACTGCCTTCTCTAAAGTAAAAAAAAAAAAGTCTTCTCAGCAATGCATTTGTGTTTAGAAGCGAAGCCAACTTGAAGAGGATCGTCGCTAGCTCGGTTTTTGCATGCTGGCTTTTGTGCCTTGTGTGTTGCGGTAAAGCCTACTCATAAAGAGACAAGTCTTCCCCGCACATCGTGCAGAGGAGAATGCGGTCTTGCGGGTGGGGTTGGCGAGTGAAGTTGTTTAGTATGCACCTCGAAAGCGGTATCGTACGTAGTCCGTGTGTCGCTCTATCATTTTACTGCGTGCAGTTCGTCAGAGTTGCGCTCTTTCTAACAATACACTGTCAGAATTTAGTTGGCGCTATCCTTCCTTATTTAAGAGTGTTAGCCTTCCTTATTTAAGAGTGTTGTACCTCCTCGGAAATCGTGCGAATGTGCAGCTTTGTGTGATGCTACTTAATGAGGTCATAGAAGTTATAATATGCCCCGCATAACGGTTTCCAGCTCAGCAGTGAATGTCGTGCCAACCACGAAGCATGACGCTGATCGTAACTGCGGCCTAGTTAATCTTGCAAATTCTCGCCTTCTTAGGTAAATAATACAAAATGGACTTTCTTCCATTCTAAGTTCATCCATCTTTTCTTTATTTTAAATAAGCAAGAACAAAGGAAAAGCTGTGATTGTTTGCTTGGTCCTCATTGTCCATTGATTAACTTGACTTCGAATAATCGTGACGCTAAGCATGCAGTATGTAATAATAAAGCAATTTCCAACAAGTGCAAACTTACCCGTCATTGTCGGTACGGAAGTTGATGTACCAAAGGTTGACCTGGGACCTCCGCATGAACACGAGGCATGTTCTTTCCTCCCAGTGGGCGATGGACTCCTTTATGATCCCTTTGACGCGGTCATTCACCGCTGCACACGCGAGCGAAATGTGTACAATTTCAAAAAGTGTGCCGAAGACAAATTCGGCGCTCAATTACAGCACGACGACATCCTTATAGCTAAACTTCACTGCAGTGCTCTTCTTCAACACACACACACACACACACACACACACACACACACACACACACACACACACACACACACACACACACACACACACACACACACACACACACACACACACACACACACACACACACACACACACACACACACACACACACACACACACACACACAAAAGCCAAGGGTGAGGCGAAGAGGTGGGTCTCCTTCTTTCTCCTATACACCCCGCGTACACTCTTAGCATGGTAACCTTTAGTTTACTTTAGAGGTTCACAAAAATGTGAAAATATACTCCGTTACTAAACGTTAAAGCGATTTAACCTTTAGTAAAGGAGCATATTTTCACAATTTTGTGTACCTATAAAAATGAACTAAAGGTTACCGTGCCTAGAGTGTATGACTGCTAAATTTACTCATCGTTTCTGCAACACTTTTGCTACGTTTTACTTAACAACATCGGGTTTTACTAGCGTCCATTTTTGCGACACGTGGCCATGTCTTGGTGGGTAACGCTTTAGGAATCAAGGTACAGACAGTCATACAATCTTAACACGGTAACCATTAGCTTATTTTATAGGTACACAAAAGTGTGGAAATATGCTGCTTTACTAAAGGTTAAAGCGTTTTAACCTTTAGTAAAGGAGCATATTTTCACATTTTTGTGTACCTATAAAATAAACTAAAGGTTACCGTGCTAAGAGTATAGATGGTTGAAGAAAATATTATAGATGACATCAACGATCTCTCTGTAAGCCTGCCCAACACCTCCAAACAACTATGATAACAAGGGCTACAGCAACGACAACAGAAGGTGGTTACGACGACAATGACATCATTACGAGAATCCGTGAGCCCATGCCTGGTTTATACAGAACTCTGTGCGGAGAACGGTAGCGGATGTTGCAAATATAGATGACGCATTATAAATGACGACGACTAAGAGGGTGCCATCAAAAAACCTCTTGTTGGGCGAGTTGGTACATTCTTGAGACCTAAAGGCACCGGCGCAACCAGACGACACAATAAGAGAGACACGGACACACAAGCGCGGACTAACAACCGACTTTATTTGGAAAATATGACGTGCTTTATAAGTGCCTCAGTGAAGCATTGGAAATGGATGGGAAAGTGTCCGTGTCCCTCTTCTTGTGTCGTCTGGTTGCGCCGGTGCCTTTAGGTCTCAAGAGGGTGCCACCATACTGCGTCCTCATATTATTTTTTTTTTTTCCATATTTGCTATAGCTTGCAGAATGATACGCATCCAGACTCTATGCAGCCATTTCAAGGATAACGTCGCGCATACAAACAGTTTCATTGTGCAGCAAGCGCCGTTTCTAACATCTTTCCACCGACAAGGACATCAAAGTACGCGCACCTTTGTCGTCACATCCCACGAGTACATATTTCGCACACTGCGTGACGCAATCGGAAACGCGCTTTTGTTTCTCGCTTGTTTGTTTCTCTTCGCAGCAGCACGGAAGGAAGTCGGATTCGTGCGGAACGCTGCATGTTAGGTCTGCTAGATGTAATGCGATATGCATCCGGGTCGTGAGCGCGCGTATATGCGCAAATTCAAATGAGCACCGGTTGCCCCGGTTGTCGGAATCACGCTTTGTTGTGTCGTGTGTATGCGGCATGCAGGCTATAGCTGCTCGCAGCAGTTCTCCCAGCTTTCCTATAGTAATAGTTCGTTGGAAGATAGGTTAGTAAGGGCGGGCGGGCGGCAACAAAGGACATACCTGCATTCTATACGTACACAGAGGAGTAGAGAACGCGTCGAGCTTGTGCTATACAGCTACATGTCTAAGACACTCTCATTAAACAGACAACTCGCACGTGTCGCTGCTGCCTCCGCGACTTTTTGTTTTCGGACCACTATCTCGGCGTGGAGCTCAGCGACATTGAGAGGTTGAAAACGCTGCGCTCGACGAAAGCTCAACTCAAATGAGCCTCAACCGTGAGGCTAGCGTTGTCTGAGCGAACCCACACAGACCCGAATTTGCGAACGCCTATTTTGCATAGAAGAAGGACTATATTACATGACACTGATACCGTACCGCCGTCATCGTCAGCCTGTCTCGTGCCCACTGCTGGACGAAGGACTCTCTGTTGTATACGGCTACGCTTCCCACCTCGTGGCATCCATTCCATCAATCTAAATGATAATCGGTTACTTGACCTCCTCGCTACGTGGCGTGCCCATGTCCATTCTTCTCCCTTAACATGGAATATGGCTTCACCTACTCCTGTCTGTTCTCTGGTGCACTCTGCTGTCTCTCTGTATCTCTTAATGTTAAGCCTGTCATCTTTCGTCCTGACGCCCATTAAGTTGTTCTTAACTTCTCCGAGTACTCTTTTTTTTTTATTCTCAGCGCTGCCGCCCCGATCGTTTTTAATGCCAAACTGCAGCATTTGCACATTATCCGCCGCTCGGATGAAGGCAAATCACGGGTAATCAGTGATGGTCCTTACGTCAGCATATATAGGTAGACGAAAAATGCCGCCCAGCGAGGCGCTAACAGCTTCGCTGTAGAACGCGAAGGCTTCTGTCCAGCCAGTGGTGAAGCGGGGCACGAATTCATTCGAAAACTTGAAACCGCCTTTTTGCTTTTATTTGCTTTTTTTTTAAATGCGAAGCATTTCTTAGCAATCTTCGGCGACTTTGAGCGTATCTATCTATCTATCTATCTATCTATCTATCTATCTATCTATCTATCTATCTATCTATCTATCTATCTATCTATCTATCTATCTATCTATCTATCTATCTATCTATCTATCTAGCCGCCTACGATTTTGTGCTCTCCTGGCCGTTTCGCTAATGGGATGTTTACGAAAATTGGTATGCCACAACATGACTGCATGACGAACATAAATGATTGGTCATAACATGAAAATCACGACACGCATGTCGTGAGCGACATGATTTACATGCCACGGGCTTGGTGATGTCTTACCCGTTTCATTAATGGGATGTATAAGAAAACCGGTATGCCACAACATGACTGCATGACGATCATAAATTACAGGTCATAACGTGAAAATCGTGATATGCATGTCATGAGCGACATGATTTACGTGCCACGCGTTTCGTTAATGGGATGTATACCAAAATTACTATGGCACAACACGACTGCATGACGAACTTACGTAAATGACGGGCCATAACATCAGAATCATGACATGCGTGTATGAGCGGCACGGTTTACATGCCACAGTCTTGGTGCTCTTGCGGCCGTTTCGTTAACTTCATATGCACCAAACTCGGTATAGCGAGACAACAATGAAAAATCCACTTTACGTGCCTGATGTGTGCTTCGCATTTCCTTGATTCCCACTGCACGTGGGATTTGCCAATCTTTTATTGAAATAACATGCATACGATACGTTTGCGCCTCTAGGATGGCATGGGCCAGACCTTTCCGTTTGGCAAACAAAACAATACGAAAATAAAAAAAAACAGACGGGGATTGTCTAGAGATGCATACACAGTATATATATATGACACCAGATATATAACACAATGTAAATTGAAGTGCACCAAAACGCAATTTCTTTCTTTCTTTCTTTCTTTCTTTCTTTCTTTCTTTCTTTCTTTCTTTCTTTCTTTCTTCTTTCTTTCTTTCTTTCTTTCTTTCTTTCTTTCTTTCTTTTATGACTGATGCATCACATGCGTTCGCATCCGATGCGTGTGCAATATCCAGAACACCAGGAATGAAATGCGGTAAGCATGTGCACATCATCATCATCATCATCATCATCATCGGCAGCAGCATCAGCAGCATCAGCAGCAGCAGCAGCATATTTTAGGTCCACTGCAGGACGAAGGCCTCTCCCAACGATCTCCAATGCACCCTATCCTGAGCGAGTTGGTTCCACTTTATGCCCGCAAACTTTTTAATTTCATCGCTCTATCTAACCTTTTGCCTGCCTCTGTTGCGTTTTCCCTCTCTTGGCATCCATTTAGTCGCTCTTACTATCCATCTGTTATCTTTCCTCCTCATGGCATGTCCTGCCCAGGTCCACTTCTTTCTTTTAATTGGTATAATAATATCCGCTACTCCTACCTGTTCCCTGACCCATTCCGCTCGTTTTTCATCTCTTAGCGTTACCCCTATCATTTTTCTTTCCATTGCACGTGCGTGCTCCTTAGTTTCATCTCTAGTGTTTGCGTTATCCTCCACGTTTCTGCACCGTACGTTGGTACTGGAAGAATGCAGTGTTTGAATACTTCTCGCTTTAGTGACAGAGGCAAGTTTCCAGTCATGATTTCGGAATGCCTTCCGAATGCGCTCCAGCCCATCCTTATTCTACGGAGAATTTCTTTTTTCTGGTTAGGAGTTCCTGTTATTAACTGTCGCAGGTATGCGCATTCGTTCACACGAATACTCATGTGCACAAGTGCATAGTAAATAAAATATTTTAATATCATATAACTCGTTAAAAAAGAAAAAAGAAAACTGCGATCGAGCAGTTAAACAGCACGTGAAACAAACGATCGCGACATAGGACACCATAACGTTTACCGTAACTATTGCAGGTGCGTTATCGCTGTACAGTATTCGACTTGCGGTAACAGCTCTACCTCGCTCTCTCTCTTTCACTCTGCTTGCTGGAGGCCAAACTAGCGCCGTATTTCATCTCTCTCCCTGACAGCGGGCATCATTTGCCTCCACGACATTTGCCCCTTTACAGCTTTCTTTTTTTTTTTTTTTCTTTCTGCGTGTTCTTCATGTCCTCCCACTCGGTTCTGGGTCGTCAAACGCCGTAAATGGAGAATGGCGGCACGGCAAAAGAATGCTGCGCGAAGCGGAGTTCGTGCCCGTACTGATAAGACTGCTGCCAGCGGCAGTTATATTCCCTTTACGGCAACGACGCCTGTACGTTGAAACCTCGACGGGTCACATGCACGAGCTCGGTATGTTTGCCTCTCTACCCCCTTGCGATGGGCACTTGCGCGCGAGCTACGGAAAAGGATTAAAGAAACGAGAGAGAGAGATAGAGAGAAAAGGAAAGAAGGAGGAAGATGTTCGGGGGATACCGTTTTTATGCAGATGTCGCAAGATTTCATATCCACGAAACACGGCAGTGAATCGGAAACGTTAACGTCTCAGAAGAGTCGCTAGGCGGTTAGCGACGTTAACCATTTCACCATTTTAACGTGGCTTCGGTCGCGGTGCCCGTTTCGTTCAGTTTCTCGTGAGACGTAAAGTTCCGACTCTAGCACGAACGCTAAGAAGCAGGGACGTCGTCAGCCAGCTGCGACTGCCTGCCAGCACAATACGAGACCCGATGAGTTAAATTCTCAAAAGGTATGTCTCGACTGGCAGGCGTCACCGTGACACGACCAGATTCGCGACAGCACACGGCCGCTCTCCATAGAAGTGCACGGGCTCGTATAACGCACTCTCGTTCGGTGCGCTCTCTCTCCTCATCCCTCTCTCTGCGCACTCGCGCCGTTCGCACCGTAGCCCGCCGTAGCGGCACCACTGGCGTGCGCAGTCTGCTCAGCAAACAGGCTGCAGACTCCTTTTTACTGTCGCTCTCCTCCTCCTCCCTGCCACTTTCCTCCCTTGTTTCTGATACAACGCGACCCAGCGAGCAGCGAATACGCGGCTGCCGAGGCTTGCCTGCTCACGTGCTTCAAAAACAGTCACTTTCGGTCGCCACACCGGCTGGGCGTTTCTCACATCGTTCAAGTGCGCTCAGGTAAACGTGAAGGAAAAAAAGAAAAATGAAATTTGGTTTTAGGTGCAGCTGCAGTTAGCTTGTGCCTGCTGGTAGCAAAGAGGTGAACTTTATAGCGGTGTTTCTGACGGGAGCATCTCGTCAGCTGCGGCGCTTTAAACGTTACGCAACTGCTGTTTTTACAGATCACCTGTCGGTGCTCCTTGACTCCTTGGACGCTTCACGGCTTGTAGAGAATCCTGCCTGCCGTGCAGCCTGCGCTGAACCGCATCGCTAGAAAATAGGATCGAAGAAGTGTCAGTGCCACTCGCCATAAAGATCTCGTCTCGGCTCCCTTCCCTCGGAAGTCCGAGGCAGTGATTACTTCGGAAGTCCGAGGCACTGTGCTTACCAGTGGTTCCCTTCTCGAAGGAAACAGCTGACACAAGCTCACATCGGTGTTCGAATCTGATCTCCGCATTTAAGTTTAAGGTTTCGCATAAGTTAATCTTGTCCCGTAGTGTCCGTTGTGCCAAAGGTGTGCAGCGTATAACAGTGACGACAAGGGTGTAAGTGTGTGTGTCCTCTGAAGAGCAAGATCCCCTACTGGTCGAAGAACAGAAGATGCCTCGTGGAAAGATGGAGACTGGCAGTGGCAATGGCAAGCACCACCGTAAGCGTGACCGTCTGAGCCCCGTGGGCGGGGGCTCGTACGAACGGCGCAACAGCGACATCGAGCTGGACAAGGTGACCGGACCTCCCGAGGCCTTCTTCCACCAGGCGAGGCAGTCGCGGCGAGCCTCGGTCATGGCCGAGCTGGTCATCAAGCACCTGGAGGACCAGGACCAGGAGGAGAAAAAAAGCCCTGGTGCGTATACCCGCGGCCACTGTTCTGTCTTGTACACGTCAAGCACACAAGCATCCTTGCTATGGAATATATGGACAGCTTTAGTTTTCTTTCTTTTTTTTTTTTTCGAGGGGGGGGGGGGGAGGTTGCGGTAGCTATCTTGAAAACGCGGCATTTGCCGTCGGACTGGTCGTCTGCAAGTTAACGTTGCACTTGGCGCACCAAAAGAGTTTGCAGTATGGTAGTTTTTCTTTCTTCGTGATGTCTTCTTATGCCGATGTACATGGCCGCCGTGTTGGTACAGTAGCTACGGTGCTCGGCTTCTCACCAGAATGACGCATTTCCATGGAGGCTAAATGCTAGAGGCTGTGTCAGCGCACGTTCAAGAAACCCGGATGGTCGAAATTTCCGCAGTTCTCCACCACGTCGTGCCTCATTATCATATCCTGGTTTAGGCACGTGGAACTCCAGCAATTATTCAGGCTATTTACATAGGCTGCAGGTATATATAGGGAGAGCAATACAAATTCAACTATGATCACACAATATTCAAGGCAACGGGACGAAAGCATGAGAGAGCAACTCATACATGGCTGTCTGCAGACACCCGGATAACCGTCTGCGTTGGTATGTGTTCTATATAGCGCGATGCATGCGTGTTTTTCACAGGTGCAGTGTAAATTTGTAGTGCCATAGGTAACGTTTGTCATGGGGAGAACAGGTGCATGCTGAACTTGTGCAGATGCGGAACTCGAACTCGAGCTGTTATGAAAGATTCACCGCGTCCCCTCCTCTTGTTCCGTCCGCGTGAGTGATTAAAGCCTGCTAAATTGTTGGGCTATTGCGAGCAAGTGCACATGTGTTGAAGTCAAACCGGGGAAGTAAAACAAAAAATTCATGTCGCATCCCTGCAGATCATCATTCACAACTTCGCGGAAAACATTTTGAATGGATGTATATACGCACAGACAGTATAACCAGGGTCCTTCAATACTTTTTTTTTTTGTATTGGAGGACCCTGGTATTTAACCATTGAGTGAATGGTATTATCAAAATGCAAGGCCTAAGCTTAGTCCGGCGAAACGAACTGCACGGGGAAAGGATACCGACTTGTGATAAAAGTGCATTGATTTTACTAGGCCCACATACAGCCCCTGTCTGTTCGTGTATATCCATTATGGCTCTATGTAGATACGCATTAGTTCTAAAAATCACCAGCAGCTGTGCAAGGATATCATTGCACGTGTATAAACACGCCAATCGTACCTCTAAACAACAGCGTGTAGCTCTTTACAACAGGATTGACTGCTACGAGAGTCCGTAGAAATCCGATTTGCTCTACTCATTTCGAAAGGACAGCGCAAAAGTTAGTGCAGGGTGTCGACGTGTATGTAGAATCAAATTTGACTATGAGGTACATGATTTTTTTCGTCGGTGACGTTCAGTGCTGTTAGCGTTACCGTCAAGCGTCACCAACTCTACATCTATTCCCATTTAGCTGTTCTTCAAACAAAATGCCCTTCGGTGTCGTCTCCTATAGCTAACTCCATCAGCATGCGTGTTTATTCATGTGGCACCCACTTTATTAAGAGGACCTAAAACGCGGTTAGCTGATGCCTATAGACATTCAGCCCAATGAACCTAGTGGAATAGACAGTTGAATTGAGAAGACGACAAAAGCGCGAAACCACTTAGTCAGAAGAGGCGGCAAACATTCCAAGTACAAGTGCACGAACGTTCGTCTGTGTACTGTCTTTTCTTTTTGAGTTCACTGTGTGCATATGTATATAGGTATAGGCGCCGGTGAACTCTTAAAGCACTCTGTCAGTTGTTGTTTTCTTTTTTTTTTTTTTACTAAGCGAGAAGAAAACGAAACGTGTCCGTCTGTCACGAACAGAAGGCTGTCTAATGAACAGCGTCTGTTATATCATTATCAGAACGCTAGAAATCTCTGATTCATTTGGTGATTGTTGCATTCTTCTATTCACGTGTTTGTCAGTTTTCTTGTTTTTTTTTGTTTTTTTTTTCTGGTCCATTTTGCTCGCGATATATCACTTACCGGTCTCCTAAGTGTTTCTCGCCTGTTTTCATCAAATGGTGGCATCGTTCCACTTCGCAACATGCCTTACTGAACAGGTGTTTCTCAGTCGGAAGTTTGCTGCGTGGTATGATCGTAAAGCTTTTTTGCTAAGCTCACATTGTGATAGTAAAATAGTACTCTAAATTAGAATGAATCAGAGCTCGCCGTTCGTTAAGGCTGTATATGTACCTCGAAGCATGTCTCGGGGCTTACGGTCGTTGTCCCTTCCCGTAGTGTTTACATCAGTTAAAAAAAAAAAAAGGCACTTCATTGTAATTTTGCACTTTTACTTACAGCGCTGAAAATACGAAAAACTGAATGAAGACGAGCCAACTTGAGCATCGATCCTCACGTGTGCCTTTTGTTTCTTTCGTGCTGTAAGAAATACGGGTCAGTAGCACGAACCGTTGACCACCGTGCAGCTCTACGGTTCTTCATTCGATAGTAACGGGACTTATTATTGCCCATTGCTTACTTGCCCATTCTATTCTTCGGCGCCTTAGTAAGCAATTGATAAACTTTACCTGTCACCTCGGTAGGGACTTGCCTACATTCGGGGACGTCAAGGAATAACTTCCCTTCTTTGGCGCGCTAGAGACACAGGTCGTATCATCATCAATACTTTAAAGATTGCTTCCGCCATTTCAGCTCTCGAGGCCGTCAACAAAATAACATCACATGGGAAAAAAAAAAAGATAAAGCACGTCAGGAATGATGCGCGAATGTCCCGAAAAACGCGTATACGGCTACATGTATATAATTCCACTGGCCGAGAATGCTGACCGCTTGAGCAGCTGCACATGGTGTTTGTTGTCAGCTTTCCACGCGTGCGCGTGTCACTGTCACTCGAAACACGCTGCGAAGTGTAGGTGCTGCTCCGATGCACGTGTGAATGCCTTCGCCACAGGGGAAACTGACTGACTGCTTCGACGCATCACTTAAAAAATACAATGTACAGGGGATACATTATTGCGCCTATAAAGTATGCCTAGTTGAATCATTTGTTGCGCTGCGGCAAAGGAGATGGTGAGGTCCTGTACAGTAAATCTGCATGTGTAAACTCCAAAGAATTCCTGCGCTTTTGGCATCGTCGTCATTGCCGGCTGCGCGTGCTTGTATCTATCAGTGAGACTGTCACGTTACGCTGACTTTCTAAGTCGACACTATAAGTATAGGGATAGAGAATGCGCTTCACGAGTAGTGAGTGCAGTGGCTCAAGCGTTCATTACTACGGGTGACATAGGAGTAGTGAAAAACGCATTTCGAGCTAGTTGGTTCATCATGGGCAAGGACAGCGCGCTCACACAAGACGAAGGAAGACGACACGCATTCGCTGACTAACAAAAGAAGTTCTATTGCTCTGACACCTTAATATACATCAGGTATCAAAAAAATATACATCTTGTATATTGTTTTGATGCCTGATGTAAGCAATATATCTTGCCTAGAGTGCGCTTCAGGCCTTGTCTTTGTATATTGTTTTGATACCTGATGCATATTAAGGTGTCAGAGCAATAAAACTTCAGTTGTTAGTCAGCGAATGCGTGTCGTCTTCCTTCGTCTTGTGTGAGCGACGTGTCCTTACCCATAGGAGAAGTGACCCGATGTTAAAAAAAAAAAAAATGTAAGTGGTTTGGTGGGCCATGATGAATTATTATATAAGAAGCACGTCGTAGTGGGGACACTGACTTGAATCTTGCCACCGTGTTCACTAGCCTGCGCAAAATACATACATGGGACACGCTCATCGTTATCGTATTCCGTCTCCATCGAAATGCGACGCAGGGTGCCTATTCAGAATCGTACATTTGATATGGCGCCGCCCGTGCTATGGTGCCGTGTTGACCCGAATATTCCCCTCCGTGCATGCATTTCCCTCCTTCTCTTACATGTGACCTTTTCTGGCTTCCTCGCGTGTCTAAGCGTACATGGCTCGGAGCCTGAGTAGTCTGGGTCTATTGCCAACGGCGGTGACATCATCACTAACATGCATGCACAGCCGGCTTGTGTTTGATCTGCGCACAGCTGCGACCTCGGCTGTACCATACGGAGATACGGCGCCGACGGTATAGAACACGCATGTACTACGTCACAAAGCGGCAATCTGCCTCCCGCTCACGGAGGAAGGTTCCTCCCCACACCTCTGTTCGCTCATATGTGTGCGTCACTGTCCGTGGAATTCATTTTCTTTAGTTCATTTTATTTTCTACCGACACCGGCTTTAAATAATACAGACCAATCTGGCACGCCCTCTTGCGGATGTGTTGCAATACTATGCGCTCAACTTTAGCGCAACGGCGTGTGATATTCCTGCACAGGCATCGGACGCGACGCTTTAATGTTTTACGATTTTACTGGCTTCGCGGCATGTTCCCACAGGGCCTTAACTTCAAGAAAAGGAAGGAGGGGGGCGTAATAGGTGATATAAAGAGGATCTTGACAAAATGTACTGTACGTAGACTCTCTTGCTGCTAAGGGGCGAAATGAAGGGAGTGAATGGTGGGTTCTATGTCCTAATGTGCTATAGAATATGACGGGACAAAAGTGAATGGCGATCACCAAACGGTCACGGTGCCAGTATGAGTCAGAAAAGGTTTTCGATCTTCATGTTTCAGTCATTCATCAGCAGGTGGAATATTCAAGGGAGCTTCTCGTACACATGCACGCATGTTTCACACCCGCAGTCGTCAATGCGCACGCTAGCACACGCAGGTGCTTACGGGCCACTTCGAAACGATCACCACGCTGGCATCTAAGTCAAGAAAATTATCGATGCCATGGCGTGGAAAAAATATAAAAGACGAGTGAGTGTACGCTGACGCACACGTGATTGAAAAAACCATAAAAATTACAAAACCAAGGCGGGACAAAATTCTAAATCCCGTAATTAATTGCTAATATCTCAGGGAACTACAGGGAACTACAGCAGCAAAGCTTCTAACGTTCTTCATTCAACTTTAACTGCTGGACGAGTTGGTTCGGGACACAGGAAGAAGGAAATCGGCGACCAAAACGAAGACAGCGAAGAAGATCTAGACAGGACAAGTGCTAGTTCCTCTAGTTCTTCGCTTCCTTCGTTTTTTCCGCGTCTCCATGCAGACTTCTGCAGGACAGAGCGATATCGGGGATGCCTTTAGCATTATCGAAGCATATTTCTTAAGAAGTATTCCCTTTTTGCGCCACTAATATTAAGCGGTGCCAGAAGTCACTGCACACGAACCGGAATTTAAAGCATTAGGTGGCATACATAAATTCGTCGTGATGTCGCGGGCACCAACCGAAAGCAGAGAGGAGATCGGGACAGTTGTGTGTTCTCTTCTTTCGTGTCCTTGCTTACAGCTTTCTAAAGCGGCCGTGATGCATTTTGCTGAACGTGGAACCGCCAATAGAACCACAAGCAAATCAACACGATCTGCGAGCCCTTACGTGCACCAACATACACACAGACATACTCGCGCAGTAGCGTATATAATGCGGTACTCACAGGAGTGGAAGTCGTAGTAGACGGTCCTGCGGGGCCATCGCCTCCAGATGAAAGGCGTGCCTTTACGCTGCTGCTGCTCATGGTCACCGTCTTCGATGGTGGCGTTGGTGGCATTGGAAGCAGCCATCATTTGCAGCCAGTCCGCGGTGCGCACCGCTATGTCGCCGTCAATCAGCGTCATGCCCCGCGACGAAAGGTCCAGGCGACTGTTCTCCTAGCGTGTCCCACTGCGTGAGGGACGCGTGTTCTATGTATAGATAAAATGTACTACAAGGAATAATAATGGCTTTTGCGGAGGACGAATTTAATGCGATAGATGAACTTACAGCTTACGTGAAATTGTTTCTATACGCACATATGACAGTGCAAATTCCTGTGTGCGAATAAGGGGCGTATTTTAAGGCGGTGTATCAAATTCCCTTGGATTATATATAGCATAATACGTGCATTATATATAGGATTATACAATAGCATTATACGTGCAGCTTACAGTATTGCGATGTTCCTTGTTTTTGCCAGTAAGTTACGCAATTTCGAACTATAGTCCTGCTTTTCTTTTTTATGACAACGTCCATAAGCCAAAAGAAAATTTGAAGACATAACTGCCAAATTTATTTTTGCACTTAATAGATTTCGGCTCCTTTTAAGTGAAACAGATGCGATCATGACCGCTGCATTTCTTGCCTAGATAAACAATTTTACTGTTCCCCTGAACTTGGATTGGAATGGTCGATAACGTCAGAGAAGTCATTTACGATATAATTTACGATATAATTTACGATATAATTGGGAAATATACATACCTAACCGTTAATTATGTTTATTTATCATAAAGTCTTGCGGAAACGCGTAACGTGCCGACATGTTTTCGACATTCATGTGTGTATACTTTAGCAGGAACTCCTGAAGTCATTTCATATAAGATTTCCTAAATATGACGTACATACGCTATATTATCTGTAATTCGCCGTGAAAGCTTAGCATAGCAAAGTGTTACGCTGCTAGGCTCAAGGACGCCGCTTCGATTCCCGGTTATAGTGGCCATAGATGCACGTTAAGAACCCCATGTGACTGGAGTTAATCCCGAGTCCCCCACATTGGTGGGTCTCATAATCATATCGTTGTACTGGCACGTGCAGCCTCATAACTATCCATATTATCAGTATACTGAAGCAGCGAAAGCCCTCACATATAGCCAAAAAGAACTTTCTTTTTTCTTCCGTAACGTCCAAGAGAACGTGTGCCAAAAGACATAATTTTTCAGCACCAGCGGGCGAGCACGGGAAGGAAGACGTAGACAACCGTGTGCGCTGACTTCAACACATTTATTTCAAGAAAACAGTCACCTCTACGTGGCATGCACAATGCAGCCGCATTCACTCCAATTAGTTTAGCTGAGCTTTGTAAAAAGGCCGACTGTCTATAACAAGTCAATCGACAAAACGTTAGCATAGCTTAGGCTGCTATACGAAAGATAGCTTCTGCCTCCGTAATCTCTCGCACATCCTCATCTTTATCATTGGTCAGAACAATGCAGGACCCAAACAACGGAGCGTGGCTTTATGCCTGCTTACGAAATAAAAATGCCAACACGGCCAAAATACGGCCATCCCAGGTATATAGGGCCTATGCAGCTGCAGCACGCCATTGGGGTAATTTCATACGTCGATTATGCTGCACAAGCCGCAACCTTAGCGTTAACACGCGCAATCAGCCTTCATATATGTAGCCGATACTTACGTTATTCGAAAGGACATCATCCGATGACTGCGCAGATAACGCTAACACTTTAAGCAGCACAGCGATCACCAGCATGGCAGGAGACATCGTCGACTCTAGTGGCCAAAGGGTAAGAACCTCAGTGTGCGCTGTGTTTCCCCGTCGAAAACAAAGTTGCAATTACATGGGGGTTCGCGTGAGTCGACCGACTACAGTTTATCTCTTTCAGCGCGTATTCGTAGAACCTCCTCTAGAAACGCGGGTTCACAGTGAATGTATGGGTTGCGGGAAATTTCCACGCTTGCCTTGGGTTTGTTTAGTGTCTGAGCTTGTTGTCGACTGCATGTGCATATGCGGGTCAGGAGAAAACGGCCGGCAATGTGATGTATGCGGTCAAGTGCCTTTTGAAAGACGTTGCCATTTTGTTCGCTTTTGTGTCAGTCGATGTCGTAGACCTATACCGCATGTCTCTATTCCTATGTGGGAAGCTGCGTATTCAAACTCAGACATCGAAGATTGCAGGACGGCTAAATGAGGTTCGAGCTGATTGGATTTCCATAATTAAGCGTAAAGGGAACTGTCCAGCTCGTGTCATATCACGCGGGACAGGTGTTGTTGAAGGAAAATTACTCCCCCTCCCCTCTTAGCATTGTAGCGTTGTAAAGCACTAACGTCCCCAATTACTGGCTCAATTTTTTTGTTGTCGTGCGCTCTAACGCTAGAATGAAGTTTGCATGGATAAACTGCAAGTCTTGAAAATCACATTATTAATCTATACATTGTGCATCTCCACCAACACACAGCACACCCTCCCACCACATCGGCTAATTGTGGAAATTATGTATCTGTTATGGAGCTAGATTTCTGGGGTCAACAAGCGCGTTTCAAGACGAGTGCTTTGTTGAAGAGCCACGTGTCTTGTTCCGTGTGAGTCACTGCACACCCCAGTGTTTGACAACGCTGTTTGTGTATTCTTCTACATCGAAAATACCGGATCAGATGGGGCTAAGTAGCCATGTCTATACACGCGCCGACCGGAACTTGTTTACATAAGCTCATTCTAAAAGGTGAGGAATTACTGTGGCAAGACAAGTGGGTTCGCGGACAGCGATTTCCCCGCAAACACCGCCAGCCTAACCTGACCGCGATTACGTTCGTTTTGCCGATCGTGTATGTCTACAGTAACAACGCACCCTGTGAACCCTCGGCGCTCACTCAAGGCTGCTTAGGTTTTGCGAAAACCTGGCAGGGAAATCTGAACACGAGGAGTGCGCACGAACAACTTTCGTCGAGTTCATATTCGTAGGACTACATGAACGAGGTTTTTAAAGGGACGCCAAAGTGAAAAGGTGAAGGGATTTACATTATTAATTAAGAACTCGAATGTCGTTAATTTTACCATTTTATGTTCAACATCAAAAGAAGAAAATGAATGTCATAGTTCTAGTTCTGAAACTCGCGCCGGAACTTTAAAACCTAATGACGTCAGAAGGCTGTTTCTTATTTTTTTTTTTCGTATTCTCAGAAAATTTGTTCCATCAAATGTTCTGAAACTCCCTGTATTAACTCTTTGGCTTCCTTGGAACAGAATACATGTCTTTCTTACCGATAAGTAGTTACGTAAGCCTTGGCAGACGCCGTCAAATATCTGCGGCGTCACGCGTTTTAGTGCTGGAACTTGAAAGCGGCGTCACCACCTAGAATCGTTTTGCGCGTTTCCTAGCTTACCGGGGGTCTTCTCATCACAAGATTGGGGTTTTAGGTATTGTGAAAAGCTAAGCTACTAATAAGGGGAAAATTGTTTTTCACTCTCAACGTGTCCGAACGTGCGAGAGGCGCCTGTAAAGCTGGCTTTTTGGCTATAAGATACAATGAGCGGGGAAGCCTACCTATTTCACTTATGAGGTTTCCTTTTCTTGCGGCAACGATATGCGCCCTCATAAATATACAGCATATAAGTAGGCGTAACAGCCGCGTCTGAATCTGGGCGGGGGCTTATGTCGTGAGCCTGGTGCTTGCTGTGGATGGGGGAGAGGAAAAAGGCGTTACCGTTAGGTAGGCAATGCAACGTGGCTATATTATCATATCGTCCGCCGCGTTGGTCTAGTGGTTATGGTGCCCGACTGTGAACCCAAAGGACGCGGGTTCAAAAATGCGGCCGCTGCGGTCGCATTTCCGAGTGAGGCGAAAAGGAAAGGGGCCCGTGTACAGCGCGTTGCCAGTGAACGTTATAAACAACCGCAGAGGTCAAAATTTCCGGGCCCTCCACTGATTGACTGATTTCTGGAGTTTACGTCCCAAAACTAGCTATGCTTATGGGAGACGCCGTAGTGGAGGGCTTCGGAAATTTCAACCACCTGGGGTTCTTTAATGTGCACTGACATCGCACATGTACACGGGCCTCAACATTTCGCCTCCATCGAAATGCAGCCGCCGCGGCTGGGATTCGACTTCGCGGCCTTCGAATCAGTGCCATAGCCGCTAGACCACGTGGCGGGTAATCCCTCCACTACGGCGTTTCTCTCCGTTGTACTTTTTCAGTCCCTTTCGCCCTCCGTCCCGGACGCTGAGCCGTGCTCCTGCAACGGCTGCAGAATGAATGAATGAATGAATGAATGAATGAATGAATGAATGAATGAATGAATGAACTTTCCCCTTTTTAATGAAGAGAAGAGCTATGTAGACGTCATCCCACTGGTCGTGGTGGCCTCCGCTACCTCTTCAGCCAGCTTCAGGACTCGGTCTTGTAGGTGGGATGGGGCAGGGGACATTTGATGGGGCATTGCCACATGATGTGGGAGAGACCTGCTATCTGAACAGGCCAGAAGCGACAGTTGGGTGTCGGGTATGTGCCGGCAAAGAATAAGTGCCGAGTGAGCGCGGAGCAGAAGTACAACTTTATAGCTGATGCCACAGTATTTCTCATTGGCGCGTGACAGGCGCACAGAGAGGTGGATATACGAGGCGTTGGTACCTGTAATGTGCGAAAATTTCATTGAATGTGATTTGCGTGTCTTTAGTCGCTTGTTGTGAAGAGTCATTGGGTCCCGGAGTTCGGCCCACGTTTGCGGCCGCTCGGTCGGTGTACCCTCGAGCAGCTGCATGAGCCATTCCGTTTCCTACGAGTCCTTCGTGCACTGGAAGCCAGGTCCAGATGAGATGAATGTCGCTTTTAGGTGTGTGATCCGCAAGTATAGAGTGCTCGAAGTTGGTAATGTAGCCGCTACTTAAGTTCCGGATAGCAGTCTTCGAGTCGGTGGGGATATCGCAATCAGGGATTTATACATGCCCCCGCAACACCCCTGTAACACCCCCACCCCATTTAGATCTTAACCCCCGCTCCCCTCCCTCCCTTTCTGGACAAACCCTTGATCGCAATCAGGTACCCCCGATGCGGGTGCAATGGCAGCCTCTTCTGCATCGCTCGCCGAGGTATCCTTGACTGATCTTGAATAAATAGTTTTGCCGCGGTAGTATACGACCACTAGTGCGTGACGATGTTTAGTAATGCAGGCTGCGGCGTCCACATAATGGACTCCCTCTCCTTGTCCACAGCTGCGTTGTAGGGCTTTGGCTCGAATTTTCAGGCTCTTTACGGGAAACTCGGGGTGCATGGTACTCGGTATGAGTTTGATGCTGTATTGGCCGTGCGCGTGCGGAGGAAGTTGATGCCACTTTTTCTCGTTGAATGGTGGAGCATAGTCCACCTGTCTCAAAATTTGACGACCAGCTTCAGTGGTGGTAAATCTGTGTGTTGCGATGGTACGTGTGCTTCTCTTCAGCTTATTCTTGAAAGGCACTTATGGCTGCGGCCATAACCCTTCGTGTGGATGCCCCAACTGGAACTCCAAGAGCGACATTGTGTATGTTGCACACCAATGAATTTACAGTATCCTCTTCCTCCCTATAGAGAGATATATATGGTGGTGTGGTGGTGATTTCGGTTAGGACAAAAGCCTGAATTAGCTGGACTATCTTCTTTTCTCGAAGCGCTCCGTGTTTATTAGAAATTTTCCCTAATAGGCGAGGGTTGTTGTCCACTGTTAATTGTAGTGTTTGCAAAGTGTGCCGATTTTCTTGGTTGCGTGGACCCTTATCCTGTCTACCAGCAGTGTGGGGTGCCCTTCAGCGGTGAGCATGACATTCGGGGACGAAATCCTGAAGCGCCTCGTGTGTAGTAGGAGAAGCTCTGGTGTGGCGGAGGAACACTAGAGACTCAAGTCGTGACATATTTCTTCGACCTTGTCAATTGCTGTTTGGAAGGTGTCTTGGATGTGCCCATCAGAACCTCCTGTCATCCACAACGTAATATCGTCCGCATAAAATGTGAATCGGTGGTCAGGAATCTTCTTCAGAGCGAAAGCTAGAGGTCACACGGCCGAATTGAAAATGATGGGGGACAGTACTCCCCCTAGCGGTGTGCCAGTGCGGCCTAAGCTTATTTGGTAAGATCGTTCGCTATCCAATTGAAGCGCCGCAGTGCGATTCGTGAGGAAGCTGCGTACATAGCGGTATATTCGCTCTCCGCAATTTAACGGCTGCAGAACATAGCGTTGTTTCCTCACCCGAACCTGGATATACCGTGCCCGAACGACAACTATTATTATTTTTGCCGCTGCTTATAACCGAGAACGGCTTAGCTTCGCAGGGGACGGAGCAGGGGCATAAAAGAACACAAGCGAGGGGCGTTGGAGATTCGAGAACCAAAGAGTGCAGGGGACGTTTTGACGTCTGCAACCTCCATGGGCCAAATAAAGAAGGCCACGTCGGCTCGCGACGGCTGCTCTACGGATGATGATGATGTTGCTTAGGTTACGGAAAGGACGCTAATTTCTGCAGCCCATGTAGGGAGCATGGCTAGTGTCCGGGTACAGTGCCTAGTCCGGGGAAAGGGACTGAAAGAGAGAAACGACCGAGAGAAAAGCCGTAGTGGATGACTCCTGAAATTTGGCCACTTAACGTGGACTGCCACTCAAAAAACGCGGGTTAGATCCCGGCCGCGGCGGTCGCATTTTCGATGGAGGCGAAAATGCCAGAGGCCCGTGTATTGTGCGTTGTCAGTTCACGCCGGAGCCCTCCACTACGGCTTTTCTCTCCTTTCTATCTCTTTCACTCCCTTTTACCTACCCCCCACGGACGCTTAGCCGTGCTCCCTACATGGGCTGCAGAAATTAGCGTTCTTTCCTAACCGAACCAACCGAACCAGTCATCATCATCACTTAACGTTGCACTGACAACGCACAGTACACGGCCTCTGGCATTACCGCCTCCATCGAAAATGCGACCGCCGCGGCCGGGATCGAACCCGCGTTTTTTTGGTTGGCATGCACACACAGTGAGTGGCCGCCGACCACTACACCACCACGGACGGTTGCCACGGACGCACCATTCAGACGTTGTATCGAAGACGCAGGATGAACGCCCGATACCACCCGACGCCGCAAGAACGAACGCGTCTTACGTTGAGCGTTTGCCTCGAACGCAGCCTCTCTTAACAAGACCAGTGTGACGACTGAACCAACGACCTAAGGCACGACTGGGGAACTGAACGAGTGAGTTGTGCAGTCGCTGGAGCCTGTAAGTGTATCGTAAATGCAAACCGTGTTAATCGTTCGGTTGCGCTACTTGAACTGTATAGTGGTTACTTGGGAGTGAAACGAACGGAAATGATGGACGGGGTCGAAGAAGCCGTTTGCGGGCAATTCTTGGCCAAGTCCCCCGCAGTAGGCGTGAGCCACAAATTGTCAGTGAACAACAACAACAGAACATGGTTAGCGCGAGCCGCGGATGCAAAACGAAGAAGCAGAAGAAGACGGCTGCGTCGCGGTCTGCAACGTGCTTGATTCGTTGACCAGCTTCACGATTCTGCGGTCCACATTCAGCTCGCTCTTGAAGTCCACCCTACACCTGCTGGTGGGCAGCCCTCCCGAAAACTCCGAGGCCCACCATGCAAGCTCCCCGTGGTTTTGGCAGGGGCCGACACGTCAACGAACGTGAGTGAAGCGCGCTCTCCCGTTGTCTTGACGCATGTGGGGACGCGAGCCAACGGGAATCGGTGTATTGTAGTAGGGGCGAAGCTCCTTAGGGCCTAGCTCGTCTTAAATGCCAACAGTTGACAGTTCATGACATTGAAAGCAATTGACAATCAGTTTGAATACGAAAATACCTGCATTATATGCTAACGTCTAGGGTCTCCAAGAAGCTCAATCTCGTGACCTTTGATATATGAAAGTCCTGTTCACGTCTTAAAGTACTTATTTTGTATGTCGAGTGGAAGTTTCGCAAACTCTTACGTTAGACTAACGATTGCACGCCGTACTTCAATATAGAGAGTACCGAACTACAATACGGGGTTCCTGTATAATATTTATCTACTTTTATTTATTTATTTATTTATTTATTTTATTTATTTATTTATTTATTTATTTATTTAATTTAAAAATGCTGTGGTTTGTTTGTGGTGCTTTGAACGATGCACACGTAATATCCGGCCTAACTTGTTTCCACATTGCCCTAACCACCTAGAACGACTGGGGAACGGAACGAGTGAGTTTGGCGCGCGCTGGGGAGCCTGAAGTGTATCGTAAATGCAAACGTGTTATCATTCGGTTGCGCTACCTGAACTCTGTGTGATTACCTGAGAGAGAGAGAGAAAGCGTGCGTGCGCACGCTCTCTTCATCGAGGAATATATACATTCCTTAGATTACATAGGATCATTGTGCACAAGTAGTTCATTTACTCATTGTTTTTTCCGAAACGTTGTATCATTCATTCATTGTAGGGTTTAACGTCCCAAAACCTGCTCCGATTATGAGAGACGCCGTAGTGGAGGTCTCCCGAAATATCGACCACCTGGGGTTCTTTAACGTGCACTAGATCGTACAGCACGCAGGCCCAACATTTTCCTCCATCGAAATGCAGCCGCCGCAGCCGCGGAACGGCGTATATTACGTTTCCAATAAAACGTAGCTTGGACTAGCCATGGTTTGCGGCCTCCGGTCGCGCACGAATTCAGCATGACACTTCTACTTCTACTAACGTTTCCTACTGGAACTTGCCAATGGCTGCTAATGGGGAATGAAGACAGAAGAATTCGGCTTTTAGTTAACGCGCACGCTGCGAATTTTTTATTGTTCAACAACGCACAGGAGAAATCTCCCACCGGCACCACCTTGGAGGTCAAAGCGTAAGACTGGTTACGCACTACGACGAGGGACGAACGGGCCCGCAGTGTTCTGTTGTGCCGCTTAAGACTTCGCCCCTAAAAAAATGACGGCAGATCCACGAGGTGAATGATGATGAGATTGGGCGAAGCTCCTGGAAGTAATCATCGGTTAAACCGTGAAATTTCTTCCGTTAATTCGCCCGATAAAATTGACGTGAAACGATGACAACCTGTATCGCGATATGGTTTTGAATAAAACCATTGCTTTAGAAAAACCTGGCGTCTTTCGTTAAGCAGCTGGCGTCTTTTCGTTTTGCTTTAGAAACATCTGGCGTCTTTTCGTTTTGCTTTTAGAAAACATCTGGCGTCTTTCGTTGGTTTATTTCATCAATCAACGGCGTTTTGAACAAACTTTTATTGTTTAATCACGCACAGGAGAATCTCACCAGGCACTACCTTGGAGGTAAACAATGGCTGCTAATGGGAATGAGAGACAGAAGAAGTCGGCTTTTAGCTAACACTTACACTTCTACTTCTACTAACGTTTCCTACTGGAACTTGCCAATGGCTGCTAATGGGGAATGAGAGACAGAAGAATCGGCTTTTAGTTAACGCGCACGCTGCGATTTTTTATTGTTCAACAACGCACAGGAGAAATCTCCCACCGGCACCACCTTGGAGGTCAAGCGTAAGACTGGTTACGCACTACACGAGGGACGAACGGGTGCCGCTTTAAGGAGCTTCGCCCCTAAAAAAATTGACGGCAGATCCACGAGGTGAATATGATGAGATTGGTTGAAGCTCCTGGAAGTATCATCGGTTAAACCGTGAAATTTCTTCCGTTAATTCGCCCGATAAAATTGACGTGAAACGATTGACAAACCTGTATCGCGATATGTTTTTGAATATAAAACCATTGCTTTAGAAAACCCTGGCGTCTTTCGTTAAGCAGCTGGCGTCTTTTCGTTTTGCTTAGAAACATCTCTGCGTCTTTTCGTTTTGCTTTTAGAAAGCATCTGGCGTCTTTCGTTGGTTTATTTCATCAATCAACGGCGTTTTGAACAAAATTTTTATTGTTTAATCACGCACAGGAGAATCTCACCAGCACTACCTTGGAGGTAAACAATGGCTGCTAATGGGAAGAGAGACAGAAGAAGTCGGCTTTTAGCTAACACTTACACTTCTACTTCTACTAAGTTTCCTACTGGAACTTGCCAATGGCTGCTAATGGGGAATGAGAGACAGAAGAATTCGGCTTTTAGTTAACGCGCACGCTGCGAATTTTTTATTGTTCAACAACGCACAGGAGAAATCTCCCACCGGCACCACCTTGGAGGTCAAAGCGTAAGACTGGTTACGCACTACGACTACGGACGAGGGACGAACGGGTGCCGCTTAAGGAGCTTCGCCCCTAAAACGCGGGTTCGATCCCGGCAGCGGCGGTCGCATTTTCGATGGAGGCGAAAATGCCAGAGGCCCGTGTATTGTGCGTTGTCAGTACACGTTAAAGAACCCCAAGTGGTCAAAATTTCCGGAGCCCTCCACTACGGCTTTTCTCTCCTTTCTATCTCTTTCACTCCCTTTTCCCTACCCCCCACGGATGCTTAGCCGTGCTCCCTACATGGGCTGCAGAAATTAGCGTTCTTTCCTAACCGAACCAGTCATCATCATCACTTAACGTGCACTGACAACGCACAGTACACTGGCCTCTGGCATTACCGCCTCCATCGAAAATGCGACCACCGCGGCCGGGATCGAACCCGCGTTTTTTTGGTTGGCATGCACACACAGTGAGCGGCCGCCGACCACTACACCACCACGGCCGGTTGCCACGGACGCACCATTCAGACGTTGTATCGAAGACGCAGGATGAACGCCCGATACCACCCGACGCCGCAAGAAACGAACGCGTCTTACGTTGAGCGTTTGCCTCGAACGCAGCCTCTCTTAACAAAACCAGTGTGACGACTGAACCAACGACCTAAGGCACGACTGGGGAACTGAACGAGTGAGTTGCTCAGTCGCTGGGAGCCTGAAAGTGTATCGTAAATGCAAACCGTGTTATCGTTCGGTTGCGCTACTTGAACTGTACGTGGTTACTTGGGATGTGAAACGAACGGAAATGATGGACGGGGTCGAAGAAGCCGTTTGCGGGCAATTCTTGGCCAATCCCCCACAGTAGGCGTGAGCCACAAATCGTCAGGTGAACAACAACAACAAGAACAATGGTTAGCGCGAGCCGCGGATGCAAAACGAAGAAGCAGAAGAAGACGGTTGGCGTCGCGGTCTGCAACGTGCTTGATTCGTTGACCAGCTTCACGATTCTGCGGTCCACATTCAGCTCGCTCTTGAAGTCCACCCTACACCTGCTGGTGGGCAGCCCTCCCGAAACTCCGAGCCCACCATGCAAGCTCCCCGTGGTTTGGCAGGGGCCGACAACGTCAACGAACGTGAGTGAAGCGCGCTCTCCCCGTTGTCTTGACGGCATTTGGGGACGCGAGCAACAGGAATCGGTGTATTGTATCAGGGGCGAAGCTCCTTAGGGCCTAGCCTCGTCTTAATGCCAACAGTTGACAGTTCATGACATTGAAAGCAATTGACAAATCAGTTTGAATACGAAAATACCTGCATTATAATGCTAACGTCTAGGGTCTCCAAGAAGCTCAATCTCGTGACCTTTGATATATTGAAAGTCCTGCTCAATGTTAAAGTACTTATTTTGTATGTCGAGAGGAAGTTTCGCAAACTCTTACGTTAGACTAACGATTGCACGCCGTACTCAATATAGAGAGTACCGAACTAAAATACGGGGTCCTGTATAATATTTATCTACTTTTATTTATTTATTTATTTATTTATTTATTTATTATTTATTTATTTTAAAAATGCTGTGGTTTGCGGTGGTTTGTGGTGCTTTGAACGATGCACACGTAGTATCCGGCTCTAACGTAGCCTACATTCCCGTGTTTCCACATGGCAACCTAACCACCTAACGAACGACTGGGGAACTGAACGAGTGAGTTGTGCAGCGCGCTGGGAGCTTGAAAGTGTATCGTAAATGCAAACGTGTTATCATTCGGTCGCGCTACCTGAACTCTGTGTGATTACCTGAGAGAGAGGAAAGCGTGCGCGCATGCGCATGCACGCTCTCTAGCATCGAGGAATATATACATTCCTTAATTACATAGGATCATTGTGCACAAGTAGTTCAGTTACTCATTGTTTTTTTTCCGGAACGTTGTATCATTCATTCATTTGTAGGGTTTGACGTACCAAAACCTGCTCTGATTATGAGATACGCCGTAGTGGAGGTCTCCCGAAATATCGACCACCTGGATCGCACAGCACACAGGCCCCAGCGTTCTGCCTCCATCGAAATGCAGCCGCCGCAGCCGCGGAACGGCGTATATTACGTGTCCAGAATAAACGTAGCTTGGACTAGCCATGGTTTGCGGCCTCCGGTCGTGCACGAATTCAGCATGACGATAGAAGAATGGGTGAATGCGACAGCGTTCTGCCTGCGTAGATGTGTTGACGTGTAGTGTACTGATACTATGATCTCTCGATAATCATCAGCAACAGCAGTAGCACATTCTGTATTTACAGCAGGATGAATGCCCTCATTTAATTACATCCAATTCGTCCTGTATGCCTGTACTTTTCTTTATTAATTGATCATCCCACCTAAGTTCTTGCCCTTCTCGGCTGCGCTTCGCATCCCTTGGTCATCAAAAGAGAGCAGTAGGGTCTATATGATGCCTATAATTGTAAGCAACTCCGCAAATGGTGTACAAATAAGAAATATCACTGAAGACACAATGAGAATTCGGTGTGTACGCATGAAAGCATTTCCATGGAGGACATGTTGCGGCCTTTTGAATTTCGCGCCTAGAAATCACCAATGCGGCGACCCGTAGCGGTGTTAACTTGCGGTAACTGCATGCCCGAAAGAACGGATCTCTCCAAAAAAAAAAGTGAAGAATATGTAGTTACATAAGCTTATTCTAATAAATATTGGCATTGAAGCTTTTATCACGCTGTACTCAAAGGTGTAAGCGTATCTCAGCTGACTGATGCGACATTCAAGGATGCTTGCCGGAAAGCCGCCAGTGCTGTGTTGATTACCCCGTGTATTTCTCACGATCTCTCATTTAGAGGTCGCGTTTAGTGTACTGATATATCGTTAGTACTGTTGACTGTGCTACTCGGAACCAATACATGGGCTTTTAGTTTAGCGCTGTCCTCGTACGGCTCGAGTTTTGCCCCATTGCGGGGTGTGCCGCATCGCTTTCTCCTCACGTGACGTCTGCTGCCGTCGTCGCTACCTGTCGCATAATATGTCTTTGAGCGCGGATATCGGCTCCGTTTTAACGGGTTTACCCGATGATTTCGAGAAAGGAGGTTTGTAACTTTACACTACTGCCTTTTCCGGTCTCTAATTATCGCGGGAGTGCTCATTTCGTTCCGATCAGAGCGGTCTTTGTTGCACTGTTGTCCGCAGTACAACCGTAGATAGGTGTTACTCTCATTTTGCCTCTGTGGTTACATTCCTCTTATGCAATCCGCTGTTACGAAATGCCGGGAATGTTTTCGTGTAATGTGCGTCCTTAATTCTTCGCACTAAACATCTCCGTCCGCGTTTCACAGAGTGCAATTTCTATCCTGTTTTACAACCCTGTTTGGGTGGACAAGTGACTTTGTTACGTTGCCCATGTGTTTAACAGGATATCTGCACAAGCTTAATATTCGGATTATTGCAGGATTATTACTGTAAGCATTTCTGTGCGAATAATAGGACTACGTCGCGCTTTCAAGCCTGTATGTGCAGTCATAAGTTTCCATTGTCCTATAAAGGGCACCTCGTAAAACATCACTTTGTCGTTTGCTTTTTTAGGTGTGGTGGCTGCAACCAGTGTTCTTCATCAGAGAGCGAATGAAATTCGGCAACAGAGGGTCAACTTGGCAGTCCTACCTACAGTGAGTAAATTTTGCTTGTATTATCAACACGTATGCATGTAGGAGAAAATACCACGTGTCTGTTAAAGTTCGGTGGACGCCCTAAAATTAGGTACACATAACCATGACGACATAGTGGCGACGCACACTTTGCACCCTACACACAGATTCGCATCCCAATGTGCGTCGTCAGTACGATACAGCTGACATATAGTGACAAAATAAAATTTGTGCCCCGCGAGCCACGGGCATTTCGTAGCATGCCATGAGAGAGAATCCAACTGAGTTTAATTACTGTGGTTAAACCAGCAATGCGCCACAATACCATTGACCACATTTTAGTGATGTGGAAGAGCATACATAATAACCAAGGTTAATCTGCATTTGCTGAATACAGATTGTTACAGGAGCTTGGGGCTCTTGAGTCTGTTTCTTATGAATATGCAGACAGCTTTTAATAGCCAGCGTTGCTACATTAGCAAACTGTCGCTGTTAGTGGGTCTCTGTGGGGCAGCTATTCCCTTGCAGAGCGAGAATGTGTGAGAATCCGCAATTTGCTCATGTAGCTTTAATACAAAAGCCTTATTTCTTTAATATGGTTGTATTGTCTATCTAATGCACCAGATTTATACATAGGTGTCCTCAAGTTCAGGGAGGCAGCTTCACAAGTCCTTTACATGCACTGTATGACATCGCACGCTGTGCATGCATTGTCAGGGCCACGTCATTCTTGTTGTGCAGGAGCCAGATGACACACAAGAGGACTACCACTTCATTGTTGCCTGGACCAGTCAACACCGGGAGAGCAGGGCTAACCTACTCAAGCAGCAGCGGCTGCAGTCAGCCAGACCTTCTTCAACATGCTGGGCCACATCTCGAGAGACCAGACCATCCAGTACATCCTCATCATGATCGACGAAATGCGTCAGGTATGCTCATAACCTCATGAACCTCATGAAGCTAACAGACATCGAGGCCAAGGAAGGCATGGGGGATGTTTTGTAGCTATTTAGCTGTAGTGTATTGGAATAAATGGAAAAGGACTAAAATGGACGAAGAAAATGCACCAGCATTCGGTGAGAACCGAACCCACAACCTTTGGATAACATGTCTAATGCTCTGCCAACTGAGCTGTGGTGGCAATCATTCCATTGTGAAAAGACTGTGTTACTGATGTGGGTTATTAGCTCCAACATGAACTTGAAGAGTTTATGTAAGCCATTTGTAAGCATGAACATTTCTGATTTTTGACAAGCCGCATAGGACGAATCTGTTCAGACGAGTTAAAGCTGGAGGACTCGGTTTGTCGCATCTATTCGTGCGCCAACTAGTTAATCGTTTCCTTTTCTTTCGGGATGTTCAAGATCCCTTTTTGCGAACTGTATGCCAGTTACGCCCTTGTCGCTCTTTACCTAATTATGTTGTTAGCACCGCAAGTATGCCTGGATCTACACGAGGCTACTTTAAGGAAATTGTGGACAGCGTCCGTTTCCTGTCTGTCAGGTTTTCAAATGAATATCTTTTTTCAGTTAATCGAAAGAAATTATATAAAGACATTTGTGACATGATTTTTCCAGTACCTCTGTATAGAGCCATAAACAGTGGAGGCGAAGGCCAGGACGTACTCAAACGAGTAAAAAATGCAAATTCCGTCATGTGCAAAAACCTTCTTTTTTAAGTTTACACTCTGGTACTTTGCCAGTGCGGACCCTTTTTGAAAGAGCGAGGTTTTTATTTGCCATGGGGATCCCATTGTTTATTTGTAGAAAACCAGAGACAAAGATCATGTTTTCTTGCACTGTTGGGAAGGGGTCTATTTCTGGGATGTGCGTACAAGGACGCTGAAGAAAGATTTGCCTCTACATCCAATTGGAATTCGGTTTTAACTGTTGAAAACGATGATGGGCTCCCTTTCGACCTGATAATGCTGCTTGGCCTCCATTGTTTATGGCGAGCTCGAATGGCCGGGTTTCACTGCGACCCGGACAGGCGGCCAGCACGTGTGCTCTTTCGAGAATGCATGCGCCAGTACATGAGTACTAAAGATCAAGAGTTTGTTTCGGATGGGTAGCCAGGGTTGCAGCCTCTGGTTTACTAAAGGAATATTAAGTAAATAACACCATCGGACTACTGTAGTAGTCTGCATTGCTGTTTAAGAAAAAAAAAACTGTATGTTACCTGCTATTTATGTTTGTGTTGTGTCAATAAACTGGTTCTAAAAAAAAAAAAAAGCCAGCCCCTGTGTTACATCAGGCTTTCAATGGCAGTTTACGACCCATGGTTGCCTAGCAATGGTATTTTGCTCTGCAAAACAGAAGGGCGTGAGTAAGATTCTAGCCACATTTTAATTTTCCAAAGACAACCCGTGCACTTTGATTTAGGTGCATGTTAAAGAACCTTAGTGGTGTAAGTTAATCCGGGGCCCCACTACCGGCATTCCTCTCACCAGTTAATGCGACAGTTTCTGCCTGGTTTCTGCACTTCGTTTTTTCTTTAGCCATTTCCTTTTCTTTTCTTTTTTTTCCTTTTGTTCTTGAGGGATGAGCTTTTATTGCTTCCTACAGTGGCTTTTTGTATTATTTTGCTTGCACACATTGTGACCTCTTCATTTTGCAGGAAGACAAGAAGCGGGTGGAGATCTTCAAGGAGTATGCCCGAAAGAAAAAGGAGTCTGTCCTGGACCCAGTTTCTGAACTTGCTGAACCGGCCAGATGGCTTCATTGTCAATATGGTATGCAGCCAGTGAAATCCTGCTACATCCTGATAATTCTAGCTCATCGTGGAAACCCACTGGGCCACTGGCTGCGGCACTGCACTACCAAGTGCGCAAATTCAGTCACGGACACAGTGACCACATTTAAAGGGGTCGTGAAAAGAATTTGGAGATGCCCAGTTGTAATTTTCACTGCTTCAGTACACATTTGACAAGCCGATTCCAAAATATTTCGGCGAAATATTCAGTGCACATTTAATAACGCCCGTTTTAAAACCCAGCTTTCTTGTGCTCCCGAATGACTATGTGACACTACCGGCTGGCATGGTACTATCGGTGACATTGCAGTAAGATATCTTTAAGTTCAAAGGCATAGTGAACTCGCATTTGCTCTAAAGAATCTATTTACCTTGAAAGCTAGAAAGAAGAAAATGCTTAGAAACCGTGCGGTGCCACCATCGGAACCAAAGCTGCAGCACGCTTTGTTTTCCCCGTGGCCTGCGAGGGCGTGCCAATCTCGGAGGTATGGCGGCTACCAACATGACATCATCTGCGGAGTTGAGGGGAACGCTTGCAGGAAACCGAAACTGCGTTTTTTATTGCTCTAAATCAACGCACATGGTACAACGGAACAGTGCAGTTTATTGGAGGGTCAGGATCCCGAATACGCACTTAGTACAAAATGTTCAGAAAACGTTTCACGACCACTTTAAATGGTGGTGGTGTGTTGGCCCTAGTGGAACAAATTTTGTTCGAAGTATTGCTGGACGCATGTAACCTGGTGCTGTGCAAAGGTGAAGTAGTACTCTTTTCTTACTGCACTGCATGCACTTATAATACAAGCATCTGTAGTTGAATATTTTAGGACAAAATGTCATTAAGATAGCAACTTGGTCATGTCTAACACCACTCATTTTCAGAAAGTATGAGAAGGCTCACAGTATTTACCTTTTTTTTATCTTCCACCCTTCAGTTCCTGTGGTAGTGTGTGATTTGAAATCAAAATATTGTTCCTTTGAAATCGTCTGTGGATTGTGGAAGACTATGTGGATAGCAACACTTGTGGCGCTCTTCTGCAGGGTAGGGGAATGCTACTTTTTTCGTTGTATGTGCTTGTTAAATGCTTGTTACAGAATTTCGTTATAAACACTGCAGCATGACTGGCTGAGGCATGTAGAGGAAATGACACACAGGCATGTTATCATCTCTGTCCCTGACCTGTCTCACTCACTGTGTTATTCAGATCGCAAGTATGTTGCCCACCAGTATGCTCTAGCCAGAGTGTGTTATATTTAAAGGGACTGTCTACCATCCTTCATCTCTCTCCGTTTTTTGGCTCAATAGAAAGTGCGCCTTTCAGAGTGTCCCGGGGGCAGTGGTTTCTCCGAAACTGAGTAGAATTATTAAAACACAACTTCTTGTCTATGAAGTCCCCCTTTTCTACGTGTACAGATGAGGGCAACAAGTGTAGCAGCTTGGGCTAGTTGGTTAGCGTTCATGATGGTGAGAATTTAACAGCGCGCGAACATAGGAAAATGGGACAGAAAAGAAAGAGCGCTGTTTCTTTTCTGTCCCATTTTTCCTATGTTCGCGCGCTGTAAACTCACCATCATGAGGGCAACAATGGGCAACAATGGCAATGGCAACAATGGTACAGATGCAGGCAACAATGTTACAGGCGATGAATTCGAAGGCAGCGCCACCACGCCACACCGATAGCAGCGAAAAAAAGACCGAGTTGCTCTTGCATGCTTTAAAAGGTTTCTAACAGGGGTGAATTACGGTTGTAAGAATACATAATTGTCTTTCAGCAGATTGTATGCTGTGTGGGCTGGTTCTTGTACTCTTGGCAATTGACACACACAATGTTGGGTGTTGCTAGCGGCGTTTCTTACACCACTTTCAGAGCAAAATTAAAAACATAATTCCTTTTTTGTGCGGTGAAAGCGTGCTCGTTCCCGTAAATGTGACGCGCTATCTGCCCACTTTTACCACAATCTTAAACAATTTACCGAGTGCTAGACAGTCTCTTCTAGTGTATAGTCAAGTGCCATGTTACATAGAACCTTGAGGTATCTAACATTTCTCCACACTTACCTTCATTGCAGACAAGTCGCATCATTGCCAAGATTGCCTGCTGGAGCCGTGAGTTGATGGAAGGCTCTGACTTGCAGCACTACCTCACCTGGCTCAAAGACCAACTTCGCATGCCGGTGAGTGCACTGACGCAGACATGCTAGCTGACTTACAAGCTAGGATGATTCATATTGCACCTACAAGATACATTCATAATGCATAATATAGGTGCCCCACAAGGCTTCTTGAGCATGGTAAAAAAATGATGGCAATTCGTATTCAAGGCTCCCATTATCATGATAGCCAAATTTTATTGCTCTTCATGCAACAGAATCTGTCTTTTGGTTCTTGGGCCATAATTAAGTGATGCAGTAGAAACGAAACACTGTGTTAATTTTAAAAGTAGACAGGACTGTACGTCACTAAACTAATGATAGTTTTGTACCAAGAACTGCCAAAAATAACTTTCTCTTTGCTTGGCATTGTTGTCACAACTATGCAGTAAGTAGGCACAAGCATGTGCAAAAGGTATTGGCAGATTTTGTGAATGGTGCATCAGATCTGTGAGGCTATATGCCACAATGTGTAGGTACTGCACCTGCCGACAGGGTTGTGATGTGCTGGCGTTGTGTAAAGTCCACGTTTTAGAGCTGTACTAGCATGTGCAATATGAAAGAGAAAATGAGAACACGTGGCAAACAGCATCGAAATCAACTCGGAACAATACACGGATGACGCTGGTGAAAAACCAAGTGGAAAGGAGGGCACTGTTCCACTAACTGTTGGCACTCCACGCTGGTGTTTCTACAAAGCAGCAACTTGTGCCATTTGACCGATAACACAGTATCGTCCGATATTTAATAAGACACGGTAATTGTCACGTGCATTGACATGCTGCGATTCGTTTACTTTTCTTTCATTCTTTTTTTTCTTCTACACAAGAACTTGGTGCAGTGCCAAGTCCTGCACTTGGGACAAACACACGGCAGGAGTGCCAACAGCTGTTAGAACAACCTTCCCCTCTCCACTACGTTTCCGACGGCCGCCGCCGCGTATTGGCTGCCGCCACGTATCACCGATACCTGGGTTTCAGGCTGTTGGCCAAGCATTGCTGTATTCCCTTTCATATTGCTCACAATAGTACATGTTGAACCAGAAGTAGCAGCCTGTGCGCTACAGGAGAGAATGCTCAAGGCCATAATTAGCAGCAACATACCGTAAAAACCCGCATATAGCTCGGACCCACATATAGTCCGGGATGTAATTCGGGGATAGCAAACACGAGAAAAAAAGTTTTCACCCGAATATAGTCCGAGGAAAAAGGCAAAATGCATTTATTTACACCCTTGATTATTCGTCGTCGTCGGACGTGCTCTCTTCTGAAGCTCCCTTGTCGGAAATGTCATCCCACAACACATCATCCTCAGTGCCGTCAAGCGCGTTTGATATGCAGCACTTTTTGAAGGCCCAACGAACGAGCGCCGCGGAATGCAGGCCCAAGCCTCGACTATCCATGAGCAGAGCATCGCTGGCGAGGCCCGTTTCAGCCGTCCAGTAGGGGTCACTTCTGGCTCTCCAGACCTCATCCACTCCATGTACAGGTGCTTCATGTGGTCCTTAAATGGCTTATTAAGGCACACATCAAGTGGACGAGCTCGGTGCGGGAGTTGTGCAGCAGTCGCTTAACGGAGTCGGCCAGGTGACACCGAAATGCGTCGAGCACAAGCATCAAAGGGGGCCCCAGCAGTGCTCCGGGCCGTCGGCACCACACGGACTTAATACAGTCCAGCACCAGCGATTCGTCCATCCACCCCTTGTCCTGGCAGCGGACGACAACATTTTTGGGAACTTCCCCCCTTTGGCAGCGCCTTTCTTTTAAATACCACGTAGGGTGGCAGCTTGTAACCATCTGCCGTGCAGGAAACATTACATTTACCTGCGTTTTTTCGTTCCCGGTCGATCGCACGGTAACTTGCCTGGAGCCTTTTTGATGCACAGTTAGCGCCGAGGGCATATCCAGGTACACCGGCGTTTGATCCGTGTTGCCGATCTGGCCCAGCTGAAAGGGGACTGCCTTTTGCAACACAATCACGTACTTCTGAAAGGCCACAAGCTGCTCTTCGTAGTCTTCTGGTAGCTTCTGCGAGATCGACATACGCCGATGTAGGGAGAACCCAGCGCGGCGCATGAAGCGAGACACCCAATGCTTGCTCGCCTTGAAGTTCTCCGGCTGAATGGCTTTGTCGCGAGCGATCTCCCTTGCCTTCGCTTGTAGCAGTTCGATGTTGACAGCAAGATGTGGAGCTCGTTGCTCCCGAACAAAGTCCACCAGTTCTCGCTCCACGTCAGGAATCGCTCCATATTTTTGGTCCGCGGAAACTTTTTCTCTGGCCGCTGCATGCAAAGAGGGCTTCCTTTTGCTTCCTCCAACCGCGAATGCTCCGCTCGTTGACTCCGAACTGCCGCTCTGCAGCACAGTTGCCGATGGTTTCGGCAGCAGCGATAACTTTTCTTTTAAAGGCAGCTGAGTACTGCCTGCGCAGTCCTGACCTGGCGTAAAATCACAGGAGCAATATCGTGACCGTCGTCGTGTGCGCCAAGTCGTAGCAATGGCCGCTGTTGCACGCCTGTTGCACGCCTGTAGGTCTCTAGGACTAACGCCGCTCACGCTACCTAACGCAGAAGTGCAGACACCTGATGATGATGATAGCACCTCGCTTTGCCGAAACCGAAACTGAATTTGGGCCAAAGATTCTTGGGGCCAGCGTATAGTACGGGGCCGAAATTTCGCACCCTAAAATCTGGAAAGAAAACCCGGGCTATACGCGGGTATTTTTTGGTGGTGCATCACCCCCTTGTCATCTCCTCTTGTGCTGCCTCTGCTTCACCAGTTATGACAAAGGAGGGAAAGCTTGTAACAATGGATTTTTGGGGCATAGAAGTTCCTTGTTGTTTTCCTTTCTCTAAATGGCACTCATATTTGCAAAGGTGTATGTGCCATTGACACTTGTCAATCCCGTTATTTGCTTTTCATGCAGAACAATGACTACATCCAGTCAGTGGCCCGATGTCTTCAAATGATGCTGCGCATCAATGAGTACAAGCTAGCCTTTGTCGCCATTGATGGCATTTCAACGTGAGTATAGGACATTTCAGTGCTTTTACTCTGACGTGTTCCCACCACCCGCATCTCACCATTTATGGTATTGTTTTGCTTTACTTCTACCATGTATGTTTAGTATCCTTGCATTCCGGCCTGTGTTAGAGCAACTTTTGCAGTGGACTGAAAAAGTTGATGGCAGCGCTATTCAGTCACAAGTGGAGGTGAATCTGCTGCATGGCTGTTAACTCCACCAAATTTTTGTAAACTGTGGTAGGAATATGGACTCATCTTATGATTTTACAAATGTTGACATAATTTTGTTGACTTAATCACAGTAAAGCATAAAAACAACCTTCTGGAGGCTGTAAACAACAGCGACACTTGCAGCACTAAAGCAGCCAAGACCAAAAGGGTTTGTAACACCCCATCATGGAGTTTGTCATATAAAAAAGACTGCCTGCTCACTTTAGCATGTCTCATTAGTTTAGTGATGTACAGTCTTGCCTACATTTAATGTGAACACGCTGTTTCGTTTCTGCTGCATCACTGAATTATGGCCCAAGGACCCAAAGATAAATTTTTATGTAAAGGCATGTCTCATTAATGATATCAGGTGCTTTTTACTGATGAGGTACAAAAATATTTTGTATATGTTGTTTATTAATGGCTGACTGTTCCCTTTAACAGTGGACCGGACAGTACATGGCACACCTCAAATATTGATCCTGCTTCACATACATGAATTTAACATTTGAATGCGGCTCTTCGTGGCCCTATGAATCTACTGAAACAGGAGCATAATAGCATTGAACATGTTTGTTGCCCATTTACAGCATCGTGACAGTGTTGGCTGGTCGTGTGAACTTCCAAATTCAGTACCAGCTTACCTTCTGCCTCTGGGTCCTCACTTTCAATGTAGACTTGGCCAAGCGGATGAGCAAGTAAGACCTTACAACATTTATTTACTTTATGAAAATATTTGGTTGGTTCTAACGAGTGATGCTACCTGCAAGGCTGAATACACAGACTATGAACAGTTTTATCTAATATGTGGTAATGCAGTTTTATTCCTTTGCTTCTGCCGCAGTGCATTGTCTTAAATGGGTGCATGCTTTTGTTACTGCATTAAATTTAAACAGCTGTCCTTGTTACTGTCACCTTAGCCCATTAGCTTCTCAGGGTGTCACATTCTGATTCTAACGCTTTGTTTTATTTTGGGCGGGGAAATGTCTCCTGGAAGCAGAGTGTGTGCGAGTGTGGTAGGTCTTGAAGCAGACAGGCTTGATATATGCACACACTGCTTTCACAATCGCTGCTGCTCTCACTGTCACTCTCATCGCTGCTGCTTCTTTGGTCCGAGATAAATTCAAATTATCGGCACAGTTACTGTCGTCATCACTTTGAAAGATGAGTTCAAGAATTTCTCCACACGTGAGACAGTTCTTTCGTGAAGCCATGCTTCAGGTGCAGTGGACTCAACAGTGGAATCTGAGCTGGCAACTTTTTTTTTTAGCAACTGGAAGTTCAAAAATAGTGGATGACTAGGTTCTGTCTGGTGTAAAAAGATAAAAAAAAAAAAAAAAAACACTCACAGAGTGTGAGCAAAACCGGGGTTTTTTATCATAACATGCTTTATCTGGAGGCGCAAGTCGCCAGCTCATTGCAGTTTGACAGTGGTGGAGGTGGCGGCAGTTCGCCAGCTTCGGAAGGAATGGGTTAAACATACCTTAAGTCATTGGTTCCCACAGCGTGCTAATTTTGCAGCCACAATATGACAAAGTTGTTCCACAAATTATGATGACTACGTAGTAGTGATGGAGCAACATACTAGCAATGTAGATTTTTTTTTTTTTTTCAGGTTGTCCTACATTTATCTGCTGTTGAGGATCTTGAATTATTATTTATTACATAGGCTGCTTATGAAAGTTGTTGTTAGTAAGAGACTACATTTGTGGTGCAGACAGTACTATATGTTAGTTATTCACTGGTGTTAGTAAGACCATGCCTGGAGAAGGTTCTAAATGTCAGGTGTGTCTGACACTGACATACCTGCAAGAAGTTGCTTTGCCTAATATACCATAGCTTGATACTTATCGACTTTGGCTGTGTGCATGTGTGATTGGTGGTGTGCAGGTAGAGTTTATTATTGATGCACCTTGTCCTGAACTTTTTCCTGTGTTTCACTGGCGTGGATGGTCCTCACTGTTACCACTAGAGTGTTTGGCTGTCTGTCAGAAAGCACATAAAAAATTTACGCTGTCTTTGACATATTGCCATTAGGACTAATGAAGTTTACACCACGACAAGCGTATTAAACACAGTGCTTGCATATAAATTCCAATAGTCTTTATAACAGCTCATTGTGATGTTAATGTTAACTGTATTGCATAATATTAATGCCCACTGCCAATAACACTGTGCCAATTCAAGCAGTGCTTCTGCATTGTAGCCACAAAATTAGGCAGTTGACCTGTTTGAACACGTGTAGCAAAGTTTAGTAACACTGATTTTTGTGAATGCACTTTGTCATCTTTGCAGGTACAACATCATACCAATCCTGGCTGACATTCTCAGTGAATCAGGAAAAGAGAAAGTGCACGGATCATCTGGCAACATTCAGGGTTTGGGACCTTTATAAATTAATTCGATTTATCGAGAGCATTTTCCCAATTTGTGACGAGTGTGTTTCTACCATTTATAGTAGTGTATTTTAGACGTAGCCTTACATGCACTGATTCTTTTAATTTAAGCAAATGAATGCTGAATGTGTGTCTCACAATATATATATACACTAAAACCATGCTCTAACAAATGATAGTTATAATGAGGTAGATTAAGAATAGTATCATCATTCAAACTGTATAAATGTATCTTTATAACAAATTTTGGATTTAACGAAGCTGTATTCATATCAGATGATGGATATAAGAAGATTGACGGTATCATGAAAGCAAGAAACAGGTTTTAAAGGTTTTTCAAGTGGACAGTCTCACATTTCGTCGCTAAAATTTTCAGGTTACTGCTAGTCTTTCCCTCACCTTAACTATGAGTAGACTGGTCAACGGTTTTGCCTTCTGTAAGAAACATAGCCCATAGTAAACATTGCTTTTAAATTCTTTTGTGTGATATTTTTAAGCTGGCTGCTATCTGTGTGCTATTAATTGTCTAATAGAGAATATTTAGGGACGCTTCTTATTTTACTCACTTGTGTTGCTTCCCTTGAATGTAAAATGTGCAGAACCTGATTGAGAAGCCTGATGAGAATGAGATCAGCGGGACAATGCCTTGCCATGGTTCAGTGCAAGGTGTCGAGGCAACTTGAGATACTGCAAGGAAAAAAAGTTCACTGATCCAGACATAGTGGAGGACATTAGGTACTGGAGGAGAAGCTGAACACCAGTGTCCAGGACATGAGGTACAGACACAGTTTGTTAGCAGCAGCTTACCGTATATACTCGTGTAAGGGCCGCACTTTTTCTTTTCTAAATTTTTGCTAGGTGCGGCCCTTACACGAATCAGGTTGATGACAGCTGACCAAGTTTGTACTGTTTCCGCGACAGTAGCAGAGTGCATGAGAGTCGTAAATGACATGCACAAATGTTTTTATTCCATTTCACTGTCTCTTTCCTCCTCCTCGGAAAGCTCGCACGTCGTTGGCTTCGTCTTCAAAGACGAGCATCCTCAGTACCGTACATGCTGTTAGAAATGCCGGTTACCTTGAAGCTTTTCGCTGCTGTTTCAAGAGACACAGCACGCCACGCACTCAAAATCCATTCGCACACTTGTTGGAGCGACGCCGCTTCAGCCGTCCTGTAGGGGTCTTCTAATGGTGGCCTCCAGTCATCCACTCCATGTAACAACGACGAATTCTGCCTTAAACAGACGGTTTACGCAGACGGCGAGCGGCTGCAGCACACTCGTCAGTCCACCAGGGATAACTGCCAAGTCCATACGAGTAGCGCGAGCCAGTCCTTGACGCGGTCCATCAAGTGCCCCTGAAGCTGTCAAGAACACAAGGAGCTTTCCTCGCAACAGTCCTCCAGCCCTTTTCCTGGGCACGCACGATAATTCCCTGAGGGAACTTCTCTTTTGGTAAGGTCTTTCTTTAAAACAACAAACGCGGAAATTTTCGTCCGTCTGCCGTGATGCACAACATCACAGTGCACCTTTGGCGTTCTGCGCCGGTAGTGCGCACAGACACACTTTTTGTGCCTCTCAAGTCCACTGTGGTACTCTCAGGCGAGTCGAACCACACAGGCGTCTGGTCCGCATTACCAATTTGGGAGGGTCGTACTCGTGCTCCCTCTTAAGCCCATTCACGAAGCAATGGAAGTTCACGACCTGGCTTTCATACTCGCTGGGAAGCTTCTGACACAGAGTCGTTCAACGGCGGACGGAAAGCTGTCTACGGTTCATAAACCGCGTAGCCACACCCCGACTTGCCTTGAAATGTGCCTGTGTATTCCCATGTGGCGAGCGATGTTCAAGGCTTCACGTGTATGATGTTAGTGACACGGCGTAGCCGTCCCTTCGGGTGTCGATTACATATTTAAGAAGTTCGTCCTCGAGTTCAGGATATTTGCCACTTTCTACCGCGAAATGCCTTTCGGCTCCTGTTGGTAGTGTGCGAGGGCTTCTTTCTGAAGAATTCAGTAACGCATGCGCTTCTCATCCACGTCAACTTGCGGCCAGCTGCCGCTTGCCGTGCTCCTCGGCATATTCAATCACTTGCAGTTTAAATGCTGTAGTGAACGATCTCAAATGCCGCCCATAGCCTTCACTGCACTGGCTCAAGCGGGTCGTGACACCGATCTGATGAACGCACTGCAAATGCCGACGACGCGCCACACAAAGCAATAATGGAGCCGTCCGTCATCAGCGCAGTTGGTGGAAGCGGAAAAGCTGGCAGTGCCATCTAGCTGCAGTTGAACTAACTACGTGTTTCAGGGACTTTCGAATTTTTTTCCGAAATTTTCCCCTCCAAAGTAGGGGTGTGGCCCTTATATGAGGGCGGCCCTTACACGAGTATATACGGTATTATCATGTCTGTCATGGTACTGGAAGGCCAACACGGCGCCGTGGTTGGAAAACACTGTGCTCTAGCAACAGTGAGAAGGTTAAGTTGGTTATAAAAAATTTTCGTTGAAACCATGTACAATAGTTATGTCGGATCATACGCTCACACAGGCATGTACAAAGACACAGAGGCAGAGAGACAGTGTCTGATCTGTGTTAGATCACTGTGCTGTGTGAACAGTATCTGTTGTGACGGAGACAGTAATCATGGACGGGTATATCCTTAGTATGATGCTCCATGTAATTCCACTCATTTTATAGTGGCATGGGTGCATTTTAACATGAAGTGTTTATGCCGGGGTCAACCAAGAAATCTGTGACGTACTTTCGTAACGGAAATAGATGTCTGAAAAACAAGCAGGCATTTAAGGTATAAAGTACACTCGTTGGGTTTCGAACCCACGACCAGCCAGTGTGCGATGATAGAAGCTGGAAGCGCTGCCACACACCACTGACAGACTTGCAGTACAGAGAAAAAAGACAGGCCTTGTATGTTTACTACACTGCTTTACCTTGTGTCTAATTGATGTCCTGTTGCTGCAAAAGTATTTAGCAAAGAATTGCTCTTACATTAGCTAGCCTCTCTTTCACTGCACTCTTGCTTCTCAGGATGGTACCGTCACCTAGGAACTATGGAGCGAAGTCGTAAATTGTCATGTTAATAGGCGGCACTTAGCACTTCAGTAGTCTCGATGCCTGTATCGCCACGCAGGCTTCGGTGTCCTGCCGGTGCATTGCTTCAGCCACGGCCGCTAAATTTGTCTGCGTGACATACTATACGATAGCATATGATAGCCAATTGCTAGCGACGCGCTCTACTGCAGGAATGCAGACAGCCAGCGACAAGCAAATGACGTGCCTTTGCACAGTGAAGTATGCATGACAAACAGTTCGGTTCGCTTGCAAGATTTCACCACTTGCAGACGCTCCAGTTTAGCAGGTTTCGCAGGGCGTTGGCACTTTCAATGCACTGTCTCGGAGAAGTGTGAGTCGTTCGAACGCCTTCACTTATGTGCAACTGTCGAGGATCCCTATGCAGTGTCAGGGTGCCGCAGATGAGTACAGGCAAGAGGTTCACATGCCCCGAGTATCCAACCCTTTTCTCGCTCCTCGATTCGCTAGATTGCCGTTATGTGCTAAGGCAGGTTTCATTTTGTGTTATACCAATTCCTTGGACAGAAGGATGAAGCACATTTTTTCAACAGTGTGCAGCCTATGCACAGCAACTTCAGCATTGACCTTAGGGGCTCGGCTTGTCGGTTTGGTGTCGGTTTGTCCTGTGCGTTGTCACGGGTAGAGCAAGTTGTCATACTGTTGTCAAAAACTAGTGGTTAATTGAAAAAAGAAATGGTTCATAAAAACTAGCATGACTTAGAATAATATAAAATGAAGAAAATATCAGGAGTTAATTGCATTAGTTAACAGAAATTTTAAATATTGTCTCAAAACTGGTTTGAAAACGCTGGTTCGGTGCAATAGAGGCCGCCACTGGCTCAGCAGCAGCGGGCCACTGGTGCTTCTGTCGCGCCGTGTGGCGAGAGAGAACGAAACAGGCGAATGACATGCGTTGGCTCTGGAAACACTCTTGACGTCTTTCCATGATGAACGGTGAACGCATAGCTCGCAAGGATGTGGTGTGTTCTAGCCAGTGAGAGACACGCCGACGCAGGGCCGATAAAGCTGTACGTTCCAGCAAGCGGACGCCGCTGGCAGCGCAGGCAAGCTTACCTAGCCTCTGTATACAGTTGAAGAAAAAGCTGTCTTCTCTCTC